>OZ034968.1:70113398-70713398 GCA_964030785.1 Siderastrea siderea | reverse complement strand
TGAAGGTCTTGTTAACAGGTTACTACTGAAGCTGACATGACTCAAGTGGTAAGAAATCAAGTGGTAAGAAATCATCCCCCTTATCCTAGGGTACTAGCCAGGATAGCTTTGGTATTCATTGTTTATCCAGCGTACAGAAGGGCAATTGGACAGGCAGCAAAAGTGAACCACCCTAATCGTTCTAAATTTAGGTGTAAAAATACATCAAGTGGTGTAACATTAAAGATCTACATAGCATCTAATTACTCACTTGAGTTACATATAGGTGTCTGTAGTTTTCTTAGTCTTGCCTGGAAAGACACGAGAGAAACATATGGAGTTGATTACACAAGTGATAGAAATGAATACCTGTTGAAGAAACAGGAAAAATGAATTGCTGATTCTTTGTTAGAAGGTTAAATGCATGCAAATGCTACAGCAGCTATGATTGGTTATAACATTACACAGATGTCACTGAACTGGTGTGAGGTAGTATTGGGGAAACACTGGTGAAGTTCTTTCTTTCATAGGTTCATAGATGTCGTCTTCGGTTTAGTTCAAAATATAATAAGATTAGACTACACATCCTGATACATACAAAACAAGCAGGTTAGAAACTTCACAACAGTAGTACGGCTATGTTGCTACATAAACATGCTAGAGAGACGAAAGTTAAGAACTGATAACATTTTTAATGCCACTTTCGCAAAGCTGATCATTCAGATGGCCAGTGACAAGGGGAAAAGTCCCAAAAATGCTACTAGCATGTTGCCTCTGAACATTACTAGTAAAATGTATGTATGAGTTTTACAGAAAACATACTGAGACACACCTTAATTCAACCAGGATTCCTTGGCTTGAGAAGGACAGGGGACTTGCCAGTCTCCTGTAAAGAAGACTGGCCAACTTGCTGGTCTCCTGTAAGGGAGACTGGAGGCAAAAGGAAGGGCGAATTACATCTACATAAGTAAGGCCCAAGAATAGCTGCCAAATGAAGAGAAGCAAGCTGTTAGACATAAATTATGCGAATCTGTAGTGTGCTACATCGTGACAATTCTTCTTTTAAAAAGAACAGGTTTCGTAAACGATATGGAATCAGACATTTTTAGCAGACTGCAGGCTATCCAAAGTGGTTTATGATCACTAAAACATGTTTGAAGGACTCCTGTCTTGGGTCTTGATTCACCAACATTACTGCGTATATGATCAACAGTAGTTTTGTGGTCAGGAGCACTGCCTAAGATATGTTGTTTTTAACCATACGATGTAATCATTATTTTGATTACACAAGTACCTCCTTATGAATCATCATCCTAATCAGTACTAAAATTCCCATCGCTTATGAAATTATCTATATGTTTATGTAATGAACGTGTATTAAGAAAATAAAAACAATCTTAGTATAATCATTTTCAGTACCACTGAGAAACAATAAGGATCACCAAAGGTAACTAAAGGTTACTGTTCTTAAACTATCCACTTTATTCTTGACTATCATATATGTATCGTAATATCTTCTGTTCATTTAAATCCTTTATATGGATGCAACAACTGGAGTTTTGTTGTCACCTTGAGATTGACAAATGGTTTTTGCTGATGGTCTTAAAGGAAGAATCTCTAATGTGTTACACTGCGACAATAATTATTTTTCTCTCAGAACAACAAGCACAGTGAAATGATATGAAATAAGTCATTTTTTGCAGGCTATCCAAACTGCTTTATGATCACTAAAATATGTTTCAAGGACTCCTGTCCTGAGTCTTGATTCACCAAGATTACTGTAAATGTGATGAGTAGTAGTTCTGTGGTCAGTAGTGCTGCCTAAGATATGCTGTCTGTAACCGAATGATGAGATCAATTGGTTAAATATAGTATTCCTTTGTACATCATCATTCCAATCAATATTGAAATCACCAAGTATTATGTGGAAAACTTCTCTTGACATAATGGAGTGAAGTTCTGCCATTGCTTGATATAAATGTATCACAGAGACTATTGGTGATCGATAAATTCCAGCAATTACAAAATTTGGAAGATGTTTTAGCTTAACGATTGTTATTTCAATTCCATACAAGTTTTCACTTTTTGGATATCCATCAAAGCATGCAGCCCTGGTATACACTGCAGTTCCACCATATGGTCTTTCTGTGCAAGAATATACATCTGTAAGAGCATCATTTCTAAATAAAGAGAATCCATCAATTTCATATTCTTCATTTCTATCAAACAGCCAAAATCTAGTTTCAGCAAATATATTTACATCTGCAACTTTCAGGTTAACACCATTTCTGACATCATCTATATGTTTATGTAATGAACGTGTATTAAGAAATACAATCTTAGTGTAATCATTTCCAATATCACTGAGAAACAACAGGGATAGCTGAAGGTAGGCTACTGTTCGTAATCTATTCACTTCATCCTTTACTTTAACGCTGACACATATCTTCTCTTCATATCAATCTCTCATATGTAATCCCTCGATTGTGGTAACCCTACTTAAAGCAACATAGTGAATGTGAAGAATGGCTCGCCTGGAATCAAGATCAACAACAATTTCAGTTCCAGTGTCGCCCTGAGATCGATGGATAGTTTTTCTAGCAGATGGTCTTACAGTTGATCCACGTCACGCGTGAACGGAAACCTGAACATGTGATCCAAGTCTTCAACTGAACAAGCCACTTTCCGTGACGTAACGGAGATCACGAAGGAAATATTGAAGATCTCATTGAAATTTCCGAAAATGGATTCTATCTTTGTAGAAGCAAGGGGATGTGACGGGACAAATCTTTGTTTTTCGAGAGACCGCGTAATTTTCTCGGTTCGCTTCTCGTCAGTGGTTTAAACACGTTTTAGACGTTAAGAAGTAGGTGAAATTATGTCAATTATGAATTTTGCCGATGCGGGATTCCTGTTTCAATCAAACGAGAACAAACCTTGGAGCTGAACGCTTATGTAAGGACGGTAGCTCCGAAGGAAGTGGACGAAAACCAAGACACATGTGCCATGCCAGGCAATTACTGATCACAGTTTATCCCAGTTGCAAGGTTGATTGAAGACAAAGCCGACGCTTCGTTTAACAAAGCGTAATATGAGAGTTGTTTGTATAGAGCTGAAATTCGATCCAAAATATAAATCGGCAGTTTTCCGTGCAAAATACCTAAGAAGCGAAATAGAGTTTGAAAACTCTTACCTGTTGTGTGTTTGCTGTGTCTTTACCGCTTTTCCGAACTTCTGGAGGCCGTTTTGGGCGATTTTCTGTTTAACGGTCGATGCGACGTCTATGTCAAGCCAGTACCTGACTTGCAGACCTCGCATCGACCGTTAAAAAGAATACCGCCCAAAACGGCCTCCAGAAGCTTGGAAAAGCGGTAAAGACACAGCAAACACACAACATTTACAATCGAATTTCAGCTCCATACAAACGTGACCTGTGCTTCGTCTATGTTTGCATAATCCTATCGCTCAACAATCTTTCGCGATTTCCCCGTCCATATATCCTAGGTTTCGCTAGTTTGAACAATTCAATAGATTCTAGAACGTCGTCTGAAAGTTTAAAAGGATAGCTTCGTCCCCCGTGACTGAACGCCTCACATGTACCGAACGTTTTATGATGTCGAATGATACAATAAACAGCGCCAGGAGTTGCACGAGCTGCTGTGGAGATCGTTGTCGGTCATTTTCCACTCAAATAACGATCAGTTATTCGTGTTCTCGTTTTCTTGTGGAGAAGCCTACCTGGCCTGTTCTTCCGACCTAAGGCATTAACATAACCAGGTCTGTACATTTCGAAAAATCCGTGACAGATTCGGAATCTCCTTTCGATTTTCGAAATCCTTCTCTAAATCTCAGAAAACACAAAGTGAATACCCAAATATGGAGAACGCGACTCGTCACGTTGTTTTGAATTTTAGAGTTTCCGTTCACGCGTGACGTGGATCAACTGTAAAGGAAACTGTTTTCGAACAATCTGAACAGCTTTACCTCTCCCTACATAAAATGTGACGCACACAGGTTTTTTTTTCTCTACTAATTTTTAATTGCAACACATACACTTTCACAAAAGAATTACTTACAATACAAGTTATTTGGCGCACTTACAATACAACTACACTCACAATACTATTACTTACGCTATTTACAATA
Organism: Siderastrea siderea; assembly: GCA_964030785.1. NCBI lineage: Eukaryota > Metazoa > Cnidaria > Anthozoa > Scleractinia > Rhizangiidae > Siderastrea > Siderastrea siderea. Next base: position 70,709,273 of record OZ034968.1, on the reverse strand, counting down.
TAATTACATACACATATTAAGCAAAATTAAACGTATACACTTATGCACCTATATATACAATCACAATCATCACTTATACTAACAGAATTACTATAGCTGTAACATGTCGTCATCGGCCCTATTGTTCGAGTATTGTTCGACGCATACAGGTTTTATTGGTGTCCACGTGGGCTGGATACCATGACGATAAAGATGCCTATTTTCACTGCGCATCTTGTGTCCAACTTCAGGATGGTCAAACTCTACCCATACAATTCTTTCAGGACGTTATGAGCTCAACAGATGGACACATCGGACTACTTTACAAGCACCATTTGTTACACCATCATCTAATGGGATGTTTTGAGAAACTTCGGTCCGTTCATTTTTTGCTACTTTAAGACAACTAAGTAATTGCATAGTTTTTCGAGGATTATCGGGTACTTGTCTTAATAGACGCTGTTTCAATTCCTCAGACTGAGCACCGATAACACTATCTACTGCTTTCACAGTATACTTCCTACCAGGTGAAGAATTGTAAATTGTCAAGTTAAACTCATCAACTTTGTCATTTTGAACAACAGATGTGGAGCATGTCTGGGATAGTTGGGATCAGAATCATCAATCATTCTTGTTCGAAGAACATTCAAGTCATTATCAGTTTGAATATCCTCACACAAGCGATTAAGAATTTCTGCAAACTGACGACTTTCTCTTTGCCTCATGATTTCATCCATCTCAAACATCTTAAAGTGTTTCTGCCACAGATTAGTTGCTACCGCAGCATAGTTAGTCTGCAAATCTTCAAAAATGTAACCATCAAACACTGGTTTCAGCTGAAACAGATCACCAGTCGCAATGATGCTTACTCCTTCAAAATCAGTACTTGTGCCTTTGATATCTTGGAGTCTTTTATTAATCTGAATGTTAAACATAGAATTTCCCACCATAGAAACCTCGTCAATAAAGAGAGTTTTTAAACCAGCAAGTTCGGCTCTTAAAGAGTTGAGTCGACTTGAATCTAACTTCTTGTAAATCTTTAAGGATTGGTTTGCAGGTATTGCTAATGAACTGTGGATCGTAAAGCCTCCTACACTATAAGCCGACTTTCCAGTCGGGCAGAGTAGAATCGCTTTTATTTCATGAAAATCATCACTAGCTCTTGTGTTTAAGTAGTTGTACGCCCCTTGAAATAATGCTTTTATCAGGTGCGATTTACCCACTCCAGCACCACCTGAAAGAAAGCAATAAAAGGGTTAATTACTTGTTTTCACCAGGTGCAAAACATAGCAAAAAATTTAAACTGTTTTTTGTTTAATGAACGGACAGTTTGCCGATAGTCTTCATCTGGCGTCTCATCAAATGAGATGTTTTGTTCATAATTAACTGAACTGGAGGGAGCCCCCAAGTCTTCAGAGAGGTCATAGTTGTTATATGCTTCAGAGATTACTAATGGCTCATCTAGGTGCTCTTCATTGTAACTACATTCTCTGTGATGTGTATTTGGAGCTACAGAAGCCCACATATCGTCATTGTGCTCTACAGTTTGTATATCATCTAAGACTTGGTCAAGTTGAGCGCTGGATGCTGCATATTGAGACAACTGATTATTTATCTGTTCCCTTAACATTTGGCACCGCTCCATGTACGTCTCGCAATCTTCAAGCAAGTCAGTGTCTTCATTTCTCCAAGCGGTAAATAACATAAGCAGTTCACGATAATGTTTCTCAGGATGGTTCTCTTTACTGAACCAAACACGCCTTATTCTCCTAGGCTTTGAGCGCTTATTAAACTCATCAACAATAGATGAGCTTGGGGAAGGTGCCTGAAAGAATGGTGGAGCCAGACGCGATTGAGCCGAGCAAGTCGGGTAACCATGACAACCCTGTGAGCGGCAACCATCAGGCCTCGCCCTCCAAGGTGCTTGGAGAGCGACGGGCCCGCGAACAGGGTGGGAGAGGGACCAAGACCCCAAACCTTCCAAGCACCGTCCCCGCGGCACACATCTAGCAAGGCAGACAAAAATAGTACATACCAGACCAAGAAGAGTAAACAAACTGGCACCAGCTCACCGTAGACCGAGCAGCAATCCAGTCTCTGCAAAGAAGCAGAAGCCAGGTCAAGCCAGGTCACTGCGCGAAGTCTTCAAAGCCAGATGCAAACCATAAGGGTTGAGTCGCAGCAGACGAAGATCAGCTAGCAGCAGACAATGTCAGCTGCTTTGAAAGTTTAGATAACGCCTCCGCTGGAGTTCGTATATACGTTAAATAAGCATTGCTTGTCCAACGACCCAACGCTTGAATCTGATGGTCAGCAATCCCGTTTCGAGCAGCAACCGTTGCCCCACCAATGCGAAAACTATGGCTTGAAAAATTGCCATCGATGCCAGCGGTCGAAAGAATGAGACACGGCCACGAAGACAAAGTGGCTCGGGATAATGGCCGACTGTCCCAGAACAGAATAAGGGGCCTGAAGCATCACTCCTTACCGACAAGTAGGCTGACAAGGATTGAATAGCGCAAAGGGAAAATCCTCCTTGCCTATGTACACAAAACACCCCCTTCGGAATGTGTCCGTCTTCGACGCCTTAATTCGGATGCGGAGACATGAGGGAGAGGAATGAGAGTCAAATGCAATATCGGCCAGTCCAATATGGATGGCTGGCTAGTAACTAGCCATGTTAGGGACTGTAAACTCGGCGGAGCGGAGGAAACCAAAGTAAGCTAAATTACAAGCTGCCCAGAAGATACAATGATCTGGAAGTTTAAGATCTAAGGCCTTGAAGATGACTGCCAAGATGTCGTCAGTGACTGGTAGGCGTGATCGAAAAGCGTCACCTTGAGTGCGCTTAATTCCTCGAAGCACCCGCTGCAACCTCAAGCAGTTGAGGAGAGGGTCTGGAAAGCCCTGTTCAATGTGCAAAGAACGAACAGCTGAAAGATAAGCCTTGATCGCAGCATGCTGAACCGAGTTGGCCAAAAAAGCAGTAAAAAGGCACAGAGTCCATTCGTCCGCAGGGCAGGGGGAGCCTGACGGGTGAACCTTGCCGAGCTGCGTGCAGAACTCATAGAACTTCTTCTGACCAGAGGCGTAGGAGTTGCAGGTTGAAGTTGCCAAACCTTGCACCAAGAAGTTATGACACTGTGCCTCTAAGGCAGAGGTATCAGAAGGTCCCACAACTGTTGGGGGACAGTGACTGGGAGTAGCTGAGCCTCGGGAGCAAAACACCTGAACTCCTGCCAACGGAAACGGGAAAGAGCATCAGCACTTGCCAGGCAAGTGTTGCGCAGTAAACTTAAAGTTAAAACGAGCTGCCACAGAGAGTAAATGGCGCAGAAGCTGCATGATGCAAGGGATCTTGGAGGTCTTGGATGTCAGAATGTGCACCACCGCCTCATTATCTGTACGGAATAAGACGTGTCTTCGACACCATTGGGACCCCAAAACGTGTGACGCGACCACAACAGGGAATAATTCCTTATAGGCAATCGATTGTTGTGACTGAGACAGGGTCCAGGCACCGCTGAACCACTCGTTCTGGAAGTATGCCCCGAACCCCAAAGAGCCTGTGGCGCCCGACGTCACCTCCACATCTGGAGTGGCTGCCATCCCAGGGAACAGCCAGAAGCTAACTCCATGCCACGACATAAGGAAATCAGACCACCACTGAACATCTCGATGGAATTCCGCGTTTAAACGAATCGGGTGATCACGTGTACGGAAACAGCAGAGGAGGTCAATCATGCGGCGCAAAAAAGTACGTCCGGGCCATACCACTTTAGCCGCATGGTGCAGATGGCCGATCAGCGACTCGAGTTGGCGTCTGGTACACCACCGTCGGAGCCGCCATGACTAGATCAACTCCCGAAGCGCTGCCAGCTTGTCTGCTGGGAGATGGGCAGACTGTTCGAGTGAATCTAACTCAATTCCCAACACCACCAGATGGGTGGACGGGCCAATACACTTGTCGGGATGAAGTGGAAGGCCAAGTGACCGACACACGGTTGTCAATGTCTGCAAATTATTTGTGCACTGATCCAAGCTGGCTGGGCCCGCCGTGATGAAATCATCCAGATAATGCCTGAGATCGCCAACGTTGTACTTATTGATGAGATCCATTCCACCATATCTGCAACCGCATTAAAAATATATGGGACCGAACAGAGTCCGAAGGGGAGGGCTAAGTCGACATAGAACTGGCCACGCCACTTCATCCTTAACAGATAGCGGTCCTCAAGATGAACAGCAACATTGCGGTAAGCTGCCTCGACATCAAACTTAGCCATCTGGGCCCTCGCGTCCGTACTTGGCGACCATGCGGATAATCTGATCAAGTTTGATGTAGTGCATGGAGAACTCATCTGGATTAATACCATCGTTAACACTTGACCCCTGGGGGATGACAAGTCAACAATGAGACGCCACTTGCCAATTTGCCCCTTCTTTGGGATTACCCCGAAACTGCTTATTTGAAATTGGGAAGCGGGACCGAAGGGAAGGGACCTTGTGGGCCAAGTAATCATTTATGACCTTAGGGTTCTGAAACGCCGAGGGTTGTTCCTTTTGGCTGTTTTAAGCCTGCGGGAAGGTTGGAAACCAAGACGAAAACCCTGTTGAAGGCCCTGGAGAACATAGGCGACAGATTGCCGATCAGGATGCCGAGCCAAATCCAGGGTGAATTGCGCCGCGTTCAAAGGAGAAACCACCGACACTGGATGAAAGTGGGACCCCCTAGAAGCAAAAATTGCAAGAAAACGACACTTGAAAACCTGCCAACAAGCCAAACCAACTTTATTAATGAGCAACGAGCGCCTAGGCGGAACAAGCAAGGCTAAGCTCTAAACGAGGCCTACAACAATTCGTGAGCAAAGTAACAAATCACTAAGGCCAGCATCCACGAAAGCATGCAGCCAAAATGCCTAAAATCAACTAGTACCGTCGACAGTCGTGCCTAAATATAAGCACGCTAAGGCAGGCACTGAGCAAATGAATTACAGCTAGAAAAGCATCCCAAGACCAAACTACATAATACATGAAACAAAAACAAAAGGAATAAACAAAGCCTACACCGAAAGTAAGTTCAATAATTAAGGCACTCGGCCAAAAGGCAAAAGCGGAAAGCATAAAATGAAACATGAACTGTCACAAACTGTCTCTACATACATACACGAACACGCGAAACTACGTGGTAGCTACAGTTCCAATCAAACACGGCGAGCCTTAGCACTTGTCGAGGCATTTGCATCTCCTGAAGGACTACCACGTCGTTTGGAGTCCTCCCTGCTGTACTTCGTGGGCTGGTTAGTGCACACGATCGCGCGATGAGCACCAGAACAGACAGAGCATCGGTGACCGTACCGACACGAGGCGAAGGGGGCTCTGCAACGCCCTTTATTCCACGATTTGCAGTCGATAGCTGACGACGACGAACCCGGCGTTTCGACACGCTCGGACGTTTGAGCCAAAGACGAAGATCGTACGGACGACCCAGCGGCGTGAAAATTGAAAAGCTGCACATTCATGCACGACCAATCCGTGAGACGAGTGGCGGCAGCATGTTCGCGGAAAGCTTGATCGTATGCCAGCCAAACTGTACCGGAGAAATGGCGAAAGGTTCGCAAGATCAGGAGCTGATACTGCATCAAGTCCTTCCACCGATGGGGAAAGTGGGTAACTAGGATGAGAGAAAAGATGGCAAAAGCCTCCATCCATGAAGCAATGTCTTCAATCCTCCGACGTTGCCGTTTAGGTTGGGACGTCAACACAAGTCGGCCATCCAAAAGGAGCTGTGGTTCCCGTTCTTTCTGCACTAAATTCACAGCCAATAGTTCGCTGAGATCTACGTACTTGCCGGAAACGATTTGTGCGATTTGTGCGAAGTTTCGCCGGTACAGGCGAGACGCCGGGCCCAACAACGAAGGGCTGATCCAACAACGGCGCGGAGAGCACGTTAGAACGGTCGGCGACATCGCGAGTCGCACCGGTCTGCGGGGCACTAACAAACGCGGAGCTGGAAACAAATGACGACATGGTCGGGTTCGCAAACGTAGAAACAAAGGAGGGCACTAACAATGACTGATCAGGCCTACCTTGTCCCAGTTGTCCTCCAGCGCCGCCATCAGCAGCCAAGAAACTAGTCGCTGAAGAGTTCAGCGAAGCAGGAACGCCCCCCACTGCAGAAGTCGAAACTACGGCAGGACTCGGTGGATTTCCAGCACTGGGATTCACAGAAGCGTTTGCCGAAGCCGTTAACCTTTCCCGTGCGGCGGCCATTGCTGTTTGCACCGTCTGAGCAATAAAGGCGGCCATCCCAGGCGAAATCCCCACGTTGGCGGGCACCGGAGGTTGAGGGTTCACAGGAAGATTTGCCGATACGTCGCCTGAAGCTGGGGGAACGTCATATCCGTGAGGATTCTCTTCGTCAGGCGAAACAGGCTGATGAATTGGAGCCGTTTGCATGCTGTTATTTGTTGGACGCACCGTCACAGCAGAGAACGCAGGAACAGACGAAAGACAACTAGTGAAAGCACGGAGAAGCGTCGACGAGCGAGCAAGCACGTGAAATGAATTGACCTCAAAGGCCGAACTGTAAAACACAAAAGGCCCCTGCGACAACCCCCGACCACCCCGCAAGCCCACCACGTGGAGGACTGTTGACCTGCATTGTTTCGAGTTAAACTTAGCCTAAATTACATTTAGCTTATATGTTTTTGATGATTCTTCATCGTCAAGTCATTGCTGGGAATGACACTAACATTCATGTCGTCATCTTTATTGTCGTCATAAAAAATCTCTATAGGTGAACCATCAGAATCAGTTTTCACACATTTCTGTAAGCGCACAGAGCTTGGTTCCCTGTTGTCATACCAGGCAGCCCAATCAGCTAATGTAACATTTTCCAAATAAGGTGGTCTACGAGTATACCTTTTTATCAGGCCACCTGATTCAATATCTTCAGAGTCATCTCCTAGCTGCTGAATGTGTTCAATTGATTTCAAGAGACGAACCCTTTCACCTGGTAAGTCTGTATTAATGAAGACTACTTCACGAGATGACCGTCGCATTGGCAACTGGAGGATATAGACAGCTTCCTGTGCACTTATTTCCACACTGCTTAAGAACTTATTGCCAATGTCTCGCACTTGCTGTTTGATACTTAAATTGCCTTCCCTAGCTTCCTCACATGCTTTCCGTAAAAGTTCACTCATACCTCTTTGTGCCGTTGATATGTAAGAAACAACATACACTGCACAAGAATAAATATCTAGGATAAACTGAATATCCATGTTTCCTCTCCAAGCAAGAAGGCAGTGCTTGTTGTAATTATTGATTCTAAGTTCATTTGAATTTCTTTTCAAAAATGTAGTTGGCCTGTTCAATGAATATCGGATAGCAAGAATGTATTGGTCTTCTGTGACCTCAAGCTTATCAAGACGTTCTTCAAACGAAATATTTTCTCCTTCCTTCATGGCATTGAGCTGTTCGTTGATGCGTTTCCAGATAGCTTTGTACTGGTTCATGTCACTTATTTGATCTCTGTCCATAAGAGGATAAAATATTCGAGTGGTTTTCATTGGTGGCTGAGGGAAATGAAATCTGCATTGTCTTTTAAATTTCTGCTTACATGTGAATGAATGATTATGTACCTGGCGTGAAACTAATTCATCTAAGACACAGTCGTCCGTAGGTTTTGAACATGAAATAGTGTTATCAATAAATCTACATACATCTTCATCTGAGTTTTCCCCAAACTTTGGTGAACCTTCAATCCATATAAGCATATGAACGTGTGGTGAGCCACGCTATTGAAATTCAACCCGGTAAAACCAGTCTTCTATTTTTCCTAGTGGTGCACAATCGCTCAGTAGAAATTTCAGAATGAATTGCTGAACTTGAAAATCAAAATGTCTTGCACATGTAACAGGATCATTTTGTATCAACCTTGATTTTTCCTCCCATGTCATTGCATTCAACTCATCATTGCTGTATGATTTCTTATCAATCAATTCACCTAGTATTCTCAACAGATGGTTCCACTTTGTTTCAGCTGCAGAAAAACTACAGGAAAAAGTGGTAGATCCAAGTTGTCTATTCATGGCAAATAAATATTTTTTAGCCTTCTCAAGGTAGGGTGGTGAGCGTCTAAGAGCCCTTAAAAATCTGTAACTTTCATCTCGGTGAACTAGTCGGTCTAAAGCTCCTTCTTTTTTCAAGTCACCTGCTGTTAGAGTTTTTCTTTGGTTTTATGCTTTCGCAATGCAACCTGGCACTTGCCTAAGATAATTTTCATTTGTAACTTTTTCAGTTTAAAGAATACATTTTCTACACACTGAGCAACTCTACGATCAGATCGCCTTAATTCTGATTTACAAATGTCACTGTAATAAACAGGTACAAATCTGTCCTTATTGTCTGCTCTTACATGACCAAAGAAAATACCAGGATATTCTAGCTCTTCACAATATCGGTCTTTAAAGATACTTATGGGATGATTGCTTTCACCAGGTGCAAAGTTCAAAATCTTATATCGTTCCCAATCCTCCACGAAATCAGGGGCTGTTACCAAAGTATCCAAAGTACCAGCACATAATTCTGATTCATCTACCTCATTCCAAGGATCTTCTATTGTTGTGTGTTCACCTGACTGACTTGATTTTAAACTTTGCCAAATTACTGGGCATTGTGATAAATTTCCCATCTCTGGTACACCTACCAGTGATTTTATACTGTTGTTATCTTTAGGACATACATTTACAAGAAAAACATTTTCTGGACCAATAATTTTGTATCTGAAAGCTTTTATTGTAGTGGCCATACTTACAGTTGCCGTTGCATTCATACACTGTACAGAGTTTTCTTCCACCTGAGGCAAGTCATGAACAATAGTCATGTGTTCAGTAAAAAGAGACTCATCTCTTTCCCAGGCACTGCATAAACAACAGAAAAAGATAACCTCAGAAATATTACAGTCATTTTGATAAAAACTGGATGGCTACTTTGCTCAAAAGATTCATCGTCAACAACTACATTATGATAAAATAGTAAATGATTTTCCAAGCTGAACTGGTCTACCAGTACCTGTTCACAGTCTAAACAAATGAAAACTTTGTTGAAACAAGCTGTAAATAATTCTGTACTGCCAGACACTGTTTGCTCTTTGGTATTTAACATGTAATTTGAACGTTCTGCCACTGTGCCACCCTGTGAACATATCACCCCAAGCTGGATTAAGTTTTATACTTTCTTCTCTGTATAATGTTGCAGTTTCAGAATTATATGAAGATCATCGCAGTGAAGGTGTTTCAACTTAAGCAGTTGAAAAGAAGAAACCTGAAAAAATTCAGGCTTGAACAGGAATCGAACCCATGACCTCCGCGATACCGGTACAGAGCTCAAACCAACTGAGCTATCACGCCAACTGGGAGCTGGTCAATTGTGAGTTCGTATTTATCCCGTAGATGGAGAAATGAATATGAAATGAAATGAATTTCTCCATCTACGGGATAAATACGAACTCCCAATTGCCCAGCTCCCAGTTGGCTTGATAGCTCAGTTGGCCTGAATTTTTTCAGGTTTCTTCTTTTCAACTGCTTAAGTTGAAACACCTTCACTGCGATGATCTTCATATAATTCTATCTTTATCCGCAGTTCAAATATATGATTATTTCATATATTCATATTCGTTCTAGTTTCAGTTAGCCACTTTGCTGCTTCAAAGACTTTGGAAGGCCTTATGTTTTGAGACAGAACATAGTTCTTGTACTTTAGTTTTCTCTTTAGATGCACTTTGATAGTGTCTGTTTCAGTTGAAAGTCTTGGTAGCTTATCAACTGTATTAACAACATCATCAGGATCATTAACTATGTTGCCATGAATTTTGAGTTGCTTTCCTCTGGCTGCCTCATGTATCTTTTGAAAGATCAACCGAGGAGATACAAGTCTCCACTCCAGCTCTGATACGTCTAGATGGTCAGGTTTATAAGGAAAACTCATTTTATTTTGAACTGCATATGGAGGAATCATATTCTGTTTAAGGTGATGGGAACAAGTACCACAACCCACTCTTTGTAGAACACTGATGCCTTATTAGTAAGTATTTTGAAACAGCTTCATTAGTAACTTTCCTTAAAGTTTCACTTTTGACAACACTATGTTTGATGTCATTAAAGATGTGTTTACTGTTCATCGTGGTGTAAGATAGGTAAGATGAACGTTTATTCGTTTGTCTCACGATGGAATCGCTTTGAGTTATTGATCGCGACGTTTCGACTGCAATACGGCTAGTCTTCATCAGGCGATGACGTCGATTGATTACGTGTCGCTATTTGTAGCATGATGGTTCGCTGCTATTGGTGCATTTCGATCCTCATTATTATTTCCGCCTCATTATTATTAGGTCCGCTTTGTGGTTGGTCGGCTTTTGTGCTTTCTGATCGTAGATTCCGATTCCACTATCTCTATTGATGTTATTAGGATGAAGTCTTATATGGATAGCCTCTTTGACCCTACGCGTGTGCCAGTGAGGGTCACGATCAGTAAACTTAACTTCTTTCCAAATAGGAAGATGCCCCGTTTCGTTAGCGTGCTCCGAAACTGCGGAGGTTTGCGTACGAGCAAGCCGTATATCTCTGTCGTGTTCTTTTATCCTGTCTTGCATCGCTCTCCCTGTTTCCCCGATGTATACTTTGCGCACTCACTTGGAATTTTATAGACGACACCGTCTTGTTTAGTTGGTTCAAGGGCGTCTTTCGGTCGCACTAAGTGAGACCTAAGAGTTGTGTCTGATTAGAAGACGGTGCGTACGCCTTGTTGTTGTTAGCAGCAACGAAGAACCTCTGATACACCTTTTATGTAGGGTAGAACCACAGTAGGTTTAAATTCCCGCGTAGGTTCTTTGTTGGCTGTTGGTCTTGCTGTCTCAGTGTGAGCTTTCGTACAAATGAAGAAGGATATCCGTTCGAAACAAGTACCGATGATAAATGTTTCTTATCTTCAGAGATAGCTGATGGTTTTGATGTGAGGTGTTTGGCTCGGTCATATAGACACTTCACAACACCACGTTTCACTGACTGAGGATGGCGTGAATCATAGGCTAGGTATTGGTTTGTGTGGGTGGGCTTTCTGTAGACAGTGGTGGTGAGAAGACCGTTTGAATCCCTTGAAACTGACGTGTCGAGAAGGGGGATAGTGTTATCTTTCTCGATTTCCATGGTAAAACGAATAGTAGGCTGTTGACTGTTTAGATGTTGTAAAAGCCGTTTACATAGTCTTTACCTAAGACTGTAACAGTGTCATCTACATATCGCCTACAGATCTTAGGTTTATAGGTCGCTGTTGCTATCGCCCGTTCCTCAAACTCTTCCATGTAAAGGTTAGCAGTAACCGCGGAAACAGGGCTCCCCATGGCTGCTCCGTCTTTCTGTTCGTAAATCGACCCGTTGTATTGGAAATACGTGGATCTTAAGACAAAGTTTAAAAGGTAGGCAATTTGTGTAGGTGTAAGGTTTGTGCGGTCGGCAAGACCGGGATCGTTTTCTAGTTTGCATAATGCAGCCTTTACGGCACCCTCGATCGGCACGTTTGTAAATAACGATTCTACGTCGAAAGATACCATGACTTCGTTTTCTTGTATTCGCTCATGGCTGATGGTAGACACAAAATGAGAAGAGTTAGTAACTGTGTAGTCTGATTTGCCTGTCAACGGGGACAGGATGTTAGCTAAGTGAGCCGACAAATCGTAAGCGAAGGTGTTTACATACGATACAATAGGTCTTAATGGTATCTCGGGCTTGTGTATCTTAGGTTGACCATATATCCTAGGTGGCTGTTTGTGCCTAGGTTTGATTTTGTTGTAGACAGTTTCTGAAAGATGTCCATTTCGTTTTAAGCTAAGAAGCTTTTCAGTAAGTTTTCGGCTAAGTCGGTCCGTTGGATCTTTATTAAGGAGTTGATATGGACCTGTTTCAATGAGTGTTTCCATTTTGTCATGGTATGTGTCTGTGTTCAAGACAACACTGGTGCGACCTTTGTCCGCTGGTAGAATCATTATAGAGTCGTCTTGTTTCAAGTTCTTAAGGGCTTCTTGCATTTCCTTCGTGATGCTAGGCTTGGGCGGTTCAGCCTGTTGAAGGATGTTGTTAACAGATCTCCTTACGGTGTCTGCTTGTTCTGAGTCAAACGTTCTTATTGACACTGGGGAACATGTTTTGTGTCCCTGAAAACATGGGGCAGTACTATTGGATGGACTTTCATTTGGACTAGATGACAGATCATTGGTTGTTTTGTACATAGAGTTCTGATCATATGGCAAATGAGTACATGTGACTTTAACACCTAAAATTTCAAAGTGGACCACAGATGTTGCAGCATAAAAACTCTGAAGATACTGCACCACTTCCTCTATGCCATTAAATTCCAAGAGAATACTTTTTCCAGTTGTAGCAACATTACCATGGCTATCTCGCGAATGGGAATCAAATAACCTGTAATGACCTTGGTTGTCAATGATTATAGCCACTGTGTTTATTTGTAGGGTCAACATAAAGGTTCTGTACTCTGCCATCAACATATTGAGTGCATCTTGCAATGACATATAACAATCTCTTACACCAGACATATGTAAATCACCAGTTATACTATCACTTAAGGTTACGAAATACATTGAGTTGTCCACTGATAAAGCAGAAGGTGTTTCAGACAGCAACAAATAGTCTTTTCCTGTACACCTGCTTAAATGGGAATAAAGTGAATTACCAAGTAACAATATTTCATTCAAATTCGCTGTGCTCCAAGTGGATGCATTGGTTTTACAATTGTAAATAACAGCTGTTAAGCACATCGCTACACACTGTTTTCCGGAATTTCTTCTAAACACCAAAACATCACCTTGATGGAAGTCAGCTGAAACTGTTTTGTAACAATCCGCTAAGTAAGAAGGACCGGGATTTACTTCTAGATCATTAGCAAGTCGAATCAAAAGGGGAATGTAAAAACGGTAAACGCAGATTTGTGTGAACCAAAGCCTGGTGTAATAATTCATTTGCCACGCGCGAATAACTTTTCTTAACGTTGGTAGATAGATACTTTCCAAGTAAAATAACAACAGGAGCATACACCAGAATTTTCCTTTCATAAGATGTGACGATTCTTTGGTTTTGAGATAAATATTATGGAGCCCCACCACGACTCTGTATTACATTAAAGATATCATGACTTCAAAATAAAAAGATTGTAGCTCACCTTGAGTAGAGAGAATCTAGAAACTGTCTTCTACACAGAACTTCTCCAACTGCTGCATGCGCTCTGAGTGATAAGCTCAACTCGGTGCCACCAGTATCAACAGTGCAAATATAGTTCAGTTAGGTTATTATCAGTGCTTTCAGCTCTAATTCTCTAGTATTTCACTCGTACTTCAGTGACAGGCAAAGGTCCGACCTAAACAGTGCTCACCGTAAGTGTAGCTTTGATAATTTCGCGTGGACCCTTGTCCTATCGTGCGTGCGTGTATGTACTTAAGCTTACTGATGAATGTGTACAACTACTTATGTGTACGTATGAAAGTGAGAAGAAACTTGTCCGATGAAAATGTACGGCAGCTCTGCAAAGCGTATAAAATTCTCCCGAAACTCAAATCTTTACGCATAGCGTATTCAAAATGGCGACTGAAAGGATTTCTCATTTCACGGGAATCAAGTGACTTCATTACGTGTCTACGTGTATGTTTGCATGTCTCTTCAGGCTGAAGTTCGGCTTAGGCGACAGTTCATGGGGTATTATCCTTTCCGAAACTCTCGACAACAACAGAAAGTCGTTTTGTAAATTTCATTTCGGCTTGTAGCCCAGTCAGCTTTTATCACATTTCAAGCGACGTGCCACGGTGCGCGGCTGAGCTGCGGGAAGCAAGCGAACGAAACATTTGTTTACATCTCTTGGTCACGCACTTAAATTTCTTCCCACGCTTCATCTATTTTTGGACACCTGTTTAGGTCTCCGCATGTAGTGCTTATAGCCGGATAAATATACGGTACCTCAAAATTCTTTTGCTTTGCTTTCGAACAGTACCGAAATATTTATATTCAGCTTACTTCTGTGAGATTACCTAAAAACATAGGCACGCATTGCGTGCTTGGCCTATGTTAAAATGACAAGTCTCATTCTAGCTTATTTGCGATTTTTAAGACATAGCACTGAGGACAAAACAACAAGCGCGATCATTCTCGTAAATATTTCCCCCTCCACTATAGTAGACTGAGTGCATATTGTTGCATTTGCTGCATTACGCTTATCTCAACTCACGTGCTGGTCATGTGAGCGCTGATTTAGATCACAAACTTGGTTATGCAAATTGAGGCCCAAAGAGAGCAAAGGACACTGTTTCCTTTTAACGAATTTTCGTGCCATATGTTCCTGGATATGATAAAACCAAGAAAGAAATCATTTTTATTTCGGCTGGAAAATCCGGGGATATGAATGATATAAATCATGGACACAACTTCGTAAACTAAAACTTGACCGTATTATGGGAAGAGAAAATAGGTGTAAAAACCTGCAGACACGCTTGACTGAACAAACTAATTTATGCAAACTGGAGACTGAAATTATCTTACACATATCGCTATTTATATTACACCCAACAAAATTACTCGTTTCTGATTGGACGAGAGGAATACAATTAATCCCGAATTGTACTCTGTCGGAGTACTTATTATGTTTCTTTCAAAATGGAGTTTTCTATTTGCTGTTTAGTTGTCAAATCCTGTCATTTCTGATTTGAGTAGATTATACTTTGGAATGTAAATAGTTTTCTTTTTACCAAATAAAGAGTTGTTTACCGTGAAACATGCTCACCAGTGCATGACGAAGCCACCAAAACGCGTGCGCGATAAGATCTTCAACTATAACTATTTTGTTGAGTGTACTATAAATAAAAAATCGCACGACCTCGAGTACAATTAGCGATTAATGGATACTCGTAATGTTTTGAAAGTTCTCAAATTACACTCGCCTAAAGGCTCGTGTAATTTTGAGAACTTTCAAAACATTACTTGTAGCCATTAATCACTAATTGTACTCGAGGTCGTGCGATTTCCTATACTAATTTGAAATTACCAAACAAAGCTGTTTTGAAAACCTTGCAAAGTTCAATCATGTTTGTCGTCATCAAGCACCGATACAATTTTTTTCAACCAACATCTTGCTCAATGATAAATAACCGAAACAGCTGTTTCACGACTCAAACACTGACCACTAATCGCATTAACTAAATTAAATTATAGTCTGTCGTAAACAAGTCTGTTTTTATCACGTCCGACAAAGTTCAACATTGCCTTCTTAATGGATATGATAAAACCAAGAGAGAAATCATTTTTATGTCGGCTGGAAAATCTTGGGATATGAATGATATAAATCATGGACACAACTTCGTAAACTAAAACTTGACCGTAGTATAAGAAGAGAAAACAGGTGTGAAAACCTGCAGACACGCTTGACTGAATAAACTAATTTAGGCAAACTGGAGACTGAAATTATCTTACACATATCGCTATTTATATTACACTCAACAAAATTACTCGTTTCTAATTGGACGAGAGGAATACAATTAATCCCGAATTGTACTCTGTCGGAGTACCTATTATGTTTCTTTCAAAATGCAGTTTTCTATTTGCTGTTTAGTTGTCAAATCCTGTCATTTCTGATTTGAGTAG
The DNA here is from genome assembly GCA_964030785.1 of Siderastrea siderea. Taxonomy (NCBI): domain Eukaryota; kingdom Metazoa; phylum Cnidaria; class Anthozoa; order Scleractinia; family Rhizangiidae; genus Siderastrea; species Siderastrea siderea. Next base: position 70,693,590 of record OZ034968.1, on the reverse strand, counting down.
ATTATACTTTGGAATGTAAATAGTTTTCTTTTTACCAAATAAAGAGTTGTTTACCGTGAAACATGCTCACCAGTGCATGACGAAGCCACCAAGACGCGTGCGCGACAAGATCTTCAACTATAACGATTTTGTTGAGTGTACTATAAATAAAAGATCGCACGACCTCGAGTACAATTAGCGATTAACGGATGCTCGTAATGTTTTGAAAGTTCTCAAATTACACTCGCCTAAGGGCTCGTGTAATTTTGAGAACTTTCAAAACATTACTTGTAGCCATTAATCACTAATTATACTCGAGGTCGTGCGATTTCCTATACTAATTTGAAATTACCAAACAAAGCTGTTTTGAAAACCTTGCAAAGTTCAATCAGAATTGTCGTCATCAAGCACCGATACAATTTTTTTCAACCAACATCTTGCTCAATGATAAATAACCAAAACAGCTGTTTCACGACTCAAACACTGACCACTAATCGCATTAACTAAATTAAATTATAGTTTGTCGTAAACAAGTCTGTTTTTATCACGTCCGACAAAGTTCAACATTGCCTTCTTAATGGATATGATAAAACCGAGAGAGAAATCATTTTTATGTCGGCTGGAAAATCTGGGGATATGAATGATAGAAATCATGGACACAACTTCGTTAACTAAAACTTGACCGTAGTATAAGAAGAGAAAACAGGTGTGAAAACCTGCAGACACGCTTGACTGAATAAACTAATTTATGCAAACTGGAGACTGAAATTATCTTACACGTATCGCTATTTATAGTACACTCAACAAAATTACTTTTTCTGATTGGACGAGAGGAATACAATTAATCCCGAATTGTACTCTGTCGGAGTACCTATTATGTTTCTTTCAAAATGCAGTTTTCTATTTGCTGTTTAGTTGTCAAATCCTGTCATTTCTGATTTGAGTAGATTATACTTTGGAATGTAAATAGTTTTCTTTTTACCAAATAAAGAGTTGTTTACCGTGAAACATGCTCACCAGTGCATGACGAAGCCACCAAGACGCGTGCGCGACAAGATCTTCAACTATAACTATTTTGTTGAGTGTACTATAAATAAAAAATCGCACGACCTCGAGTACAATTAGCGATTAATGGATGCTCGTAATGTTTTGAAAGTTCTCAAATTACACTCGCCTAAAGGCTCGTGTAATTTTGAGCACTTTCAAAACATTACTCGTAGCCATTAATCACTAATTGTACTCGAGGTCGTGCAATTTCCTATACTAATTTGAAATTACCAAACAAAGCTGTTTTGAAAACCGTGCAAAGTTCAATCAGAATTGTCGTCATCAAGCATCGATACAATTTTTTTCAACCAACATCTTGCTCAATGATAAATAACCAAAACAGCTGTTTCACGACTCAAACACTGACCACTAATCGCATTAACTAAATTAAATTATAGTTTGTCGTAAACAAGTCTGTTTTTATCACGTCCGACAAAGTTCAACATTGCCTTCTTAATGGGTATGATAAAACCAAGAGAGAAATCATTTTTATGTCGGCTGGAAAATCTTGGGATATGAATGATATAAATCATGGACACAACTTCGTAAACTGAAACTTGACCGTATTATGGGCAGAGAAAACAGGTGTGAAAAACTGCAGACACGCTTGACTGAACAAACTAATTTATGCAAACTGGAGACTGAAAATTATCTTTATATCATTTATCAGTTAACCCTTTGTGTTGCTGGCATTCGACAGAGCGAAAGGAGGTTACCCGAAAATCGGACATACCTCTAAAATTCAAGCACTTGCGTTCGTTCGTTCCTGTAATAATTTTTTGCTTCACGGAATTACCATTACGTTGAAAATTCTTTGATGCACCGCCTCTGCCCGTGCAAACATTTCACGGCTTGCGGCACCTCGTGCATAAACAGTAGCATTAAGGGTGTCTGTAAAACCCGGAACACACCCGGAACACCCCGGAACACCCCGGAACACCCCGGAACACCCCCGGAACACCCCGGAACACCACCGGAACAGCCCGGAACAGCCCGGAACAACCCGGGAACACCCCTGGAACATCCCATAATAACCCGGAACATCCCATAATGCCCCGAAATACCCTCAATACAGCCAGGAACACTCTTGAACACCAAAAATTCTGGTCAGCGGCCAGACCGCTCACGCACAGACTGACCCGAGGACCTCCGAAGATTAACGAAGATTTCCGAATTTTTCCGAAGACCTTTGCGGATCACCCGAAGACAAAATGACAAAAATAAAATAAAAAATAACATTGGTGTCCTTTAGATCGACAAAGATTTGATTTTGAATATTTCAATTCATTATTGAAGTTGTTGTAACTCATGCGAGATTTGCATTATAACTCTCGACAAACCGATGTGACGTCTATAAGTAAATTTCTGGGGATGGGCATCCCGGATAATTATTCAATTCATCATATAACACGTCACGGTCGCGATAACTTACTCTTGGGCATTGCGTGACAGATTTTGCACGCAAAACAAAACAGATTTTGCAGGCTGTTAAACGTCTACAGGATTTTTTTTTCCGTAAAGGCTGTTCCTTTTCAATTTATGTAGCTAGTACTACCGCATTTTCTTAATAAGTGCCCCACTTGCTGTTATGGTACGAACTGGGCAAAGAAACACCGCCGCTCCTTCTAAAGACCAATTAGAAAAATGTTTGAATAGTTTTGAGAAGTAAGTTGTAACTCAAGGTTTATCGCAACGTATAAAGTTGGCTTATTGAGGGAGCACACGAACTTTGCAAAGTTCAAGGAAATCTGATATGTACCCTCATCGTTGATATTTTCCTTTTTTTCGTTTACTGAATTTTTCTCTTAAAGTCTAACTAGATCTTGTGAAAGTAAATAAAATACTTGTTCCTTTTCTCGCTATAAGAGTGTAAACTCGTTCGATCCTTTTGCTCCCGGGTTACGTTGTGACATCCTACATACCTCTACAAAATTATAGTGAGTACTTTTTTGCGGGCGCACATTTCTCCTACTCATTTATCTTCCGAGCTACGCTCTTTTGTTAACCAAAAATATATGCAGGCCTAACTGCAAAAACGTTGCTATTCAAATATGACAAGAGAAAGCTGCAAAATGGGAATTTTATTAGACATGGAAAAACGTTCTCGGATTTTAACATTCCTGAAGCACTCATGCATTACGGTATGATACTTCAAATTAATATGAACTGAGGTTTTTTAAATGAGGTGTATATATCCACTGTATATTAGCGTAACGAACCGGCGGCCAAACATTTCCATGCACCTGTGGAAATAAAACGATGACGATCGTGTGACCTCGGAATAATGACCTTATAGCATTGCGTGACACTGTATCATTTGGCTTTGTTATGTCCTTGAGGTCACACCTGTTTTTTGAACGTGATAATGCAAACCTCGCACGAGAAAAATCAATGGAGAATTAACAGTTCAACTGTCAAATTTTCATATCACTGAAAATCGTAAGTTATTGATATGAAGGTCACGTGCATGATATATTTTTCCCATTAATTAATGGTTTTTTCGCTGTCCTTAAAAGCTTCGAAAATATTCCAAGCATTCTTGAAATGCTCGGAAATCTCAGGGTGATCCGCAAAAGTCTTATGAAGAATTGGGAATCTTCAGAGGTCTTCGGCTTAGTCAATTCGTGAGCAGTCTGACCGCTGACCACTATTTTTGGTGTTCCGGGGGTGTTCCTTGCTGTTTCGAGGGTGTTCCGGGGTATTATGGGATGTTCCAGGGGTGTTCTGGGGTTATTCCGGGCTGTTCCGGGCTGTTCCGGGGGTGTTCCGGGGATGTTCCGGGGTGTTCCGGGGGTGTTCCGGGGTGTTCCGGGGTGTTCCGGGGTGTTCCGGGGTGTTCCGGGGTGTTCCGGGTTTTACAGACACCCTAGCATTAACGTAGCAACGTAGACTTTAACACAAGAAGCCGACGAAGCCATTGAAAGTAGAATCGTTCGAAGTGTAATAGACAAGTTTTGAGGGGCTCTTAATCAGGTTTTGCGCTGTCTCTAATGTTGAATTCATGAGTGGTTAGGATCATCGAAAATTCTGTAGATTTTGCAGTATAGATTTGCAAAGACCACGCAGGAAGGAATCGGAAGAAAAGGTTTACTCAGGTCCGGGAGGAGGTTACTCTCGTCAATTTAGGATAGGTGTGTGCCGCTAAGGTTCTCAAACGCTGACCTTATTTAAGAGTACAAAATCGAGAATTAATACCCTTTTAAAGGCCAAAAACCAAGAAATGCCACCCTATATAAGGGAAACAAGATATTTATTTCTTTTCCCTTTAAAATCGCTTTGTTAAACTTTATGACGTGTATTCGGGCGCGTAGTACCGTTTTAACAGACCATGTCTTTTTCGTTTTGCGCGTTGAGGTGGATGCTGCAATTTAGTGACCCTATCTAAGGAACATCTAAGGATCACAATACCAGAAAATACCAAAAAGGATACCCTATTAATGGCTGAGCACTTCAAAACCCCTACCCTATCGGGCGGCACGTACCTATGTAGCGTGTATAAGGGAGTACCCCCCGGGACTCAGATTAGGGTTAGGAGTCATACGAAGCTCGCTAGTCTTCAGTTTAGGTTAGGAACAGCTGGATGTGGAAAGAAATTATGTGGTAAATTTGGTTGCTGGCGAACAGAGTTTGAACAGAGTTCAAGGACTGTATTTACAGCTTTTTCAGTTTGAAGTTATAAATTAGTCGGTTTATTTCGAGCTGATATTTATGTTGTTCCGAATTATCGGCTAGTCAGTATTTTCCCCGAATTTTAATTTCCAGCTTGCTCCATTTGCCAGAAGAGTCATGACTTTTTTTTTGACATTTTGTTCCGTGACAGGTTCCAAGACTTAAGGTGGATTTCCTCTGTTGGGTACATTTAACGTGCGTACGGGCGTGAATGAAACTGGCTGTAAGTACGTAAATAAAATTAGAGACGCGTTCTCAACTTTTTACGTTTACGTAAGCCGTTCATACATCGTCTCTAATTTTATTTACGCATGTAAAGCCAGTTTAATACGCGCGCGTACGCAGGTAAAATTTACGCAACAGTGAAAATCCACCTTTAATTAGGGTGGATTTCCACTGTCGCGTACATTTTACTTGTGTACGGGCGTGAATTTAACTGGCTTTACGTGCATAAATAAAATTTACAGTCATTTTGCTATTAGGAAGAAACCGATCTTCCAGACTTATGATACATATGTTAATACCTCCCAAAAGGGCTTTACAATGGTAAAAGTGAAAAGCTAAAAAAGGATAAAAAGGGTCAACAATCTTTAAAAAATTCTATAAGAAGTTTTAATGCATTAGTGTCAATGCATTTCAAACGTTATAGCAGATTGTTCTACAGTTTCACTGTCCTGAATAAAAAGGACCGCTGGCCCTTATCGATTGTGCTAGTAAAAGTAGCATATTATGCTACTAGCAGTGCCCGATTTTTTTCCAAATTATGCTCAAAATTATGCTCGTTTTTGAAAATTCTGCAACCTTTTCTAACAGACGAGTATGCTTTTCAACAAAAACACAAAACAAGTCCAAAACTATATAGTTATCGTTAAGAAAGCATGATATTTTCTTTATCTTGAGTTACACACTAGCTCTGATAAAACACAACTAACTACTGCACTTCATTCCAGACTAGAAGCGGTGAATTAATGTGTCAAAATGTACGATATTAGTATCACATTTAATATGTTCTGGGACACAATGGCATGACAGAATGGCATGACGAGTCAAAATGCTTTTCTTTGATAAAACATCTTTGCAAGAAGTGCAAAATATCGTGTTGCGTATAACGCTAAGATGCTGACCTGGAAACTGATTGATGTGATCATGTAATGGGACTTTTTTCACGTCAAATTCTCCCCTCCCCCTCTGGTCTTGTGTTTGCTTTTGGTTTGGTTCAGGTTCCAATCTCTAGCAATGTGAGCGGGTTCTGGCCTATCGGGCGGCTGGTCTACTTCTCGTATCTGTAAGTTGCTCGGCGCCATTTTGTTGCTTGTGAAAGCGGGAACTGGGACTGACGCAATCTTTACTTACAGTGTGCACAGTCCTCTAGACGAGAAACGACGCAGTATTGCGGTAACCTTCTTTCCCCTCCCCCTAGACGAACGAAAATAGACTGAACCATGGACAAAACTTTGAAAAAATCAATCTTAGAGACCAAGTGGTAATGTTCCATTCAAAAAAACTAAAAATATGCCGGATTATTCTAGCAGTGCTACTTTTATAAAAAGTGCAAAAATTATACTCTTTTTGCCAAATTATGCCAAAAATTATGCTATCACAATCGATAAGGGCCTAGACCAGTGACAGTTTTATAGAAAGGATTTTTCTAACGTGTTCCTGTGCCTTGGGGGACGATCGTGATCACGATTACGAAAGCATACCCCTAATGACCCAATTCTGAATGCGCCCCAGGGGATTGCGGCGCCAACATCATCAAATTCTGATTTCTTTTTAACAAGTTGGTTTTTTTTGGCTGACTCTGCGCTGAAATATGATCCAAATCAGGGGAATAAGGCGTACGTCTTCGAATGCTATGGTTCTTCTCATTATGCTGTCAACGTTTGTTGCCGGATTGGTGTTGTTGGCAAATCCGTACAGCAACGATAAAATTGTCTATTTTTTGTCCTAATACAATACGACGTGTCATATACTGGCCCTTAATTATACTTAAGCTTATACTAGAGAAAGATTACACATTTAAGGAGTCCTAAAAGCAACGGATTTAAGTGTAATTCATCTTTCCAACTTTAAGAGCGGGCTTTTGTGTATATATTGGCCGTTACAAGCGGCATCCCTTTAAAAACTGGGGGTCGAAAGGAGCCATATATTTCAAATTACATAGGGCTATGTTTTAGGGGGTGGTTTCTCGTTATCTTTCTAGCCATTTTTATAGCGGGTGGGTTAAATTTCGTGTGCCACGTTTGATGCGTTAGTACATATTTTATACACCAAAATATTATTTAAAATTGTGGTAAGTAAGTAAGTAAGTAAGTAAGTAAAAACTTTATTTCAATAGGGTGCATAATTACAGTCAGACTGTAGTCTCCCTTACGGTTCTATGAAACTTAAATACAACAATTTCTAAAATACTAAAATCCTTAAATACTACATACTAACATACTAAGATAATAAATAATTAAAGTATCTAGTTATTTTAAAAAAGTTTTGTCAATTCTAAGGCTCTTAGCGTGAGTTTACTCGAATTACACGTGATTAAATACTAAAAATCAGGATAATAAATTATTAAAATATTAAGCTAAAAAATTCTGTCACATCAAAAACTATCAGGTGCGAATTTACACATGAATCCTCGCGAAGCGAGGTTTATAAATTTGTCGCGTGGGGATCGCGCGAGGATCGCTTAGGGCGGTCAAATCTTGATCTGCCTATATATATATATCTCGAAGGTGTCCGCACAGTTGCCTAGCAACAAAACCAAATCGCGATCGCTGACAGTTGTGCACTCTCATGTTTCTTCATTTCTTGCTTGCTTCGCTGCGTACATTTGCCTGCGGACATTTTTATTCATCGTCTGTGAACAATATACTGGACCAATTTCTGATACAAATGAGGGACACGAGCAAAGTGGTTTAACAAGTGGCTGGAAAATCCAATTCCGGGGGAGTTTTACAGCTGAAACTCAGCGTGAACGCCCACGGACTTGAAATTCAGCGCGAACAACGAAGGCGAAAGAGTCGGCGACAAGAAAGCACGGGTAGAGAACATAGCCTAGCGAAGACTTAAGCCGTCAGCAGGACACAAACTGGAGACTGGAATATCACAGGCGAGAAATCTTAGGACGTAGACAAGGTAGTTTAAATTTTGCTTGCGAGAATCAACACAAGGTCTGTTCGAATTGATAACTCAGTCACACCGATTGAATAATGAGAATGAACTCAGCGGCTACAAACTCTTCGAGAAAATGTGTGCTGAAACCGATCAGGACCGGCGACGCCGACTGAAAGTGCTCCGATAAAACGATATTGTTGGAAGCAGCGAGGGGCGACAAAAAATACACGATCATCAAAATACTTTTGCTACAATATCTTTCCAACGGATGGTGACTAAACAGATTGGCTCAAAATTATTTCCTCTCTCTACCATTACCTTTATTCTTGATGTACCAGTAATTATCAACATACAATTACTTTTCCAAGTATGATGAAAACCACAGATTACACAAGAGAAATTAAATTATTTCACAAAATAGGTTTCAGTTTCCCAAACAGTGCATATTTGTGTATGAACAGTAAAAAGAATTTAAATTTTAAGGTGGCTCGATCGAGTTTTTGAGTGACGATACCTCTCAACTTTAAGCAACTAGTGTACCACAGTGAACAACCCAATAGAAATTCGATCGTTACTGCTGACCTAGAAAAAGATGAAAATTTTACATGAGGTACGTTTCATCGAAATCGGAGTTACCATAGCAACGTAATGACGTCATCCCCCGTTTTACATGAGAGCTAATTACTTGTCACCAAGAGACAATTCTGGGAAGCGCTCGACTGGATCTTCGATCTGACATATTTGTCTTCACGTCTTCAAAATTTGAAGAATTTCTATGAGAGAGTTTTCGAGAAATTTTCGGGTGAAGTTTTAAAGTGTTAAAAAACAACAAAAACAAAATAATTTTGAACTGTTATTGAAAAGTATGTCCACAGCGACTTGATGAAACAACATTTTGGTTTTAAATGAATGTTATGTCATCTAATTGCTTTATGTGAAAATTTCGGGGAAATCGTTCCATTTGATTTTTAGAAACGTTGGCTTGAATATGAACTGGTTTAGCGTGTTACGCGGCTTTTTTAATCAAAAATCGACCCTACACTTATTAAAATGATTATGAATTAAAAAGCGGTAGATGAATTTTTTAAAAACTTTGCTTTCAATGAGAATAATCAATATTCAATACAATCCCAGAGTCTCAAACTCATTGAAACGTCGTAAGGCTATCAATTTAAAGCCTAAACTCAGGAAATTATTGGACTGAATTTTACGCCAGTGGCTTGTTGCTCTTATTATGTATCTCCATTGTTTCGAATAGGCGTGCAATTGTAAATTTCAGTACATCATGAATTCATATAACGCTTGATTGCTTTCCGAATATGTTCCGAAAAACGTGCTGATGTATCAGGTCAGCATTACAATAACAATGGACAGGCTGACAGCAGTGAGTGCAAACATCAAGGTTAGCAGTAAGCGCAAACTTCGGTTAGCAGTGAGCGCAAACGGAAAGCTGCTGTGCTCAGTCAGTGTTCCAGATAAATTTTTATGGCAAGGAGTCAACGAAAAATTTAAACAGGTCAGTAGGTCTCCCCCAATCTTATCCCAGTCTCAGCACGTTTTCGGAACATCTTCGGAAAGCAATCAAGCGTTATATGAATTCATGGTGTAGTGAAATTTACAATTGCACGCCGATTCAAAACAATGGAGATGCATAATGAGAGCAACAAGCCACTGGCGTGAAAATCAGGCCAATATTTTCCTGAGTTTTGGCTCAAAATTGACAGCTTTATAACGTTTCAATGAATTTGAAACGCTGGGATTGTATTGAATCTTGATTATTCTCCTTGAGGACAAAGATATAAAAAAATTCATCTACCGCTTTTTAATTCATAACCATTTTAATAAGTGTAGTGTCAATTTTTGATAAAAAAGCCCAGTAACACACTAAACAAGTTCATATTCAAGCCAACGTTTCTAAAAATCAAATGGAACGATTTCCCTGAAATTTTCACACAAAGTAATTAGATGATATAACATTCATTTAAAACCAAAATGTTATTTCATCAAACCTTTGTGGGCATACTTTTCAATAACAGATCAAAATTGTTTTGTTTTTGTTGTTTTTTAACACCCTAAAACTTCACTCGAAATTTTCTCGAAAACGCTCTCATAGAAATTCTTCAAATTTTGCAGACGTAAATACAAATATGTCAGGTAGAAGATCCAGTCGAGCGCTTTCCAGAATTATCTCTTGGTGACAAGTAATTGGCTCTCATGTAAAATGGGGGATGACGTCATTACGTTGCTATGGTAACTCCGATTTCTATTAAACTTACCTCATTTAAAACTTTCATCTTTCTCTAGGTCAGCAGTAACGATCGATTTTTTATTGGGTTGTTCACTGTGGTACGCTAGTTGCTCAAAGTTAAGAGGTATCGTCACTCAAAAACCCGATCGAGCCACCTTAAGTCTGGGACTTTCCCGAAAAAATATTTGAAAGAAACAATTTATATTGGACCAGTAAGAATTTAATATAAGAGTTTATGTTTTCCGTTTTGGATATTGACCCTATTCATATTCGGTAATCAATTTCCTTAATTCTGATGACCTAATTAAGGCATGCTATTGTAGGGAGATGCTGGTCACTAGGGCTCCAATGGTTAATGTATTATTTTATTATGACAATTATCTTATGCAATTTTTATAGTATGTTGGGGGGAATGAATAAATACGAAACTCTGTGCTTTGCTTGCCATTATTCTGTATTAGTCTCACTTCAATTTTTAGGTAAAAACGAATAGATTTTAATGCAGCTGTACCAACACTGTATTTTCTGCACTGCATCACTCTTCAGCAGTAGTAGACTCCTGCTATCTCAACCATTCAAGGAAAATAATAAATTCTCTTAGCTATTGACATTCGTCAATACCCAGTAAACAGAACAAAAACTGTACAAGAGCATCTAAAGGAAACGGCGGGGTTAAATTATGTTGTAGATAACATACGTGAAGTTCCAAGTTGGAATTTGAACTGTATTTCTGATAAACCTACTCTCACCCAACCAAAATATACAGAAATACCCCTACACATTGTCTTGGACAACAGGTACACAATAATATTATACATCTCTCTAGAGAGCAATTTACCAAGAAGTGCGTCAGAATGAAGAGAGGTGGAGGGGGCCGGGGGGGGGGGGCAACGTATTTCCGTATCCAGTCGCATACAGCAATTAGCTCAAATTAAACCCGGAAACTCGTACCCAGTTCCTATGCATCATTAGATTTTAGGATGACAGGGGATTGGATCAAGTTACATGGAAGTGACTGGGAACCAGAATGTCAATCTAAACTCCCAATTCGGGACCATTGTGGCCACCCATTTACACCTCCAGTTAAACCAAAATTCTATCCCCTCCCCACCCCCATCACTCATTTTTGTGGTGCACCCTTGCCCGAGCTTCGCGAGGTTCTGCGAGTCACGTATTTCTAGTTAAATTAAAGTAATTTCTTTTGAATTTTTTTTTGAAGTTGTAGCTTATTTTTTTAATTACTATTATTACTATTTTCTCAAACGTACTTTACTCGAGACAACCATAAATTGTACGTTGTAACTAGTGCAAGAATGCACGACGCTATTATTTTTTCTGGGGCTGATAAATGGCCAGAAATGAAGAACAACGAGTTGCATTAAATTGGGTTAGTTAAAGTGTCTAGACTTATGCAGTTAAAAAATGGAAGTGCTACTGGTTGTCCTATTTTTGGATAATTATTTATTGCTTATCCACTATACCAACCACAAGAGTAACTAAACAGCCATAAATACCTTTTGCAAATAATTCCACTGAATGGGGAGGATATGGTTGATACCGGTAGCCATCTTGGGTTTTATCTACATGTACAAATCACTTGTATTGCTGAAAGCATCTGGAACTGAAATTTTTTTGTATGCAGCGATTCCATTCCGGTATTTGTATAAGAAAACATACTGCAACCGAATATGCAGATTCATTCCGCTGAAAGCAGTAAATGCCAAGGAAACCTTCAATGCACACCAGGTTAGCACTCGTACTTTATGTATTAGTTCAAAAGGTATGGCATCTAAGGTACAAAATTCTCGCAGCACGAAACCGAGCTGTGTTGAGTTGTGCAAATACTAAGGGCGCACTATAACGATTGCAATAACATTTCTGGCAGACGGAAGTAAAGAGTACACATTCTGGCCTGGGATAGATTTTATATCCTAGAGTTGCAACGAGGCACATGTCTTTGGTTTGAACCTAGATGAGATAATAAAGCTTGAAGTATGACAAACTGTCGAGGCAGTTGTACTCTTAACGGATAGTGCTACGTCATACCGTAGACAATGACTGGTCCCAGACGATGCTTGAAGTCGATATCAGCTTACAAACTGGAATGCGGACGGGACGTTTACTCGGTTACTTTATGTAACTCGCGTAGTTCAGTGCGTCAAACAATAACAGGTGCAATGGATGCACCATGTACTAGATGGATCACTATGCAGTGTTTTACGGATAGAAGAAGGTGGATAGCTAGATCGCTATAATATATGCTCATTGAAGCTGCATGTATGCCCGCATTGCACATGCTTGCACAGACAATGCGGGCAATTCACAAAAGCACTCAGACTAAATTCTTTCAAGCTTAAAGAATTAGAGCTCATCGCTATTGCCAGTATCTGACAACAATGTGAATAATGCAAGAGAAACTTTTCTCAGAGAAGATGTTAGAAAATATGCCGGCACTCAATCTGTACAGAAGTCCTCCCCGTAAACCCTCATTTAGACACTGACAGGATACCAAGCTGGCTATTCGTGAGTCTGTTGCTCTTTTAGCGCTCAACTAACCAGACCAACAAAATTCGGTTGAATTTAACAGAACGAATCAGTTAATCGAGAGCAGTAAAGGCTATAGACGAAGTAGTAAATTTGCCAATGAAAATCTGTTTGGAAGTTACTGTCCTTGTGTGGTTACTGTAGGTGACTTAAACTGATGAGAATGGGAAATAAAAGGAAAAATGACTGAATAAATAGCGTGTGAAGTAACATGTTCCTACTTCAGTTAAACTGCATCATAGTTCTGCCGTGAAACAATTAAGCTTGAAAGTGCCCACCGAAAATATTGACGAGAAAGCAAAATTGTGCATGGTTAAATGATTCGGCCAGTGTAATTGAATTATTTACATATCTAACTTGCATAATTTGGACCTAAATTACAACGATTCCCTGAATTCAAAATATTAATGTTTTGCTTTGATGGGAAATTCAACAAGCAGACGTAGTTGAAATGACAATTCAACGCTGTATCAAGTTAATTTTGCTTCCTGTTCCTAATTATAGTCTTTATGGTCTGAATGGCGGCCATATTGAAAAAATCCCCCCGCCCGTCACATTTTACAGCTGCCACAGAGCCTATCCAGATTGCCTCTATTCTTTAATTTACGTAGCAACGTAGACTTTTACAAAAGAAGCCGACGAAGCCATTGAAAGTAGAATCGTTCGAAGTGTAATAGACAAGTTTTGAGGGGCTCTTAACCAGGTTTTGCGCTGTCTCTGTTGTTGAATTCATGAGTGGTTGGGATCATCGAAAATTCTGTAGATTTTGCAGTACAGATTTTGATTTGCAAAGACCACGCAGGAAGGAATCGGAAGAAAAGGTTTACTCAGGTCCCGGGGGGGGGATACTCTCGTCAATTTAGGATAAGTGTGTGCCGCCAAGGTTCTCAAACCCTGACCCTATTTAAGGGTAGAGAATCGAGAATTGATACCCTTTTAAAGGCCCAAAACCAAGAAATGCACCCTATTTAAGGGAAACAAGATAACTCGTAATTGATAACTCGTAACTGATAGGTCTTTTTATTTCTTTTTCCTATAAAATCGCTTTGTTAAACTTTATGACGTGTATTCGGGCGCGTAGTACCGTTTTAACAGACCATAAATTTTTCGTTTTGCGCGTTGAGGTGGATGCTGCAATTTAGTGACCCTATCTAAGGAACATCTAAGGATCAAAATACCAGAAAATACCAAAAAGGATACCCTATTAATGACTGAGCACCTCAAAAACCCTACCCTATCGGGCGGCAGATACCTATATAGCGTGTATAAGGGAGTACCCCTCCCCCGGGACTCAGATCTTCAGTTTAGGTTAGGAACAGCTGGATGTGGAAAGAAATTGGTTGGTGAATTTGGTTGCTGGCGAACAGAGTTTGAACAGAGTTCAAGGACTGTATTTACAGCTTTTTCAGTTTGACGTTAAATTATTGGGTTTATTTCGAGCTGATATTTATGTTGCTCCCAATTATCGGCTAGTCAGTATTTTCCCCGAATTTTAATTTCCAGCTTGCTCCATTTGCCAGAAGAGTCATGACTTTTTTTTGACATTTTGTTCCGTGACTAGTCACGCAAGACTTATGGTGGATTTCCACTGATGCGTACATTTAACGTGCGTACGGGCGTGAATTAAACTGGCTTTACGCGCGTAAACAAAATTAGAGACGCGTTTTCAACTTTTTACGTTTACGTAAGCCGTTCATACATCGTCTCTAATTTTATTTACGCATGTAAAGCCAGTTTAATACGCGCCCGCACGCACGTAAGATTTACGCAACAGTGGAAATCCACCTTTAATTAGGGTGGATTTCCACTGTTGCGGAAATTTTACTTGTGTACGGGCGTGAATTTAACTGGCTTTACGTGCATAAATAAAATTTACAGTCATTTTGTTATTAAGAAAAAAAAAACCGATTTTCCAGACTTATGATACAATATTTCTTTTCAAATGCTGGCTTGCCTTTACTGGACCCCGACAATCCTGGTCTTCTTGGTTTCCCGTTATTCTCTGAGCTGCCTGATATCTCGCCCCATCAGTGATGTTTTCTACTATGCAACCAAATCCTGCTCCCGATAACCTACTGAGCAACAAAGACAGCGGAGACAATATAGTAGTAACATCTAAAAAACAACGGACTATCCGAACGGATCCACTAGTTTAATTAATTCGCTTGTCGTCGTAAACAGGGTAGGGGAAGTGCGACATCATCATCATCATCATCATCATCATCATCATCATCATCATCATCATCATCATCATCATCATCATCATCATAAAGTTATTAATACCTCCCAAAAGGGCTTTACAATGATAAAAGTGAAAAGCTAAAAAAGGGTCAACAATCTTTAAAAAATTCTATAAGAAGTTTTAATGCATTAGTGTCAATACATTTCAAATCGTATAGCAGATTGTTCTACAGTTTCACTGCCCTGAATAAAAAGGACTGCTGGCCATTATCGATTGTGCTAGTAAAAGTAGCATATTATGCTACTAGCAGTGCCCGATTTTTTCCAAATTATGCTCAATATTATGCTGGTTTTTGAAAATTCTGCTACTTTTTCTAACAGACGAGTATGCTTTTCAACAAAAACACAAAACAAGTCCAAAACTATATATTTATCGTTGATAAAGCATGATATCTTCTTTACCTTGAGTTACACACTAACTCTGATAAAACACAACTAACTACTGCACTTCATTCCAGACTAGAAGCGGTGACTTAATATGTCAAAATGTACGATGTTAATATCACATTTAATATGTTCTGGGACACAATGGCATTGCAGAATGGGAAGACTAGTCACAATGTTTTTCTTTGATAAAACATCTTTGCAAAAAGTGCAAAATATCGTGTTGCCTATAACACTAAGATGCTGACCTGGAAAATGATTGATGTGATCATGTAATGGGACTTTTTTCACGTCAGACGCCCCCCCCCCCCCGGGTCTTGTATTTGCTTTTGGTTTGCTTCAGGCTTCAATCTCTGGCAATGTGAGCGGGTTCTGGCCTATCGGGGGCTGTTCTTCTTCTCGTATCTGTAAGTTGCTCGACGCCATTTTGTTGCTTGTGAAAGCGGGAACTGGGACCGACGCATTCTTTACTTTCAGTGTGCCCAGTCCTCTAGACGACGAACGACGTAGTTTTGCGGTAACCTTCTTCCCCCTCCCCCAGACGAATGAAAATAGACTGAACCATGGACAGAACTTGAAAATAATCAATCTTGGAGACCAAGTGGTAATATTCCATTAAAAAAAAAACTAAAAATATGCCGATTATGCTGGCAGTGCTACTTTTATAAAAAAGTGCAAAAATTATACTCGTTTTTCCATTATATGCCAAAAATTATGCTAGCACAATCTATAAGGGCCTAGACCAGTGACAGTTTTATAGAAAGGATTTTTCTAACGTGTTCCTGTGCCTTGGGGCACGATCGTGATCACGATTACGAAAGCATACCCCTAATGACCCAATTATGAGTACGCCCCAGGGGACTGTGGCGCCAACATCATCAAATTCTGATTTCTTTTTAACACGTTGGTTTTTTTTGGCTGACTCTGCGCTGAAATATGATCCAAAGCAGGGGAATAAGGCGTATGTCTTCGAATGCTACGGTTCTTCTCATTATGCTGTCAACGTTTGTTGCCGGATTGGTGTTGTTGGCAAATCAGTACAGCAAAGGTAAAATTGTCTATTTTTTGTCCTAATATAAGACGACGTGTCCTATACTGGCCCTTAATGACAGTTTTATAGAAAGGATTTTTCTAACGTGTTCCCGGCCTTGGGGCACGATCGTGATCACGATTACGAAAGCATACCCCTAATGACCCAATTATGAGTGCGCCCCAGGGGATTGTGGCGCCAACATCATCAAATTCTGATTTCTTTTTAACACGTTGGTTTTTTTGGCTGACTCTGCGCTGAAATATGATCCAAAGCAGGGGAATAAGGCGTATGTCTTCGAATGCTATGGTTCTTCTCATTATGTTTGTTGCCGGATTGGTGTTGTTGGCAAATCAGTACAGCAAAGGTAAAATTGTCTATTTTTTGTCCTAATATAAGACGACGTGTCCTATACTGGCCCTTAATTATACTTAAGCTTATACTAGAAAATTATTACACTTTTAAGAAGTCCTAAAAGCAACGGATTTAAGTGCAATTCATCTTTCCAACTTTTAGAGCGGGGCTTTTGTGTATATAAGGGCCGTTACAAGCGGCATCCCTTTAAAAACTGGGCGTCGAAGGAGTCATATCTTTCAAATTACAGAGGGTTTTGTTTTAGGGGTGGTTTCTCGTTATCTTTATAGCCATTTTCATAGCGGGCTGGTTAAATTTTGTGTGCCACGTTTGATGCGTTAGTACACATTTCATACACCAAAATATTATTTAAAATTGTGGTAAGTAAGTAAGTAAGTAAGTAAGTAAAAACTTTATTTCAACAGGGTGCATAATTACAGTCAGACTGTAGTCTCCCTTATGGCCCTTTGAAACTTAAATACAACAATTTCTAAAATACTAAAATCCTTAAATACTAAATACTAAAATACTAAAATAATAAATAATTAAAATATCAAGTTATTTAAAAAAAGGTTTTGTCAATTCTAAGGCTCTTAGCGTGAGTTTACTCGAATTACACGTGATTAAATACTAAAAATTAAGATAACAAATTATTAAAATATTAAGCTAAAAAATTCTGTCACTTCTAAAACTGTCAGGCGTGAATTTACACATGATTCCTCGCGAAGCGAGGAGGGCCGAAGGCCCTCCGAGCGTAGCGAGGTTTATAAATTTGTCGCGTGGGGATCGCGCGAGGATCGCTTAGGGCGGTCAAAACTCGATCTGCCTAAATATATATTTCGAAAGTGTCCGCGCAGTTGCCTAGCAACAAAACCAAATCGCGACCGCTTACAGTTGCGTACTCTCATTTCTTGCTCTTCATTTCTTGCTTGCTTCGCTGCGTACATTTCCGTGCGGACATGTTTATTCATCGTCTGTGAACAAGTTACTGGACCAATTTCTGATACATATGAGGGACACTAGCAAAGTGGTTTAACAAGTGGCTGGAAAATCCAATTCCGGGGGAGTTTTACAACTGAAACTCAACGTGAACGCCGACGGACTTGAAATTCAGCGCGAACAACGAAGGCGAAAGAGTCGACGACAAGAAAGCACGGGTAGAGAACATCGTTTACCGGTAATAGCCTAGCCGGCGGAAGACTAAAACCGACAGCAGGACACAAACTGGAGACTGGAATATCACAGGCGAGAAATCATAGGACCAGTGTTCGTACGGGTCCTGGAAATGCTGGAAAGTCCTGGAATTTTATTCTGGCATTTTCCAGTACTGAAAAGTCCTGGAAAATTAATGCAGGTCCTGGAAAGTCCTGGAAGTCTTTAAAATCCTGTTATAAAGTTTTCTTTAAAGACAATTGTCTGCAGTATTATTTTCGGATTTCTATTTAGTAAGGGTTTATTGCTTTGAACGTACGAGGTAGTTTAAAATTAGCTTGCGAGAATCAATACAACGTGCGTTCGAGATTATAACTCAGTCACACCGATTAAATAATGAAAATGAACTCAGCGGCTACAAACTCTTCGAGAAAATGTGTGCTGAAACCGATCAGGACCGGCGACACCGACTGGAAGTGCTCCGATAAAATGATATTGTTGGAAGCAGCAAGAGGCGACAAAAAATACACGATCATCAAAATACTCTTGCTACAATATCTTTCCAACGGATGGTGTCTAAACAGATTGGCTCAAAACTATTTCTTCTCTCTACCATTAGCTTTATTCTTGACGTACCAGTAATAACCAACGTACAATTATTTTTCGAAGTATGATGAAAACCACAGATTACACAAGAGAAATTAAATTATTTCACAAATTAGATTTCAGTTTCCCGAATAGTGTATATTTGTGTCTGAACAGTAAAAAGAGTTTAAATTTTAAGTTTGGGACTATCCCTGTCAATAGTTAAAAAAAATATTCAGATGGATTAGAAAGGACAATTTCTATTCACAGTTTGGATAGAAATGCACTTACAAGTATTGCTCTGCTCCTAGCAATTACCACTTAATGTGTAGCAGGGATAGGTAGAACATGTATGCATTTGATGTGAAACAAAAATTACTGCTTAACGGAATTTGAACTGCATTTCTGATAATTACCTACTCTCGCCCAACCAAAATAAACAGAAATACCAGTACATATTGTCTTGGACAACAGGTACACAATAATACTATACATCTCTCTTGAGAGCAACTGAGAGCAACTTACTAAGACGTGCGTCAGAATGAAGAGAGGTGGAGGGGGTCGGTGGGGGGGGGGGGAGGGGAACGTATTTCCGTATACAGTCGCATACAGCAATTAGCTCAAATTAAACCCGGAAACTCGTACCCAGTTCCTATGCATCATTAGATTTTAGGATGACAGGGGATTGGATCAAGTTACATGGAAGTGACTGGGAACCAGAATGTCAATCTAAACTCCCAATTCGGGACCATTGTGGCCACCCATTTACACCTCCAGTTAAACCAAAATTCTATCCCCTCCCCACCCCCATCACTCATTGTTGTGGTGCACTCTTGCCCGAGCTTCGCGAGGTTCTGCGAGTCACGTAGTTCTAGTTAAATTAAAGTAATTTCTTTTGAATTTCTTTACATCAGAAGAGCAGACTAAATCATTGTCACTGACATCATTCCACAGTTTAACTGCATTATAAAAGAACATTCGCTTCATGCTATTGGTACGTGGAATAGGAAGGCGATAAGACAACCGAGACCTTGTATCATATGACTTGTGATATTTCAACGACAACAGTTTCTCAGAGAGGTAATCCGGTGCACGTCCATCCAGGATTTTTTGAACAGAAATAGTCTTCTTTCAATACAAATTTGATTGATGGGTAGCCAACCAAGTTCCAGAAATAGCGGCAGGGTTCTAGCATGAAAAGGAGCATCTAGTATAATACGCACACATCTTTTTTGAACTTTAAAAATCTCATCCAAAAGTCCTGAATTACAACTTCCCCAAACGGACACACAGTACCCAAGAATAGGTTTAAGTGGCTGTCTCATCTAAGATCCTCATAACCCAAATTGGTCACAAAATAGATTTCCTTCAAATCTTGTATGTGAATTGCACTTTGTCTGGGTACTTTAAAAACACTTTTCGTTTGGGCTCTAAGTGCTTTCTTCAACAGTTTACAAGGGGGGTCCCCTGGTGGACAAAAATGCACATTTTATTGGTACAAAAATGCCAATTTTCAATAACTTTGGTAACTCCTCACATCACTTAAAATTTAATGCAGGACAAAATTCTACTGTTGGTTGATAAGTACAGCTCTTCCTTATCCTACAGTGTTACTGACATTTGCATGTACTAGTTTTGAGTAGTTAAAACAGTTCCTTTTAACAACCCAGTTTAACAGCTTTTAAGAAGTAGTAAAAATGGGTAAACAAAAATACATGTTAACAAAAAGTGAGACCTCGTCTAGAAAATTCCTTGCAGTCATGGAAAGTTAAAGACTTGGTCGTAATTATAATAAAATAAAATCGTGCGGCCAGACGGTTTAAAGAACGTGGCGCCGCTTTGAAACACCAGTATTTCTTAATTATGCAAATTACGAACCACAACCTATGCGTGGAATTTAAGAGCAACTGTGATGCGAGCAATGCTCCTCACATCAGGAAAACACGGAAATAGTTTCAAACTACAGCAGGACACAAATGTAAACTGGTAACATTTCGCATATAGCTTTAATTAAAATGTACAGCATTCAGATAGCTCATTAACTATGTTCAATTCACAAGATAAACAAGTTATGAAGTACATGCCACTCGATGATTGCTAATTGCACTTTACAAAACAACCTTGATCTAGAACTATTAATCTGAGAATAAATCAATAAAAGCAAGTCATATTGCCTATATCACAGCCTGTGTTTTGCAAACTTATTTAGCGAACGCTTAGTGCCTTGCAAAACAATGAAATCAACGAAGGGCATCTTGTTCGGTTTACATTTGCATCCATTACCTCAATTATTCTGTCATCTTCGATCAAATATAGATCCGTGCGTTTCAGAGATCATCTTAGAAGCGTCAAAACAGTTGGTTTTGGGAAAATTCTTTGTTCAAAAGCCTTCATTTAGACCAAGCTTTCCATGTATTACTTCTCTCGTGTTAAATTTTTCCGGCAGTAGCCGCTGACCAGTAGCTAATGTCAACAAAAAGACCTGTTGCACTCGCGTTTCTATTTGAATGTATGATCGCTCACCAATGAAGGGTGAATTCATTTGAAAATAAGGGCTGGAGCTCATGAGGGAAAGTTAAAAATTCAAATTTCCCCCTTAATTTAGAGCTGCAAACACGTAACCACAGTGTGTGACGTGGCTGCTATTTTTTTTTGTATTTTTAGCAAGGTGAAATAACGTGATAACTCGGACTTTGGGGCAGCATCTTAACATGTTTGAAAATAAACTTCTAGTTTCATCAAGCTGTTAAATTCTGGAATCCGACCCTGGCGAAACGTCAGTATAGCAAAAATATTGCTACTTGATAGAAATACCCTCCGTTGAATACTTTCTGTTCGGTAAAACAGTTGTGGGAGCTTGGTCCATGACGACTTAATGGTTATGATCCAGTTTGCAGTATGTAGCCCCCAGAGCCACCTGATCGTGGGGTACTGCTCTACCAAATGTGAACCTACGTTACCCCAAAAAACGTCTTGCTTTTGAAATTTCGCCCCGACTTGGTTTTGCTGCACTTTCTCTAGATTAGCTGTATACCGCCAATCATAGTGAATGTCACTTCCGGAGGGCATGTACTTAAACGCCGGAACGCCGGAATGCCGGAATACTAAAACCCCGAACGCCGGAATACTTAAACCCGGAACGCCGGAATTCTTAAGCCCTGAACACCGGAATACTTAAAGAGCCAGTGTCACCCAAAGTGCTTTGCGCCACGAGGTACATTTTTCATATATGAAAAATCCGCCAGTTTCTTGATTGTTGTGAAGTCTGATTTGTATCTTCTTCCATCGTTGCCGTTAGCGATCCGAAAGCACTAGTGTGAATTTGGACTTGACATGTAAGTGCCGTCGTATCGATTTCGTTGCATATATCCGAATTCTGAAGTGTTTTCGCGGTGGACAAGGAGATCTTTAAATTGGATGCTTCGTAGGGTTCAGGAAAGCTTAGGCGAAGGCCGAGTCTTCCGGGCTCTGCCAAAGTTGTACGGCTGAAGGAGTCCGTCCATCAGTAGCGGAGAGAAAGAAAAACATCTGGGTTTCAGCAACAGTACTGACACTGCGTTCGCCGAAATAGTGCTACGTTCCTTGCCGGATGAAAACAGAAAGAGCGTTAATTTACCACAAAATTACACTAGCTACGGGCCTGCTCCAAAATAATGCTTATGGTCATGAGCTTGTGGTGTTTTGCTTAATTATTCCTTGTGTTCACTTTTTGTTTATGTTTACAAAAAGTGTAAGTAACTATTCTGGTTTTGCAATCGCGCGATCAATCGATCATACTGTAAGATATACATGTACACGTATTGACTGCGAAGTCAGATCTTGAGTAGTTTTCTCCAGTGACATCTAGCGATGAAGACGTCAATATTCTTACAACTTGTTTTTGTTTTATTTTTATATCGAGTGGAAGTGGCTGCTCTGGTTTTACGTACATCGAGATCGATCGATCGATCAATCGATCGGTTGTTATAATAGCTCCATACGCGTTGACTACAAAGTCATTTACGTACATCGAGATCGATCGATCGATCAATCGATCGGTTGTTATAATAGCTCCATACGCGTTGACTACAAATTCAGATCTTGAGTTGTTTTCTCGAGTAACATCTAGCAATGAAGATATTTCTATTTTCAGAGGTTACTATTGTACATAGCTCGCTGAAAGGCCAGTTTGCACGGTATAATTTTGCGAAAAGTCTGGCAAACGCGCCAGCCAAACGCAAAAAGCTGTTTCAGAACAAAAACACAAGCGCGCAAAGCACTTTGGGTGACACTGGCTCTTTAAACCCGAAATGCTGGAATACCTCAACTCTAAATGACGATTTAACATACACAAGATCGCTGAAAAGACAAACAATTAGGGTTAAGCCACGCTACCGCATTATTAACGTTACCTTCTGACTCCAGCCAAAACCATTCTCCTCACTATCCCCTCCCCAACCCCCTGCCTTACGTTTTCCCGCCAACTTTAATTATTATAATTTATTTGATTGCTGGGTTGTTTCGCGCTGGCATCAACTCGATGTCGGACATGGAGGACTCTCCAGCAAGGTAAGCGTATGTACCTGAAATTTTCTCTTTGACTTAAAGCGTTTAAAGTAACATTTACAAAGTGATAAACTGTTATTCCCTTCCTTTAGTCACAGCCAAAGTCCAGAGAACAAGAGGTAAGACACTGAATCTTAACTAGCCTGAGCGCAGGTTTTGGCGGGAGTCAGAAGGTAACGTTAATAATGTAGCGTGGCTTAACCTTAATTGTTCGTCTTTTCAGCGATCTTTTGTATATTAAATCGTCATTTAGAGTTGAAGTATTCTAGCGTTCCGGGTTTTAGTATTCCGGCGTTCCAGGTTTAAGTGTTCTGGCGTTCCGGCGTTCCGGGTTTAAGTGCATGCCCGAAGTTGATCACAGACTAACCAGCTGGGTAGTATGAGAACAAGGCTTAATCAGTGGAAGTTACGAGAATCCTCAGATTTTTGTTAGGGATTGAATAGCGGGTGAAATACTCGAGCTCGCGCAAAAATTACTCTACTATAAGTTCTATCTCTACTAGACTACTCTTAATCTAACTGTGCAGTAGACGCCCGTTACCTAGAATAGAAACTCGTTTCCTCTTGAATACTGTTTCCAGTCATTTACTACCGTCATTGCCGAAGGAATTTTAGGTTTCCTTGAAACCCTACTTTATTTTAAATTGACCCTATAATGAGGGAGGGGGGGAGGGAGTGCACGGACTCTGCCTTTGGGGACTTGAAACTTTTCTATTATTTTTTAATGTGTGAACAAGCACCGCCAAAATTTTATTGAAAAATTAGTTGGGAACAAATTAGTGTGGTAGGTCAATGTACAGTGAGATTCACGTTGCTAAGGCAATCAAACTTTGATAGGCGTGTTCATCTGAAATTGTTTGGTACATTACTGTTTTAACTGAAAACAAAAATGACTTTCTTACTGAAGGTGTCATGCTATTAGATAATTTTGTTCACTTTTTGGTCAATTGGGTGGCTATCCGAAGTCTTAGGGAAATCACGAGATCCAATACGGTGGATCCAATTGGAAATTATGACATAAATCTGACGTCGTGTGACGTCATCAGCATCCCTTGCCGATCTCAAAGGAGACATTCTTGGACAAAATTCTTGGACATACTTTTGACCCTCTCAGTTTCATTTTCATTGCTTTATTGCTATCGGAGTTTGCTGGAGGCCTGCCCCACAACGGCTTCAGAAGACCAAAGAAGGCCCGGTCTAGATAGGGTTAAGGTTGTCTCTTAACTGCAGCTGATTACTTTCTCAAAACTGAAGGAACCTTTCAAAGCCCCAGAAATCGAAAACAGGAAGGTTATTTTCAAATCTATGAAGACGTACCCAGCTGTACGAGTTATTTTACTTAGCCAAACCATGGTCTTCATTGTGGTTGTGTGCTTGCAGATTAAATTAAGGACAAAAATTTGTTTCTTCTCCCCATGAGCTCCAACCCTTTTTTTCAAATAATTTCACTATTAATTCGTGAAGGATCATGAATTCAAATTTTAGATAGCTAAGAGCCAAAACGCGAGTGCAAAATGGAGCAGTACCCGGTGTTGTTGTTGACGTTAGTAACTGGTCAGCGGCTACTGCCAGAATAATATAACACGAGAGAACTAAATGCATGGAAAGCTTGTTGTAAATGAAGGTTGTTGAACGAAGAATTTCCTCAAAAACCGACTGTTTGACGCTTCTAAGATGATCTCTGAAACGCACAGATCTATATATTTGATCGAAGATGACAGAAAATTGAGGTAACGGGTGCAAATGTAAACAGAACAAGATGCCCTTTCGTTGATTTCATTGTTTTGCAAGGCACTAAGTGTTTGCTAAATAAGTTTGCAAAACACAGGCTGTGATATAGGCAATATGACTTGCTTTTATTGATTCATTCTCAGATTAATAGTTCTAGATCAAGGTTGTTTTGTAAAGCGCAATTAGCAATCATTGAGTGGCATGTACTTCATAACTTGTTTATCTTGTGAATTGAACATAGTTAATGAGCTATCTGAATGCTGTACATTTCAATTAAAGCTATATGCGAAATGGTACCAGTTTAGATTTGTGTCCTGCTGTAGTTTGAAACTATTTCCGTGTTTTCCTGATGTAAGGGAGCACTGCTCGCATCACAGTTGCTCTTAAATTCCACGCATAGGTTGTGGTTCGTAATTTGCATAATTAAGAATTACTAGTGTTTCAAAGCGGCGCCACGTTCTTTAATCCGTCTGGCCGCACAATTTTATTATATTATAATTACGACCAAGTCTTTAACTTTCCATGACTGCAAGGAATTTTCTAGACGAGGTCTCACTTTTTGTTAACATGTATTTTTGTTTACCCATTTTTCCTACTTTTTTAAAAGCTGTTAAACTGGGTTGTTAAAAGGAACTGTTTCAACTATTCAAAACAACTACATGGAAATGTCAGTAACACTGTAGGATAAGGAAGAGTTGTACTTATCAACCAACAGTAGAATTTTGTCCTGCATCAAATTTTAAGTGTTGTGAGGAGTTACCAAAGTTATTGAAAATTGGCATTTTTGTACCAATAAAATGTGCATTTTTGTCCACCAGGGGACCCCTCTTGTAAACTGTTGAAGAAAGCATTTAGAGCCCAAACGAAAAGTGTTTTTAAAGTACCCAGATAAAGTGCAATTCACATACAAGATTTGAAGGAAATCTATTTTGTGACCAATTTGGGTTATGAGGATCTTAGGGAGACAGCCACTTAATACTAGCATTAAATCAAATTATGCGATATTTAACTGGTAGGAATTATTAAATGCGAGCCTCGCAATCACCCCTGATCTTAATATATAAGATACTTTGAGTTGCAATTTCAAGTTTTGTCTGATAATAAGTTGCTCCAATGACAGATTAAATTTTTAGTGTAATTTCTAAAGATTTGTACTAATACAACCGCAAACGATTTCAAATTATCATGAATGTTCGAGATCTCAAACCCCTTTGTGAAAAAAAATAAGGCCTTGTTGATTAAACTTTGTGTGCGACGTTTGACGCACTACTACAAATTTTACACGCCAACATATTATTTTGAAATTGTGGCAATCCTGTAATGCAGACTTCCTAGAATAAAAAGGGCTTACATTTTGAGCGCCATTAACTTGACGGCGGAGCCGATTGAGAGAGATTTGGGAGCCGGCGAGTGATACCTGCTGTTAAGAGACGATCATGGGTGAATGGAGACCTCCCTGCCAATCCCGCCTGTCACATGAATCACGGCTCCACCGCCGAGATACTCGCGCAAATAACTGAACATCAAGTAACCCAGCTAATTCATAAGCCCTTTTCTGATTTCACTTCCACGGTTGAGGTTACATTGAAGAATTTACTGTGGTAAACAGGGCATGAGTGTAAAGACAAACAGGGACTTACTGTGATACACTGGTCGATTTGAGACTTCCCAGTGTGTTAATCAAACGACATGACAAACGACAGTAAAATTAAAGTATACCTCCCATTTTTACTTTACATGACTTCCCTGCTAAAGCTGTTTTCACACTAACCCCGAAATATGTTCAGAGTAAACATGTTTAAACTGAAAACGTTTTCCCTAAACATGTTTGTAATTGTATTGTTCGCAATGTTTATTTCATGCCTGGCTATATAATTCATTCGGGTTTAATTAAGGAACGTGCACAAAATCTTTATACTTCAACTGAAACTTCATTGACGTAAAAATGTCCAAGTGTGACGTCAAACAAAGCAGAGGCTTGGCTTCAGCATTTGAAGCCGTATCCCTGTTGGTGATCTCCTCTCACGCAAAAATATATGGACGATTAGGTGAAAAGAGCTAGTTTTGTTCATAAAAGTTTAGAAAAAAGATATTGGACATCTATTGCGTGAGAAAGAAGAGGATATTAAGAGTAAACTAAAGATCCTTGGTATTTTAAAATTGACTGTCTCTTTAATAATAATAATTTGGAACTTATATAGCGCATTTTCTATGTGAATATAATCAAATGCGCTTTACAAGCAGGTGGAATTGGAATTTGGAAATGTTGGTTTTTTTGGAGGAAGGAAAACCGGAGGACCCGGAGAAAAACCCTCGGAGCAAGGACGAGAACCAACAATTTTTCTCTATGGGAAAACTGGCAACAAAAATGCCTACAATTCGTGCCCCTTTCCTGACTTAATACAAACTACTTATTCAAAAAGCGGACATTGGAAACTGGAAATTTGAAAAATGATGTTAATCTTCTTAATCTTCTATAAAACCGAGAAAGCCCCATGTTGACCAGGCTTCAGCTTAATTTACGTTCTTTGTTTCAATGCAATGGTCGCTTTTTGTCTTCCAGACTCGACCATCACGAATGAACTGGTAAAGAGAGTCAATTTGGTCCAAAGTTTGGAAAAAAGAGGACTTATTCTGCATGAAAAAGAACAGGAAATCGACAGGAAACTGAAACCCCTTGGAATAACAAAGTTTTACAGTCAAGGATACAACGAAACTATGATACCGACAATTTATGTCATTACTCCAACTTACACAAGATTTACACAAAAGGCGGACTTGACGCGACTATCACAAACATTTTTGCATGTACCTAAGCTTCACTGGATAGTAGTTGAAGACTCCAACAACAAAACCGATCTTGTAAGCCGTTTCTTGGAAAACTGTGCGGTAAAATGTACTCATCTTACTGTAAGAACTCCTAGAGATGATCCTAGAAATCCTAATAGACGGCTAAAAGCAAGAGGTGTTGATCAGAGGAACTTGGGTCTTAAATGGATAAGGCAGAATTTTAAAGACGACATGAAAGGAGTTGTTTATTTTGGAGACGACGACAACACTTATGATTTGAAGATATTTGAACAGGTGAGCACGAAATAAACCTGACAGCAGCTAAAACAAGTTTAAGAATATATAATCCTATAATGTAATTTCAAGTAGAATTTGGTATAAATATATTCTTGAAGGTAAGCCATCCAGGCTTAGTAATAAACCTGATGAAAATATAACTGATGTTGAGATAATAATCGTCCCACGGACGAGATCTCGTGGTTGCTGCACATGGAAGTCCAGGCTCACGAGGAGACCGCTTAAGTTGCAAAATATGAGGATTTGTATAGAACTTGATCGCTAGTTTAGTCAGGAAACTAAAAATGACAAGAAATAGCCAAATGAATTAAGATTACATACTTCATGAAATCCGGCCCCATTTCCCACCCCGGGAAATTGAAATAAGCCTAATCAGATAAAATATTGTCCTTGTGTTGTTTCTTGCCCAGCTCAAGGCCTTTCAATATTTCAGCCAGTCTTTAGGTTTCCGAAACCGTTAACCTTCGATTAGCAAACTCAACAAGCTTCTTAGCTTCGTATTACATCAAAATAGAATATCAAAATGTCTCTTTTCGTCTCTTCTTAAAAGAACAAATTATTCCATTCGTGTTTCCTGTTTTCTCTTGTTAAAACAATGCTATTAATGTATCTCTTGAATGACAATCGCCAATGGACAAAAGACGCAAAAGGTGAATTGAATGTTCCAACACAGAATTCCATTCTTGGTCACGTCAGCCATACAGGATTATTATGTAATCAAAACCGGAAATCGACTATCCTCATCGACTGTGCATGCTTCACAATCAACACAAGTAAAATCATGATATGCTCCTGACAAAAACCTATCCTGAGAACACATCGCTGTTCGTTATGATGTAACGCGAGTTCCCTTTTAAAAATTTTGCCGCAACATATTGAATACCACTCTCAGTGTGATGCGCAACACAAGTTTTCTGTACAGCGCCGCAAATGATCCCCGACTGCAAATGATCCCCAATTTGGACTGCAAATGATCCCAGTACCGTAAGTGATCCCCGCAGCGGACTGCAAATGATCCCGCTAAAATACAGAAATGGCATGGGCAATGGAACGGCGAGGACATTGAAATAGTGTGGACAGTGGAATGGCGTGCACGGTGGCATGGCGAGGATAGGGAAATGATGTAAACTGTGGAGCTTTTGTCTTGACTATTCCTCAAAGCACGTTTTAGCCCCTTAAATCATGGCTTAGGTATTCTGTTTCGAGGCAAAAAAATTCTAAAAATGTTACGATGTAATGTAATCCCTGTGCAATTGGTTTTGAACCTTTGGTTTAGCATGCAGGTTGGGTTCACTTCAACACTCACATTTAGAATACAGAAATACTTTTTTGTTTTCTCAGGTGTGTATAACCAGCTCATTGCAACAAGTTATGCCCGTTTCGAAGGGTTGCGTGACAACTCAACTAGTAACCTAATATAAAGGCTGCCAAGGAAACACCGGATTCCCACCACGCGTACGCACGCAAATTAACGCAGAAAAGACAGTTGCCGATGAAAGAAGTTTAAAATGTAGTTTATTATATTTCCATTTGCGCTGATTTGCGATATTTTTTTCTCCAAAAGCACGTGTGCTAATGAGGCGCTAGACTCAAACCATGTGGGTTGTGGAAATGTCAACACCCCGGGGGGGGGGGACTCCCATATGAAAGTGACGGGGATGCTCGTCGGAAAATTAGAATTAACACCCTAAAGGAGACCAATCTGGGCGTGGCTCCGGCTTTACTTAACCCCTAAGGGAGATCATGAAACACAGTATAATATAGATATTTCTTGACACACAACCCTAAGCGATACCTGTGTGGGTAAAAATATTGGCTTTCCGTCCTCAACACCCTAAGTGAGACCAAAATCTGCAATTTACAACCCTAAGCGAGACGACGAGCATCCCCGTCACTTTCATTTGGGAGTCCCCCCCCCGGGGTCAACACCCTGCAAGATCCAACTCGACCTCGGTTCATGTTTCTTATCACTTTCATTTTTCTGGTCTTTGTCACTTCCACCAGCATCAACGCCAAAAAAACAACATCAATAAAACGACGAGAGTAATTAAATTGGAGAACAGTTCAGCCATTTGTTCAAGGCCATCGCAAGCGAACGGGACATTGCTTTAATACATGGTCTGGTGACCTTCTCACACATGGTTTAGTGACCTTTGAATTCGAGGCCGGATGTAAATCGCTGCGCCCTGGAGGCCTGTGACTTTCTCGACTGACTCGGACTTGGTCGTCCATCCGTGATATCTGTGTATGCATATAAATGTATATATTAATTAAACATAATCATTTTTGCCTTTCATGCCATTGCAGTGTAGGGCCTTTAAAATGCTTTATTTCACTGATCAATAGGAAATTTTGCTGTTTATTTATTTATCTTTTGTTAGCATTTTCACTTTCCGATCACTGAAACTCACGCCATTCCACGTTTTTTAGCGGGATCTGCAGTCCGAGTTGGGGATCACTTGTGGTCCTGCGATCATTAGCGGTCCAATCTGGGGATCATTTGCGGTCGGGCATCATTTGCGGTCTTCGGATCATTTGTTTGATATCACTCTTAACAGCAGGAACCACAGATAGCTTAGATATCTGATGCATCAGTGCCTAAAAATAACGAAAGTGTTTCCGACATAGCCCCACAATACAGCGACGTTCCTCTACCGAAGATCCGTCGCGAACATCAGCGAATCTACACGACAGCGC
This sequence comes from Siderastrea siderea, assembly GCA_964030785.1. Taxonomy (NCBI): domain Eukaryota; kingdom Metazoa; phylum Cnidaria; class Anthozoa; order Scleractinia; family Rhizangiidae; genus Siderastrea; species Siderastrea siderea. The sequence goes on along the minus strand of OZ034968.1, from coordinate 70,663,186 downwards.
ACGAAAAAAAAAAACACAGTAATATGCTCAGGAATGCTCTCAACTCCAGCACAATATGAGATAAAAATTAAATAAAAATGATCACACGTAGCAAGTTACAACTGGCTCTGCATTGCAATGAAATCAGACTACTGAATTCTTTAGTTGTTAAATATATTTCTTAATTTCTCAAAGAAGATGATTTTAAGGAGGCTCGCAACAGTTTTTTTGGCCTTAGAGTGTATATTTTGAAATCAAAATTTCGCATAGAAGATAAACTTCGATTTCCTTGATACAATACCACCTTTTCAACAGCTGTCACCAAAGCAACGGTAATGGCCAGCCCCTTGTTTTAAATAATGTCGAATATCTCGAAAACTAGTCAGACACTTTATGACGAAACTTTAACTATTTGAATTACTCAACCTACACAACTTGTGTGCACAACTAGGGAAAAATCTGTAAGACCGTTTTCATGTAAATCATGATTAATTTTACGGGCTGATTTTGGTCATTCCTGCAATTATCTCCGATATTTCAAGAAAGATGAAACTTATCACTTTCTATTTTCAGTTGAAAGATTTTTTATGATAGCAAAACATTCTTAATGTGAACTGAGCTTCCTAGGTGGCTGCGATTTTAAGATATTTGTAATTCTATCTAATAGCAGAAATGTTTGTTCAGCCTAAAACTTGCCGGAACATCAAAATTAAAAGAATTATTATTCTACGGACAATCAACTTAAAAGAAAAATCTGTAAGGGCAGTATAGAAATATTTCTATTTATGCAAATTACCAACTTTTTGACTGGTTTAGGCTGCATTTCAGCAGTTGTTAAATATAAATATCTTAAAATCGCAGCCACCTAGGAATCTCAATGTACATTAAGAATGTTTTGCTATCATAAAAGATCTTTCAACTGAAAAGAGAAAGTGTTAAGTCTTATCTTTCTTGAAATATCGGAGATAATTGCAGGAATGACCAAAATCAGCCCGTAAAAAATGAATCATGATTTCCTTGAAAACGGTCTTACAATTAAATTTTTCCCCAGTTGTGCGTACAAGTTGTATAGGTTGAGTAGTTCAAATACAAGTTCAAGTTTCGTCATAAAGTGTCTGACTAGTTTTCGAGATATTCGACATTATTCAAAATGAGGGGCTGTCCATTACCGTTAATATAGTGACAGCTGTTGCTAGGAAACCAATGCAAAAATAAACTTTGGTCATAGCTTGAAAAGGTGGTATAGTATTAAGGAAATCGAAGTTTATCTTCTAAGCGAAATTTTGATTTCAAAAGATACACTCCAAGGCCTAGAAAACTGTTGCAAGCCTCCTTAAGTCTAATCAATGAGACTAAAGATGATTTGAAGTCTAATCGAAGCCTGAAATTTGAATGAAAGACAACAAACGTTACTTTTCACTTGTAGTGTTTATTTTGCGAAATGATATAGCGTTCAAATTTGTACTATGGTGACCTTAGAAATGAAAGGGTTAGGTATCTGTGTTGCTGCTGTTAGAAACAAAAAGATTCCGCGACGGAATCAAAAGCTTGTGCTTTACATAAATTTGGGATTCCGAGAAAGAAATAATAAAAATGTTCTTTTTTTACTGTAGATGCGTTACACAAAGAAAGTCTCTGTGTGGCCTGTTGGCCTGGTGGGTTCTTTAAAATGGGAAGGACCAATCTGTAAAAATGGCTCTGTCATTAATTTTCAAGCTCTCTGGAGACCAAACCGTCCATTGCCTTTGGACATGGCAGGATTCGCCATTAATGCCAAACTCTTCATTGATAATCCAGAAGTGGAAATGGATCGATTTGCAGTAGGCAACCTGGAGTCCATTGTCAGCAGACTGCCTGTATCAAGGGAAGAGTATGAACCACTTGCAAATAACTGTAAACAGGTACAGTCATTTATCTTTTTTATGAATGCATTTATATGCGATGCAATTGCGAGCGAAAGGCCACGTATTTTAAGGTTCTGAGCTACAAAGACCAGGTTCTTAGCTATACCTACAAATTGTGCTACCTTTTAGAGTCAAAAATTGTCAACAGGCAGAGTCTTGGGTTGAAATCCATGATGTTGCCAGATTTGATCATATCCTTGGTAAAGTGTGTGTCTTTCTACATGCCTGAAGTTGAATCAGATTGGAAGTAAACAAGGTGCATCTGCAGAGAACCTATGTCTGTCATTCATACAATGTATTTGAAGGTCGTTGGTGGTGACACTTGGTGATGCTTTTATTTGCATATTTGAATATCACTAGTGGCGACACTTATTGTACTTTTTTATGTTTTTACATCTTGTGACGTACGCCGTTCGTACGTTCATGACCACTATAATTAACTCACATGGTCTGCACAATATTCGTTTTTCTTTAGCCCGCGATGGAGCTCCACTACTAAGCTACATATATGGAAATCCAAAGAAGCATTATTTGAATGGGTTTGTTTCTTTATTTGCCCCACCGATATGTTGGCTAAGGAGCGGCTACAAAACAGCATTGTTCTTTTTTCCCTTGTTTGTTTGTTTTAAAATAGGTACTTGTTTGGCACACTCGAACAGCTGCCCCCATCATAAAGCCAGACGACCACTTGAAGAAGCAAGGACTTGAATTAGATTCGTCCATGGAAGTGTAAAGACTTAAATTTACTATTTTTAAAACTGCCTTGCCTGTGACCCATAGATCTCATTGAAATATGACCGCCATATAGCTTTCTTAATTGTTTGGATCAGCGTATCAATTAAGAAAATTATTTTCGCGGAAAGCATTACAAAACATGCCATCCTTATATGTCTCAAGTTATGAATCTTTCCAGTTGAAGAGATTTGTGTTGCAAGAGTGATTTTCCTTCCCTAATTAATTAACCATTTTTCACGAAAAGTTTTCTCTTGCGTGTCCTGACGTTATCGTACCAAGCGACATACGTCAAAATACGTCAAAACAGAACTTTATTTTTGGCGGTGTAAAGTAGAAGTGCACCAAAAAAGCAAAAAGCCAGACTTCCGTGTGTTGTCCATGATGTCGAGGATATTAACGCTCTCGTTACCGGTTAAGGTGCCTTATAACTCGCTGTACCTTGTAACCAAATCGTACCATGGCCCCGAAACTCTACACAAGTGTTTGCTTCAGGTGAATCCAATCTTTACCTCGGGTCAATTAGTTTCTGTTTCCGCGTTTCTCTGAAAGAGGAAACCATTGGCCACCATTTTGAATAAGGTCTATACCGACCTCGTTCCCAGGGTCTCTCCTCTTCTCTTAAGGGACGGGAAGAGATGGGAAGAGGAGAAAACCTGGGAGGGAGCAAGGCACTGTTTTATCTTGTCATGGGGTTTGTTTGAGAAGGCAGCTATGAGGTGTGACAGGTGGAGGGATGTTTTACATGTAATATCTCTTTTCCAATCCACGTAAACTGTAAATTCAGGGAATCTTTCTGGGGTAGCGAGGAATGAAATTTAAAATAATTATCCAAAACACTGTTAGCTGTATAGATTAGGAAGAAGAATTTCATGCCCCAAAAACTTTTTTGTAATGTGATACCGATCAATCGATTCAGCATCATTTGCTGGGATCTACAAAGGCTTACTTAAGAATTGATAATTCCCGCTAAAACTGATGGATAGAAATGGTTGTTTGCATTTCTCTAATGAAGAACGATAGTTTTTCATTTTTAGTACACTGGAAAGTTTTAAAATGTAATAAACAGATATCATGATGATTGATTGAATTTGACGTACAATTTTCAAGGCGCTGTTATCTTCAAAACTTCGAGCACAGCCACCCAGTGAAAGAACTAATGAGAAGAGCAAACACTAAAAGTTTCAAATCAATGGATTAAGCCTTATTTGAGATGTATCTTTAACTCTATTCAGACGGTGGTGGGGCTGGGGGGATGGGATTCTGCCTGCAAGCTAAAGCCACCAAACGTAATGACTTTTTCGAAAATTTATCTGGGAACAATATAGTTTAATAAGTCCTTGGCATCAAGTCTGACGTTATCATGGCAACCACTTTTTGACAAGCAGCTTTCTCAGAATTTTAAATTTCCCTCTTTTTAATTAAAAATTAATTTTTTTTGAACTTAATATAGTTACATTTTAGGTCACTTGGTGTTAATTTCTTGATTTTGATCATTTCTAGCCTTGATTAATTTTGGCGCTTTTTGATGGGTTTGGAAAAATAGAGAAATCCAAGATGGCGGATCCAAGATGACCGCCGTTTAAGAACACGACGTTATTCTGAAGTCATCAGCTGATATTGTGGACCCCTAAGGAAACAATTTTGGACGTAATATCTGTCATCTAGATTTCGTTGTCATAGCCTTAATATTCTCAGAGTTATTACTAAAAGAAAGAATGCTATTTCCGTTGCTGTGGTACCCAGAGCTGTTATCCATAGGGATTTTTTTTATATCTCTCGGAAGCATACAAGCAATTTTAAATGAGGCCAGGACGCTCTCTCTCTTGTGCTCTTTGAAGTTCCAAGAAAACCGCAAATTTTGCTTCTTTCTTCAAAATCCCCCAGATTAAGCTCGCCTTGAGTTAATTACTTTAGGTTGATATGACTTTTTATTAACAATGGCATTTTTTTCTTTCTACTTTGTACTCTAATATATTGTGGCAAAAATAAATGTTAAATGCAAATGTGAATGTGAACGATGCTTAATCTGTGTCGAGGACTGGTCTTGTAGTAGATCTGTCGAGCCGCAGATGGATTGATTGTCTTTCATAAAAACGAGGGGTAGTAAATTTTTGAAATAGAAAAAAGCCTTACCATGATTGAGCCAATCAGATTCGGGAATTCTCAGTAGACACTCGTTCTATTCACGAATCTGATTGCCTCATTCGTTATCGTCTATTCGCTGATAGACAGCGATTGCATGCGCAGTATACATGGAAAGGTTTTCCTATTTCGATAGTTTAGTTTACAAGATAGATAATACCGGCACTCTCTATTTGTTCAGTATCAGTTTTATTAAGGAATCTCCATGCCCTTGCACGACTATGAAGATTTTATTCTATCTTCTATCTGAAGCCACGGCTACACGAGCGATTTTTTGCGTGCGATGTTTTTGAAATTGTCACGTCGCCAGCGCGCGGCAAAAATCGCAAGTGTAGCCACCCTCTGACAAAGACCGTGATTTTGTCGCAAAAAATTCAACTCATTGAATTTCTTGCGATTTTTTTCTGCGACTTTTTCATCTGTCGCATCACATGTGGGAGGGTGGTTACACATGCGATTTTCACCGTGCGCTGGCGACGCGACAATTTTCCAAAAAATCGCATCACCATCGCAAGCAAAAAATCGCTCGTGTAGCTGCGGCTTGAGGATTGTGGACAGATATTTCCCACTGTCTTTTATTCCAATATTCTATCATCTCTTCTCTGAGGATTTTCTTCTATCCAGGACTTGGACTTTAGGATAGTCATCTGTGGTGTGTTCACGTGACTGCTGTGAGGCCCAAAAGCTGCTTGATGATCGCCTGCACTGAAGTGAGGCAGGTCAGACAGGGTGGAATTCACTAAAAAGGACAGATCTCAACATCAGTTTTCAGTGTATAGCGACAACAGTCAAAGCTCTCGTAGGCGACCACCTCGGGAATTCCGAAAAGTGGTCGCAACTAGAGTTGGTCGCTTACAAGAATGGGCTCTCGTAAGCGACCACGTGATCAAACAATAGAGTGGGTCGCTTAGGAGAGCTTTTAGTACAAGGCTTAAGGTATGTTTATAATTACTTATAGTAATGTAGTAATAATATTAAATAGTTTGACATTGCCTCTCACAGAAGAGGTTCGCGAATGTAAGGGTCATGCATCGATCGAAAATTTTTTTAGAGTTTTCAGAGTCTCTTATACAGATGAGTGGTCCCTTACGAGAAGTTAAGAACATTTAAGATCTCGAGCCTCGACCGTATCAGATCTCCCGCTATTTGGTTGACATTCTCACGTCTTTTCTAATGGCTATCTCGAGCATCTTGTTGTCGGTTTCCCTTGCGTCTTTGAGATAGCGAGGGTCTACTACATGTATAGCATAAAGCGCGGGAAAACGTACGCAACCAAGTCATAATTGGTTTTGGTATTTCTGGCTGGAAGAGAAAATGGCGCGAGTGTTTTTACCTATCACAGTCCGTGGTACAGCGAGACCACATCAAAGTCAAATTGCTTTTGGCACTCAACTGAAAACCACATGCATTCGAGATCGAAGAAAGTAATTAACCTGAAAATTGAACTATGAACATGTTAAAGGCCACACCACATCCCGTTTCCTGATAGCTAAGGAAATTCCCTTTGAATTGAGTGGTTTTAAATTACGAAGTCAATGTGAAATACTTAGAGGCCAGTGAACAAATGTAAATACCGTAAACTCAAAGTAGAATCGAAGTTCAGTTTAACACAGAAGAAAAAAGGCCAAGTTAAGAAAACAACAATTAATTTCTTAAACTCACCGGGTATGTCACTTACCCCTACAAGCGTCGTCCCTTATGCTGGTGTATAAGTCGTTTAACCGATTGAAGTCTGCAGTAAGTGCGTATTTGACATCTGGCTTGGAAGCAATCTCTGTCAGCTGCCCCATGTCATAGTTTCGTCCGATCCCAATAGCAAACACTGTGATATTAGCATTGTGTAGCGCCGTGGCTGGCACAGTAACTTTATCAGTTGATCTCCCTTAGCAAGAAAAAAATGTAATTACGGTAATTAAGAGGCGCTGCCTGTAAGCATCGAGCAAAGTTGGAAATCGGCCCGAAAATCAAAATTTTGAAACTTTGTCAGAATAAAGCCTATTACATGCCTGATTCATTGGCATAATTTGTTTTCTCCAAAACTCGAAAATTTTATTTTGGGACGCGTTCATTTTAAGGGAACATTTTTTGCTGTGAAAACCGAAAAAATGCAAAATTTGAAAAATCGGTAAAAATTTACCAAAAACATTGTAGCCAATGAAGCTCAATCCAGTTGTTAATGGCAATGTATAGATATCAGTCATATATATTTCATCTGGATCAATAATGTTCTTGTCTAAGAAAAGTATGTTCAAAGATGGCTCCTTTTCCCTAATACTCATACAGTCAGGGACTATGCTTCATTTTCCGAGGCATTTCTCGAGTAGTAGACAGACTTTGGAAAATTGGTTTATATGTTTCAAAAGGGCTTATGTTGGTGTAGTTTTTGATCCAAAAATTTCAGCGGGCAATCATTATGTCTTTGCAGAAGAGCTCCTCAAAAATGCCCAAAATTCGGCTTTTCTCGAAATGCCTTCTGGGTGACACGATCTGAAGGACTGGTTACGAGTTACAGAATTTCCAGCTGTGGCCATAAAGACACTGTAAAATGACAAAATCTGCTTTGTTTATTAGTTTTCGACGCTGTCTCCGATTTATTACAGATATTTCGGTCGTTTTTAATGCAATGAGCCATACAAGTAAGTTGTTGTAATACCGGACGATTAGTGCACGGGTCGTTGCTCTCTCTACCGGATTTGTTATTCAGACTTTCTCTCAACTAAGAACTCTCTCTCCTTAAACTCCTCTTGTGCAGGGAACCCATAGGTAATCATCCCACCTTTGAGTGACAGACTAGGTAAAAAATCTGTTCATGTTACATGCCATCAGATTGTATAGTTTTTTGGGTGGAAAGTACTGGAAAAAAACTGGCGACGTAAATTTGCGGTATCACTAACTTTAACACAGGGATTTCGGGAAGAAAAATATCTCAAACCACAAAAAGGCGTAGAAATTTGGTCCAGAGTAGGAATGGATGCCGCCACGCATTTTTGGTCCTAAGTAACAACTTAGCCCTCCAACCATATTGTTAATAATGAAAGGGTAACTAGAATTACTGCTTACAAGAGCACCTATTCAAAAACGCAATTATGGCATCTCCATACGCCTCCTTCTTTCGTCCCTTAACCTTAATGGAAAAGTGGCCAACCATGGAGTGCATCTGGGTCATCTTGAGGCTTTCCATCTCTGACTCTGTCATCAGGCACAGGTTCTTTCCAGAGAACAGTAAGGGATGAGTGATTCTCTGCTGTAGCGCATCCATCACATCCAAGTGGACGGCCGCCTGCTTCCTTGCAAATTCTTCAGCCTCATCATCGGATTCGGTGGCATCTCTTCTCTTTCATGCCATTCTAGAGAAGAATAAGAATATTTGTTGGGAACACAGGAACTCCTCCACGGTGAAGATTCGCTTCCCGTTCTCGTCTCTCTGGCATCTCATCTCCTTGGAGACGTCATCTGGGTTGGCCGTGACCCACGTGGTCTCGCCATGTTTAAACTTTCCCTCCAAGTATCTCTTTTGCTTGGAATTGAACCGGTGGCGTGGCTTAGCGGACTCCCGACTAGCCCATCCCTCCGGCAGACAAGGGGAACCACTGTGTATTTTTAGGACTTCTACGATGATTTCACTGGCTTTACGGGTGTAGCAGTCATGGGTTTTTGAGGTGGCTTCACTCCAAGGACGCTTCCAAATAGAGCCGAGAGGCCCAATACTGCACTCATCCACGAACCTCTGCAAAGCTGCTATCGTCAGTGTTATCTGGAGGTCTGGGGTATTTTGCACACATGGCTTGGTTGATGCTGTCATCAGTCGTCGACTGCTTCTCTTCCCGGTACGAGGAACACTGGTACAGAGTACTGTCAGGGCTAATGGCCGACCTCTCGAGGTCTCGTAGAAGCGTTTCCATATATACTCTCTTCTTGTTCATCTCCCAGGACACTGAAACAGAAACGCTCCGTGCCTACGTTAAAAATGAAAATATAAGGTAAATTACTACTCAAATGCTAGCAGACCATAACATAACGCGGATTTCCGTGTGTCGTCACGGCAACCACCCTCACGTTTAAAATTCTGCATTCCCTTCAGGTAATGCCTAAAGGTTGGGTGTTATTTTGTAGCCCCTTCTCAAGTGTAATTCTATCACCTTTCCTACTTCTTTCCTACATCTTTTATTTGAAACCCTCTACATGTACGTGCATCGTTTTTTTTAAAATAAATTATTAGACAAACCTACGTCCTGTGTTGAAACTGAAACGGGCCGGGAGACTAGGGACTAGGAGGGGGGGTTGGGGTTTTGCGGACTTCTTTTTCAAAGGGAAGGGGTCTGTTTGAAGGTCGGAAGCTCCAGGGAAGTGCACGACAAAAACGGAAATTCCAGGTTAGGTCTCTTAGACAGGGGAGCAACCTTTATTTCATACAATTGGCTGAAGTGATGCGCTTTTTCCCCTTTTTTCCGTTTTGTCCCACGCCCACTGTACCCCCAGACTCGTACCCAGTCGCTTGGTAGTTAAAAAAGAGGGAGAGCGCATAGACTGCGAGCAGTCTCTCTTTTGCTCTAAAATCCTTGCCGGAGGAGCGGCGAGAAAGCGAGTGCGATATTCGAGGCGCGAGCCACGAGCCGCGAGCCGCGAGTAGCGTGGGCGGGAGAGTGAGCGAAGAGCGAAAAGAGAGACTGCCCTGCTTTCATACTGCATTTCTGAAGCCCGGCACTCTGGTGACGGAGTATTTTGATTGGTCGGTCTATGCCCCGATGGCGCGTATCTGTCATCATCACTTGGCGACATGCAGTGCGCGCCAACGGCTGCCGTCAACAGAATTGCTGACCGCAACAGGAGGAAACATATCAAGCTCCTAGACACCAAACTCGCAGTTTCAAGAGGAGTTATTCACACATTTGACTGAAGCCGAGTTCAGCCATCTATTACACGTTACGTAGCTCTGAAGAAGCTACAACTTCAGTTTCTTGACGAAATGGGTCTATAGATCACACTCCGTGATGCGAAACACAACATCCTGCAACAGACTTGCAATAAGCCAGGCCCGGCGTTACAAACAAAGAAACTCGTCACGTTGCGGATAATATTTCAGATCCTTTATTGTCAGAAATTTAAACATAAGAGGCTGAAAAACCTATCAAGTACGTAAACGAGCCAAATTCAACGATCGCGGCATTAAAAAGTCGCTTTACAGATGATCAAAGATCAGATTTTACTGCGAATTACAAATGAACAGGCTTAAAGCCACAGGAGTCCATCATACAAATATCAGATATGACCTTTATACAGTAACAGTCTCTAAGCCGTGCCTTGAATTTTAACGGCTCTATTCAGTTAACGAACACTTACACAAACGCGGACAAAATCCGACCCAGACGGCTAATCAGGATTTTTTTCTTCGCCCCGCATACAGGCTTCTTTGGTGTGGAACTGTTCATCACATCTTCCCAGCTTTGAACTTGAACGCTTCGATCGATTCGCTAGACTGCGAGCAGTCTCTCTTTTGCTCTAAAATTGGGTGTCAGTAAAACGCGGGGTCGGGGTCGGGGTCGGGGTCCATTGTTCTTTTGTTTCGTTTTCTGTTGTCTTGCCCTAACCAAAACATAAAACCGAAAACGAAACAAAAGAACAATGGACCCCGACCCCGACCCCGACCCCGCGTTTTACTGACACCCTCTAAAATTCGCGGGAAAAATTTGACACCGGCGTATCATGTTCGAAAATGGGCGTGTTATGTCATTGATGCGAACTGTCAAAGGGCTTCAGAAATGCAGTATGAAAGGGCATGTGCTAAAACCCAGACGCTGGATTCTGGACGATAGACGATGGACGATGGACGATGGACGATAGACGATAGACGATGGACGATATGCCCATTTTTGACAGACGAGGGTCAAATTTGTCACACAATCTTTAGGGAATTTCAGGGAATTTTTTTCGAGTGTCCTTTTTGTCACGCAACGTCACATGAACGTAAATAAACGAACGTCTGTTATATGTGTGCCCAAGGACGATGGATGCCCATCTTCGATTAGATTTTTGGCAGACGAGGGCCAAATTTGTCACACAATCCTTAGGGATATGATTTCCAGATAAAAAACAAAAAAGTGTCTGGTTTGTCACGCAATTTCACATGAATTATTAGAGACTGCACGCAGTCCATTGTAATATGGGGCGTGACGCGGTAGAACCGTACCCCATACGGCAAACACGTGTTATGTACGTGTTTCTTTTCCCGTAAGCTCGATTTCCGTCGCTCTCCCGAACAGCGGCTGGTAATCGAGCCAACTGCTAGGCCTCTCAGCCTCAACGTTCTTATAAAAATGGTTCTTACAAAATAAAAAGAGTGTATCCGCGCTTAGATTTGCGTTCTTCTTAAAGTACAAAAAAACCTAATGGCTCCGTCAATTCCAAGCGTGACCATTCCTCCCCCCTGGGCATTTGTCGGGCATTTGTCTTTTTTAAAAAATAATGTTGCAAATGCCCCCACGGTGGGGTCAGCTCATACGTACAAATCCCCACGGTGGGGCTCCTGGAAGAGTGCAAACGCCCGACCCATGGGACAAGATCATTTTAGTGATTAATGATGAAAGCGATAGTTGGCTCGCTGACCCAAACGGAGTATCAAACAGCAAAGGCAGCTTGGATTTTCAGGATTACGAAACAAATTTAATCTGAAGCTACATGACATATTAAAAATAACGATTACAATGTCAGTGATTAAAGCAATATCTGAAAACGCCAGCAAAATGAAAGTCTGACACGGTAAAATGTTATGAAACTCTACACTCGTGAGAACGTGAGGACTGGAACTAGAAGATCAAACTTACATTTCAATATGATATCAAGTTTCTATTTAGCATTTGACAAAAGATTTCGATGACGTTTCTAAGAACGATGTTCTGAAGGTTCAATGTTTGCTTCTGGTTCTTTAAAGTTGCATTTTGAATTTCAATGTTAATGTTTGGACAAGCTTGGACAAACGTGAACCAACAATTGTTTACAAATATTAAAACAGAATACAATAGAATAAAGATATTCCTGCTAGGAATTCTTTCGTTTTTCTTTAGATTTTTGAACTCCTCTCTTCCTATTTTCGGCGACTTGCAGAAGGTGGTCCAGCTATTTTTATATTGGGGGTAATCAGGAAGTTTAAGGAAATTTAAAATGAACGTGTTATGTATGACTTTTAAAATCCGAAATATAACGTTGCTTTGACAGTGCCCCACCCCCGGGCTGACCTGTTTTAGCAAATGCCCTACCCTTGGGAAGGAAACATCAGTGTCTGTCGCGCACGTCCCTGAAACATCAGTACGTGGCAGTATTCTAAAATGAAAACTCGGTAGGCCTACCGAGTTTTTATGTTAAAAGATGGCCCTAAAATATATCGACTTGCACGTTTCCAGCTCCGTAGAGTCCTTCGTTATTTCAAGTATATGTATTCTGCGCCTTGTCTGGCGTGGCAATGGAAACCGGCAATTCGTACTCAATCTCGACCTCGTACTCCAATCTTATTTAAGTGCAATTTATGTTTGAGCTACCTGATCAGAAGCGACAAGTTCTGTCTTTTATTCTTGTACGCGATTTCCAGTGTAACAAAATAAATGTGTGAATCTCAATTCTTTTGTTGTGCTTTTTCTGTCAGGGATTTTATTCTATATAATAGTCTCCCGGGAATAGTCTTTTCTTTTTTTACTGCGTGAAAATTAGTTGGCAACACGACAATACCGCCGTCATAACTTCCTGCAGACATTGCAGACATTCGTTTATTCGTTTCTGCCCGTGATTGCGTGACAAATTTTAAAACGTCTCTGACAATTTGCGTTCATGTGACGTTGCGAGACAAAAAGACACTCGAAAAAAATTCCGCCCTAAAGATTGTGTGACAAATTTGACCCTCGTCTGTCAAAAATAGGCATATCGTCCATCGTCTATCGTCCATCGTCTATCGTCCATCGTCCATCGTCTATCGTCCAGAATCCAGCGTCTGGGTTTTAGCACATGCCGTATGAAAGCAGGGCAGTCTCTCTTTTCGCTCTTCGCTCACTCTCCCGCCCACGCTACTCGCGGCTCGCGGCTTCGCCGCTCGCCGCTCGCCGCTCGCCGCTCGAATATCGCCCTCGTGACTTTGCCGTTCATCCAGCACGGATTTTAGAGCAAAAGAGAGACTGCTTGCAGTCTAGAGAGTGCAAGGAATTGTGAGTCCAAAAGAGGACTCCCCATAATCCTTTGCGTGTCCTCTTCTCGCCCCAGATTCCTTTGCGCGCTTCATCTTCCTCCTAACAAGCGACTGGGTACGAGTCTGCTGCATTGCTTGCTATCGCCATAGGAACCGCACTACGCTCAGTTAGCGAGACACAAGAGACGCCTGTGGCACAGCCTAGGCTACTAAAATGTTCTCTCTTTATACGTTTTGTGGATAGTAAACAAAAGAGAAAGTAATAAAAGAGACGGGTAGGTCTCTACAGGCATGAGGGACCCACTGCAAAATGATTACGTTCACTATTTTTCCACACCTCTTTTGACTGCTTTTCATGGGTCGCAATGCTTGTGTTCAGCTTTTCGCGGCACTACCGACAGATTACTGGAAGAATGACAACATATAATAGAGCCTTGTTAGTGGATACGGTAGTTAGTGCGACATTCCTAACAAATAACAATAATATAGATGAATACCTGAGCCGATAGGTGTTAGTGATCCAGTCCTGTTGAATATTTCCTCCGACAGCTTCTTATTGAAAGTGCGATCACCCGTGTACTTTTTTGAGCGGTGAGATGCCACCCTCTCTGGGACCTGGCAAAGTTTTTTCCGCCCTCTCCATTTGTACCAAAGGAATCTCGGTGCTTTGAACACACACGAAAGTTTACGGCAGCGGTCCCCTCAAATACTCCTAATGCATAGAAAAGGAGACCGTGAACAAATCACACCCTACAGGGAAAGATGCTGAAGAGAGGGGCATGAAGATGTCCTTACCTGCCCTCATCAAAATCAGCTCTTTCTCAGACGAGACGTCCTCTCCACGCATTTTCAACCTATCTAAGTGCCCTGTTATGTCGCACTGACAATCGCTTAGCGCTTGATATTCAGTGATCTCTGTACCTTTCTCAGTAACTGAACCTCACTCCGTCCCGGAAAGCTTTCCAATACCGCATTTATCCATTTTTGGCACTTTTACGAACAAATTTTCCTGCTACACAATTCACATGCTTCAAGTTCTGGAGTTTGGAGGCGCTTCGAGCATTAGTGCACGTCTATCGAGCAGAATTGTTTTGCAATTGATTGACAGGTCGACAGGTGAGGTTTTCTCAGTGAATATAATATCTTGAATTTTGAACAATCCTCCAAGAAAACAACGATTGTGAAATAACATTATATTTTAAAATAGTCAGGCTTTGTGAATTCTGATAACGTGTTTTCCGGGGAAGTGTAGAACAAGTAGAAGTACTGTAGGATCTGGATGTTTTTAGCACCTGTAACAAATCAAGCACGACGCATGCTTTGGTACTTTCCCACGCATGCAAATTGCAAATAAACAAACTCCTACCAACCCTTTTACTCAGCTTCTTTGTTCGAAATTCCTGGTCTTTACGCATTGTTGAAGGATTTTCTTCGCGATTAAGATGTGTCAAGTGAAGTTTCGTGTATATACTTCTTATGCAAATATTTTTCTCATATAGAATTTTCTAGTGAATTTTCCAAGAGGACTTACCGGGAAGCCAAAAATTTCGAGCTACTCTTGACATGCAATACACAGCGGTTCCAGTCCTCCATAGTAGAACAACTACAGCCAATTCATTATCAATGAAAAAAAATGTCCATCGACAGGTTTACTGGATTGAAGAAGCGTTGCTCGTATGTTTCACGGCGTGCGAAGGTTTAGCTACACCAGCATAGGGAGGAACGCCGCGTGTATATCTGTAAGGCTCATCAGACTAGCAGAACTAAAAAACTGCGGCAATAAAACAGAGACACAGTCAAATAAAAATAAACGAAGCAGTTTTTGTCATACTACATAGCTTATTACCAGTGCTTGTATTTTCGTTACCAGTCCTTCAGACCGTGTCGCCTAAGAAGGCGACTCAAGAAAAGCGGTCGAATTTTGGGCATTTTTGAGGCGCTCTCCTGGAAACACATAATGATTGCCCGCGGGAATTTTTATATCAAAAACTACACCAACATAAGTCCTTTCAAAAGGTGTAAACAAATTAACCAAACTCTGTCTACTACTCGAGATATACCCCGGGAAATGAAGCATAGTCCCTGACTGTATGAGTATTAGGAAAAAGGAGCCATCTTTGAGCATACTTTTCTTAGACAAGAACATTATTGATCCAGATGAGATAAATATGACTGACATCTATAGATTACTCTTAACAGCTGGATTAAGTTTTATTGGCTTCAAAGTTTTTGGTAATTTTTTACCGATTTTTCAAATTTTGCATTTTTTCGGCTTTCACAGCAAAAAATGCCCCCTTAAAATGAATGCGTCCCAAAATAAAATTTTCGAGTTTTGGAGAAAACAAATTATGCCAATGAATCAGGCATGTAATAGGCTTTATTCTGACAAAGTTTCAAACTTTTGATTTTTGGGCCCATTTCCAACTTTGCTTGATCCTTACAGGCAGCGCCTCTTAAGCATTTAAATCGATGGTTATAAACTCACAAGTTATTGACGGTGAATAATCAAGCCCACAGTATCTTGAAATACTGAAATAATGACAAGCTGATTATACGATTAGTTGTGCTCCTAGGTCAATCGAAGACATTTAGATCGTACTACAATTACGAGTCTGCAGATTGAGTAACAGAACGACTTTCGAATTAGTTCACCAGTAGAAAAGCAAGCTCCAGAAAGAAGATAGTATGCGACATGATAATGAAAAAGCCTAGCAATTGGAATTAATGCAAATTAATTGCAAATCCAACATGGCAGCTACGATTAACCGAGATTCTGTCACTCGAGCGCCCCCAAAAAACGCCTGCATTGCAGGCTACACTGATTGTGAATATCTTTATTTACGTACCATCCGTCAGCACAATAAGCACACTCGGAACGTCTTTTCGTCCTGTTTTGTCGAAAAGCTCGGTCTTAGCGTATGCCAAAGCCTTTCCAGTCAATGTCCCGCCTTTCAGGTAGGGTGCCTCATCGATAGCCTTCATCATTTTCTCTGAGTCATAACATTGTTGGAGGTTGAAGACTGTTTTACGCTGAAATTGAAAGAAGGCAAGGAAAGACAAAGAACAACAAGAAAAAAGAAGAAGAAAAAAGATAAATATATTCCTACCTCGAGGTTTGGAAAATATGTTCCTCGGTTGAGGCGTCTGATCGAGTGCACTGCATGTCGTTTTTTGGCATGAGTGCCTTGTTTCCAACAAACTTGACGTTGCCATGGCAGCCGCTTTGTAACAGCCATGTTTTTTAAAAATCACGATTCTCGCTTTAATCGCAACTATTTTAAGGTTTTGTAATCGAATTTGTATTTTTACATTAATTGTAGCAACAGTTTATCATTTAGAAATAACTGCTCACTAAAAAAGGAATTTAGCGCTAATTTGAGGAAATCGTGACATTTAAAACATGAAAATCCAAGATGGCGGACTTAACTGGTAAAAAAGGTGATTTCTCGATATAAATTTACTATTCGCCATAAATGTCAATTGTGTGACATTGTTAATTAATTAAATAAACTTTTTACAATCAACTGGCTTCATTTTCTCGTTTATTAAATGAAGCAGATAAATTTAAAGAAATTCAAGATGGCGGATCCAAGATCGAAGTTCATGTTGAAGTTCACTTTCAGAATGTTTTGAAAAGCACCCAATGAGAATCGACTCTCATCAGTTAAAACAGGGACTATTCTACAATCTAATTATGTTGCATATAAAAACCTACAAATAGTGAAGTAACCTGAAGTTGGTCACAAACCTTGGACGCAAACAACACTAGTCCAATGTGTGTGTATTGCTCCGAGATAAACGAGCCATTCACCGCATTTTTAATGAAGTCCAGACATTTTTTATAGTTTCCTTTGCCTGCTTTCTCTATGCTTCCCGAGCTGTCCACCAAAAATCCAATATCTATCTTGGCCTTGCATTCTAGATATTAACCACAACACAAAATCACATTTCTCTTCTTCAAAAGGAGGCAACGTGTCCTAGAGGTTCCAACTTCGTGTACTCATGTGAGTTGTTTGAAATTATTCTAAACTTCTTTGAGAGTTTGTACCAAGTTACGTAAGCACAAAGCGTCCACACTCTATTTCTTATCAGTTAAGTCTACACCTGATATCTGCTATGCCGCACATGTTGACCAGCGGCCTAGTTGATATTACGTACATGAGCGCATGCTATGTGTGTGGCCCTGCTTGTATTGGACCGCCATGTTTGATTAAAGTAAAAGGTTATTGTGTTGTTAACCAAGTATGAATCACTGTTCGAGACACAACAATATCACATGTACGTTTGCTGATCTGACAGGACTATGTAACCAGTCAGATAGCTTGTGATGTGGAAAAAAATTACAAAATGTATTAATGAAGTTATTGATGGACTCTCCAAAAAAGTGCGCTTGCTAAATGTAATCCCTTTACAAGCCAAGTTACCTTTTGGAAATAAAATAATTTGCATAAAGATTCCATTTTCTTAGATGGCTTGCTGTGTCGACGTCTTTTAGTCGACATTTTTCAGTGTACTTACTGCAAAATCCACAAGTCAGAGCACAGTGTTTCTGCATTCCATATGGATACAAGTTGCAAAAGTCACTCTGGCGGTAAGTTTTGCAAAAAGGCTCGTACGCTTTGTTATCCCGGCATAAGTCATCTGAAAAGAAAGGCCGCATACGTTAAAAATAAATTGAGAAAAAGATACCTTTAATGACCTAATTGAACGTGAGGTGACGTCACTGACAAGTTCCCAAAATCCTCCATCGTGAATCCGCTGCTTCGTCATGGCGCATACGTCGAGAGCGACCGACCATTAGTCAAACTGCTTTATTGAACGCAATAATTTATATTTTACATTCACTGTAAAGATTTTTATTTAATTTATTGACTTACTGGGGGGTACGTCTTGCCGTGCAATCCCAGCTTGTCTACCTGAAGGAAAAATCCCATAAACTTATGAGAAAACGAGGAATCCAACCCAGTGGTTAGTACTTTTCAACATTGTGTAACTAAACATTTGCCTAGTAGGTAACCCTAAAACAAAAAGCATTTTGAGATTGTCTTCTCTTGCAAACGTTTGTTACAGAATACGCAAAGTTAGTTCTGTAGTTTACCCCCTTTCATAGTTATATAGTCTACCCCCTCTTGATCAAAACAAATTAAATTAAATAGACTTTCTCTTGTTACTAGCTGCTATTATGAGTAATAACAAAAGTTTGAGAAACTTAAGGCCTGGAACCAACCTGTCGATTTTTTTCTTTATTCTTAATTTGGTTCCAGTTAAACCAGAACCACAGTAATTTTTACTTTCCCCTAGAGGGAAAGCATTTTTAGGTGCTGTGAGGTTCAAGCAAAAGATATCAAAGCAGGTATTTTTTCAAATTCTAAGGTGGATTCGCACGTGGTCACTGACGACCAGAATTTCCCGTTTTCTGTATTATGAACCAGCTAGGAGTATCACTATTCCTCTTGCATGGAATGCTACTCCATCGCAGGCCGGGATACCCCCAGCACAGCACGAGCTTACTAGTAGTTTGCCGGTATCCATTTTTTAACCCACCGATTAATTTTCGTGCGCACTCACTGGACGAAACACATCACTTGGTACAAAACTGATCGGAAGGCAAGTATCGGGCGATACCAGTCGCCCAATTTGGGATCCGTCGTGCGATTTTACCGACGAGAGAAAAACAAGAAAGGCATTCACTTTTTCAGGTTTTTACTTTTCAGATCTAATCACAGTGTAATAATATCGAGTAAACTACCCAGCTTGGATTTGTTTAGCTGCAAATGTGCTGTGACCCTCACTGAATATTTTCTTCTTACCACAATAAAGCGTGCGCTTTGCAAAAATTAATCAGAGGGTTATAAAATAAATAAACCTCTTCCTGGCTTGCTGTTATATCAGAGGATAATGCCCTTGGCTGAAGATCGTTCTCACAATTTCACAACTGCCCTCGAAGTTTCGCTTCTTGGCCAACTGTTCATTTTTCGGACAACCTTTCAGCCTTGGGGCATTATCCTCCAATATACCATGGCCAGTCGCCGGAAAAGGTTTATTTACATAATACACCTGGGCGAAAAGAGGCAACGTAGTTTTCTTGTCAAAAGTAACAGCACAACGGAGGAGGAAAGACCTCGAACCACCGACTCTCAGACGGAACATCTGACGTGCTAACAACGGGACTATTCCGCACCTCTATCAATATTTCGCAGCTTTATTGGGATTTTAATTGCACGGGAAGAAAATTTGGATGTAAACAAAATTGCGCGAACAAGTATGATCCGGCCATCAGTACAAATCTGGTAATTTTAGTGTAACTTAGCCCTATTCATACCATTTTTTCTGGTCCACTGAGGCTTGGAAGGGAGTGATAGTATGTCGTACAATGACGTAATGGGGCAATGACGTAACATAACGTCATGAATTTCGGGACAATCGTCTTCTCCAAAAAACCGTCAAAATTACTCCAAGGCAAACAAAACCAATCAAGATTGCTAAAAATGCTACAAAATCCGAACGTTATGGCTAGAAAAATGAACTTGTTATTAGTAAAACCAGTTAAAATGATACTAATACTTCCATGGAAACAATAAATTCTGTGAACAATATCATATTCCGGATATTCCGGGCCAGCCATAGTAAATGTAACAAATATCATACCAAATTGGTACCATATAAATTTTGATGGCTCTAACTCTAGTGTAACAGTTACAGTGTTTACAAGTCGCCTGTTTGGGCCGGTAAGGAGGTCTAGTAAAACTGCAGTTTCTAAACAATACCACTGCCAGCCAGAATAGACAGGATATCCCTTAGCATCTCACACAGACTCACGTGCAATCTCCAGGCTTTGATGCACGGCCGAATCAGCTATATTCCAGTTGCTTGCGTTAGTGTCTAAAAAATGAAAAGGAAAGTACAGTAATAAATAACAACCCTGGCTAGGCATAACTATTTTGACTCTGAAAACGGATAAAGTCATTGACAAGTGAGCCAAAATAACAAACAAGTGGTAAAAATTTGCCATGGCCTTTTGCAAATTAGTTAATTAGTCCTTCTATTGTACGTGGCTTTTTGGGTAGTGACCAGTTAACACTTTCTTGTATGATGTTGCAATAAGGAACTTTTCTCCTTTTTCTGTAAGTAAAACAGCTTTACTTGGTGAATGAGCCTTGAGGCACCGGGTGCCATACGTGGGTTCAGCCTAATTTGTTGCTAGTTTTGATTCTTATCCAAGGGGGATTCAACTCACAAGTCTGAAATCCAAACCCTGTTCTTCTTAATTTGACCCTTGAAGCCCTGAGAGTGACGAACATAAAACTTCCCTTTACATCATGACTGCTTGTTCAAACATTCAAGTGATAAGAATAAAGGAAAGAATCCCGGAGGCTAAGATGTCTTGATATTTAGACAAATTCTCCTTACTAGTTCCATAAGAAATGTATAGAGAACAGTATGGAGAATATGCATTTTCATATCAGGGCTTGAAGGGTTAAGGGAGACATGTCAATGCGTCTGAAGTCTGTTTCAGTCCTTGTCCATGTTAATAATATAATTTGTATCTTTTATATATTCTCTTATCCTGTGGCACAGTATTCGTAACACTTGTGGAAAACTGAATGAAATTGCATTATTTATCACTGTTCAGTTAAAAGAGCAGGAATCATCAGCATCAAATTTCTCCTTACGAAGCGAAAAGTCGTTTAAGCGTTGTTAATAAGTGAATTTTCCTAGCTAGTGGCAAGCAAGTGATAGGGGAAATTTAAATCTCTTAACAGTTGAATTTTTGATTAAGTTTAGTGTTTTGTTTTCGCCTATTTAATTTAAAAAAGCACCTTTCTTCTCACCTTTAAGGAGTACTGTTAGAACACACAAGACAAAGTTCGCAGCGTTGAGGAAGTATGACATTTTCAGCGACATACCTGGAAGTTGAAAGTCGTGTGCTGAGTGATACGATATTTCAGTGTCAGTATATTTATGATTAAACCAGTACCGATTAGAAAATGAAACCACTCAGTGTTAAAATGCAGTATACAACAAATAAAATTAAAGAAAACTGCAGTTTTTTAAGACATTAAACCAGTGCCGACTAGAAAATGGCACCTTATAAGTGTTGAAATGCGGTCAAAAACAAATAAAATCAACTAACGCTCCAGTGTCTCGTTAAACTAACCGGCTAACCCGACCCAACTAATTAACTAACCCGCAAAATGAAAGTGAACGCCGCGTTGTGAAATTGTTACACTGCAGTTATTGCTGATGATATGAAATAAGCAACTTGACAAGTAACAATTATCTTACAATTTGTATTAAAGTTCGGCTTACATTAATGGAGTTTTAGTGACCCGTCTTGTTACAATTGACTGAAATAAAGATCGACTTTAAAACACCAGTTGCTTGGTACACTGCAAATTGATATTGTCCTAGGTGTTGCTAAAAAAAAGTACTCAGTAAGCTGCTAAACTTACACTGTTTTGTCGACGAATGGAAACAAAGCTCCTTTTATTGCTTCAGAAGGGTGTTTGTTTCGATCACCTTTGTCAAGGAACAGTGTTAAATAATTATGGGTAAGACAGGCGTACGTTTGCGTGTGGCGTATTCAGAGCACGACAGCAAGTCACAGGTCCTTGTGCAAAACGCTCACCGGTACTTTGGAGCCCTTAGTCAGTCTCTTTTGGTACCGTGCAAAGTCTGGTTGCGTTTATTACTTATACAAATCCACGAGCATCATCGATTTGTATTTAAATAAATATAAATCGTCTTTATAGTCGTATTATCATATCCCTTTTTGATAATACTAAGTAACAGGAGACTTTGTCCATTTTAAAGGTCTAGAAACTGGAAGACGTCACACCATAACGCGTGAACAATCGACAATCACTCGGATACTCGTAGGGCAATCATGTCTGAGACAAGCCAATGGCATCGTGACTTTTTATCGGAGCCATGTCGGATGGAGCTCAGTTCCTGACAGGGTGAGCCGAGTGTATACGAGTGTTCGAGAATCACTTGGGTATTCGCCATCCAACTCAGTAGGCTCCCTAAACGTTTTCTTATCGCGCGCGCTCATGACACAAGCTTTGGTAGTCTGCTTGCTCGAGATAACTCGAGTTCATATTAAAAAGTGAAAAGTTAGCGGCTCGACCGAATTGTACACCTGGAGCAGCTGTTTTCTAAAAGTTCAAAAAACATTCCATCTTGTTATTTTATTAAGCATAAATATTCCTTTACTAACTTTCAAAGATGAGGAGTTTCCGTCCAGTGCCCAGTGACACATGTCGGAAATTGCTAGTTCTCTGAATTGTGCGTATGCTCAAATAGCGATCTTGGAGAATTCCTATTATACGATGTCTTGTTCTTAGGCAAATACGTAAACTTCTCTCTGGATTTTCGTCTACTTCTGGCAGCGTGATTAGCAATTTTTTGCTGTGTTGTTCGTCCGTCCATCAATATCGATGATGGCCATAATACTCAGGCCAGAAATTCATAAGGCGGGGATGGCTCCTGTGTGCCTAGTGGAGGTGGCTGATGAGGCCTATCTGGGCTTGGATCTCTCTTCCACATCTCGGGCATTTGAGGCTAATGATCCTGTTAAGCTTGAGGTGCTGGCAGTTCTAGAAATTATACGTGCCTTTCTCTTTCTTTCTGGCGTAGCTATGCGCTCTTCTTCAGCGCTTTAGCTGCCAATGTGTAGTTGACCACGTCATGCATGGCGATCAAATTGTAGGATTTTTTAGGAGGTGGTAGAGAAACCAAGGCTCTTCATGGAAGATTTCAAACTGTCCTCGAGAGCGCAATTTCGGCCGTAAGCCTTTAACCTGCGATGACAAGCCGAATTTTAGCATCGCTCTCATATTCTCTTACGTTGGTCGCTCGCTAAAATAGGGCCTGATACAATCTCTCACAGGAGTTCGTGTGGGCGGCCAAATTTTGGCCGCGGGAATCTCGCAATCTGATTGGCCCTTTAACAATAGAGCTGTCAACGGTAGTAAATTGTCTGCGAGACTCGCTCACAATTTCGATCCGACCGCGATCGCCAAGGAACAACCAAGGAACAAGTCTGCCGAAGTAAAATAAGTCTGCCGAAGTAAAATGTGCTGCTCTAATAAATTCTCGTCGTTCTAGGAAAACTGTCACCATTTCTTTCTCTCCTGAGAATGGCGTTCGATTTGACGCAAGCTGTCTCTCACCTGGAACAGAGAAGTACAGCAACAGTGAAGTATGTATTCCGTTTTATCGCATCGTGTCTCGAGTAGTGTCTCGAGTAGTGGTTGTTTCCGCGTTTTTCGAAACACAACGAACAGCAGACGAACAAGTATCTTTCGCCAAGAATGATTAACAAGTCAACCGATAATTCGGTAAACTTATAATAATGGTAAACTGATGTTTGGCGAGAACTGCAATCAAGTCGCAATAACGATTTTCAGTTTATTCATTCATTGTTTAATACTTATGTCGTTTTATTGATCTCTGACATTGACATCAGAGGATCTGACTAGTTTTATAATAAATGTTCTTCGTTTCCAAATTCGCTGCTGTTTAGAGAGAAAATTCGCTGCTAATCTCAAATATTTATCACTTCTGGAACTAAATTAAATTACAGAATACTCCTTTGTTTATAAACGGTTTTATTTATATCTTTATTCTAAAGAATGAAACTGAAGGTATTTCTCTTAATTGCCCAAGGTTATTTACGCAGAAAATCGGTGACAAATGCAAAGAGAATATTTCCCGATACCACCTGAAATGGGAAAGGATTCAAGCATGCTTGGAAATTTGCATACCGAGGACCGTACAAGCAGAAGAAATTTTGATTGGCTGTTTTGTTGAATGTCAATCAATCAAAAAAGTGGGCGGTAAACGTTCGGTGGAAGAATTGTATCGGGCTCTATTTTTCGAAAATAGTGCCTGATCGCAGGTAAGTAAGCTTTCGACGGCGAACTTTTGCCTTCAGACAGTTCCTCATACAAGAGTTAGAGCTTTTTAAAATTTTGAAGAAAATTCGTAAGGCCAATTTTTATGTAGAAGCCAAAAGCACAAAAATTATAAAAGCAAAGAACTCCTGCCAAAAACGCCTTACAGTTTTGTCCTTAAAAGTTTTTTTCCGGGCCAAATTGTCTAAACGGTGAAAATCTGGGAAGACTTCCCCGAAGGAAATTCAAGAAAATGATTTCTCAAAATCAATGCCGTATACACACTAACAAAAGCCTGAGTTTGGGGGTATTTAATTCAACAAACACAAATGCCATTTTGGTTGTAGAGCATATTTTTGTCATAGTTTATTACATTTTGGTAGTTTTGAGTGAACTAGCAGAGAGAAGAACGAGAAAATTGGCTTGTAGTGAATAAAATGCGCTTGCACTCGCCACGCCGTCAGTAATACCCCTATAAAGCCACCTTTAGATTAATTTCAGATTGACATGCCATGTGAACTTCAGGTGTGAATTTTCAGGACGCTTATATCCCGTTCTCGAAAAGAAATGAAATGAAAAGTAGAATGGGCTACAATGTCAGCATGAGCGGTTTTTAAAACGTTTGGTGTTATCGTTTATCACTTCAACGTTCTGGTCCACTTAAGCTTTCGAGACTCTTTGTAAAGCGTTACAATACACATCGAAGGCAAAAAATTATCAAAAAACCGCTTGTATCGGGTCACTTCCCATTAACGTCGCTTACGCTACGTGACAAAATAAATTAAAACGTGCTTGCTGTGGTTGTTCTAAAAATAACTTAGACGAATTACCTATGGAGGAGGGCATGCATTAGGGACGGACTCTTTTATCTTTATCTCCTCTTGGTGATAGTCACCAGCCGTTTATCCCAGCAGCTCAATGGTTAGATGATCCGGCTGGGATACGGAAAGTAACGGGTTTGACCCGACTCAGATTTCATGGCTGAATATAACAGCATTTTTATTTCGTTACCGAGCTTTAAGTTTAACGTCTTTCTTTAATTATCGTATACTTTTTCTTTACATTTTCCAAAACGTTTTAAATCACCATCTCAACATCACGTTTTTCTACCAATGCTTTAGTAGATATCTGAGAAAAACACCCACAGTTTCATAAAATTTGCTCGGTATAAAGATGTTGATAAGAGTAACAACTCACTTTTCAGCCCACAAAACCACGAACCTTTTATCTTTGACTAAATGCTTTAGGTTTAATTTAATCATTTTACACATCACGGAAACTCTCGGTACAAAATGAAGGGAGGCAAGAACTGTTCTAAATAGGAAATAAAAAAGCTGATATCTCCAGTCTGCAATTTAACAGCTGGTATAGATGCTAGCTTTGATATGCAGCCGTTAAAAGTAACGTTGTCACATTGTAACCTCAAACTTCGGCAGATAGATATGATATTTGCAAAGCCATCTAAGTCTTGCAGATGTGACTTTAAAAGTCTAATAGGGTGAAAGAAAATACCATTTTACATACGTTTGCTTCCATATTTTCTTGTCTGATTCGACATATTCAGTCATTAAAAAAACGTCATAGCCTTTTTCAGTGTTACGTGCAGAGCAGAGTCTGATAGCGACCATCTTTCGACATGCCATCTTTCGACATTCTACGTAACATCTGAAAGAATGTTAAAACTGTCAAATCGACAGATTTCTTGGTTTAATTGCGGAAGAAACAAAAAATAAATCAAAACTACCGATCTGTAATGGCCGAAAAAGAGTATTGACCTTGTAGGGCTCCCAGTTTACGGATAATTCAAAGGATATAAGCGAAGTCGATTGGCTCCTCGTCCGTGACTTCCGGTGGAACTGGATTACAGTTGTTGGCGAGGAGGCAACATCAGCCTTTTGGCTACCGTCAGTTATAACCCGCCATACCAAATACAGTGGATACCTGATATAACGAAGAGCCAAGGGACTGGGAAATTGTGTTGGTTATAACGGGTGTTCGTTATATCGGGGTTCTGTTCCATGCATTTCACGTAACTTTAGTTGGGCTGAAGAATATCGCCAGCTCATTAGAGCGGGGACTTCGCTTTCTGAAGGGGTTCGTTAAGATGCGGTTGTTCTGCATGCAAAACGGTAGCTTTATAGTCCACGAAATGACGGAAATGTGCTGTGCTTACATTTTACACTTACACATGGATATATTGAATGTTGAAAGGTGGAATGTTGAAAGATAGTCGCTTTATGCACCTCACACTGAAAACAGCTGTAGTGAAGTAATTTCGTATGTCTTTTATTGAACTCAGAGATGCCAAATAACATGCGTTATCGGCTTAGTTTTCTTATTCGACTGTCAAGCGCGTCAAACAAGTCTACCTTTTAATTGCCTAAAGCTTAATAAGTTCATTATATTCGATGTCAATTCAAGGAAAAACATCTAGTGCTGATCACAAAATGTATGTTTTACTTTTATATTTCGTAAATTAGAAGCTGAGGAATGGCTTTGTTTACCTTCGCAGCTGTACTTACCATACTTACTAAAACAGAATTGAAGTTTTCAATTCTACAGGATTGTTCTAGCTCTCGTTTAATATTTTTCAATATGTAGGTTCTTTCGTGCAAATTTGAATTCCAATTAAGGTAAAAGGTTCCATATAGACATTGAATTTCCCCACTTGACTAATCTATGAAGTATGTTTACATTTTCTGTAGATAAAAATATCGATATGAATTCGGCCTCTCTTTCCTCTTCAATTTTATACTCTTAATCATTTTAAAAAAAGCATCGATAAGACCTCGTGACGTCTTGACTTACGAAATATACTACAAATAATTTATATATCTACATATATACTTAAGGGAGTTGTGTTCAGTTGGCCATATCATCTACTCCGAATTTACCATTCTACAGTTTCCCAATTCTTGTTGATGTAAAATGTTCGCAAATTATTAATAGTTGACGCCAACTTGCCAGACGACAGAAAATGATTTCCATTTATTAATTTAGGAGAACCAGAATTCGATAATCAAGTACAAAAATAATCTACTTCAGTTTCCACACGGTTCAATAGTGACTGGAGAAACTAGCAATCCCTTACGGTAGGAAAGTGAAGTTTAAAGCCAAGTCTCGTGATCATTTCTAAAGGTAAGACCTCTTCTTTCTTCAGGAGAACAGGGTTTCCTGATTTCACAGCGGTATTTATAGAACATATGCGTTTAGAGCAATTCCAAGGTGTATCCAGATAAACTGAATTTCGTGATATGGTTACTAGTTTGATGCATGATCTTTTACATTTCGTCTATGCCCGAGAAAGATATATGGTATCTGTGTCACATTTATCCTGCAGTTTGCCGGTATTAATCTAGACTAAACAGATATCACAGCTAGGCTCGCCAAGTAGACTATATAGTGATTCAACGTTTTGACCTTCGCCCGGTCTGTTTCATAATTCATATCGCCGCGTGCGTAGTAGGCTCTGGTTTGAATGAAGAAAAAACAAATGTCAGTACGAAACAAGAACTCTAAAACTGCGAGTATTAAACATTTTCTGAACTTCGCTATAAGGACTTTGTTATTTGTTTCGTCTACTGAAGCGCAAGTCATGTTATGATCTTGCTGAAAGCTAATGAAAAACTAACACAGTCACCAAAACTGAGTGTATTAGAAAAAATTCAAAGGAAAGTTTAACATAAAAGTAGCTAAATAGCTTTCAGTTTTCACGTTTCAATTCGAGATCAAAGGTAGACGTTTATTCTCTAAATTCTAATGAATATACATGAATGTTTCTGTGGTGTGCACGTGCTCGTCTATTAAGTATTTTGCGCATAATCTGCCTTCAGACCCTACGGCAATGAATGTAATATGTTAAAATGAAACTTTTGAATCACGCTATTGATCGAGGATTATTCTGCCTCAAGTCTTTAAATTTGGTGAAACGAGCTCTATCACTGACTTTTCAAATTTTGGGAGACCTAGAGAAGCACGGGTCTTGTGAACGGATTGCCAAAAAGAAAATAAATTAAAGAAAAGAAATAAAGTAAAATGAATTGGTATTCAACCGACGCCAATTAAATGCAAAAAAGTTTTTAACATTCAAATTATGTTGAAACTTTAAATTCATGTCATCGTCTGTTGATATGTCTTCGTGGTGGTAATATTGTGAATGTCACTTTCAGCAGTAGGTCTTTGGTCCAAGTAATTATGTAAGTTTGAAAAACAGCGGTTCTAGAGGGCTGGTATAACGTTAAAATGCTTACCTTTAAGGTAAGGAGTAATGATTTTCTGAAGATACCAGGTGCGGTTCATCCTTTTAAGCAATGCAGGATTTGACTTAAGCTGTCGGTTAAAAAAGATGTAGGTTAAGATATCAGAGCATCATGTAACACTTTAATGGGTAACGCTTCAACTTTGTTTCATCTTCTAGTGTCTAAAACGTAAACTGAATAGTTGAGTTGAGTGAAACGAGATAACACAACTTTCTCATGTTCAGTGGTTGTGCACGTTTCGGGTTTGAGATTGCCAACTTATATTTTGTTGCCATTACATACGCGATCGAAGAGAGTCTAATTATCAAAAGTTCGTATGAAATCTGCCATCTGAGACTTTGGCCATGAATATAAAATGTTTAAAATCGGAAACTCTTAATTCACACTACTGAAAGTCTTGAATTCGAGTGAAAACTGTTATAAATAAATGTTTCTGACTTTTGAGAATTCCGAGTAGCACTTTCTAATATCGTGTCAGCTCTCTATTCTCTCGAACAAGATGGTCTACTTAGGCGCCATTACAGTATGTTCTGGCATGGCTTGGGAATGATGGTTTCAGTGCTTAATGGCTCTTGGAAAGTATGTCGGTTTTATTAGTATCATGCAGTCTTTCGAAGTCGTCAGCGCAAACACGATCGCATTAGACGAAAAAAGTTTAAATTAAAAAAAAAGGTACAAGGGACCTTTAATGAGGGTATTTATGACCTGTTCAGGTTGCATGCGTATGTGACAACCGTCTACGAAATATTTTCTTGTGAGCGGACAGTATGTATCAGCTCAAAAGGGAAGGAAAAAATCCGTTAGTCGTACCGCCTCGCATTGATCGGTGCAATTTGGGTTTTCCGATCTGCGATTCTTGTGCTTCTAGATGACAGTTATAGAAGCATAGCATCTCGATTTTGACTCCGAACTGTGCATTAACTGTGAACAATAAGTGAATTTTATTCTGTCGCATTGCACATCACTGTGTTCTCTTGCTCATGTTTCTACATATCATGTTGAGCTACTTTGTCCCTTTAGTTGCCTGGCCATTACAGAAGTTCTGGCTTGCGAATGATGGTTTTCGTAATGGCTCTTTGAACGAATGCCGGTTTCATTGTTATGATGCAGTCTCTTGAAGTCTTCAGCGCAGCATAGACAAAGGAAGTTTGAATTTAACGAAAATATATTGTTTGCCGAGGGACGTTTTAATAAGTGTACTGTCCCATGCACATGTTCCAACTGCTAACGAAAATACATCCTCGTGCGTGGGTTGTACATATCACATGCCATTGGTCGTGCGGACCCGAATCAGTGCATTTTTGATTTTGAGATTTGCGATTTTGTTTTTGTAGATCTTTTATTACAGTTTTAGATGTAGAAATTTTGTCAAATTTGAATTTTAACTGAACATTACATGCTAAACATTAAGTGATCGAATTATATTCCATCGAATAAAATCCCCGAATAACTGAGTGTCTTTAGGACCTCGAGTCAAATATTTTCCCATCCTGCCCTCCCACCCAGTCAATAAATACAAACGCTTTAATACCATTTAAGTGCCTCACGTTTTCAGTGAATATACACTTGACTCTGACTGAGTCAGTTTAAGTTGTCTCGTGATGCGGTCGACAGCTTAAAACGTGACCCCATGACTCAAAAGTGAAGGAATAAGAAGAAAAATAGCCGATGTGAAGGAGTTTACAGAGACCATTCGGACGTGCCTGTTGTAATTTCATATCTAGTGAAAGTGACGTCATCATTCCCAAAATCCGCCATATTGGATTTGATATATGTTTTACGTCTTCAAAAACCCCAGACTGCGTTACTCATTAAAGTTAAACGGATAGCTAATAAATTTTAAAACGGGGCTAAAATGAACGCCACTGTCTTAAAAGGAATTTTTTCCCCAAATAAACTGATAATGGAAAGGGGAGAGAGATAAACGTCATTCTCGTCCCCAGAGCCCACGATCCTTTTGGTCTGCGCCAGGGATCGAGACCTCTGACAGGGGCCAGGTAACGCGCAAGCGCAATAGCTGCCCATTTTTGTAACCGATAGTAACCGTTATTGTTTCAAATTTCTGAGGCTGCGCACAAAAGCCGGAAGTCCGTGATTCGCGGACTTCCTGCTTCGGTCCCTGCTAGAGGTCTCGATCCCTGGCGCAGACCAAAAGGATCGTGGGCTCTGGGGACGAGAATAGATAAAAGTTTGTGACCTGTTTGGTTAACTGGATTACTTGTCCTTTATTCTTTTCAAACGACTGAAAAAATATACTTTACCACGCCGTTAGTTCATCGCCCACAATGCTATTGTCTTTCGCGACATGTACTTACAGTGGCCGATTTTGCAACGGGCGGCATAATATTTTGCATGTTCAGAGTTAGTCCGCTGTGATTGGTCAATACGTTTAGCTCTGGGAATACCTAGGTCTCTTCGCAGAATTCAGCTGCTGTCAATCAAACGGTTGGAAGTGCAAAGTAAATCTCAAGGTGAGATAAAGTGGACAAAAGCGCCCTAATTCTGCCGCGTTCCCTATTCAAAGCGGTTTGACACAACTGGGCTGCGACTCCCTATATTGTTTTGGTTTTAAAACGTTACCCAAAATAATTTCATACAAGCTAGGCGGCTTTAAACTGATAAACGGTGACAAGACTTCGAGCATTTTGGGCAGAACACGCTGTCTTCATTTTTCGAATCGCGATTTCAAACGAACGCTAAAGCACTAGTCACGCTCAACGAAAGGGTTGCGAACGGAACTCGTTGAGAACGAAGGGAAAGACTCCCGCTTCGTAACACTGAGAAAATTAACGAAGTAACTGTTGAAGTAAAATTCACGCAGATCAAGCATTCTTAAAAGCGATGGTCAAACAGCAAGCGCTTCCGATATAACAGGCTATTTTATTTAGACTGCTAGCAGTCGAGCAATCTTAATCGCTGGCTAGCCGAGTACAAGTGCGCTGGCAAAACACGCGATTGATGACAGAGCGAGTAATCTCCGAAGGCGAAGGCGAAAAGTTCACTTTTCTCGCTTTCCTTAACTCGGCATCGGAAAAAATAGATTGATACTGCCTGTTTTGTACGCAGGCTAGAAGGCGCGCATCGCGTGAGCCAATCGCTCTAACCACCGACCGGTAACTAATCGGTCAAAATCGAAGTTGAAGAAATTATGTAAGCTAGGTTTTCCTTTGATACCACAAAAAGGTTTACTTTTCAGTTGAGGGTTTTCAAGCATCTCTGTTTAAACATCTCAATTTTCGCGGTAGTCAATGCGAGAACAGTGATTCATTAGCTAAAAGTAAGTCCTATTGTTCTTGGAGGCATAGCTTAAGCTCTCTTGTAAGGTCTCACGGGAGTTCGAAAGAAGTCATTTTGGAGCGCTGTTAGGGTCTATGCAACTGCTTCAAGAAATTCTCGTTTCGATACTACTTCCAAGCATCGTATTGAGTCCAAACTTTGCCCATTCGTAGTTTAGATACAAGGCTAGCTTTCTCCGGGTAAACCTAACTTAGTGAGTCCTTCCTTGAAGAGTAAAACACTCCTGAATATTAATAACGTACTTTTCTCATACTAAAATCAGCAAAATGTTAGAAGCCATTCGATACTAGTTCTTCAAGTCGCAGAGTAGTCAAAAGGGCCTTAAATGATTCCTTAACTCCTCTTCTGAAAAACCCGGGTAAACATAATCGGTGAACAACCTAGGGATTTTGTAACGGATAAAAACGTACACCTTGTTTCGCTTTTTTTCCCCTCCATTTTCTTTGTATTTTAGTGCCTTTAATTTGTTACTAGAAGCACAGGGAGTCCACAATAGTCGAGAAATGGAATAATAAATAAAATTAAAATTATCAACATGTGTACGTTGTTCGCTTCCTGTGGTTTTCTTTCGTGTGCAGCATCAAGCTGATAGATGCTAGCGACAGTACTGTAGTCGTGAGCTGAGCTGTCTAGTGCGCGAGCGGATCTGAGTTATGCTAATTATATAAAAATACTACAAGGGAAGCAGCTTTTTTACTAAGCAGTTTGAACACACTTTGCGAAATTGCCTTGAACTCGTTTCTTATTCGCCTCTTTGCCACCAAAATTGTCACAAACGAAAGCTGGATAATTCGTAAATACGCTTACCTGTCATAATTTTGAAAAGAAACGATTTCTTGGCAGAATTTTAGCTTTCTTTCGGCTGTTTACCATGAGTTTTTCTTTTCGTCAGAGCTGTGACTAGTTACCACGGCACAGACGCGTCAGATTTTCACGCCATCAAGTGCAAATCAGCAACCCTCCCTCCCCCGGAAAGATCTCTTCGCACGACCGGAAATAAAATTACAACCTGCTTGCCGCGCGATCAAATTCATTAGGTACTCTATAACTCTATCAAAGAACTAGAACTCTACTTAAAGTTCCCTTTCTAATTATTAAACAAGCTATAAAATAAAAATAAGCAGGTTGTAATTTTATTTCCGGTCATGCGAATAGATCTTTGCGGGGGAGGGAGGGTTGCTGATTTGCACTTGATGGCGTGAAAATCTGACGCGTCTGTGCCGTGGTAACTGGTCACAGCTTTGACAGAAAGAAAAACTCATGGTAAACAGACGAAAGAAAGCTAAAATTCTGCCAAGAAATCGTTTCTTTTCAGGATTATGACAGGTAAGTGTATTCACGAATTATCCAGCTTTCGTTTGTGACAATTGTGGTGGCAAAGAGGCGAATAAGAAACGAGTTCAAGGCAATTTCGCAAAGTGTTTTCAAACTGCTTAGTAAAAAAGGTGCTTCCCTTGTAGTATTTTTATATAATATAAGCTTAAAAAAATAGCATAACTCAGATCCGCTCGCGCACAAGAAAGCTCAGCTCACGGCTACAGTACTGTCGCTAGCATCTATCAGCTTGATGCTGCACACGAAAGAAAACCACAGGAAACGAACAGCGTACGCATGTTCATAATTTTAATTTTATTAATTATTCCTTTTCTCGAATATTGTGGACTCCCTGTGCTAGAAGCATTTCAAATTGAGCGCCCTGGACCGTAGAGAGGTCCCGGATGTGTGTCGCGGCATTTTGGGCAATGTTCACTTTTAGTGTTATGTAAAATTCCCCATTTGTAATGGTTTTTTAGACCTACAGTTGTCGTTTCGAGGTAATCTAAAAACAAAAACTAAATAAAATGACCTTGCAAGTTATAAATGTAAAATATTTCTTTGGCTTTTAATTTCAAGCACAATTAAAAATTAAACTTGATCAAAAGTTAAAGCATGAGTAACAGCCGGCGGCGTTCTACCCTCCCAAGTTTAATGTTAAACAGCCAAATGAACTCCATTTACAAAAACAAAGACAAAAAAAAAAAAACAAAAACAACAGCAAAACAAATATTAAACGAAATGTGATGCTTCACAGCTCTTGTTTCAGAGAGGGCACGTTTCATGGTTTCTTTCCATCCACTCAAGTTACACTAGATTCGCATTAATTTATAACCGTTCAAATTTCTAATATTTTTTTGTCAGTGCTATATCTCCATTTTCTGCTCCGTTTCGTCCCTTTTTTGTTGGTACCAATCATGCTTCACTACAACTGTCATCACTCTGAGTTTTAGACTGCGAGTAGTTAACGTCGCTCGAAATTTCGCGCGCGCGCGTGTGTGTATTTCGCCCACCCCACAATCGCCATCGCCAAAATTAGAGACTACTCGCAGTCTACCTGAGTTTCTCTGGTTACTTTCTGAGTTCCAGTTCTGAGTTTACACTGAGTTTCTCCGGTTATATTTTCTTTTTTTCCCTCTCGATTTTGAATATCGTGATCAAGCGCTGTCTTGCGTTTGACATGCAAAAATATCACGCCATTTGTCACACGTTTAGGTTTCCCTTTGTCAACCTAGTCAGCCGTTTTTAACTTTAATCTGCTATGTTCACTAATGCTGTGAACTCAGTCAAAATCGGTGTAATTATTTTGGCATAAACGTGAGAACTCTTTAGTTCGTTTAATAGTAAATACATTAATTTCCCTCTGGAAATTGATTACTGTGGTTCGTTTCAGTAATTAATTAATGTTTAAAAGAAAATCGGGGTCCTCAAATCAGTTTTAAGATTTAATTATTTCCTTTCAAGGTTTCATGGAAATAAATGGAACGAATTTATTTTACTTTCAAGTAAGCCACTTTTGTGTGCCGGCTCCACGTCTTTGTAGTGAAAAACTGAATCAGAAGCCGATGACCTCCTGAATTAATACTGTTCACTAGTACTTAATCGTCTGACCATTTAGCAATTTTCTATTCAGTTTTGTTAAATCAAGATTCAATATTTTTTTGCAATTTGATAAGGTAAATCGATGGCAATGGTCCACTTAAACAGGGCTGAAGTTACAGACATATCGGTTTTTGTATATATTTCTTTGTATATTTTTTTGGAAAGTAAAGGGTTGGGCTCTCTCTTTTAGATCCGCCACTTAACCTTGAATCATGGATTGGAGCGATACTTGTACTTAGTTAAAAGGTCTGCCTTAAACTACACAAGGAAAATAGGATTTTATTGGCTGGAAAGTACATTTTTAGTCACTAATAGTTATGTACTAACAGATAATTTTTGCGTCTTCCAAAATCTCCTTACTCATCACTCAAAATCATAAAGATGGTTTGAGCGTACAGGCCTCTAACAGATTCCTGTCGTTTTTCTGTTCGTCACATTGTTTTCGTGTTCTCAGTTGTATACCGAACGTGTCCTACATTTGTCCTACATTTTATTATGCTTTTGTCCCTTGATTTTAAAAACTCCACACGAAATAATAGTTTGCGTCACCCGCCATGCATGTATTGCCAAGTTTGCAAGCAAACATGGACGACTCAGAGACATCTACTAAAACGAACTCAGTTTCGAGTGCTACTTTTTGGTATGCACACATTCACTGCAATCATCATGCTCAGTAGCTTTCGTCTCAGCTAAACTTCAGAGACTTGACAATAGAACCTTTATCATATTGGCAGATCAGGTTCTTCCTATTTCGGCTCTGGCCCAACTTTACCTTCCTTTCTAGCCTGGTAGACGACACGGACCCAGTCTCATCCACGTGAAAAGGACGAGCCACCGCAGAGACCAGAATGTCGCGTTCGTGACTAATTAAGACTTTGCCAAGTTACAAACTGGTTAAAGATATTCTTTTAAATCCAGTGTTTATTTACAACTTAACAGGAAGTTTACACAACGCCCACCATTACCGCGCGATAAAGGTCTCAATACGACATTAACGCTTTTTGTAATTCATATTATTTTGCTTTCCTGTGTCTTGTGTTCGGTACATGTTCAAGAATATGAAGTACTCAATGTGTCAGATTGCGATTTCCACCAACTTGCATTAGGTTTGTCGCAAAATTTTCTTCACCATTTTTTTATTTTAGATCTTGTGACGATTACCTCTCTCTGGTGTATTTGATAAACTATGCCAGTTACGTGACGTTTGTCGGATCACTCCTGCATTATCCGGTGCACTAGTCAGTCATTCCTACGTCAGAGTTTTCATTAATACTATTAAGTTCTTGAAAACATTTCTCCCTAATAAAATGCACCAGTCAGCCAATTTTTACTTAATGTTATTGATCAGAACTCTTCAAAATATTTTATTTCGTCTGAAAAAGAACAATGCATATCAAGTGTGTCATTTCCATTTTAGGTGTTTTTTGCTAATGTTGTCAAACGCAGTCGATGAAAGACATCAGTATCACGCAAGGCTCTTAAACATATCTGTTGCTTATATTTTTGCTACCGAGGGAACCACTTTCGCAAGCAATCTTTGTACGTCAAAGGAAGCTTATTCGTTTCCGTAATTAGTGTGAAAGAGACTTGTGATCGTTAATTTCATATTTCCATCCTCTTTAGCGTTGTACGTATTCTATTATCAAACACTAGCGTTTCATTACAAATTCCTCTCGTTGATTTTTTTATTTCCTTTAAGTTTTCTTCCACTCTTTTCTCGATTTTAGATCCCGTGACAAAAATATCTCTCTGACGCATTTAATAAAATTATATGACATTTATCACTGACATATCAACTTATATTGTATACCTCTTTCCAGGTATTCAACACTCATTCATAAACTCGCACATAAATGGCTTTTCCACCGACGTGACCAACTTATAACCATAAGAGCTTTTGCTTTTAAATTCTAATTTCCCTTTAATTGCCTGAACGAGACAGTATGCTCGTCGTTTCAATATCCTGTTTTAGTTATTTTCCCATATTTCATGGGTATAAATCGACGTATTTTATTTATTATCCCATATATTACCAGATTTGTTTAGCATTCGCCATATAGGGTATTTTTGCTAATAAGTTTTTTTTAAATAAAAAAGGTTGGTCATTATTTGTAGGAACAAAAGGGTTGAAAGTTGAAATATCCTTGACAAACGTAGGAACCATCCAGATGAAGGTTCAGTTCCAAGCAAACAAACAGATTTATTCCGCTCCCTTGAAAAGAAAAAAAAAGCGCACCTGGATACAGAAATCTCTTTAAATGCCTAGCTTGAAAAAGGTAATTCGATTCTGTACTTAAATTCATTCATACTTTTTTTCTGAGATATATCGATTTAAGAAAACTGAGTCCACAACGATGAACTTTAAAGTTGGGGCTCGCAAGGGAAGCCTTTAAATTTAAAGTCTCTCTAGAAAAGGCGGCTTTTCTAAAATTTTCTAAAACCTTTGTAGATAATTCTGTTATAGTTGTGATCCGTCGATGTTATTTCAGAAAAAAATTGAAGACAATTCTTTACAACGAGCAGTAAAATCTCTTTGTGGTTTTCCATTAAGATTAGCCATTATGATTACTATTCATAGCTTTTTTCGTGAATAAGCAAAACTGTTTAACTTTTTGTCTCATTTGTTTAAGAGAGAGTATACTGACATCACTACATGATGTTCTGATTGAGGTTTATGGGCGTATATGGGATGGCAACAGTCTTTTAAGGTTGAATACGTTATGTATTCTGAATATTAACCTTACGAATATTCAAAAGTGGTTTTGTCGGCGTAAACTACAGACTTAATTGAAGAAGCAAGTAATTCACAAAGGAGAATTGAGGATGAATTTATAGTCTTACATTTAAGTTAGCAGGATGGAATGGCTAAGAGCAAACTGGAACAAATCCGTTGAGTTGTTTTTAGGTGATTTCAGTACAAAAGAGTAGCTCGTCAGAGTGCTCATAAATCAGTTTGGCATAATTCAGTCAGTTCGTCCAAAATGTTTAAATTTCTTTTGTTCGCTGTATTGTAATTAGCAGAAGAATATGTCATTTTATGTTTTATATTTCGGGCCAGATCGAGTTATAATTACAAGATCTTACGCAAGAATTGCAAACGCGTAGGAGTTGAATGTAAGATCCTTGGAACATATGGCCAAGAAGATGCAATATTAAAAGAAACAAAGTGAAAAGTAAAATCAAATTTAGATTGACAGCGGCGGGAAACATACAAAAATTATTACAAAAAGAGATAAAACTAATATCATTAAGGCAAACAAAAAAGAAACAACAGTCATGTTCACACAAGAATATTTCAGCTTAAATGTGATATACCAGACGACGTAAATTCGTTTTTCATAAGTTAATAGACGGATACAAATTATTTTATGAACATAATATTTCTAATGAAAACTAGGTTTCCTTTTTCATTCTGTTTGTTCCCCCAGCTTAATTAAAATTTTTGAGTGCAGTTTTAAGTTACATCCTGTAGGGAAAATGAAATTATCTTCTTGCTGCTCATTTTGGCGGGTCATTAGCTACATGTAATCAAAACCTTTTTTTATTGTGTCAATCACAGCAGCGTTGTCTTGTCTTATGAGTCTTTTAAAAACGCTATGAATTCTTGCTAGTGCTAGTTTTGAAATGTCTCGATGCTTTAATCTGCTCCATTACACTTATGACTTACAAAGAAAGAGAAATACTCTATCATAGAAATTTAACTGATTTGTGCGTTTCCGATTTCCTAAGCAATTTGCCTTTTTCGCGTGAAAAATGTTTGTCTTAACCTGTCGAAAGGGTATTCTTGTGTTATTTCCACCAGTCTTTTTACTTTGATTACTTCCCTTTGATTGACACTGGCGCCAATTTAATATCTTGAAAATCAAAAAGGACCTTGTTTGTCAACATATAAGAAGACAACTAACGCTGATTAGTGCAATTATACAAAAGGCACAGGCTGGCTTCGGCTGGAGCATATATTGTCTGAATAAATCCTCCGCTTTCCACATAATTTTCTTTTTAGAGAAAAGCAGGCAGAAAATTATAATCGAAAAAAGAAAAAAACAAAAACAAAAACAGCAAATAAGGCGCCCAACCACCGAGAATTTCCTTGCTGCATTTTGGCGACGGCGATTTCGCAATCATTTGGTAAGCTCCAGTGAACTTTTCTGTTGTCTTAATTTTTAAATCCTTTTTTTTTATATCCGTGCAAATTTTTAATTATGAAAAAACATATTTTTATGCTAACTTTTATAAATTTATATAAACCTGGCTACACCTCACA
Organism: Siderastrea siderea; assembly: GCA_964030785.1. Lineage (NCBI taxonomy): Eukaryota > Metazoa > Cnidaria > Anthozoa > Scleractinia > Rhizangiidae > Siderastrea > Siderastrea siderea. Next base: position 70,624,622 of record OZ034968.1, on the reverse strand, counting down.
AAAAATACTTTTATCGCTTTAATGAACCAATACGAACTATTAAATGCACCTTTGGCCGAGATAACATCCGGACACGAGGTCTTTTCGTGTTCTTTTAACTCAGTTTTATTCGCAATTACTATTGACTTAGCATTTATTTTAACGATGAGATTAACCATGCTTTATTGTCGAAGGAAAGAGTTTCCTTCACCTATTCAAACTTTTTTTTTTGTCAGAAGAGGACATTTTACATCTATATCAGCTACTTCAAGTCAAATATCTCTGTTCGGCATTTTTTTCACTCAAAGATAATCTTATACAAATATAGTCCTCGGAAAGTTACGGCAAATAAGCTGGAAGAGGAGTCAAGGAACTGTTTTGCAATACCGTAATTTTTAATCTGGCTCAGCAAAATCGACATTTATACCCATTTTGTATTTTTTTTTTACATTAATTAAACAACCACAGCTAATAATTGAATTTATTTTGCAGAACAGAATGATAATTCAAATAATAAAAAACTCTCCTCGGTTGTACAATTATCTTTTTATCTCTGAAATACCTCACATATCTCAAGTTTTAGTACACAGTAAAATTTTGGCCGTTTTATCTTAGTTCAAAAAGGAAGTAGTCCACTGATTGTATACTACTATGCGTAAATGCATTTTGCGTTGTAACAAGTACTAGATTCATGACGAAGAAAAATCACGGCTCTGTATATTTACATAGGAAGAAAACAAACAGACTAAGAAACAAGGTACATTTTGTTAGTAAGATGCTGAATACAATAAAGCGGGAAAAATACCGTGATTGTGCTAATTTGGGACCTTAGTAAGCTTAATCAACCACGACAGCAAAGCCAAGGAAAAATCTGTTAAGAAACAAATTTACGTTTTATTAAACCAGTTCGCAGTTGTTCCAAACCTTTAATTTGTCTTGTTTGGTTTCAGGAGTTAACTCGTTAGGAAGGCGTTCGAGTTCATAGAGAAAGGAAAATTCACCGTTATGTGCTCAGCTTATCCAAAAAAACTTAGCATTTACACTCATTGTTTTTATTTAAACCTTTCGTTTAGCGACTTTATGGTCCCTATTAAAACTAAGCTCAAACTCAACAACATTCGACAACTCCCAAGCACTTGTTCTCCTGAGACAAAAACGACTTCTAAAGGGACATTTATTATCGGATGAAAAAGGAATTGTAGGCTAAATTTAAGGCAAAAAAATGATAAGGCAAGCATTTTCGCACAGTTGTACAGATGACCTTTTTTAAAAGTAAAAATTAGATTGAAATTAATAACACAGCATTAAATAAATTGCTCTTCGATCCCACACAAATTGAATGATCAATCTCATCCCGGCAATGCAAAGGGTGTGATAAAAGAAAAGAAAGAAAAGAAAAAAGCTTTTCTAGCAAAAAATGTCGAACTTAATGGGGAAAGGCAACAATGGTCAGCCTCTCGTCAATTTAGCTGAATATATCTTCCTTTCAACAACGTCAAATGTCATTTTTATGTTAAAAATCTCAATTTTGTGTGGACTTGTTTTTGCTCCGATCGCTCGGAATTTCACAATCACAGAAATTAATAAGCCAATCGCTGAGTGCGATTTTTTTTCGTTCATCTGCTTCCGATGCATGCAGTTCATTTGGTTATACTCAATACCTTTTTCTTTCCTTGCAGAGCAAGCAATTGCAAGAAGATCCTAGGAGTTGAGAAAACGTCTTCTGGAGGTGACCCTGAAATAACTGCCTAAAGTAAGTGAGAAACACGTTCACCAAACTGTTTAAAACAATGCAGCTATTAAACAAGAAAAGATGGAATGTTCAGCATGTCGCGAGCGTAGGACAAAGAAAAAATCTGAGTCCCCGACGGGAATCGTATCCATAACCTCCTGTACACCGGTCGAGCACTCAAACCACTGAGCTACTGGGAGACTCGTGGCATTAGCTACATTGTAGGTCATATTAACTGGGTTCATGTTGACATGCGTACTAAATGAAAAGCACAAACCGTCACAGTGGCACCAAAGCTGCCAAAGAACTTGCATTGCTTAACTTTTAATTTTTAAAGCTTCAACTTTCTTATGTACCGAGCTTTAACATTCTTGTTGTACTTATCGGAATCCATGTTGTAATTGTTGGTTTTCTCATATGATGTGGCTAAATGTAGATAATTGTAGAAAGCTTCTATTGTTTTTTTTTTTTTACGTTTGAGATTACCAAAGACTGTCTAACATTACCAACGACGATTCCGGAGGAAGGTATTTCGACTATATATATACCTAAATAGCACAAAACCATTGGCCTTTCCTAAAACATATTCTTACTGTTTTTTTTTTTCATAGGAATGAATTCCACTGATTCTACAAGCATACGTACCAATGCGTCCTCAGCAGGAAACATGTTCTCAGTCGAGACAAAGATTGGTTTGATCTCAGCTTACATTATCATCTTCATACTTGCTCTTTTCGGCAATTCCATTGGATTGTACGTGGTTTGTTCCAAAAAACCTTCAAGACGGATAACGGATCTGCTGATCAAAAACATGGCGATCGCGGACCTGATTTTTGCCCTTACGATAACGCCAACATCATTGTTGCACATAAATTCCGGAGGTAACCCTTGGTTCAGTGGTACAGTGGGCCATATCACCTGTAAAACAGTATTCTACGCCATACCGGTTTCTATCTTTGCGTCTGTGGCTACGTTGACTATTATTTCCTTTGATCGTTTCTGTGCCATTCATTTCCCGCTGAGTCAGGCTTTGTTCCATAAGCACAAAACCATCACAGCAATAATATGGCTCACTGCGTTAATCACCATGACCCCATACTTACTGCTCTTCCAAGTTTCCAAGGAAGGTGAACAGTATTTTTGCTACCAAGAGTGGCCATGGGCCGATGACGTAATGGAGTCATATCTCGCCCTAAGGACATTTCACGTCATCTCCTTTGTCTTCGTGTACGCTCTTCCACTGTTAATAATAGCTGTGGTTAACTGCCTCGTTGCACGTCGTGTGTGGTTTCACAAGACACCTGGAAACACTACCAGTTTCAACAGAACCTCAGCTGAAGTCACGAGAAGGAGAGTTGTCAAAATGCTCACCATAATAGTGGTTGTCTTCGCGTTGTGTTGGCTGCCGACCTATGTGAATCACTACTTGATGTTTTTTCAACGACATGTCTGGGATAAGATCCCCATTGTGGTGAAGTATTTGACATTTTGGGTGTCACATGCAAATAGTGCAATAAACCCGCTTCTCTACATCACGTTCAATAGAAATTTTCGCTACGCGTTCATGGATGCTGCGTCCAGGTTATTTGCATCTCCTGTCCGTGCTTTCAGCACTTGCATGGCCTACGTAATGGGGGAACAGTCAACATCAGATCTACACCCTCAAAACGAGCTGCCTGTAAAACCAAGGCAGTACAGCGCTTTCCGTGTAGCACCCGCCAAAACAGGTGCTCGAAACGGCACTGGAAAGACTCGTGAAACCAGACTGTAGTCTGTAAAAAACGTCTTCGTGGAGTTTATTCCCGTCATTTTGCCTCGTTGCTTTCGCTCTTTGAGCGAGAACAAGAAATGCTGTGAAACCACGAACAAATTAAATGACAGCTTAATATACCTAATACTATCCAGAGCACGCTTCTCTGGGTCTTACAGGGCCCTGATAGGGGGCATAGTCCGCCCCTCAATTATAACCGTAAGGTGTTAAAGCTGTGGCAACGAAACTTAGAGGGTCTTATCAAAATTGGCTGATTACTTGAAATGAGGTCGAAATTATGTCCTGTTTTCCAAAGGGCGGTCATCTTGGATTTTCTGATTTTTCAAAAAGTAAAGAAACTAAACAAATTACAAGGGCTCTTAAATGATCTAAAACTGTAAAGTTGCCAAAAGACAGTTAAACCTGCTTGAAAAAATATGATTGTCCTGGTAACATCAAATTTCATAGACAATTACATTTCCGATTGTTCCCAGATAAATTTCAGGAACAGTCGCAAAATTAAAGATCGGTAGCTTTTGCATGAGAAATTAGTTGTTGACTGGCACTGCCAAAATTCAATGTGATGACAGGTCCATCTTTTTCTCAAACTCCGCAAAATACCTTTTACAATTTCAGTCCCCACCCCCTCCCCCTTCTTAAAAAGGAAAAGTTTTATTAAATCCAAAAATAATGTTACTATAACGCATTATTAAATCCATTGTGCCGCCTGGTCATTACGAAACCCTAGTGTTAACAATTCGGGTTACTAATACATCGAAACGATCAAAAAGGCTGCGTTGATAAACGTGAATATTTTCAAAAACGGTTTCAAAATGGAGACTTTTGAAACTGCATCGTTTTGGAAAATCGCGTTTAGAGTAGACGGGTGGAAATTAAACCATTTAGAATACCCAATAGCCTTAAGTTTGGTCCAGTGAAAACATTTTGCAACGCTGGCGCTGTTTTTGATCCTTCCTATGTGGACGATGGGTGAAAACGTATTAACGTCATGGACAAATGAAAACGTTACAAAAACGCTTTTGTGGACAGAAACATTTTGCTACGTTTTCAGACAAATGAAAACGAAGGCTTCGCAACGTGCATTATTGTAGACGGTTCCTAAGAGGTATGTACCACTTCATTCTCGTAAAACTGTTTATTCAAATCAAACGAGGCGAGGGTACGGGCCTCTGCTCTATACTCTTCGGCTCCTGCAAAGCGATTTATAAATTCGACAGCCTTCGCTAGACCTCGAAATTCCTGCAACCTGGGTTTATATATTTTGAAAAATGGAGCTTTAGTGCTAGGCAACCACACAGCGCGCCATAATCCATGCACCAAAGTACTACGCAGAAATTAAGATTGAAACAACTTAAAAATGGCTACAATCGCGGAGATCTGTTTGCCTAAAGATCGAGGTGCCTTTAACTGATCAATTGCCGAAAATCAAAATGTTGCTGAAACTGAAAACAAAAGCGTAACAGAGTTATCAGCTAGTGGTGGTAGTGATTTTCATATGGACTATGACGAATGTCTTAATGAGCGGAAACGAATTAGCCCAAAAGAAATTAGAAACATTGAGAAAGGGGTATCGACGTTACTATAGATCCAGTATTTGCTTTGGCTAATGAAGTATGATGCTAATTTATTCAGCTGGGAACAAACAAATTTATTAAAAACTGGGTTCAGATTAGGTAAGATAAAGAAAATACAAAGATTAAACGGAAAGGACCTATCGCTTACACTAGTAAATTGGTATGAAATAAAACGTCAACCGTCAACCTCATGTCTCGCTGTGTTTTACCGTTCTGCATATTTGAGTATATGTGGCACTTGTTCCTTGGTATCCGAAAAAAACTTATATTTTGAATTCGGAATAATAACCTTTCAACGTGTTTTCATTCACTTCATCTATTTCCTAGTTCGTATAAACACCAGTATTTGAAAAGAACCCATGTATTACTGACGTATGTCCCACATGAAAAGACCAGTCAGTGTCGCTGTAGCCTATTTCCCTTTCGTAAACGGTCGTTGCCATTTTTGTCGGTCGGTGCCATCATTGGTAACCAAGCCTTAAGTCATGGTAGAAGTAATATATGCTCTGGATTAATGTACAATAAGGCAACAAATACATTTTGAACAGTCTTAGAAAGAACAAAGTTTCAGCCCAGTTGAATTTACGTTTAAACGTCGGGAAACGGCTAGGGTCACCTATTATAGATGTATCAGTTATGAAAGACAGTTAATTATAATACATACTAAAATTTTTCGGAATTATATTGTGGCGGATTGGCGTGGTAGTGTAGTGGTAAGGGAGAGAGATTAGCTTACGAAAGGACCGGGTTCGAATCTGGGTTGTGAATATCTTTCTTTTTTGTAAAAAAAACTTTCAATAATTAAGTTCAAAAATTTTCTAAGTGTCTTAAAAATGGCAACAACCGTTTACGAAAGGGAAAATTACGTCGCTGTCCCGGCTTCAAGATAAAATGTTGTTGGATGAATACCTGATCTGAAGACATTCGATTGGGGAAATTGATATAGTGTAGTAGGAAAAAATACTGTTTACAGGAACTTTTCACGAAATATTCCAAAATTGAAAAACTAAGCTCTCGTGAAAATCCTCAGTAACAAATGAAAGCATTTGCTCGTATATATATATATATATATATATATATATATATATATATATTTTGCAAGTAGCAAAATATATATATATCGAGGTGGGTTAGTAACAATTCGGACAAATTAATGAAGCTCAAAACAAAATAAATATGGAAACTGAAAACTAAATGAAGTTTCAAATACAACAGTCTACACTGAAAAATTCTGTTTATGTTTATTCCTATAGTTTTCTGATCTGTTAACTTGACTCAGTTAGTGTTATGCTATTTTCAAACAACTCGTATCAGTCAGATATTCAATAAAACTTTAAATAATCACATCTGTATATAGTCTAGTGTACAGGAATACCGAGAATGTGGTACATAATCTAATCGAAATTAATGAACTTCGTTCTCTAAAGGTATAAACTAGATCTGAAACCTTCGTCTGAATGATAGTTAGTTTCCTTTAATTAACATTCGAAGATCATGATTATTATTGTGTAATAATATGCTTATTGATACGCGTGGATAGCCACTTCTTAGATAAACACAACAATTTAGGTTACGTAATATCTAGGGCCATTCAACTACTTACAGTCTATGTACAAATTATATGCTCCCACGATCACTGATGATCACTTTAAGCTTTTTTGTTCCATTGACTATTTCTAGCTAAATATATGTATTCTCTTGTGTCAATTACCTCACTTGCCAGCTTAGTCAAAGCAAAGGAAAGATGGCGCACGAGGAAAAGGTGGGTTAAGCGAAAAAAAGAGAGAAGGGTGGAACGAGAAGGGTGGGAAGAGAAGGGAAGGGTGAGTGGTGATGTTTAGGGTGGTAGAGAGAAGCGTCAGTTCCTGCCGCTCTCGCAACATTTTTCTGCACCACAATCTTTGTGGTTTTTTTTCCTTTTTTCTCTCAAGATTATCAGCGCCTGGAACAACCAACCTTCAATTCCTAAGTTCTATTGGTCTAAAGTTACCTTAATACTACAATGAGGTGTTGTTTCAAGTCAAGGAAATGATAAAACCACCCCTTTGGTTAAGCCGTTAGGTCTTGTCGCAGGGTGAGCGAATCATTTCCAAGACATCCAAGGTTCAAAATGGCTTCTTCTACTTTGGCGATGCAAACTACACTGATTTAATTTGGCTGTATACTGAATAGTGGCAAAATCTGACACACAAGACTTTTGAAGTAAAAATCAAACGTTCTTTATGTGTTCGGCAACGAGTAGTGCCTTGGACAAAACAGTTCGGGATTAGATTATATAACAATGATTTTAACGTTAAAATTTTGTTGCCGCTTTTTATGGAATTTTAAGTAAATCATTTGAAAGTTACAATCACCTGACCTTATTCTGAATAGGCTACTCCCGAAATGTCTTTGCCCTCTTTTTCAAACCGAGTCCTGGTGCTCAGCTTTTTATGTAAAAATGACTTACCATTTACATGCAAATGAAACCTATCTTCATATGAAAGGTTGTGCAACACAGGTCTTGCTTTGATAGAGAGACTAGAGGCAATTCGAAGATAGCCTACTGTTTTGCCTACGCCATTAATTTTTTAAATGCTCCATAAGAACTATTAATGTTAAGCAAATCCGGCCTTAAGGACATTTTAAGATGATTTCCGTTCAACGCTCGAGCAATAAGTGTAAAAATTAAGTTACCAAAAAAGTACTTGCAGCACAATCACATTTTGAGAACGGATAAGAAGAACGTATCGATAATTTTGCTCCCAGGCTGACCCCGCAAGAGAAAATTGGTTTAGAAGTTATCCATATTTCAATTAAAAATGCGCTTCACGTCAGTTCAAAACAAAATGGCGCCCGTTTTTAGCATATTTTAGGAGATTTGACATTAATTTTCTCGAGAATGCTTGAGAATTTCACCGCGGGTAACTTGGACAAGTGAATTAGAGTGAGATGTTTCAAATAGCATTGAAAATGCTACCGTGCTTTGAGTAGTTTTTAGTAAATATTTTTTGCACTTATTGCTCGAACGTTGAGCGGAATCCGTCTTAATAATTTCCAAATTCGTAACCAGCCAAACAGTGAGAATTGCAGAGAGAATCGTTCACGTACGTGTTTTGGTTATAACCCGATCCGCAATCCCTCTTGTTCTAGTTATTCCTTGCGAAACAAAGAAAGGGCCTTCACGTTTCTCATGGCTTGCAAATTTTTCGCCTGAAAATGAAGGAATCACAATCTCGTCACGAGTTGATGTCTCTTGAAGGGCGTGCATACTTGCTCTGCTTGGTGCAGTTCTAATTGTACTCGTTTTCCTTCCTCAAAAAGCCCAAAAGGTTGCGATGGTAATGTTACAGGCGAGATTTTATTACAACAGGCAAGGGTAGTGAAAAGCTTCTTGCGAAAGTCATTGTTCAGCAGGATATAAATACATGGGTTGATAGCGCTGTTGGCATGGGCTAGCCAGTAAAAAAGGAACTGAACTTCTGTAGGTATCGTGTGTGCTTGATCAGGCCTTACATAGCAGAAGTAGTGATTGACATATACTGGGAACCAGCACAGCGCAAATACCACGCATATGATTACCAACAAACGCACCACCTTGCGTTTAGATTTCTTGGCTGCGGCGCGATTGGTATCAGTCACGTTTCCAGGGATCTTACGCAGCCACAATTTACGACAAATCAAAAAGTAAACAATAATCGTTATAAAAAGAGGCAGCGCGTACATCACGATGAAAAGGACAATGTGTTGGATCTTCAACACGCGATAAGTTTCTTTGAATGTCAGATCGTTTGGATCTGCCCATGGCCATACCTGCATACAGTAATATGCGTCTTGTTCATATCTTACTTGATGCGTGAGAGGATATGGGATCATCAACACAAAAGATAAGATCCAAATGATTGCTGACAAAATTTTGGGTTTTCGGAAGACCTTCTCTTTAAAGGGATAGAAGACGGCGTAAAATCTATTGAATGAAATCAACATCATTGTTAAAACAGTTGCCAATATGGAAATAGGAATGGCATAGGACAAGGCCTTGCATGTAATGTTACCAAGTGTTCCCCCAAACCAAACATGTCCACGAAAAAGGACAGCAACGATGTACGGCATCGCTGTTAGAGTCAAAAGCAGATCAGCAACGGCCATATTAGCAATGAAGAGGTTTGTTACATTGGCAGACGAAGATTTCTTTAGCACAACGAACAAACCAAGAGAGTTGCCGAACAGAGCTACGACGAAGATCACTGCATATGCTGCCGTTATGCCAATCTTGATGTCTGCTGGAATGCCCCCGATTGGTGGTGGCACGGCGGTGAGGTTTGGGACCTGAGTGGAGTTTGTTCCTTACAAGAAACAGATACAAAACTTTCATGTTAGAAAAAATCCTATAAAAGATACACAACGGGTTCTAGGAGCTATTATAAAAAGGAAAAATTATATTTACCCAAGAAGAACGCGGTTAAACCACTTTCTGAAGGAAAAGGATTAAGATTGGGCGCAATTGCTTGGTTGTGCGTTTCATTTCTCTTCGAATTTCCTCTGCAAAATCATCGAGCCGCCAACTTGAAAATTTTAGGGAGCGAAATATAGGGACAGTGGATTACTAGCTTGATGGCTGCTGGAATGTCGAAGACTGGTAGAGTATTGGACGTCGGAATTTGTGTTACTTTGGGCTTTGAGTTACGTTTTTAAGAGCAATTCTCTGTAAGAATCAAAAAAAGTGGGAAATGAAAAATTTTGACCCCATCTTAAATTTGCATGCCAGTAGATATCCACGGGGGATGTTCGAAAATGGCCATTATTGAGGTCATAACTTAGTAGTTGCCATGGTAGCAGCGAATGTTTGTTGATGCCTGAGAACCCAATTTTGAACTCAAAAACTGTTGTGAAAACTGCAAAATTTAAAACGTTATTTCTCAAGTTTATTAAAACACTACAACTCGAGACTTGGGACAAATGTGAAACTATTATTCTAGTTTCTTTCCATGTATACGGCTTTTCATTATATTCAGCGCAAACAAAATAAACGGCGAATTAACTACACCGTGTCTTCGCCATTTTAATTCGTGAGTAAAACAAGCAGTACATTTCTTTTAATATCTTCAAAAGTACATCAGTTCTAGAATTGAAACTACATGGATAGCTTACAACAGACAATGTAGTTACTAAATCTGTAAAATTCTCAGCGGGGCGGGCTTATTTTGTTTTCATGGCAATCAACAAAGAAACCATAAAAATGAGATTTCTGAAGTTTTGTCAAAATTAACATTCCGTAAATTTGCTGGAAAAATCGGAAGAAAGCTGAGACGACCTTGAAATTTAAAGAAAATTGTCTGTGAAGTAATTCTCTGATGAAAACAACCTTTCATAAGTCGTTTTTTTGAAAAAAATTTCAATTGAAGTACAGCTTCCTTGACGGCTTTGTTCATTTCTCCACTTTTTGACCTACGTTGAGCGAGCCGGTTGTTTCTGTACAGCACTCGTATTCTTTAAAAATCCAGTGTTTTGAACCTTATTTCAGCCCACTCAAATCAGGTTTGGTGGTACTGTCGGCAGAAATAAGCCAACATGGAGTTCAGTCAGTACAGGTACATTTCCACCCTAGCCTTTCGCTCTACTTCTCCATCAGACGTCACCATTCGCTCCAAACGATGAAAAGATGCATCCTTTCAGCTAGGATTCCATTTAGTGAAGCATTTCACTTTAAATTACGGTGTAAAAACTGCAGACAACAACTTTCTTCGAAGCTGAAGAGACAACAACATACGCCGTGGGACGTTACTGGTCAGCGGTGTTAACTTGAACAACTTTTCCTTCATAATTTGCTTCACACCGGGTCTTTTATATGCTATTGATATGACATTCAAAGCATTTCAGAAAGCCAGCAATTTCCTTTTATTAGATTCTGTTTTTTCCCTTGCTCTCTAGTCCTGGTCCATTCACAATAGGATTAACATTCTCTGATAGAACAAATGTAGAGTGTGTTTTCCAGCGCTCACACCATTTTCGCCGCGAAAATAAAGCGGCCTTCACACGTCAAACTAATGTTGGCCAACATTAGTTTGATGTTTGAAGGCCGCTTAAGACTGCTAAGACAAGTGGACAGTTAACAATACATCGGTAAACTGCATAAGGAATGGCTATTTTTATTTTCCATTATATTCAGCTCGTGTGCCTTTGTGCTTTTAATTCAATGAAGGCCTCAATCCTGATTATTTTGACATTTCGTACTTTTGAGTACAATTTTTTCTAGCCATATTTTTACAACCTTGTAAAACAACAAAAACACCAACAACAGCAAAAACAAAAAAGAAACAAATAAAACAAGAACAAATAAAAAACGCCTTTCTTCCTTTTCATTTCACACAGTTGACGAAACTCTTCGTTTTCGAATGGATGACTGTGGAACTCCTCTGAAGATCTTATGATTTCATTTTTACATCTAGGAATATTTTCGATTTCGGCACTGAGCCGGATATTCTGACGCACTGAGCTGCTTTCTTTTCGTCGCAATGTGACAGACGTAAGACGAAATTTGCGAGAGCGTAAGGAACACCTCAATTGTAAACAATCGCTGATTATTAGAGTCTGTAGTTAAGTTTACGCATTTTTTTGGAGAATTCTGCACCATCGGTCTTGTCACTTGATTTCTCCCCTTCTCCCTGATTTCTCTTACTTTATATTGTTGTTTTGGGTTTAAAGCCCAGTCCACTTGTATACTGCGCTAACGCAGGAAAGTTCTTGCCTTTGGCTTTGTTCTAAATGTTGTGCATGACTCAAATTTGCTCTTCAGTGACGCTGCCCACCCTCCCCTTTCCCCTCCCCTAGGAGGGTGACTTAAGCAAAGCCCTACTTGATAAACACCGTACTCACATTATTTTTCTGGTGCAGCATATCGTACAAACGATGTTGTATCCATTTTCGAAAATACGCCTCTTGAAGTAAGAAATGACATTAAGAGATCTTTAGAGGAAGAGTCTCACAGGTATCCGCACGTATACAAAAATCTCCAGCTGTGCGAAATGACAAAATAGAATTGTCATCGCGAGGAATGACAACGCTTTAATCCATCTGCTTAAAGAACGTACGATTTGCGCTTCTCAGGAAACAGAAATCAACCCCACGTTAAAAGTGTTGGTTCTCTCTTGTTTGTTTGTTTCTTTTACAAAGTTGTGAATGGCTGGAAGGAATGATCCTCGAAAAGTTCTATAATAATCAGGATTGAAGTCTCCATTGAAGGCACGCTAGTTAATAGAATGGAAAATAAGAAAAGCCGTTCTTTCATCAGCTTACCGATCTATTGTTAATTGTCAGGTTCCCAAAGGGGTTTAGGGCTCCAGGGCTCCGGCCTAAAAAATGCTGGGCTCCAAGGCTCCACGATGGAAAATTCGTGGCTGTAGGGCTCCATTGCTTCACTCCAGGGCTCCGTTAAGCCAAAAATAGCACTTTTGTTCGGGCTCCAAGTTGAGAGAGACTTTAGGCCCCGGGCTCCACGACAAAAATTTCGGGGCTCCAGGGCTCCAAAGACCGCCCCCCCCCCCCTTTGGGACCCTGAATTGTCGAGTTATCCGTCTTATTTTTGCGGCGAAAATGGTGGACAACGCACTGTAGATTTGTTCTATCAGAGACTGTTAATCCTATTGTGAATGGACCAGGACTAGAGAGCAAGTGAAAAAAACAAAATCTAATAAAAGGAAATTGCTGGCTTTCTGAAATGCTTTGAATGTCATATCAATAGCATATAAAGGACCCGGTGTGAAGCAAATTATGAAGGAAAAGTTGTTCAAGTAAACACCACTGACCAGTAACGTCCCACGGCGTATGTTATTGTCTCTTCCACTTCGAAGAAAGTTGCTGTCTGCAGTTTTTACACCGTAATTTGAAGTGAAATGCTTCGCTAAATGGAATCCTAGTTGAAAGGATGCATCTTTTCATCGTTTGGAGCGAATGGTGACGTCTGATGGAGAAGTAGAGCGAAAGTCTAGGGTGGAAATGTACCTGTACTGACTGAACTCTATGTTGGCTTATTTCTGCCGACAGTACCACCAAACCTGATTTCAGTGGGCTGAAATAAGGGGATGGACTACTGCCAGGGGTAAATAACACTACCAGCTGAAAGAAAAGGTTCAAAACACTGGATTTTAAAGAATGCGAGTGCTGTGCAGAAACAACCGGCTCGCTCAACGTAAGTCGAAAAGTGGAGAAATGAACAAAGCCGTCAAGGAAGCTGTACTTCAATTGAAATTTTTTTCAAAAAAAAAAACGGTCTATGAAAGGTTGTTTTCATCAGAGAATTACTTCACAGGCAATTTTCTTTCAATTTCAAGGTCGCCTCAGCTTTCTTCCGATTTTTCCAGCAAATTTACGGAACGTTAATTTTGACAAAACTTAAGAAATCTCATTTTTATGGTTTCTTTGTTGATTACCATGAAAACAAAATAAGCCCGCCCCGCTGAGAATTTTACAGATTTAGTAACTACATTGTCAGTTGTAAGCTATCCATGTAGTTTCAATTCTAGAATTGATGTACTTTTGAAGATATTAAAAGAAATGTACTGCTTGTTTTACTCACGAATTAAAATGGCGGAGACACGGTGTAGTTAATTCGCCGTTTATTTTGTTTACGCCGAATATAATGAAAAGCCGTATACAAGGAAAAAAACTAGAATAATGGTTTTACATTTGTCCTAAGTCTCGAGTTGTAGTGTTTCAATAAACGTGAGAAATAACGTTTTAAATTTTGCAGTTTTCACAACAGTTGTTAAGTTCAAAATTGGGTTCTCGGGCATCAACAAACATTCGCTGTTACCATGGCAACAACTAAGTTATGACCTCAATAATGGCCATTTTCGAACATCCCCCGTGGACATCTACTTGCATGCAAATTTAAGTTGGGGGGTCAAAATTTCCATTTCCCACTTGCAGAGAATTGCTCTTAAAGGGAACAAAGAAATGCAAGAGGACAGAAAGGCTATTAGTAACCTAAATGTTAAAGGGTTTATTTTTGCAACAAAAGACTTAATAAGGTAAACCTGTGACAAACAGTTTAATATCGGATTAATCACATACAAAAGGGGCGTTACCATTTGATTCTTTAGCAGCAATGCCATTGCCTATCATTTTGAAGAAATCTGACATCTCTGTTCCTTGATCTTACAAAATTAGGCTAGTGAGGAGAAAAAGAAAAAATATTAGAATTTGATAATGATAGCGGAGAAGATGGTGTTATATTAACAAACGTTTTGTGCACGACTTTTCTTGCAAAGAAAGTGTGATATAGTACACAGAAATTTGCCTCTTATAACATGCTCTTCAACGAAAAATCAGGTATCATGTATTTTGGTAGCCTCCATCGTTCTGAGAAGTTAAACCATAGTTCAAAAAACGTGTTCATCATCATGTACGCCATCATATTATTAAAAAAAAACTGTAGGCCATCATGGCGGAGTAATCAACAGTTGAAAGAAGGCTATAACTTTCAACTGCCATCTGAAAAAGGAAGCCCGGTATCTGAGCTGACAAATTTGAATGACATCTGCCCTGAAGTCAAGTTGTACCTGTTAGTTTGTATTCTTGTAACCTAGAAATGGGCAAACTGCTAACTATGAAAGAACTGATAATTCGACCATACTATCTGTATTAATAAAGGCCTACTTGTTACTTGATGTTAAAAGGAATCTTGCGACGTTTTGCAGTTTCTTGCTCGCTTCACAGCTAAACAAACTAAACATTTCACCCTGGCATTCCGGCAGAGTTCGTTGCAACGCTTTTATTTGCAGGCAACCAGTTATAGTGTTAAACTGCAGCGACTTTAAGCCCCCTTATGCACCAACATTGATGTGAAGAACAGTGACTTACCGTCCACAATCCTAAACGATATTCCTCAACGTTAACATTTTTGGAGATCGATAGGTGGATCTTAACCAAAGGACTGCCTCACAACAAATGACCGGTCCTGCGTCCCAGCTTACTGATAGTATTTATAAAAGTCACTCACAGTATTAAGGTGGGTGTACGGAAGCTTACTAGACAGCTTTGTTTAGCTGTGTTTGCTATGGGATGTTTATAGCGGGTAAAGAACTTGTGTTTGCATTCCACAAATACTGTGGAAATTACTTTTGTTATCTTTTGTAACAAACACAAAAGAAAACGCTCTCATTGCGTTAAAGGCGTTATTAGTAAAGGCATATGGGGGACAACTTTCAATGAGATCATCTGACGTTTTTATAAATCATCTTTTCAGAACTACTTAATAAGGAGGAAATTCTTTTTCGTTAGCTCTTGTACTGAAAACAGAATGGGCAGAGTTTTCATTACGTTGACAGCGTAATTAGTGATCAAAGGCATATTAAAAGTCAACTTTCATTGTGTTTGTAAGTTTTAATTAAAATTCTTCGCAGAGCCACCAAATAACGGGTTTGGTCCAAGATTGCTGCATGGCAAAAATCATATCGACTTTGTCTTTCTAGAAACCGGCTACATATGCTTCAGTAGTGTGTTTTCTAGTTTATTCGTAGCCAGAATTTGAAGTTTTTCTTGGAGAATTTCAACAAACTGCCTGTATATATATGATTGAAGAGTGGATAAAATAAACACAGTTTTGTAGTTGGATAGAATTTTGGAATTGAAGGACACCCGCCGATTTCTTCCTTAGTTTATCAACGCCCGCTCATGGCTTGAAGGTCTTCAGTAAAGAAAGTCAATCAAGTTGAGAAAAACTACGTGTTATACTATGTCTTAGAGGAAACTTAAGCCGGAAGGGCCAGTCAGTTTGCACGCTAACAGCCGTGAACGATATTCACTCTTCGATCGGAATTATTTGGGAAAATCGTTTTTCTTTTCCAAGCAGAAAAGTGCGTATCTGAATATTTAATTTCTTTCATAAATGCTTGTTGTCCTTTTTCTGGGTTTGTTTATTCTAGAGATTTCATTAAATTAACAATCTATGAAACCAAACCCATATTTCCTATCACAGTTTAATCTTCCCCCTAACTGCAGTCACAAAAACGTTTCCATTTTGGCAAGAGGTCTTTTTTCTGTTATAATATTTTACCAAATCAGGCGAGACTGGATGGCAATGGTTGACTTTACACTAGACTCTTAGTGACTTGGAAGCCACTAAGTTTTACTTAGCCAAAAAATAGCGTGTGAAGCCATAGTTGACTTAACATCACATTAAAGCCGGCATATTAAGCGGAATCAATAAAAGGTAGGTCTGCATGGTTTTCACACCATCCTCGGAGACCCAGGGGCAGATAGTCGGGGGGAGAGGCAGATAAAGCGGGCGAAATAGGTGTGAGCTGAGGCCTGGTGCGAGCGAAAGTTTACAAGACGGGCGGAATTACAGCCCCTGGGAGGATACCTTTAACGGACTAGTTCAAGACCCCATTTGCGTTCTTGCTTCTGATTGAGCACAAATTTTGAGGCATTGTATTTTCTGTGCCCAATCAGCGATCAGTGTATTTCACCGTTCCGTTCGTGACGTCTGATATAGAGTGTAACTTTGCTAAATCTTGTACCTAGTTGTCACATGGCGTACTGAAATCAACTTTTTGTCTCGCTTTTTCGATAGGTCTACCATCGAAGAAATTTTTAATAGTAATATGCGAACCCACAAAGCCGACAAATCGAGACATTTGGCAGGGGTAATCAAGGAAAAAGAGAACAACAAGTGCGAAAATCAGACTTAGGTATTGTGAAAAGTTCACACCTTAGGTGTGAACTTTTAGAAGAGTGCAGTTTGCAGCAAACGCAAAGACATGTTGAGGACCATAATTTGCCTTGTCTCAAAGAGGCTACCGCACTGTCGTTATTGACAGAACGAGAAAAGCACGGGCTAAGGCTACCGCAAAAGAACGAGAAATGCTGTGAAAGCACGAACAAAGGCTAGGTTTTGTTAGCTTTTTAAGTTGCAGTTGTTGTTGTTAATATACCTAATACTACCCAGAGCGAGCTTCTCTGGGTCTTAAGGGACCTTCATAGGGGGCGAATTCCGCCCCCACCAATAACGTAGCAACGAAACATAGAGGGTATTATCAAAATAGTCTGATTTCTGATGATATGACGTGAAAATTACGTTCTGTTTTCCAAGGGAAGGACATGTTGGTTTTCCTGATTTTTCAAAAAGTAAAGAAACTAAACAAATCAGAAGAGCACTAAAATGATCTAAAACTGTAAAGTTACCACAAGAAAGCTAAACCTATTTGAAAAAATATGGTTGCCCTGCTAACATCAAATTTCATAGACAATGACATGCCCGATTGTTGCCAGATCAATTTTAGGAACAGTCGCAGAATTAAAGATTGGTAGCCTCTTCACGAGAAATAAGCTGTTAAGAGCACTGCCAAAAGTCTGCGTGATGGGAGGTCCATCCCCTCCCCCTCCCCGCGCCCTCCAAAAAAAGAACAGTTTTTAATCCAGAAATAATGATACTATAATGCATTATTAAATCCGTCGTACCTCCTGGTCTCTCGAAACCCTAGTGCTAACAATTCGGATTACTAAGACACCGAAACGATTGATAATGCTGCGATAATAAACGAGAATATTTTCGAAAACGAAGACTTTTGAAAACTGCATCGTTTTGGAAACGCGCGTTCAAGGAGTGGACGGGTGGGAATTAAACCGTTTAGAATACGCAGTGCCTTTGGTCGAGTGAAAACGGAGACATTTCGTTACGCTGACCCTGTTTTTGACCCTTTCTTGTGTGGACGATATATAGGAGAAAGTGCATTTCAAACGAGAACGCAGTAAAGTGCATGGACAAGTGAAAAGGTTACAAAAACGCTTTTGTGGACAGAAACATTTTGCTACGTTTTCAGACAAATGAAGAGGAAGGCTTCTCAACGTGCATTGTTATATATATATATATATATATATATATATATATATATATATATATATATATATATATATGTGTATATATATATATATATATATATATATATATATGTGTATATATATATATATATATATATATATATATATATATATATATATATATATATATGGGTAAAGACCTTGTTACGGGTCTCGCAAACAATGCGAATCCTTGGCCAACAGTTGGTGCTTGCTGGAGGATCACTAGGGCGATCGTGGACAAGAAACTCCAAGAAACCCCATTCACCGCCGGGCAAATCAACACCACAGTGACTTTAACGCTGGGCATAAAGATATTCCAACTGTCAGGCACTTTAAAAACTGTGGAGTTAAATATCTTAAATTAACTGTTATAGAAAAAGTTAAAAATCCTAATCAAGATATCAGAAGAGCTCGGGAAAATTACTCGATTCATAGACTCAATCCTACTATAAACAGCCTTGTATAATTTTTATAATCCACATTTAGATATTTCTATAGCCTATTTCATATTGTTACTTTCGTCTTATTTTAGCTTTTTACGTCATGGCATGTCAAATATTTTTACCGTTGACCCGAATTTTAAATTTGAATGTTGTAACTAGTATATACCTCTAGTGCTCCTGATGAAGACCGTGATGGTCGAAACGTTAAGCGCTGATTAAGCCAACAACGCTATCTTGGAGTTGGACTCTTGACCGTAACATTTTAGTTTATATTATATATATATATATATATATATAATATATATACTCGTATGAAGAAAGAAGAAAGAATTGCCCTGAGCGGGATTTGAACCCACGTCCCCCTGACACTGGTAGGGCGTGATGACCACTACACTATCAGGACAACCACGCTGGCAACGCAGTTATTTTAGATAGTGAGTAGGCCGTACGTGAGAATCCCGGGTTCTTTCTTTGGGTGAGATGGGAAAGCCTATAAACCCTTCATAGCCTTACACCTAAGGATCAACATTAACGATTCACAGGTAAATACCAACTTAGGCATCAGCTAGTGCCTTAGGTGTCGATCCTTAGATGTCGATGCTTAGGTTTAAGGCTATGAAGGGGTTTATAGGCTTTCCAATCTCACCCGAAGAAAGAACCCGGGATTCTCACGTACAGCCTACTCACTATCTAAAATAACTGCGTTGCAGCGTGGTTGTCCTGATAGTGTAGTGGTCATCACACCCTACCGGTGTCAGGGGGACGTGGGTTCAAATCCCGCTCAGGGCAATTCTTTCTTCTTTCTTCATACGAGTTGTTATTAACGAGATGGGTTCTCTTCTTCATTCATTACTATATATTATATATTATATATTATATATTATATATATCATTATTATTATTATATATTGAAGATTGGACCTTTAGTGCTAGGCAACCACACAGCGCGCCATGATCCATGCGCCAAAGCACTGCGCACAAGATCGAAACAGTCGCGGAGATCTGTTCACCTAAAGAGGAGCCTTCAATGTAACGTGCCCGAAATCTGCTGAAACTGATAACCATTAGGCGTAACGGAGTTATTTTCCAGTGCTGTCTGCAAAGGAACGGAGAAGGTTCAAAGAAATCAGAAAGAAATAAGAAAGGAAAATCCAGTATTTGCCTTGGCCAATGAAATAAGTTGTTTTAATTCAACTGGGAATAAACAAATTTATTAAACTTATTATGTTGCTTGGGTTTAGGTTACTGACAGAGGTAACGCACTAGCGCTTGGCATGAAATAAAGCGTCCAACATACTTCAACCTCATGATCATATATCTGTTTTTTCCTTTCTGCCATATTTAGCAATATTCAGAGTATGTGTGGTACTTGCTCCTTGGTATAAAAAAATACCCTGTATTTTGAATTCGGAAACACAACCTTTCAACGTGTTTCCATTCACTTTATTCATTTCCTATTTTATGAACATCAGTATTCGTAAAGAACTTATGTAACGTATGCCTCACGTGAAAAGACCAATATGTCGCTGTTCCGGCTTCAAGGTAGAATGCTGTCAAATGAATACCTAGTTGAAAGGCATTCGATTGGGGAAATTGATATGGTATAGTAGGATAAAATACTGATTACAGGAACTTTTCACGAAATATCGTCCTTAATTCCAAAATCGAAAAACTAAGATGTCGCGAAAATAAATCAGTTTCCTCAGTAACAAATGAAGGACATTATTAAAGACATTATTTTGAAAATAAGCTTTCAGATCTGTTTTTTTTTTGGTGCTGAATTTTCGTCAAATTCGTTAAAATACTCCATTGGGTTTGGAGAAGCCCTTTACGTCGAAATCGATCAAGAAAGTCTGACTGCAACTCATTTAGTTTTTTCAGAACCGTTCTCGTCTGTTGGGCATGGAGACATGGTGAAACTGTAAAAGTAGTTTGTGGACGACCACCTCAGTAAAAAGGATGTTCGCAGGCTGCACCGACGCCGGGTTTATTATTTTACACTGCACCATTTGAACCATTTAGGGTGGTAGAGAGGAGTGACATTTCCTGCCGCTCTCGCAACATTTTTCATACACCACAACCTTTGCGTTTTTTTTCTTTTTTCGCCCAAGATTATGAGCACCTGGAACAACCAACCTTCAATTCCTAAGTTCTATTGGTCTAAAGTTACCTAAATACTACAATAAGGTGTTGTTTCAGGCAAATGAGGTGTTGTTTCAGGTCAATCCCTTTGGTTAAGCCATTAGGTCTTGTCGCAGGGTGAACGAATCATTTCCAAGACATCCAAGGTTCAAAATGGCTTCTTTTACTTTGGCGATGCAAACTACACTGATTTAATTTGGCTGTATACTGATTAGTGGCAAAATCTGACACACAAGACTTTTGAAGTACAAATCAAACGTTCTTTATGTGTTCGGCAACGAGTAGTACCTTGGACAAAACAATTCGGGATTAGATTATATAACAATGATTTTAACGTTAAAATTTTGTTGCCGCTTTTTATGGAATTTTATGTAAATCATTTGCTTATGTAAATCATCAGCTGACCTTATTCTGAATAGGCTACTTCCGAAATGTCTTTGCCCTCTTTTTCAAACCGAGGCCTGGTGCTCAGCTTTTTAGGCAAAAATGACTTACCATTTACATGCAAATGAAACCTATCTCCAGATGAAAGGTTGTGCAACACAGGTCTTACTTTGATTGAGATGCTAGAGGCAATTCGAAAATAGCCTACTGTTTTGCCTAGGCCATTATTAAGTTTGAAATGCTCCATAAGAACTATTAATGTTAAACAAATCCGGCCTTAGGGACATTTTTAAATAATTTCCAAATTCGTAACCAGCCAAACACTGAGAATTGCAGAGAGAATCATTCACGTATGTGTTTTGGTTCTAAGCTGATCCTCAATCTCTCTTGTTCTAGTTATTCCTTGCGAAACAAAGAAAGGGCAAATTTGTCGCCTGAAGATGAAGGAATTAATTGTACTCGTTTTCCTTCCTCAAAAAGCGCAAAAGGTTGCGGTGGTAATGTTACAGGCGAGATTTTATTACAACAGGCAAGGGTAGCGAAAAACTTCTTGCGAAAGTCATTGTTCAGCAGGATATAAATACATGGGTTGATAGCGCTGTTGGCATGGGCTAGCCAGTGGAAAACGAATTGAACTCCTGCAGGTAGCATGTGTGCTTGATCAGGCCTTACGTACAAGAAGTAGTGATTGACATGTACTGGGAACCAGCACAGCGCAAATACCACGCATGTGATTACCAACAAACGCACCACCTTGCGTTTAGATTTCTCAGCTGCGGTGCGGTTGGTATCGGTCACGTTTCCAGGGATCTTACGCAGCAACAATTTACGACAAATCAAAAAGTGAACAATAATCGTTATAAAAAGAGGCAGCACGTACATCACGATGAAAAGGACAATGTGTTGGATCTTCAACACTCGATAAGTTTCTTTGAATGTCAGATCGTTTGGATCTGCCCATGGCCATACCTGCATACAGTAATATGCGTCTTGTTCATATCTTACTTGTTGCGTGAGAGGATATGGGATCATCAACACAAAAGATAAGATCCAAATGATTGCTGACAAAATTTTGGGTTTTCGGAAGACTTTCTCTTTAAAGGGATAGAAGACGGCGTAAAATCTATCGAATGAAATCAACATCATTGTTAAAACAGTTGCCGATATGGAAATAGGAATGGCATAGAACACAGCCTTGCATGTAATGGTACCAAGTGTTCCCCCAAACCAAACATGTCCACGAAAAAGGAGAGCAACAGTGTACGGCATCACTGTTAGAGCCAAAAGCAGATCAGCAACGGCCATGTTGGCGATGAAGAGGTTTGTTACATTGGCAGATGAAGATTTCTTTAGCACCACGAATAAACCAAGGGAGTTGCCGAACAGAGCTACGACGAAGATCACTGCATATGCTGCCGTTATGCCAATCTTGATATCTACTGGAATGCCCCCGATTGGCGGTGGCACGGCGGTGACGTTCGGGACTTGAGTGGAGTTTGTTCCTAACAAGAAAGAGATACAAAACTTCATTAGAAAGAAACCAAGAGAGGATAAAGGGTAAGAGAGCTATTCCCCCAGATAGGCCCTATCCCAATCATAATCCTTCTAAGTTATTTTTAGCAACAAAATGGCGGGAAGTTGAAATTTCAAATAACTTATTAAGTTTTAACGCAATTGCCCTGAAATTTCGCAGCAATATAGAACTCGTCATTCTGTAAATTTCATGATCTTATTTTTCCAAATTTTTCTTTTTTTGCCGGGAAAACGACGTCACAAAGTTGGAGAGAAATGTCAGTTTCTGAAAGTCTTTGTTACAAGGATTTCAAAACTCAAAAAAAAAATGGAAATTTGTTTACCAATCAAAAGATATAACGTTTTGAAATTTGAACTTCTCATCATTTTGTTACTAAAAATAACTTAAGGACGTTCGCGCCAATTGTTCCTGCGCATCCTTACTGCGCACGCAATTCACTTCGTGATGTCATGCCACGTCATGCATTGAGCACGCACGCTGTTGAAGAAATGTGGAGATATATAGCGCTAGTGGGCACTTTAATATCTATGCACGGGTTTAACTCTCTTAAATGTTCGGTGACCCATATTTTCTTTTGATAGATCACTTTCTTTGTCGATTATCTACGTTTTGTGAAAAATTAAAGAAAAGCTGTCTGTAGAAGTTTGATTTTTTTTTCAACTTTTCTGCCCTCGCATCATCGAATTCTACTATTATTGAAGCTGCACGGTGTTCGTCAAAGTCCATCGTAGAGGTTGAGTTTAACTAAAAGGATGACACCGGTTCAAATTATTCACTTAAGAGACCCACTTAAGTAAAATGTGAGTAAGAAAGTGGGTCTATAGCGAATCATTTTTAATATTTTTCAACTAACAAGCACTGAGGCCACGTCGAGTTACGAGGGCCGATTTGTGAAAATTGGGGTAGTTTTTGACGTGTTTTATTTCGAAAACGAAGTCGGTGACCCCCCAATTTTTTTCCATTTCTGACATAGGTAACTCATTATCTGTCTGTAGCCCAAGTATGAAAAAATCTGTATATGGGGAATTAACTTTCTACCCCTTTATCCTCTCTTGAAAGAAACACATAACCAGTACACAACGGGTTCTTTATAAAAGAGCTGTAAAAAAAAAAAAAAAAAAGAAAAATTATGTTTACCCCGAACAAGAACGTAGTTTAATCGCTTTCTGAAGGAAAAGGTTCAAGATTGTGCGCAACTGGTTGATTTTTTTCTGCGTAATCATGGAGCCGCCATCTTGAATATTGAAGGGAGCGAAATCTAAGGGGGGGGGGGGGGGGACGACATGATTATAACTGTTGAGAGGACTATGAGTGGTAGAGTAGTGTACTTTGGGCTTTGAGTTACTTTTTTAAAGAACAAAGAAGAACGCAGAAAAGAAAAGAAAAAGAAAAAAGAAAGAATGGAGAACTATTATATAACCTAAATTTTAATAGCTTTTCTTTTGGAAACAAAAGACTAAAAAAGGGAAACCAGTTGACAAAACATTTACTAGTGTTGAAATAATATTGGATTAATCACAATGTAATCCTTAGGGGCGTTACCATTTGATTCTTTAGCAGCACTGTTGTTGTGTGTCAGTTTGAAGAAAGCTGACATCTCTGATTCTTGATCCTGCAAATTAAGCTAGTGAGGAGAATAAGAAAACTATTACAATTTGAGAGTTCCACTTTTCACATTAGTTGCCACAACGGAAAAAATATGAAATTACAAATTGCGAGAATTTTTGCTGAGCAGTCAGTTTGAATCTTTTTTCTTTGACGTCGGATAAACGAGAGTCTTAAGACAAATGAAGAAAATTACAAATTTTATTTATTTACTTTTTTATCTATGATCAAGGATATATAGAAAAGGCTATTAATAACGATTTGATCTTGGACGTGTGCTTTCCTGTATAACCAGCAAATTCAGTTCAAAATTTTAAAGACAGTTTGCTATTAATAAAAGGCTACAATGTAGAACAGTTTTCTTGACATTTTGGTGGAGCAATACCGATTGAATCACAGCTCAACGATTGTGACCTTTTAAAGAAACGTTTCTGTGCCATTTTCTCGACCGAAAATGAATTCTGAGAACATTGTCTGCACAAGGCGTCACGCAAATTGTCGTTATGAGTTCCTCTCTGAAACAAAGTTGCAGCTTCGACTGAGCTTGTAGACCCTTGCAGCAAACAGCTTATCGTTAAGCTAAGAATATGGTGGACGTCCAAAAAAGTAAAATAACTTTTAACATTCAAATTGTTCCCACAGCATAAGTTGCACTACATATAGTTGAACAGCCTTTTTGAGGTTTCTTTCCATTGTGGTCAAAAGCAGTTTCACTGGACTAGAAAATCATCTACTAAACAACCTACAATAACTGCGCAAAAGCAATACTTGGAAACTTGATACTCAGTACAGTTTTCCACCAAAATAAACTAGCGAGAAACCGGCGATTGATTCGGATACTTCTCGCCAAACTAATGCTTCCTCCGGATCGAAACGCGAGTCCATAGCTCAGAATGAATAGCACCGGCCGGAATAGACAAAAAGGATAAAAAGGCTTATTTGGGACTTTTTCTTTTGTCTCCCTTAGTATCCCTTTACATGACAGTACCTTAATAACAACAGCTTTGCAGTGGCTCCTGATCGAACGACAAAACAAACCGTTTGCATCGTTTAGCAGAATAAAGAGTGAATTTATGCGCTGTTTAATAAGATGGGTTGTGAATATAATTCACAGCTAATTAACTATAACATTAATGATAACGAAAACATTATGGTTTTGAGATAAATATATAAAAACTTGAAAATATTCATACCTGAGAAAATCTAGTTTTTACGTTCATAACTTGAAATAAATTGTTCTTCTAGTATATTGCGTTGGTTATAAAATTCCGCAGAGGTCATTGAGAAAAGTTAAATTCCGAGGGGTTTCTGGAATAACTGTTTTCTACGTGATGTTTTTTTTTCGGTCTCAAAATGAAACTTTTACACTGATACAGGACAGCTAATGAGTAGCTTGAGGGTTGCAGTCGTTACAAACAGTTTAATTAACCAAACTTGCTGGCGATATCTGATGTTGCTTGAGACGTACGCCTAGAAGATACATTTTTCAAAAATCCTTTATAAACTCTTTAGTATTTATCTTTTTTCGGACATGACAATCTTTTGAAAGAGTGAAAAAACATGATCTTTAAATAAAGGAGAAGTTACTAGTGTTGACACATGTATGATAGCAAGTGCATTTGCCAAATTAAAAAGTAAAAAAAAAATACACTCGTCAGTTTTCATAAAACGTTTCAACCCTAACGTTTAAAATGTTTTACATGGATACCACTCTTAAATTGCCCAAACACCTACTGCTTGGTGGGAGAGTGTCTTTCGTGATGTTTTTGTTTCGTATTCAAAATGAAAATTTACATACAGGACAACCAATTGTAGCTTGCGTGTTGACGTCCACATGCAGTTTAATTAACCAATTTTGCTAGCAATATATGATGTCTCTTGAGGGTGACCTATACTTACGTACATCTTTAATATTTATTTGCCTTTGGACTATGACAACCAGTAAATAATAATAATAATAATAAATAAACATATTTATGCAGGATGACCATTTCAGTTATAAAAACCAGTATTTTAAAACCAGTATTTTAAAAGAGTGAAAAAAAATTGAGCCTGAATCAAAAGATAAGTTACTAGTTTTGGTTGGCACATGTATGATAACAGCTGCATTTCTCAAAATGAAAAACTCATTACTTATAATAAGACGTTTCAGCTGCAATGTTTAAAACACTTTAAAATTAATATCATGGAAATTCTGAACTCAAAATTTACAACCTCATAAACTTAATCTTACAAACAAAGCTTTGTCATTTGTTATTAATAACTAACCATTTATTGTTTTAATTGCCTCAACACCTACTGCTTTGCTGGAGAATATCATGCAGGTACTCATCAACCATGACATAAAAGGAAGTTGTTAGCTGATCTCTGGCAGGTTTGAATTAGAAGTCTTCGTTCAGTAATTCTTTTTGTTTTTTATTTTCCACCTCTAAATTGGTATTAGTTGCCCAGCCCGCAAAATAAACTATAGCTAGTGAGGAACTGGCGATTGATTCGGGAAGAAAAATGCTATTGGGATGGATGGACGTGAAAATTTAAGGTGATTCCATTCGATTGATCTGCGCATTCTTCTCAAGCATAATTGATTGCGTCATGAACTCACGCAAAAGGGTATCCGTGTTCAGAACATGGCGGGTTTTCCAACAAGAATGAGCTTTCTGAAGCCGAAATAAATTGTCATTTCATGAAAAACGAGCACGGTGACCTACAGTTTTTAGCCCAACAATTAACGCCTATGTGTTGAACAAGTTTTAGAAAATGTCAAAAATAGTCGCTACAAACGCGATTCTTGCTCACCACTAGAGGAGACAAAATGATAACCTCGATAATGTGATACTTTTTGATGCTGTATGACTCAGACACAAAACACATATCAATTTGTTGCTTGTGCATGGTTAACACATAAAATACAAAAATATAAAAACATAAAAGCTTGAAAATATTCAAACCAGCTGAGAAAATCTAGCTTTTACGCTCATAACTTGAAATAAATCGTTGAACTAATATATTGCGTTGGTTATAGAATTCAGCAGAGGTCTCTGGAGAGGGATCTCTGGAATAATGTTTTCTGCCTGATGTTTTTTCTTTCTTTCGTGCTTAAAATGAAACTTTTGCATACACGGGACAGCTGATGAGTAGCTTGTGAGTTACAGTCGGCACAAACAGTTTAATTAATCAAACTTGCTGGTGATGTGTGATGTTGCTTGAGACATACGCCTTAACCCTTAATTTAGCCTAGGGGGGGGGGGTGCACATTGTGCCCGGGCTGACTTTAACGAACTATAACTTTTAAACGGTTGGACAAATAATCACCAAATCTCGTGGCTTTTCCTAAAATTTATCACAGAAAATTTTCCTGTGTCAATGACGTGTCTATGATGATTGACGTTTCCATAGCAACCGTCTACTCAGAAGTGTATTTTGACTATTTTCTGTGTTTTTCAGTCTTTTTTTCAGTTTTTTCCCCTTCGTTTGTAAAAAAAGAGAATCCTTTACTTTTGTGTGCTTGTTTCGATTAAGTATGTTTCTTAGAACAAATTCATATGTTTTTTCATATGTTTACTCTGCTTTCAATCTATTTAAATGAAGATTTAATTTCCTCTTTTCAATATTAATAATAATTATGCGTCGATCAATGGACGTCCTGTATTTTATAGCTGGAATGTTTGTTAGTTTGTTTTTTTTCCAATGCACATGTTGGTCATGTGATATTACTCAAGAACTGTTTCTTTCTAATTTCGTCTTCTTCACAGTTATATGTATACATGGTTTATGAAAAGACAAAGAGCAATAGCCTAGATTGAACAAGTTAATATCACATGACCTTCAGTGTACAGAAGTCTCTTGGAATACCACCCCACCCCTGCCCTCCCTTTCCCTGTGCCCATATCAAGTACATGGGTGGTGAGTGCCAAATTTACACCCAGCAAAAAAAAAGTGTATATTAAAACATTGAAGGGGTGCGTGGATAAGGCCCTAAGTGACTTCTAATCTAATGTCAAATTCTCCCTTTGAATAATTTTACAAACAGACACAAGGAAAGGGTTGAAAGGAGAATTTACCAGTTAATCAGAAGTCACTTGGGACTTTATTCCAGACACCCCTTCAGTTATTAGATTTAGTTATTGTGATATCCGGTTTTGGCCTTTGCTGATAACACTTACAGAGACCTTGATTATTCCACTGTATGATCACAAAACCCTCATTCAATAATCTTTTATTCATGGATTTTATATATTTATTTACTGATTAGCATGCCACAGTTTATAGTGGTGGTCAGGTTTGAAAGGCCTTGTCACATAGAGAGTGAAGAAACACACCACCAAACCATGCGCTACTCCTTTTGTTTTGGGAGATACAACTCTGATTCACTCTCTGATGTCTAGAACATTCAGAACCGAGGCAAGCAACATTTTTACTCACAGTCCCTGAGAATAATATGAATAATTCCCACTAAAAAGAAATTAATAGTTCTTTGGCAGGGGCATTTGAACACTTTTTTGGCAAAGGGGGAGGAGGGGGCAGGAATTTTATACAAGCCCCGAGCATCGAAAGTTCAAATAAATGCTTTTCCCCTGTGGCAATTCCTTGAGGAAATGTTTTGGGTTGGGTTTACTTTGGGTTTTGATTCACTTCCCGGTTACAGTTACTCACTGATACATTATAAATTACCCAAGGGTAAAATTCCTAGTGAACAGTGCAACTGCATCACATATAGTTGTCATACAAGGGCACCGTGTTACAGAATGGGATATGCTCATTGCTTATGATATCTCTATTGACAATATTAAAAAATAAAAGCAGCTTGAGCATCAGTTTCAAAGCAGGCAAAAAAAAGTATAACAATAAATAACAAAAAACAAACAGACAAAAACAAAACAAAAATACACTGGCAAACAATCCCCTACATAGGGCTGTAATGCTTCGACTCAGGATAAAGTTAAAGTGCCTATGAAGTAAAAATTAAGTTTACCTGATATGTTTGTTTATGTCGTTATTATCCCAAATATTCGGTTTTGGTCGAGTAGAAACTCTTTTATGTAGCGATTTTCCGGCCCTAAAGTTTCGCGTTTGACGATTTGAAGTGTCGCCATCTTGAATTGCGCTCGGCCAAAACGCTCACGTTACACCGGAAATGACGTAGTTGGTGGTTCTGAAGACACGAGTGTCATGGCGGAGAAGAAGGGAAAGAAAGGCGGCGTGAACTATTGCTCGGCCGGTGGGCCTAATAAAGTCAACTGTGCCAATAAAACTGGCACACCAGCTATTTCAATGCATTACTTCCCCAAGGAAGAAAGTGTGAGGTGGAAATGGACGCAATTTGTCCGTCTCCACAGAAAAGATTTCGAGCCGAAGAAGTCATCGTGCTTATGTTCAGCTCATTTTGAGGAAAGTTGTTTTGAGTACAAGCCAGTCCTTGTGACAAACGAACACGGCCACTCCATTGAGCTCAAGAAGAATTTAATTCCCGGTTCTGTGCCTACAAAGGATATTGTGGTGCCATGCAGAAATCTCCTTTGACTGCCCGAAAGAAACGAAACGTAAGTGTGATCATCTATTGCTATTTCTTACAGCACGTGTTATTGTCAGGTAAAAAGCGCCCTCATTTCTTAGGCAGCTGAGGCAGTTGGTTTTTACCAGCTTTTATTGAAAAACGAGTAACGGTATTGTTCGTAATTAAAATAGCTGTAATCTTGAATACAGAAAAGGTGAGTGAGGAATTGTGCTATACGCTAATATAAGAAAGTAGGTATCAAGCGTATGTTGTTTCAACATCTAGCTAAGCTTATAAAAGGTTCACCAATCACGAGTAAATAACGTATAGCGCCACTCAAGAAAACCATGTTCATAATACTCCCTGGCATTTGATAAGGTAACACTTGTAAAGTGTGTTTTGTGTTATTTCGAAAACATTTTATTCACTGGGTTGATAGGTAATATTTTCTTTTTCTAATTAGTGTGTTTTAGAAGGAAACACATAAACAAGTATGATTGAACAGAAAGTTCAACATGTCTTACAAACAACGCTGACCTTTCAGATCATGAGAGAGATTCAGTCTAAACATCAACCGCCTCCAAAGAAAAGGTTAATCAACAACTTCAGTGACATCAGTGTCACTGTCGAGGAAGACTCCGCACCTCCAGACTCCTCCACTGCTAGTCCACCATGGGGCCCAAGTTCACCATTTACATGTACAACTACTCACTCCTCTGGTTCCGTCACTCCTTGCACACCCTTTGGCCCAAGTACATCTGCAGACACCACATTCTCAACACCACTTCACTCTGACTCTACCACCCCATCTTTGCCACCTGTGTCATCTGTTCCTGGTTCTGTGCCTCCTTCAGCACAGTGTGGATGATGTAGAGAAACCAGAAAGTCAAAGCGCTCTCTGCAGAGGAAACTTAACCGCCTCCAAAAGCGGTATGCTGAAGTTCAGAGGGAATTAAAGGAGGTCAAAAATAGCCAGGTATGTTTTTCAGATATTTTGTTTTGATTGCTAATATAAATACTAATTTCTAATGAAGTGGCAGGATTAATTGATTTTGTGCTTACTATATCATAGGAAAATTTCATAACATCAAATTTGGTGTATTTTTTAGGGGGGAATTTGTTTCATGAAATTGCAATAAATGTTCGCAAAGGTTAAAAGTTACACATTTCCCTCATCCGGGGTTATGAAATTAAAATTACAAACAAAACACAAATAAACAAAGCGAAAC
Organism: Siderastrea siderea; assembly: GCA_964030785.1. Lineage (NCBI taxonomy): Eukaryota > Metazoa > Cnidaria > Anthozoa > Scleractinia > Rhizangiidae > Siderastrea > Siderastrea siderea. The sequence goes on along the minus strand of OZ034968.1, from coordinate 70,593,892 downwards.
AGATTTTGTAACAAGGTAATTTTTTGCTGTCAAATTAGAATGTGGAGACAGAGTCTGATGTTGACCCTGTGGAGGAAGAGGCAGCCATTGAAGCTGAGGAGGAGGAAGTACCAGAGATTGAAGTTTAGTTCATGTTATTTGTTAACATCCGAACACGATGAAGATAACCCATTTAAGTTTTATTTTGTTGTTGTAAATGCGCACCGTTTCAAGTTCATTCAAGCGAACAGCCAATAATCCAAGGAGATTTTACAAGCCTTGACAGTTAAACGTCAGGATATGAAAACAATGCAAAAACCAAGCAAGACGGCTCGTGAGTAAAATATGCGATGCCCGAAAAAAATAACCAAGCTGTGCTCAGCCTCTAGAACGACCTTTCGAGCTTGGTTTTACAGAACAGATCCCCAAAATATTGGAGGACAATTCGGAAAACTTTCGAGCTTTTTGAGAAACACTTTTCGAAAGCGAACGAGCTAAAAAAAGCCCCGAAACATATTTCGGACCAAAAAGTTTCAGGACTATTTTTGAGAAACGAACACCAGTTTATTCCTTGGCGGCTCCGCTTTTAGGCATGCCTAAATCTATATATTTAAAAAACTGTAGGCCGTCATGGCGGAGTAATCAACAGTTGAAAGAAGGGTTTAACTTTCAACTGCCATCTGAAAAAAGGAGAACCCGGTATCTGAGCTGACAAATCTGAATGACATCTGCTCTGAAGGCAAGTTGTACCTGTTAGTTTCTTTTCTAGTAACTTAGAAAAGGGCAAACTGCTAACTATGAAAGAACTGTTAATTCGTGCATACTATCTGTATCAATAAAGGCCTACTTATTACTTGATGTTAAAAGGAATCTTGCGACATTTTGCAGTTTCTTGCTCACTTCACAACTAAACAAACTAAACATTTCACCCTGGCATTTCGGCAGAGTTCGTTGCAACGCTTTTATTTGCAGGCAACCAGTTATAGTGTGAAACTGCAGTGACTTTAAGCCCCCTTATGCACCAATATTGATGTGAAGAACAGTGACTTACCGTCAACAATCCTAAACGGTATTCCTCAACGTTAACATCTTTGGAGATCGATAGGTGGATCTCAACCCAAGGACTGCCTCAGTGGTGGGTGTACGGAAGCTTACTTAAAGGCAGCTTTGTTTAGGTGTGTTTGCTATAAGATGTTTATGGCGGGTAAAGTACTTGTGTTTGCATTCCACAAATACTGTGAAAATTATTTTTGTTATCTTTTGTACCAAACACAAAAGAAAACGCTCTCATGACGTTAAAGGCGTTATTAGTAAAGGCATATCGGGGTCAACTTTCAATGAGATCAGCTGACGTTTTTATAAATCATCTTTTCAGAACTACTTAATAAGGAGGAAATTCTTTTTCGTTAGCTCTTGTACTGAAAACAGAATGGGCAGAGTTTTTCATTACGTTGACAGTGTAATTAGTGATCAAAGGCATATTAAAAGTCAACTTTCATTGTGTTTGTAAGTTTTAATTAAAATTCTTGGCAGAGCCACCAAATAACGGGTTAGGTCCAAGATTGCTGCATGGCAAAAATCATATCGACTTTGTCTTTCTAGAAACCGGCTACATATGCTTCAGTAGTGTGTTTTCTAGTTTATTCGTAGCCAGAATTTGAAGTTTTTCTCGGAGAATTTCAACAAACTGCCGTATATATATGATTGAAGAGTGGACAAAATAAAGACAATTTTGTAGTTGGATAGAATTTTGGAATTGAAGGACACCCGCCGATTTCTTCCTTAGTTTATCAACGCCGGCTCATCTCTTGAAGGTCTTCAGTAAAGAAAGTCAATCGGTCAGTTGAGAAAAACTACGTGTTATACTATGTCTTACAAGAAACTTTAGCCGAAAGGGCCGGTCAGTTTGCACGCTAACAGCCGTGAACGATATTCACTCTTCGATCGGAATTACTTGGGAAAATCGTTTTTCTTTTCCAAGCAGAAAAGTGCGTATCTGAATGTTTATTAATTTCTTTCATAAATGCTTGTTATCCTCTTTCTGTGCTTGTTTATTCTAGAGATTTCATTAAATTAACAATCTTTCCTATATTTCCTATCACAGTTTAATCTTCCCCCTAACTGCAGTCAACGTTCACTGTTCCATTTTGGGAAGAGGTCTTTTTTTCTGTTATAATATTTTGCCAAATCAGGCGAGACTAGATGGCAATGGTTGACTTTACATTAGGCTCTTAGTGACTTGGAAGCCACTAAGTTTTGCTTAGCCAAAAAATAGCGTGTGAAGCCATAGTTGACTTAACATCACATTAAAGCGGGCATGTTAAGAGGAATCAATAAAAGGCAGGTCTGCATGGTTTGTCCTCGGAGACCCAGGGGCAGATAGTCGAGGGGAGAGGGAGATAAAGCGGGCGAAATAGGTGTGAACTGAGGCCTGGTGCTAGCGAAAGTTTACAAGACGGGCGGAAACAGCCCCTGGGAGGATACCTTTAACGGACTAGTTCAAGAGCCCATATGTGTTCTTGCTTCTGATTAAGCACAAATTTTGTGGCATTGTATTTTTTGTGCCCCTGATCAGCGATCAGTGTATTTCACCGTTCCTTTCGTGACGTCTGATACAGAGTGTAACTTTGCTAAATCTTGTACCTAGTTCTCACTCGTGCGTACTGCAATTAACTTTTTGTCTCGCTTGTTCGATAGGTCTACCATCGAAGAAATTTTTAAGAGCACTTGTCTGTAAAAATCAAACATAACGCGGCAAGGGTGGAAAATTCGATTTCTTTCATATTTTAATGTTAGATAGGTTAGGGTATAACTAAAATCACTGGATACTTTTTTTGGCAAAATATCCTTTTATTTCAAAGAAAAATGCAAATAACGAACTTCCGTTAAAATCGCCATTTGAAGCAGTAAATTATGACATCAATTTGAGGCGTTCGCGTGCAAAAACAAATCCCTCTGTCGTCTTTTAAACACTCAATTTTACTTTAGCAATGTCTCAAGAGCTTCAAAACTGATTTTGGTAGGAACTGCGTTGTTCTTTGTGTTTGAAATAATTTAATTTTGAAAGTATACATTTCTCATCAGGAAAAGTACTTCGTGAATTACATTATATTTCACCATGTGCTAAACCTTCAAATCGATTCAGCTTCTGGCTGTTGAATTAAGAAAAGATGTTCTCAGGATTGCTGCAAAAATTTCTTTGGGCAAATGATTGAGAGCGACGCGAGAGCTTTTCAAAGTTCGTTAAAATGCAGATTGTTTGACCCTTCTTGGCAACATTCCATTCGCGAGTCACGCACATATTTTAATGTGTTTCGACCCATATGAGATCGAAAACGCCAAACAGAAAAACAGTTCGAAATGCTCTTACCTCATTTGCTGTAGAGGACAGGTCCAGAGGCCATTTCCGAGTGATTCTCTTGCCGTTCGACGTATTTTGGTCCTGTTGATGCCATCCAATGAACCCAATGAACACCGCCAACTGGGTCAGTGTATTGTAAACGGTCGAACAGCTCAACAACAAACTTTCTTCCAAAACGTTCGACATCTTTCTACACTGTGACATCTTACTCAACGGTTGAGTTGATTTAATACGAGTGTTGCTCAGTTTTCAGTGCACAAAAGCATTATCAGATTTGACTGCTAAATTGGGACCAAACGTGGATGGCGCCGCGTGCGTATTTGGTTTGTCACGCAATGCGTATCAAAGGCATTTTAGGGGGTAGGGGAAGGGCAAAACCTTTGAGGTGAAGTAAAATAACATACAGTGTTAATTGCAGGGATTATTCGTGGTTTTAATGGCGTTGTGTGTCTTTCTTACTTATTACCAGTGTTGATACAACCATTAAAAATTGCTACCCTAGCCTAGTCGTCTGAAACGCAATTCCAACCGTTGTACAAGCTTACAGACATGGTTACTGGTGAGTGGTGCAACAGACGTGGCGCTATTATTAACTAGACCCAACTTTAATACGGGGAAACCTATAACTACAAGGGGCTCCCTTTTGTTAATTGACAAGCGGGTATTCTACCTATGATCATTGGTGTCAGTCTGCTGGTTCTCAGCTGGCACAGGACCGGTACAAGGCACAGTTATATCAGGAGTGAAAGTCAGCTCGTTGTTAAAAGGTTGGATGGAGTTTTGGACAGGAAGGGTTCTCTCTTCATAACAAATGGGTGCAATCGAAGTTTTTAACTGTGCTCTCTTGTCAGCTGTTTGACTTAGTCTACATTAGTGTGTCCTGACTAATGAGTGGGGCTTCTAACAGCACGCCAGTGCTGTTTGAAGACTGTGAAATATGGCACGTAACCATGGTAACAAAAAATGAGGTTCTGTTCCTGAATTTCTGTTTACGAATCTTACTGAGACAGGTTCCCAGTGAGCGAGATCTCTCACAGCAGCCAGCATACTTATCATAATGGATATGAGGATATCATAACAGAAATACGTCAAGCATCTTGCCCTTAAACGTCTGTTACCTCTTTCACGTTCTACATACACCTTAAGAGCAAATGTTGCCAAAAATCAAACATTTTCAAAATATTGTGGCAACAGCTCAAAAATCAATTCCGCTCATATTCTTATGTTAGGTAGACCTTAATGTGAAACATATCACTGCATAGTTCGTTTGGCTGAATATCGATTTGTTTTCAAGAAAATCGATATTAACGGAATTCGCTCAAAAGACCGCTTTTGAAGCTTAAAATTTAAGCCAGATCTGAAAGCTTCGCGTGACAAAATGAAGCACTCCAGAGCAATAAAAATTAACCAGACTTGTAGAACGATGTTTAATTATATGTCAAAAGCAATTTCAGTAATTTCTGCTCATTTATTTACGAGCTCTAATTAAATTTATCCGACATACTTTTGACTAGATAAAAAGTATATCAAGTTTAAACCCTAAAAAAAGTATGTGGTACCGAATATTATTCGTCAAGAATCTGGATTTCAAAAGGAGAAGGGATGTTCTCTTGCCTCCTAAAAGGATTTTTTGGGAAAATTTATTGACGCGATGTTATAGAATTTTAAAGTTGGACAAAATGCGTCGATTCAAGCGATCAGAAAAGTCAGCCTAATTAACTCAGTGTACACATACACAAACAACTTCACGTTTACCGCAGGTTTTGATCAGCGAACAATCGATTTTAACACAAAATCCTCTAACCTTCATGTTGCTGTATCACAGATAAGAGCTGTGGTCCTTGTTCATGATAAAATTCAAGCAAACTGCAAGGAAACTTGACAGGATATCGCAACTTGCCATGCCGTTTCACCGAACATCCGCCGTTTTTGATGTGAGGATTCTCTTTTCCTATTTTCGTTAGAAAACAGGCTTAAGGTGTTGTACAAAAGATGCCTTTCCTTTGAAACTAGCTCTGAACTGAACAGCGAAACAAGACGTCGTTAATACAAAAACATCTGTTACGTGCTTTGCGTGATGCCGCTAATTAATTTAGTCAGAACGAGTCTTAGTGAAATCGACAACTGCATGCATGTACCGCGGTAACGAAATTTTGGGTGCATCGGGTGACTTTGGGGAATAAGGTTAATAAATTGTTTTTTCAAGTAAGCTATTTTTGTCATCCTACGTTTATTAATTTAAGGAAAGAGCGAAGATTCTCAGTAGATTGGTTTCAGATGAGCATTTAAAAATGCGTGAAACTGTAAAACACGTACGTTGGTTGCGTGACATTAACCCTAGAGCTTTTTCCTTGTGGGCAGGGCGAAGGGATTTAAAAATATATTCCCTGTTGGTTTTCCAAGAGGTAGCACAGTTAATGAACTATCGCTGGATTAAAATACAAAGTTGGACATGAAAATCTCCTTTTCAGTCTGAGAATGTTTTCTTTCTTTTTGTTTAGGGTGGGGCGGGGTTTGGGCTAAAGGTGTTTGAAGACGTTCAAGAGAATACTAAATCGACTGATTGTAAGTGACCGGATAAAAGTAATAGCATAAGTAAACGATTATTGGCATTAAAGGATTTTCAAATAAAGGGGAGCTTTTCCATCTGTTGTTTCAGAACTCAACTAACCCCACCTTTAATGTATCAACTATGCAGAAGTGAAACCATTTGCTTTACAACGTCACACAACATTCAAGCCAGCCACCTGCATGTGATAAAGCTTTGTTCAGTAATTAAAAAAGCGGAATTTGCAGGTTCTCGATTTTCCGAAAACTTGATTTCACAGACCCAAAAGGCTCCGAGTAGAAATACTTAGTCCGTGCCTGCACCCTTTCCTCGTGCGTTTTAATATTCTTTAAAGGCATCTTGAGGTGACTTGGACATCTAAGTCACCCTCATATCAAGGTCTTCGAACACCTTTAAGAGTGATAGCGGGTCGCTGCGGCTCGCTTGGAATTATTATCTTGGAATTATCTTTCCCTTTTGCTTAACCGATCAACCGACCGACCGACCCACTTTCGCGAGGATGGGGGCAATGGGTTGGGGGGGGGGGGGGGGGGTTGGAAACCTACTTAAGGGGAAACCGCTTTTCATGTTGGGGGATTAAGGGTTCAAACTTCCCCCTTCTCTTAGCCTTCAACCCCGGCTGCGCCCTCATTTTGTTGGCTCACGCTCTTTGCGTTTTTGGCGTTTGCAGACTTTTTGACTCGGCCAAACTCCTTCATCATTATTCAACAATCTTGAACACAACTTTGTTGTGCGATGTTGAACAAGGTGGGCAAACGAATTCAATACTTTTGATCACACCTGAGAACATAGAAAAAGTTGCATCAGTATTACAGAACATCATTGCACAGGGTGGCACACCTGAGAACAAAAGAAAAGTCGGCAAAATTGTGAAACATCATTAAGCTGGAAGGCCAAACTTGTTTTTAAAATTCAACAGCGTTGTTCGGTGTTGAATAGAACGTTGAAATCCCCAGTTAACCGTTTTGTAGTTTTCTTCACTGTTGGAAGCTTTAAAAAAGACTGCACGCGCTACAGTGTCAGTCGAGCAGGGTCGTTTTTCGTTGGTGCCTGTTGAGCATCGAAGGCGGAAAACCCAAGACTCATAAAAAGTCATCCAAGTTAAGCCCGTAGTGGGTTGTATTTTCTGCCACTGGACAAAGCTCTTTACAATCTTGCAGATCATTAAATTTATTCCCTGAGAACCAGTACGAGTTTTGATTTTTTATTAATGTCTATTCTCCGTAAATAAGTGTTTGTGCGTTGAATGTACACTAGCACGTAAATACGAACAAGAACCAGGTAAAAATAAAAAGGAGGTTTAACGTATCACCACTGCCTTATTTGAAAGTCTTTGAATGCGAGGAATCGATACAATCAGTCAATTCAGTGTTCTCTAAAACTTCTTTCCCCGAAACCTATAGCCCAAACCCCTCCCCACCCTCACCCCAACAAAACGAGAAAAGAATTTTAAGGGGCTGTTTACATGGAGGAAGGAAGATCCTAGCACTAGGAAGATCCTAGAAAGCGAAACAAATTTTCGTTTGATTTACATGCAAAAATTTCGGTCGGAGTTGTTGCTGGAAATCAAATAAAACTGTCGGTCTTTAGCAGCTGAACGCCCGGCTGCCGCCATATTTGTTTTTCTGTCCCTAGTACTAGGATCTCTCAGCTAGGAAGATCCTAGAGCTAGAAAGATCCTAGCGCTAGGGCCAAGTACAACATTTTGCATGTAAACTGAATACAGAAAACATATGGCGCTAGGATGATTCGCCTTCTAGGATCTTCCTAGCGCTAGGATCTTCCTAGCTCCATGTAAACAGCCCCGAAAACAGGAAATTTTTATGCCTGACTTTGTATTTTAATCTAGCCATAGTATACAATATAGCGTTCATTAACTGTGCGACTTCTTGGAAAACTAACAGAGAATATATTTTTAAAACCCCCTTTGCCCTGCCCATCAGGTAAAAGCTCAGTCTAGGCTTTGTCACGCAACCAAGGTGTGCTTTTTTCAGTTGCACAGATTTCAAAGTACTCATCGAACCCAATCTACTGAGAATCTTCGCTCAGTCATTAAAGTAGTAAACGTAGGAAGACAGAATTAGCTTATTTGAAAAAAATTAAACCTTATTCCCCAAAGTCACCGAATGCACCCAAACTTTCGTTACCGCGGTACATGCATGCAGTAGTCGATGTCACTAAAACTCGTTCTGACTAAATTAATTAGCGGCATCACGCAAAGCACGTAACAGATGTTTTTGTATTAACGACTTCTTAAATCGCTGTTCAGTTCAGAGCTAGTTTCAAAGGAAAAACATCTTATGTACAACACCTTAAGCCTGCTTTCCAACGAAAATAGGAAAAGAGAATCCTCACATCAAAAACGGCGGATGTTCGGTGAAACGGCATGGCAAGTTGCGATATCCTGTCAAGTTTCCTTGCAGTTTGCTTGAATTTTATCATGAACAAGGACCACAGCTCTCATCTGTGATACAGCAACATGAAGGTTAGAGGATTTTGTGTTAAAATCGATTGTTCGCTGATCAAAACCTGCGGTAAACGTGAAGTTGTTTGTGTATGTGTACACTGAGTTAATTAGGCTGACTTTTCTGATCGCTTGAATCGACGCATTTTGTCCAACTTTAAAATTCTATAACATCGCGTCAATAAATTTCCCCAAAAAATCCTTTTAGGAAGCAAGAGAACATCCCTTCTCCTTTTGAAATCCAGATTCTTGACGAATAATATTCGGTGCCACATACTTTTTTTCGGGGTTAAACTTCATATACTTTTTATCTGGTCAAAAGTATGTCGGATAAATTTAATTAGAGCTCGTAAATAAATGAGCAGAAATTGCTGAAATTGCTTTTGACATATATTTAAACATCGTTCTACAAGTCTGGTTAATTTTTATTGCTCTGGAGTGCTTCATTTTGTCACGATAAGCGTCGAGATTTGCCTTAAATTTTTAGCTTCAAAAGCGGTCTTTTGAGCGAATTCCGTTAATATCGATTTTCTTGAAAATAAATCGATATTCAGCCAAACGAACTATGCAGTGATTTGTTTCACATTAAGGTCTATCTCACATAAGAATATGAGGGGAATTGATTTTTGACCTGTTGCCACCAAATGTTTGACCGTTGGTAACATTCGCTCTTAATGAGGACGAAGAGAAGAGTGAGGCTTCCATCGATAACCTGGCTAATATTCGGATAGACCACAAGCGAATATAAAACTCACCTGATCCAATTTTTACAAGCGAACCAGTCCCGTGTAAGATAATTTCAGATCCCTTTTTCCCCAGTCCTCTTTCACTTTTTGGCCACTCACCTTTTCCTTACCGTGACCCGGCCCCTTGTGCTGCAGCTTCTGCTAGACACTATTCCAAGTTTTGCACGATGGCTGGGACATATGGTCATTGTATTCAAGCGTTCGTTGTAAAAACTGACTTGTAACTTGTTGTATCAGGCCCGCACCAAGGCTGAAATAAATGCTGCGAGCAAATTGGCCTAGTCAAAGCCTTCCCCCCCCCCCCTTCAAAATACACACTCATGCACATAGATACTAACTCTGTTCACAATGCCACACTTTGTGTCGATTTCAGTAAAAACGACACCTTTTTGGGGACATCCTTCGTTGACAATTTGCCAAAAAGCTGCTTCCTGTTTGCTTTTTCGCCGACAAAGTTGTTGGCAACATCCATCAGATTTATAGCATCAGTTTTAAAAAAGTACCCTTAAAGTGACAAGGTTTGTTAAAATTGAAACATTTCGACAGCCAAGCTACGAATTTCGGACCTGTTTTACCTAACTCTCTTAAACGTTTACGTAACTTTTATCACTCGATTGGTGAGATAAAAATAGTTTTGTTCCTTAGACTTGTTTTAAAACGACATGATGAGCTTAAAGCTTACAGCAAATACACAGCAGTCGCTTAGCTATTAAAGGCATTAAGGTCCTTCACAGTAAAGCTGTACTGCCAGGGTCAAGGTGATATGGGTGAAGAAAGACATTGGTAAGGAACCTGGGCGACTGAAATGTGCGGTGGGCTAGTAGATTTTTGAAGCCCACTTGCCTGGTGGCTAGTGGCTCAACAGATGTCAAACCCTGTTAAAGGTTGTAAAATAATAAAAGGAACTTTTAGCATCAGCATTTAAGACTATTCGTTGCACATTAATTCGTTTTAATTATATATTTTTTGGCTCATTTATTGTAATGTTTTTTCAACTTCCAAAACAACTGGGGACTCGAGCCCCCCCCCCCCCCCCCCTCCCCCTTCTACGGGCCTGGGTATTCTTGGTGCATGAAAGTAAGGGAGCAATTGTTTTCAAGCTTTTGATTCGTCTGGTGCTGTAACCACAAACTCCGACAACAAGAAAATGGAACCAACAACAACCGTCTTCTGTGTAACGAGGCAATTCATGTATGTAAATATGTATGATTTGTGAAAAAAAAAAACCGAGGTCCCCCCTCTAAGCCAAAACAATAAGCACAAACTAGTTAGTCACATCGCAATTTCCCTGATAAAAACGATTTTAATGTTCTGGACTCGACGTTTTGAAGAGGTTTTTAACTTAAGCTAGTACACGTACCCTTTTTAGCTAATTTTCGTGTTCGAACATCGTTCAGTTTGCATGCCTACAACTCACGCCGAGGGGTGACTACTTTTTCTGCATTCTGGCACGGGAGGTTGAGGTGCCTAAATGTAGCACTAATTTTGTTTCGTATTTTTGGTCCATTACTAGTTCCTCCCATTTCTCGAACCCTGAGCCGTTTAAAAAGAATCAGAGCAGATTTTGCCCTTCCCCTACCCTCTAGTAAAATGTCCATTCCGATGATTTGCATTGCGTGACGCGGCGCTAGATAAAACTCTGGCCACGTTGGCGGCGACATGTGGTGATAAAAACCTTTTTGTGTATTACCAACTAAGCAACACTGACCAGCAACTGAACCGTTGAGTAAGATGTCACAGTGTAGAAAGATGTCGAACGTTTTGGAAGAAAGTTTGTTGTTGAGCTGTTCGACCGTTTACAATACACTGACCCAGTTGGAGTGAGGTGCGGGATTGCGGAAAATTAATTCAGAGTTTAAAAGAACGAGGCATATGACAAATGTGCTGTTTTGTTATTCTTTTGTTATCCAATGAGATGCAAATGAGTGTGAGGCGTTTTTCTGCAATCCCGCACCTTAGAGCCCAGTTGGCGGTGTTCATTGGATGGCATCAAGAGGACCAAAATACGTCGAACGGCAAGAGAATCACTCGGAAATGGCCTCTGGACCTGTCCTCTACAGCAGATGAGGTAAGAGCATTTCGAACTGTTTTTCTGTTTGACGTTTTCGATCTCATATGGGTCGAAACACATTAAAATAAGTGCGTGACTCGCGAATGGAATGTTGCCAAGAAGGGTCAAACAACCTGCATTTTAACGAACTTTGAAAAGCTCTCGCGTCCCTCTCAATCATTTGCCCAAAGAAATTTTTGCAGCAATCCTGAGAACATCTTTTCACCCCAAGGGTGGTAAAGCTGTAGCAACGAAACATAGAGGGTATTATCAAAATAGTCTGATTTCTGATGATATGACGTGAAAATTACGTTCTGTTTTCCAAGGGAAGGACATCTTGGTTTTCCTGATTTTTCAAAAAGTAAAGAAACTAAACAAATCAGAAGAGCACTAAAATGATCTAAAACTGTAAAGTTACCACAAGAAAGCTAAACTATTTGAAAAAATATGGTTGCCCTGCTAACATCAAATTTCATAGACAATGACATGCCCGATTGTTGCCAGATCAATTTTAGGAACAGACGCAGAATTAAAGATTGGTAGCCTCTTCACGAGAAATAAGCTGTTAAGAGCACTGCCAAAAGTCTGCGTGATGGGAGGTCCATCCCCTCCCCCTCCCCGCGCCCTCCAAAAAAAGAACAGTTTTTAATCCAGAAATAATGATACTATAATGCATTATTAAATCCGTCGTACCTCCTGGTCTTTCGAAACCCTAGTGTTAACAATTCGGGTTACTAATACACCGAAACGATTAAAAATGCTGCGATGATAAACGAGAATATTTTCGAAAACGAAGACTTTTGAAAACTGCATCGTTTTGGAAACGCGTGTTCAAGGAGTGGACGGGTAGAAATTAAACCGTTTAGAAAACGCAGTGCCTTTGGTGGAGTGAAAACGGAGACATTTCGTTACGCTGACCCTGTTTTTGACCCTTTCTTGTGTGCACGATATATAGCGAAAGTGCATTTTCAAACGAGAACGGATTAACGTGCATGGACAAATGAAAAGGTTACAAAAACGCTTTTGTGGACAGAAACATTTTGCTACGTTTTCAGACAAATGAATAGGAAGGCTTCGCAACGTGCATTGTTGTAGACAGTTCCTAAGTGGTATGTACCACTGCATTCTCGTGAAACTGTTTATTCAAATAGAACGAAGCGTGGCCTCGCAATTCTGGCAACCTGTTTATATATATATATATATATACAATTATAAGGTAGAAAGTAATTGTAACTCGAGTATCACGCACTAAGCGATCATCAGTCTGATGATCGCTTAGTGCGTGAAACTCGAGTTACAATTACTTTCTATCTTTAAATTTGTATTTAGCTCTGCATATTCATGCATAGAGCACTCCTAGGATAAGTGAAGCAATCTCTTCATTGTTTATTCGTTCATATATATATATATATATATATATATATATATATATATATATATATATATATATATATATATATATATATATATATATATAAAGTTAATGGTTGCCTCAAGCCAACAAAGAATGCCACTGCGTCAGGAGGATCAAAGATTCACAGTCCAAGCCTCACTGCATGGAATTAAAACTCGTTGAAGGAAAGCGAGGACGGACATCTTCTTACACAGGTACAAGACTAAATAAATGAACGATACTAGGCAAAAATTTAACAAAAGACCGTAAATATGCTACTATAAAAATAATAAATAACAAAAGATGACAGATAAGACTAAAAACTAAAAACTGCTAATTCAAAAAAAATGACATTTGCAATGCGGCAAAAGAAAGAGCAGTTAAAAGGAAAGCAACCTACGTTTACGCAAACATGGATCATAACAGTACATTCCCCGGGACTTCAGCTCCTGTCCGCAATAGCGAGGTGTCCGCAAGGCGAGTAATTCGGACAAATTAACGAAGCTCAAAACAATATTAGTAAGAATAAAAATGGAACTGAAAACTACATGAAGTTTCAAATACAACCGTCGGCAGTGAAAAATTCTGTTTATGTTTATTCCAATATTTTTCTGATCTGTTTTAAACTTGTCTCAGTTAGTGTTATGCTATTTTCAAACAACTCGTATGAGTAAGATATAAAACTTTAAATAATCACGTCTGTATACTCTAGTGTACAAGTATATACTGAGAATGTAGTACATAATCTAATCGAAATTAATGAACTTTCGTTCTCAAATGGTATAAGCCAGACTAAGGACACTTAATGTACGTCTGACACCTTCCTCTGAATGATAGTCAGTTTCCTCTAATTATCATTCGAAGATCATGATTATTATTGTGTAATAATATGCTTATTTATACGCCTGGATAGCCACTTCTTAGATTAACACAACAATTTAGGTTACGTAATATCTATGGCCATTCAACTACTTACAGTCTATGTACAAATTATATGCTGTCACGATCACTGATGATCACTTTAAGCTTTTTTGTTCCATTGACTATTTCTAGCTAAATGCATGCATTCTCTTGTGTCAATTACCTCACTTGCCAGCTTAGTCAGTTTATATAATTGATGTTGCTATGGAAAGCAAAGGAAAGATGGCGCACGAGGAAAAGGTGGGTTCAGCGAATAAAAGAAGAAGGGTAGGACGAGAAGGGAGGGACAAGAAGGGAGGGGGGGGGGGTGTTTAGGGTGGTAGAGAGGAGCGTCATTTCCTGCCGCTCTCGCAACATTTCTCCTATACCACAATCAAGATTATCAGCGACTGGAACAGCCAACCTTCAATTCTTAAGTTTTATTGATCTAAAGTTACCTAAATACTACAATGAGGTGTTGTTTCAGGTTAAGGAAAATTATAAAACCATCCCTTTCGTTAAGCCATTAGGTCTTGTCCCAGGGAGAGCAAATCATTTCCAAGACATCCAAGGTTCAAAATGGCTTCTTCTTCCTTGGCGATGAAAACTACACTGATTTGGCTGTATACTGAATAGTGGCAAAATCTGACACTTTTGAAGTTGCAAATCAAAAGTTCTTTATGCGTTCGGCAACGAGTAGTGCCTTGGACAAACAATTCAGGATTAGATTATATCATAATGATTTTAACTTTTAAATTTTGTTGCCGCTTTTTATGGAATTTTATGTAAATCATTTGAAAGTTACAATCAGCTGACCTTATACTCCCGAAATGTCTTTGCCCTCTTTTTCAAACCGAGGTCTGGTGCTCAGCCTTTCATGTGAAAATGACTTACCATTTCAGCCATTTACACGCGAATGAAACTTATCGTCATATGAAAGGTTGTGCAACAGGCCTTGTCGCTTTGATAGAGAGGCTAGAGACAATCCGCAAATGGCCTATTGTTTTTCCTAGGCTCCTAAGTTTTGAAATGCCCCACAAGAACTATTAATTTTAAGCAAATCTCCTTAGGTGCATTTTAATAAATTCCAAATTCGTAACGCGGCCAAACAGTTAGTTTACAGGGAGGATCACTCAATCGCGTGTTTTGCTTGTAAGCCGATCTTCAATCGTTCTCGTTCTAGTTATTCCTTGCGAAAAAAAAAAAAAGAAAGGGCCTTCACGCTTCTCATGGTTTCTAAATTTGTCGCCTGAAGATGAAGGAATCACAATCTCGTCACGAGTTGATGTCTCTTGAAGGGCGTGCCCACTTGCTCTCCATGATGCAGTTCTAATTGAACTCGCAGATTTTATGACAACAGGCTAGGGTAGCGAAAAGCTTCTTGCGAAAGTCATTGTTCAGCAGGATATAAATACATGGGTTGATAGCGCTGTTGGCATGGGCTAGCCAGTTAAAAACAAACTGAACTTCTGTAGGTAGCGTGTATGCTTGATAAGGCCGTACAATCCAGAAGTAGTGATTGACAGACACTGGTAACCAGCACAGCGCAAATACCACGCATGTGATTACCAACAAACGCGCCACCTTGCGTTTAGATTTCTCGGCCGCAGCGCGGTTGGTATCGGTCACGTTTCCAGGGATCTTACGCAGCCACAATTTACGACAAATCAAAAAGTAAACAATAATCGTTATAAAAAGGGCCAGAGCGTACAACACGATGAAAACGACAATATGGTAGACCTTCAACACAAGATAAGTTTCTTTGAATGTCAGATCGTTTGGATCTGCCCATGGCCATAACTGGGAACAGTAATATGCGTCTTGTACATCTCTTACGTCATACATGAGAACATATGGAATCATCAAGACAAAAGATAAGATCCAAATGATTGCTGAGAAAATTTTGGGCTTTCGGAAGACCTTCTCTTTGAAGGGATAGAAGATGGCGTAAAATCTATTGAATGAAATGAACATCATCGTTAAAACAGTTGCCGAAATGGCAATGGGGATGGCATAGTTTACGGCCTTGCATGTAATGGTACCAAGTGTTCCTCCAAACCAAAGGTTTCCAAGGAAAAAGTAAGCAACGGAAAGCGGCATTACTGTTAGAGTCAAAAGCAGATCAGCAACGGCCATATTGGCGATGAAGAGGCTTGTTACATTGGCAGATGAAGATTTCTTTAGCACCACGAACAAACCAAGGGAGTTGCCGAACAGAGCTACTACGAAGATAACTGCATATGCTGCCGTTATGCCAATCCTGGTGTCTGCTGGAATTCCCCCGATTGGCGGTGGCACGGCGGTGAGGTTTGGGACTTGAGTGGAGTTTGTTCCTACAGTAACAAGAAAGAGATACAATTTTTTTTTTGTTAGAAAGAATCCCATAAAAGGTACACAACGGGTTCTTGATAAAAGAGCTGTTATAAAAAGAAAAATGATAATTATCCAACAAGAACGCGGTTACTGAACCACTTTCTGAAGGAGAAGGATCAAGAATGTGCGCAATTGCTTGGTTGTACGTTTCATTTTTCTGTGAATTTTTTTTCTGCAAAATCATCAAGCCGCCGACTTGAAAATCGTAGGGAGCGAAATATAGGGACGGGTGTGACTATCTTGATATATAGCAGCTAGAATGTCGAAGAGTGGTAGAGTAGTGGATTTCGGGATTTGAGTTACTTTGGGCTTTGAGTTACGTTTTTACAGGGAACAAAGAAATGCAAGACAGCAAAAGTAAAGGAGAGCTATTAGTCACCTAAATGTTAAAGGGTTTATTTTTGCAACGAAAGACTTAGTAAGGTAAACTAGAGACAAACAGTTTAATATCGAATAAATTACATACAATATGGGCATTACCATTTGATTCTTTAGCTGCAATGCTGTTGCTTATCATTTTGAAAAAAGCTGACATCTCTGATCCTTGATCCTACAAAATTACGCTAGTAAGAAAGAAAGGAAAATACTAGAATTTGATATTGATATCGGAGAAGATGGTGTTACATTTCGTGCACGACTTTTCTTGCTACGAAAGTGTGATTTAAGGTACACAGAAATTTGCTTGTTATCACACGCTCTTTAACGAAACAATCGTGTAGTTTGGTGGCCTCTATCGTTCTGAGAAGTTAGAACATACTTCAAAAAGCTGTTCATCATCATGTACTTCATCATATTTAAAAAAACTGTAGGCCATCCTGGGGAATAACGAACGGTTGGAAGAAGGCTTTAACTTTCAACTGCCATCTGAAAAGGGAGCCCGGTATCTGAGCTGACAAATCCGAATGAAATCTGCTCTGTCACCGCAAGTTTTACCTGTTAGTTTGTTTCTAGTGACTTAAAAATGTGCAAACTGTTACCTATGAAAGAATTGATAATTCGTGCATACTGTCTGTATTAATAAAGGCCCCCTTATTGCTTGATATTGAGAGGATCTTACAAAATTTTGCAGTTTCTTGCTTGCTTCACAACTAAATAAACTAAACATTTCACCCTGACTTTTAGGCAGAGTTCTTTGCAACGAGTTTTTATTTTCAGTCAACCAGTTATAGTGTTTAACTGCAGCGACTTTAAGCCGCCTTATGCACCAACATCTATGTGAAGAACAGTGACTTACCGTCAACGATCCTAAACGGCATTCCTCAACGTTAACATCTTTGGAGATCGATAGGTGGATCTCAACCGAAGGACGGCATCGCAACAAATGACCGGTCCTGCGTCCCAGCTTACTGATAGTTAATTTATAAAAGACACTCACAACGTTAGGGTGGGTGGACGGAAGCGTACTAGACAGCTTTGTTTAGGTGTGTTTGCTATGGGATGTTTTAAGCGGATAAAACACTGTGTTTGCAATAAAATGGACAAACAATGTGCAAACTATTTTTGTTATCTTTTGTACCGAACATACAAGAAATTAAAACATTACGTTAAAGGCCTCATTACGTTAAAGGCCTTATTAGTAAAGGCATATCAGGGATCAACTTTCAATTAGATCATATGAAGTTTTTATTAAACATCTTTTCAGAACTACTAAACAAGGGGGAAACTATTTTTCGTTAGCTCTTGTACCAAACAAAATGGACAAAGTTTTTCATTACGTTGACAGCGTAATGGTAAACAAAGGCATATTAAAGTCAACTTTCATTGAGTTTGTAAGTTTTCATTAAAACTCTTTTTAAAGCCACCAAATAACGGGTTATGTCCAAGATTGCTGCATGGCAAAAACCATATCTACTTTGTCTTTCTAGAAACGGGCTACATAGGCTTCACTGAGTATTGTGTTTTCTAGTTTATGCGTAGCCAGAATTTGAATTTTTTTCTCGGATAATTTCAACAAACTGCCGTATGGTTGAACAGTGGATAAAATAAACACAGTTTTGTAGTGTAGTCAAATTTTTTGGATAGAAATTTGGAATTGAAGGACACCCGCCGATTCCTTCTTTAGTTAATCAACGCCTGCTCATGCTTGAAGGTCCTCAGTAAGGAAAGTCAATCAGTCAGTTGAGAAAAACTACGTGTTGTACTACGTTTTACACGAAACTCAAGCCAAAATGGCCAGTGCACGTGTTTTCACGCTAACAGCCGTGAACGTTATTCACTCTTCGATCGGAATTATTTGCGAAAATCGTTTTGCCTTTCCAAGCAGAAAAGTACGTATCTGAATAGATAATTCCTTTCATAAATGCTTGTTGTCCTTTTTCTGTGTTTGTTTATTCAAGGAATTTCACAAATTACCGATCTATGAAACCAAACCCATATTTCCAATTGCGGTTTAAACTTCAGCCCCTAAAATGCAATTACAAAAACGCTGCCATTTTGGCAAAAAGGTCTTTTTTTCTGTTGTAATATCTCGCCAAATCAAGCGAGACTGGATAGCAATAGTTGACTTTACACTAGGCTCTTAACTAAGACTTGGAAGGCACTACGTTTTGCTTAGCCTAACAAAAAAAAAATGTGCGTGAAGCCATAGTTGACTTAGCATCACATAAAAGTCGTCACGTTGAGAGGAATCAATAAAACATAACATTGCTTTTCAACTATGAGAAATGCAAGGACAGGCGCAAGGATTGAAATTTGTATCCTTATTTACGCTTACATCTCAAGGACTTTGCAAAAGCAACGTATACCCATTCTCTAGAAGCCGCGTTTACACGACATTTATTTTGGACACGGCACCCTTACACTTGATTTTGGTTCGTGGATGGCACGGCACTCCGCATTTATACGGCAAAATAGATTCAAATGTTTTACATTTTCATTTCTTGAACGACATGTGAGCCGTAGTCCTGCCCTTGGGCAAGGACAAGACGCATTGTGCTGTTCCTCGAAAATACTGAATTAACATTTTAAAGCTCGTGCTATTTTACCACATTTTTATTCACATTTTCTTAATTTACCATCTGACAATGGTGCTCATTCGAAACCACAATATGCAAAATAGCGAGTTCTTAAAAGATGTGGTACCTAGCGCGTATTTCAATATTTTTGGAAATGTCATCTTCACTGGAAAGTTCCCATGTGAGCATTTTAATTATAATATTGGATTAATCTGGAGTAATAAGATGAGTGTTTTCTAGATTCTAGAAGCCAACGACGACCACCTCAGTGCTGAAATGCTTACTCTTAACTTTCACTGCCTTTAATTCGTAGAAGGTATGGGTACTATTGCGCAAAGCTTTCATCCAGTTTTCGGTTCAGTGCATTCTAACAATCCAAAAATACAACGCCATAACCAATGTCTTGCAAATATTACCACAGAAATTGACAGGTTGTCCCGGACAACTTTGGACGTCAATTTGGGTCAAAATGTTGCGGACAATTTAAAAGTTCAGTGTCCGCAAGTGCGATCCGGGTCTTAGCATCTAGTGTAAAGTTGCACATTAAGGCAAGCGTAAGTTAAAATGTCAGTGGTGAAATGCGCTAAAATTAGGTCAAATGTTACCTGTGCTCAAGCCCAAAAAAATGCAAGTTTGGAAAAAATTGCAAAACGTGACTATACGTTTTACCAGACTTACGTACGTTTTCTTGAACATCCCAAGATGCTTTAAAACTTCTTACTAGGCTTTTCAAGCAGGAAGCCATAAAGCATATCACCCAGGTTTAGCTAAAGCCTGCACGCATGTACACAGCCAAATTACTCTTGGAGCGGCAGTCATGGGCACCTATTATTTGGACTCAACAACGTGGCATGGCCACAAGCAGTGATCAGAATGACCCGTGAGTCAACACGGAATTCAGAGAGTTTTTATGGTTAGGGCCGCGGGGGACATGCTTTTCAAAATAGAGACGTTTCCACGTTTGAGTGAAATTTTCTATTTTTAAAAACTTGTAATTAGTCACTTTGTCATCCAAACGTGTTCAAAATTGCTAGTTCAATGATGGCGCTGTGCTCCTTTCCCGGAACAGAGCATTTCTTTGTGCTTTCGACTCGGTCCAAGGCCTCTACTCGCTTTTGAATCACTATCAAGATGAATTATCACAGTGAACTCCGTGGCCAATTTCGTTTCTTGAGAAGTCGCATGTTATTCTAATTCTTTACGACTTTTTAGTTTTTCATTGCAGTGGTTATTTTTGCAGTAGTAGTAGGATATTTATAAATAAAATTACTGTAACTAATTTTTTTATGATATTTACCCTTGTATAATGGCTCCTGTGCAATTAATTTTTCAAGACAATTTACCGTGGTTACCCGCCTTAATATGTATAACTCCTTTTTTCACATTTTAGACACATTCTTAAAGCATGTTTTGTGAGGCTCGGTTGATGGGTGACTGAGATATGGTTTTTTTATAAGTAGTGTTTGTCAAGGATAAAAAGAGGTAGACGTGTCGCGCAACCCAAATCGAACTGCGTTTTTTGTCAGTGAAAATTATACAAGGCTAACAAAAAACAGCATATTTTGGGTGACTGGTATGCAAACAGGGTGTATCTTTTGCATCATCATCATCATCATCATCATCAGCAGCAGCAGGCAGCAGCAGCAGCACCGTCATTTTTAATACCAAGGCCATAAGATTAGCCTTAACCGTTTTAATTTCAAGCTTCAATTTGAAGCCACAAATTGCATATTTTATGGCCATCTCAGAAAGTTGTAGTCTAGCTTCCTTTACGTTCAAGGCAAACATTTGAACCCTACTTTTAAAATTAAACATTATCTGTTCTCTTTATATTTTCTTTGCTTTGTGGATTCGTTGATCTGTCTTAGTGTCTTTTTTTAAAAGAAAAGTTTTTAGGTTCAGTACGGTAAAATTGCTTAGTTTTTTCATCTCTGGCCAATCTAATCCGAGCTTGATCACCTAGGTATGCATTGCCAGATCTTTTCTGACTTGCCTTACCAATTGTTTGTGAAGCTAAACTAGTGAGCAGCACAGTGCGAACTTAAGTTGTAAACCTTGTTTATTAAAAAAAATGTTTTAAGAAATAAACAAAACTTCCACTTTGTCCGTTTACCAAAAAAACTGCTCTTTCTACTTCGAAATTAATGAACTTTCGTTCTCAAATGGTATAAACCAGACTAAGGACACTATGTACATAGTCTGAAACCTTCCTCTGGATGATAGTCAGTTTCCTTTAATTATCATTAGAAGATCATGATTATTATTTTGTAATAATATGCTTATGTATACGCCTGGATAGCCACTTCTTAGATTAACACAACAATTTAGGCTACGTTATATCTATGGCCATTCAACTACTTACAGTCGTAACCAAACATAAATGTATGTACAAATTATATGCTGTCACGATCACTGATGATCACTTTAAGCTTTTTTGTTCCATTGACTATTTCTAGCTAAATATATGTATTCTCTTGTGTCAATGGCCTCACTTGCAAGCTTAGTCAGTTTATATAATTGATGTTGTTATGGAAAACAAAGGTAAGATGGCGCACGAGGAAAAGGTGACGGGTGAGTGGTGGTGTTTAGGGTGGTAGAGAGGAGTGACATTTCCTGCCGCTCTCGCAACATTTTTCCTACACCACAATCTTTGTGTTTTTTTCCTTTTTTCTCCCAAGATTATGAGCGCCTGGAACAGCCAACCTTCAATTCCTAAGTTCTATTGGTCTAAAGTTACCTAAAAACTACAATAAGGTGTTGTTTAATAGGTCAAGGAAATGATAAAACCATCCCTTTGGTTAAGCCGTTAGGTCTTGTCCCAAGGTGAACAAATCATTTCCAGGACAACCAAGGTTCAAAATGGCTTCTTCTACGTACTTTGGCGATGCAAACTACACTGATTTGGCTGTATACTGAACAGTGGCAAAATCTGACATACTAGACTTTTGAAGTACAAATCAAAAGTTCTTTATGCGTTCGGCAACGAGTAGTGCCTTGGTAAAAACAATTCAGGATTAGATTATATCATAATGATTTTAACTTTTCAATTTTGTTGCCGCTTTTTATGGAATTTTATGTAAACCATTTGAAAGTTACAATCAGCTGACCTTACACTCCCGAAATGTCTTTACCCTCTTTTTCAAACCGAGGCCTGGTGCTCAGCCTTTCATGTGAAAATGACTTACCATTTACATGCAAAGGAAACTTATCTTCATATGAAAGGTTGTGCAACACGGGTCTTGCTTTGATAGAGAGGCTAGAGGCAATCCGGAAATGGCCTACTGTTTTGCCTAGGCTCCTAATTTTTGAAATGCTCAACAAGAACTATTAATTTTAAACAAATCTCCTTAGGTACATTTTAAGAAATTCCAAATTCGTAAAGCGTGTTTTGGTTGTAAGCCGATGCTCAATCCCTCTCGTTCTAGTTATTCCTTGCGAAACAAAGAAAGGACCTTGTACACGCTTCTCATGGTTTGCAAATTTGTCGCCTGAAGATGAAGGAATCACAATCTCGTCACCAGCTGATGTCTCTTGAAGAGTGTGCCTACTTGCTCTGCTTGGTGCAGTCCTAATTGTACTCGTTTTCCTTCATCAAAGAGCGCAAAAGGTTGCGATGGTAATGTTACAGGCGAGATTTTATTACAACAAGCAAGGGTAGCGAAAAGCTTCTTGCGAAAGTCATTGTTCAGCGGGATATAAATACATGGGTTGATAGCGCTGTTGGCATGGGCTAGCCAGATAAAAACGAACTGAACTTCTGTAGGTAGCGTGTGTGCTTGATCAGGCCGTACAAACCAGAAGTAGTGATTGACATACACTGGGAACCAACAAAGCGTAAATACCACGCATATGATTACCAACAAACGCACCACCTTGCGCCTAGATTTTTCTGCTGCAGCTTGGTTAGTATGGGTCACGTTTCCAGGGATCCTACGCAGCCACAATTTACGACAAATTAAAAAGTAAACAATAAACGCTATAAAGAAGAGGCAGCGCGTAAATAAATGTTATAGTAAAGAGGCAGCGCGTACATCACGATGAAAACGACAATGTGGTAGATCTTCAGCACTCGATACGTTCCTTTAAATGTCAGATCATTTGGATCTGCCCACGGCCATACCTGCATACAATAATATGCGTCTTGTACATATCTTACTTGAAACATGAGAACATATGGAATCATCAGCACAAAAGATAGGATCCAAATGGTTGCTGACAAAATTTTGGGTTTTCGGAAGACCTTCCCTTTAAAGGGATAGAAGATGGCGTAAAATCTATCGAATGAAATGAACACCATCGTTAAAACAGTTGCCGATATGAAAATAGGGACGGCATAGAACATGGCCTTACAGGTTACGGTACCAAGTGTTCCCCCAAACCAAAGATTTCCACGAAAAAGGAAAGCAACGGAAAACGGCATTAGTGTTAGAGTCAAAAGCAAATCAGCAACGGCCATATTGGCGATGAAGAGGTTTGTTACATTGGCAGACGAAGATTTCTTTAGCACCACGAACAAACCAAGGGAGTTGCCGATCAGAGCTACGACGAAGATCACTGCATATGCTGCCGTTATGCCAATCTTGATGTCTGCTGCAGGAATGCGTCCGATTGGCGGTGGCACGGCGGTGAGGTTTGGGACTTGAGTGGTGTTTGTTCCTACAGTAACAAGAAAGAGATACAAAACTTTTTGTTAGAAAGAATCCCATAAAAGGTACACAACGGGTTCTTGATAAAAGAGCTGTTATAAAAAGAAAAATCATATTTGTCCAACAAGAACGCGGTTACTGAACCACTTTCTGGAGGAAAAGGATCAAGAATGTGCGCAATTGCTTGATTGTACGTTTCATTTTTCTGTGAATTTTTTTCTGCAAAATCATCAAGCCGCCGACTTGAAAATCTTAGGGAGCGAAATATAGGGACGGGGGATGACTATCTTGATAGCTGTTGGAATGTCGAAGAGTGGTAGAGTAGTGGATTTCGGGATTTGAGTTACTTTGGGCTTTGAGTTACGTTTTTACAGGGAACAAAGAAATGCAAGACAGCAAAAGTAAAGGAGAGCTATTAGTCACCTAAATGTTAAAGGGTTTATTTTTGCAACGAAAGACTTAATAAGGTAAACTAGAGACAAACAGTTTAATATCGGATAAATCACATACAATATGGGCATTACCATTTGATTCTTTAGCTGCAATGCTGTTGCTTATCATTTTGAAAAAAGCTGACATCTCTGATCCTTGATCCTACAAAATTACGCTAGTAAGAAAGAAAGGAAAATACTAGAATTTGATATTGATATCGGAGAAGATGGTGTTACATTTCGTGCACGACTTTTCTTGCTACGAAAGTGTGATTTAAGGTACACAGAAATTTGCTTGTTATCACACGCTCTTTAACGAAACAATCGTGTAGTTTGGTGGCCTCTATCGTTCTGAGAAGTTAGAAAATACTTCAAAAAGCTGTTCATCATCATGTACGCTATCATATTTAAAAAAACTGTAGGCCATCCTGGGGAATAACGAACGGTTGGAAGAAGGCTTTAACTTTCAACTGCCATCTGAAAAGGGAGCACGGTATCTGAGCTGACAAATCCGAATGAAATCTGCTCTGTCACCGCAAGTTTTACCTGTTAGTTTGTTTCTAGTGACTTAAAAATGTGCAAACTGTTACCTATGAAAGAATTGATAATTCGTGCATACTGTCTTTATTAATAAAGGCCCCCTTATTGCTTGATATTGAGAGGATCTTACAAAATTTTGCAGTTTCTTGCTTGCTTCACAACTAAATAAACTAAACATTTCACCCTGACTTTTAGGCAGAGTTCGTTGCAACGAGTATTTATCTGCAGTCAATCAGTTATAGTATTTAACTGCAGCGACTTTAAGCCGCCTTATGCACCAACATCTATGTGAAGAACAGTGACTTACCGTCAACGATCCTAAACGGTATTCCTCAACGTTAACATCTTTGGAGATCGATAGGTGGATCTTAACCGAAGGACGGCATCGCAACAAATGGCCGGTCCTGCGTCCCAGCTTACTGATAGTTAATTTATAAAAGACACTCACAATGTTAGGGTGGGTGTACGGAAGCTTACTAGACAGCTTTGTTTAGGTGTGTTTGCTATGGGATGTTTTTAGCAAATAAAATACTTGTGTTTGCAATAAAATGGACAAACAATGTGCAAACTATTTTTGTTATCTTTTGTACCGAACATACAAGAAATTAAAACGCTCTCATTACGTTAAAGGCGTTATTACTAAAGGCATATCAGGGATCAACTTTCAATTAGATCATATGAAGTTTTTATTAAACATCTTTTCAGAACTACTAAACAAGGGGGAAACTATTTTTCGTTAGCTCTTGTACCAAACAAAAGGGACAAAGTTTTTCATTACGTTGACAGCGTAATTAGTAATCAAAGGCAAATTAAAGTCAACTTTCATTGAGTTTGTAAGTTTTCATTAAAACTCTTTTTAAAGCCACCAAATAGCGGGTTATGTCCAAGATTGCTACATGGCAGAAACCATATCTACTTTGTCTTTCTAAAAACGGGCTACATAGGCTTCACTGAGTATTGTGTTTCTAGTTTATGCGTAGCCAGAATTTGAATTTTTTTCTCGGATAATTTCAACAAACTGCCGTATGGTTGAAGAGTGGATAACATAAACACAGTTTTGTAGTGTAGTCAAATTTTTTGGATATAAATTTGGAATTGAAGGACACTCGCCGATTCCTTCTTTAGTTAATCAACGCCTGCTCATGCTTGAAGGTCCTCAGTAATCGCCCCATGTAAGGGAATGCGGAATCCGGAATCCAACATTTTTTTGCCTTTGGAATCCGGAGTCCTGGGCTTTAAAATCAGGAATCCAGTCCCTGGAATCCGGAATTCAACCCGTGGAATCCGGAATCCAACCTCATCCAGAATTATGGAATCTCGGTCTGGAATGTACTACACTGTTAGTAGTAATTACGTACCAAATCACCACCTACCGCCTCCCCTCGGCGTCCCCTACCACCATGCACCATCACCAAAAAGTGTTTGGTCACCTAACACCTACATTAAGTACGTCATTACTACGGCTGGGTGGTTTTTGATTCCTTACTGGGCACAAGTAGCTACAAGTTTAAGATCATTTTTCTGTCGTCTTTCTGAACTTTTCCGACCTTGACCCGCACTGTCTCCTAAACGGTCAACACCGGTCACAGTTGTTTTCTTTCATGCTGGGTTTCGTATCAAGCTACATGTCGTGGTATCCTTCGTTTACCGGTTTATTCTGCTGTTTTGATGATCTGTTAATCAAAGACGGAAACACCGAAAGAAGTGCAAGGCTGAAGGGGAAGATAATAGATAAATACATAGTTATTTGGTAATCGTTAACATATCCTCGCAGTGTTTTATTGAGACATTTTTCATGTGTCAGATCTGGACATCATGAAATCAAGAATCGTCGAGCAGCATTACTCAGTATTTAGAATCACTTTGCTTTGAAACTTGAAACTTCAATTTTTACGAAGTACTCTCTGTGTCACCGCTGGTGGGGGCAAGTCTGTTGCCGCTTTAAGACGGTGATGGTTGGCTGTTGGCTCATAGAGAGCTCATCCGCCCTTTAAGTAGCCTCAGATCCTATGCAAACGTTCTTTTGGTTGGTCACGCAACGATCCTCCCCAACAAATGATCGGATGAGGGGTGGGTGGACACTAGGTGAGAATAAAAACAAGACCCGCTAGGGACGGACCATTATGGAGGGGAAAGGGGGGGAGGGGGCAGCCCAGGAAAAATTATTGCATCGGCCTTCCGAAGTATTTCACAGAAATCTTAGCAATGCACGCCAGAAAGCAGATTGGAATAAAAAAACTTCTATAGTTAGAAAAGTGCCTTCTTTCCTGGCTTCTGTACAGGGCGAATGTTATTGAAAGGGACATTTTAACCGGTAAATTAGTCATTTATTTAAGTCTTTCCCCACGGTGAATCAACACAGTGAGGGGTTAAAACAGGACTGCGTCCAAATTAACATCAACCCCTTAATTACCCATCCATCCCATGAAAGGTTCACCACACCAGCGGGGTCTACGTCCCCTACTCTTTTCGAACAGCAGTGTAGTTTAAACGACTCACAGTCGCGGGCTGTTGTTGTTTCCTTCTTTCATAAACTCTCAATAAACTCTCAGCGGGAGCCCTTGCGAAAGCGTTAACAGAAGGCATTAATAGAAAGCGCTAC
The DNA here is from genome assembly GCA_964030785.1 of Siderastrea siderea. Taxonomy (NCBI): domain Eukaryota; kingdom Metazoa; phylum Cnidaria; class Anthozoa; order Scleractinia; family Rhizangiidae; genus Siderastrea; species Siderastrea siderea. The sequence continues at coordinate 70,566,884 of OZ034968.1, read as the reverse complement.
TTATTAGGCCCCATAGATGACGTTAGACCTCCGGTAACCGGCAGACACCAGACAAGACTGAAGAGGCAGTGTCCTCCAAAACCGCCGACTGGTTGGCTCAATTGGTTGAGTACTAAACTTCGGAGCGGTAGGCACGGGTTCAATTACTGGCCAGACCAACACTCAGGATCTCAAAATAACTGAGTAGAATGTGCTGCCTTTGATTCCCATCTGCAAATGGTTAGACATTCTAGTCTTTGCAGATAAGGACAAAAAACCGTATGCTCAGTCTCACTTTCCTGTCTTCATTGATCTGACTCTCAGTGTGAGACGTAAAAGAACTCCTATTCTTCCGACAGAAAATAGTCGCCACATTGCAACGAAAGTTTTCATGAGCACAACTCTATTTCATATCCAGAATGTTAGAAATTGCATTTCCGAGCATCTGCATTTCAAAATTTTTGGGAGGAGAATGCTCTCAGCCGCCCTAGATTAAAGGGATTCTTACGACGCATTTTTTCTTACTACTTCCTCTGCCACATAGCAGGCTGCCACTTTAATGAAATTAATGAAATCCCTGTGTCTAAACATTTGAAATCGCAATTATTTGTATGTAAAAAAGTTTCAAAGTATGTAAACTTCGATTTTAACATTTTTAAACTTCTGGTGAAGGGGCTAAAATTAAAAAAAAATTCCTGGAGGTGGCCACTATCATGACCGGTATTAAACAACAAATAGTGGTCGGCAAAAAGTCGTATAATTAAATTAGAAAACTGATAATCAATTAAAAAAGCTGCATCAGCATTAACACATGCTTTCGAAAATTAAACAAACTTTGCCTTTTGGAGAGCAAATGAACTTCCTGTTTAGATTGACGAATTCATACTCAAATTGCAAAATATTGGCCTCTGAAGAACGAATGAAAGCCAGAGTTAAGAACTTTGGAATCCGCAATCTTAAAAAGTTTGGAATCCGGAATCCATAGGCATGGATCCGGAATCCGGAATCCGGAATCCAACCCTCGGAATCCTGAAATTCCACGAAATTCCACTCGCTTGGATTCCCTTACATGGGGCGATCAGTAAGGAAAGTCAATCGGTCAGTTGAGAAAAACTACGTGTTGTACTACCTTTTACACGAAACTCAAGCCAGAAGGGCCGGTGCACGTGTTCTCACGCTAACAGCCGTGAACGTTATTCACTCCTCGATCGGAATTATTTGCGAAAATCGTTTTGCCTTTCCAAGCAGAAAAGTGCGTATCTGAATTGTTAATTCCTTTCATAAATGCTTGTTGTCCTTTTTCTGTGTTTGTTTATTCGAGGAATTTCACAAATTAACGATCTATGAAACCAAACCCATATTTCCTATTGCAGTTTAATCTTCAGCCCCTAAAATGCAGTTACGCTGCCATTTTGGCAAAAAAGTCTTTTTTCTGTTGTAATATCTCGCCATATCAAGCGAGGCTTGATAGCAATAGTTGACTTTACACTAGGCTCTTAACTAAGACTTGGAAGGCACTACGTTTTGCTTAGCCCAACAAAAAAAAAATGTGCGTGAAGCCATAGTTGACTTAGCATCACATAAAAGTCGTCACGTTGAGAGGAATCAGTAAAACATAACATTGCTTTTCACACCGGCGACACGAGCACACGAGTCTATACAAACTGTGAGAAATGCAAGGACAGGCGCAAGGATTGAAATTTGTATCCTTATTTACGCTTACATCTCAAGGACTTTGCAAAAGCAACGTATACCCATTCTCTAGAAGCCGCATTTACACGACATTCATTTTGGACACGGCACCCTTACACTTGATTTTGGTTCGTGGATGGCACGGCACTCCGCATTTACACGGCAAAATAGATTCAAATGTTTTACATTTTCATTTCTTGAACAACATGTGAGCCGTAGTCCTGCTCTTGGGCAAGGACAAGACGCATTGTGCTGTTCCTCGAAAATACTGAATTAGCATTTTAAAGCTCGTGCTATTTTATCACATTTTTATTCATATTTTCTTAATTTACCATCTGACAATGGTGCTCATTCGAAACCACAATATGCAAAATAGCGAGTTCTTAAAAGATGTGGTACCTAGCGCGTATTTCAATATTTTTTGGAAATGTCATCTTCACTGGAAAGTTCCCATGTGAGCATTTTAATTATAATAGGATCAAGGAATTCACCAGATTTGTACTGGCCACTTCTGCGTTCTTTGCTGGATTAATCTGGAGTAATAAGATGAGTGTTTTCTACATTCTAGAAGCCAACGACGACCACCTCAGTGCTGAAATGCTTACTCTTAACTTTCACTGCCTTTAATTCGTAGAAGGCATGGGTACTATTGCGCAAAGCTTTCATCCAGTTTTCGGTTCAGTGCATTCTAACAATCCAAAAATACAACGCCATAACCAATGTCTTGCAAATATTACCACAGAAATTGACAAGTTGTTCCGGACAACTTTGGACGTCAATTTCGGTCAAAATGTTGCGGACAATTTAAAAGTTCAGTGTCTGCAAGTGCGATCCGGGTCTTAGCATCTAGTGTAAAGTCGCACATTAAGGCAAGCGTAAGTTAAGATGTCAGTGGTGAAATGCGCTAAAATTAGGTCAAATGTTACCTGTGCTCAAGCCCAAAAAAATGCAAGTTTGGAAAAAATTGCAAAACGTGACTATACGTTTTGCCAGACTTACGTACGTTTTCTTGAACATCCCAAGATGCTTTAAAACTTGTTACTAGGCTTTTCAAGCAGGAAGCCATAAAGCATATCACCCAGGTTTAGCTAAAACCTGCACGCATGTACACAGCCAAATTACTCTTGGAGCGGCAGTCATGGGCACCTATTATTTGGACTCAACAACGTGGCATGGCCACAAGCAGTGATCAGAATGACCCGTGAGTCAACACAGACAATTCAGAGAGTTTTTATGGTTAGGGCCGCGGGGGACATGCTTTTCAAAATAGAGACGTTTGCACGTTTGAGTGGAATTTTCTATTTTTAAAAACTTGTAATTAGTCACTTTGTCATCCAAACGTGTTCAAAATTGCTAGTTCAATGATGGTGCTGTGCTCCTTTCCCGGAACAGAGCATTTCTTTGTGCTTTCGACTCGGTCCAAGGCCTCTACTCGCTTTTGAATCACTATCAAGATGAATTATCACAGTGAACTCCGTGGCCATTTTCGTTTCTTGAGAAGTCGCATGTTATTCTAATTCTTTACGACTTTTTAGTTTTTCATTGCAGTGGTTATTTTTGCAGTAGCAGTAGGATATTTATAAATAAAATTACTGTAACTAATTTTTTTATGATATTTCCCCTTGTATAATGGCTCCTGTGCAATTTTTTCAAGACAATTTACCGTTGTTACCCGCCTTAATATGTATAACTCCTTTTTTCACATTTTAGACACATTCTTAAAGCATGTTTTGTGAGGCTCGGTTGATGGGTGACTGAGATATGGTTTTTTTATAAGTAGTGTTTGTCAAGGATAAAAAGAGGTAGACGTGTCGGGCAACCCAAATCGAACTGCGTTTTTTGTCAGTGAAAATTATACAAGGCTAACAAAAAACAGCATATTTTGGGTGACTGGAATGCAAACAGGGTGTAACTTTTGCATCATCATCATCATCATCAGCAGCAGCAGCAGCAGCAGCAGCAGCAGCAGCAGCAGCAGCAGCAGCACCGTCATTTTTAATACCAAGGCCATAAGATTAGCCTTAACCGTTTTAATTTCAAGCTTCAATTTGAAGCCACAAATTGCATATTTTATGGCCATCTCAGAAATTTGTAGTCTAGCTTCCTTTACGTTCAAGGCAAACATTTGAACCCTGCTTTTAAAATTAAACATTATCTGTTCTCTTTATATTTTCTTTGCTTTGTGGATTCGTTGATCTGTCTTTGTGTCTTTTTTTAAAAGAAAAGTTTTTATGTTCAGTGCGGTAAAATTGCTTAGTTTTTTCATCTCTGACCAATCTAATCCGAGCTTGATCACCTAGGTATGCATTGCCAGATCTTTTCTGACTTGCCTTACCAATTGTTTGTGAAGCTATACTAGTGAGCAGCACAGTGCGGACTTAAGTTGTAAAACTTGTTTATTAAAAAAAAATGTTTTAAGAAATAAACAAAAGTTCCACTTTGTCCGTTTACCAAAAAACTTCTCTTTCTTCTTCGAAATTAATGAACTTTCGTTCTCAAATGGTATAAACCAGACTAAGGACACTATGTACATAGTCTGAAACCTTCCTCTGGGTGATAGTCATTTTCCTTTATATACATTCGAAGATCATGATTATTATTGTGTAATAATATGGTTATTTATGCGCCTGGATAGCCACTTCTTAGATTAACACAACAATTTAGGTTACGTAATATCTATGGCCATTCAACTACTTACAGTCGTAACCAAACATAAATGTATGTACAAATTATATGCTGTCACGATCACTGATGATCACTTTAAGCTTTTTTGTTCCATTGACTATTTCTAGCTAAATATATGTATTCTCTTGTGTCAATGGCCTCACTTGCAAGCTTAGTCAGTTTACATAATTAATGTTGTTATGGAAAGCAAAGGAAAGATGGCGCACGAGGAAAAGGTGACGGGTGAGTGGTGGTGTTTAGGGTGGTAGAGAGGAGTGACATTTCCTGCCGCTCTCGCAACATTTTTCCTACACCACAATCTTTGTGTTTATTTTCCTTTTTTCTCCCTAGATTATGAGCGCCTGGAACAGCCAACCTTCAATTCCTAAGTTCTATTGGTCTAAAGTTACCCGAAAACTACAATAAGGTGTTGTTTAATAGGTCAAGGAAATGATAAAACAACCCCTTTGGTTAAGCCGTTAGGTCTTGTCCCAGGGTGAACAAATCATTTCCAGGACAACCAAGGTTCAAAATGGCTTCTTCTACGTACTTTGGCGATGCAAGCTACACTGATTTGGCTGTATACTGAATAGTGGCAAAATCTGACATACTAGACTTTTGAAGTACAAATCAAAAGTTCTTTATGCGTTCGGCAACGAGTAGTGCCTTGGTAAAAACAATTCAGGATTAGTTTATATCATAATGATTTTAACTTTTCAATTTTGTTGCCGCTTTTTATGGAATTTTATGCAAATCATTTGAAAGTTACAATCAGCTGACCTTACACTCCGGAATTTACCCTCTTTTTCAAACCGAGGCCTGGTGCTCAGCCTTTCATGTGAAAATGACTTACCATTTACATGCAAAGGAAACTTATCTTCCTATGAAAGGTTGTGCAACACGGGTCTTGCTTTGATAGAGAGGCTAGAGGCAATCCGGAAATGGCCTACTGTTTTGCCTGGGCTCCTAATTTTTGAAATGCTCAACAAGAACTATTAATTTTAAACAAATCTCCTTAGGTACATTTTAAGAAATTCCAAATTCGTAAAGCGTGTTTTGGTTGTAAGCCGATGCTCAATCCCTCTCGTTCTAGTTATTCCTTGCGAAACAAAGAAAGGACCTTGTACACGCTTCTCATGGTTTTCAAATTTGTCGCCTGAAGATGAAGGAATCACAATCTCGTCACCAGCTGATGTCTCTTGAAGAGTGTGCATACTTGCTCTGCTTGGTGCAGTCCTAATTGTACTCGTTTCCCTTCGATTCATCAAAAAGCGCAAAAGGTTGCGATGGTAATGTTACAGGCGAGATTTTATTACAACAAGCAAGGGTAGCGAAAAGCTTCTTGCGAAAGTCATTGTTCAGCGGGATATAAATACATGGGTTGATAGCGCTGTTGGCATGGGCTAGCCAGATAAAAACGAACTGAACTTCTGTAGGTAGCGTGTGTGCTTGATCAGGCCGTACAAACCAGAAGTAGTCATTGACATACACTGGGAACCAACAAGGCGTAAATACCACGCATATGATTACCAACAAACGCACCACCTTGCGCCTAGATTTTTCTGCTGCAGCTTGGTTAGTATGGGTCACGTTTCCAGGGATCCTACGCAGCCACAATTTACGACAAATTAAAAAGTAAACAATAAACGTTATAAAAAGAGGCAGCGCGTACATCACGGTGAAAACGACAATGTGGTAGATCTTCAGCACTCGATAAGTTCCTTTAAATGTCAGATCATTTGGATCTGCCCACGGCCATACCTGTATACAATAATATGCGTCTTGTACATATCTTACTTGAAACGTGAGAACATATGGAATCATCAGCACAAAAGATAGGATCCAAATGGTTGCTGACAAAATTTTGGGTTTTCGGAAGACCTTCCCTTTAAAGGGATAGAAGATGGCGTAAAATCTATCGAATGAAATGAACACCATCGTTTAAACAGTTGCCGCTATGAAAATAGGGACGGCATAGAACATGGCCTTACAGGTTACGGTACCAAGTGTTCCCCCAAACCAAAGATTTCCACGAAAAAGGAAAGCAACGGAAAACGGCATTAGTGTTAGAGTCAAAAGCAGATCAGCAACGGCCATATTGGCGAGGAAGAGGTTTGTTACATTGGCAGATGAAGATTTCTTTAGCACCACGAACAAACCAAGGGAGTTGCCGATCAGAGCTACGACGAAGATCACTGCATATGCTGACGTTATGCCAATGTTGATGTCTGCTGCAGGAATGTGTCCGATTGGCGGTGGCACGGCGGTGAGGTTTGGGACTTGAGTGGAGTTTGTTCCTACAGTAACAAGAAAGAGATACAAAACTTTTTGTTAGAAAGAATCCCATAAAAGGTACACAACGGGTTCTTGATAAAAGAGCTGTTATAAAAAGAAAAATCATATTTGTCCAACAAGAACGCGGTTACTGAACCACTTTCTGGAGGAAAAGGATCAAGAATGTGCGCAATTGCTTGATTGTACGTTTCATTTTTCTGTGAATTTTTTTCTGCAAAATCATCGAGCCGCCGACTTGAAAATCGTAGGGAGCGAAATATAGGGACGGGGGATGACTATCTTGATAGCTGCTGGAATGTCGAAGAGTGGTAGAGTAGTGGATTTCGGGATTTGAGTTACTTTGGGCTTTGAGTTACGTTTTTACAGGGAACAAAGAAATGCAAGACAGCAAAAGTAAAGGAGAGCTATTAGTCACCTAAATGTTAAAGGGTTTATTTTTGCAACGAAAGACTTAATAAGGTAAACTAGAGACAAACAGTTTAATATCGGATAAATCACATACAATATGGGCATTACCATTTGATTCTTTAGCTGCAATGCTGTTGCTTATCATTTTGAAAAAAGCTGACATCTCTGATCCTTGATCCTACAAAATTACGCTAGTAAGAAGAAAAAGAAAAATACTAGAATTTGATATTGATATCGGAGAAGATGGTGTTGCATTTCGTGCACGACTTTTCTTGCTACGAAAGTGTGATTTAAGGTGCACAGAAATTTGCTTCTTATAACGCGCTCTTTAAGGAAAAAATCGTGTAGTTTGGTGGCCTCTATCGTTCTGAGAAGTTAGAACATACTTCAAAAAGCTGTTCATCATCATGTACTTCATCATATTTAAAAAAACTGTAGGCCTTCCTGGGGAATAACGAACGGTTGGAAGAAGGCTTTAACTTTCAACTGTCATCTGAAAAGGGAGCCCGGTATCTGAGCTGACAAATCCGAATGAAATCTGCTCTGTCACCGCAAGTTTTACCTGTTAGTTTGTTTCTAGTGACTTAAAAATGTGCAAACTGTTACCTATGAAAGAACTGATAATTCGTGCATACTGTCTTTATTAATAAAGGCCCCCTTATTTCTTGATATTGAGAGGAATCTTATAAAATGTTGCAGTTTCTTGCTTGCTTCACAACTAAATAAACTAAACATTTCACCCTGACTTTTAAGCAGAGTTCGTTGCAACGAGTTTTTTATTTGCAGTCAACCAGTTATAGTATTTAACTGCAGCGACTTTAAGCCGCCTTACGCACCAACATCTATATGAAGAACAGTGACTTACCGTCAACAATCCTAAGCGGGATTCCTCAACGTTAACATCTTTGGAGATCGATAGGTGGATCTTAACCCAAGGACGGCATCGCAACAAATGGCCGGTCCTGCGTCCCAGCTTACTGATAGTTAATTTATAAGACACTCACAATGTTAGGGTGGGTGTACGGAAGCTTACTAGACAGCTTTGCAGTTTAGGTGTGCTTGCTATGGGATGTTTTTAGCAAATAAAATACTTGTGTTTGCAATAAAATGGACAAACAATGTGCAAACTATTTTTGTTATCTTTTGTACCGAACATACAAGAAATTAAAACGCTCTCATAACGTTAAAGGCCTTATTAGTAAAGGCATATCAGAGATCAACTTTCAAGTAGATCATGTGAAGTTTTTATTAAACATCTTTTCAGGACTACTAAACAAGGGGGAAACTATTTTTCGTTAGCTCTTGTACCAAACAAAATGGACAAAGTTTTTCATTACGTTGACAGCGTAATAAGTATTCAAAGGCCTGTTAAAGTCAACTTTCGTTGAGTTTGTAAGTTTTCATGAAAACTCTTTTTCAAGGCACCAAATAGCAGGTTAGGTCCAAGATTGCTGCATGGCAAAAACCATATCTACTTCGTCTTTCTAGAAACCGGCTACATTTGCTTCAGTAGTGTGCTTTCTAGTTTATTCGTAGCCAGAATTTGAAGTTTTTCTCGGATAATTTCAACAAACTGCCGTAGACTTGTATGATTGAAGAGTGGATAAAATAAACACAGTTTTGTAGTTGGATAGAAATTTCGAATTGAAGGACACCCGCCGATTTCTTCTTTAGTTTATCAACGCTGGCTCATGGCTTGAAGGTCTTCAGTAAAGAAAGTCAATCAGTCAGTTAAGAAAAACTACGTGTTATACTATATCTTACAAGAAACTCGAGCCGGAAGGGCCGGTCAGTTTGCACGCTAACAGCCGTGAACGTTGCTCACTCTTCGATAGGAATTACTTGGGAAAATCGTTTTACTTTTCCATGCAGAAAAGTGCGTATCTGAATAGCTAATTTCTTTCAGAAATGCTTGTTGTCCTTTTTCTGTGTTTCTTTATTCCAGAAATTTCATTAAATTAACGATCTATGAAACCAAACCCACATTTTTTTATGACAGTTTAATCTTCCCCCTAATTGCAGTCACAAAAAACGTTTCCATTTTGGAAAGTAGTCTATTTTTCTGTTATAACACATTGCTAAATCAAGCTAGACTGGATGGCAATGGTTGACTTCACACTAGGCTCTTAAGTAGACTTGGAAGCCACTAAGTTTTTCGTTACCAAAAAAATAGCGTGTGAAGCCATAGTTGACTTAACATCTCATTAAAGTCGGCATATTGAGAGGAATCAATAAAACGTAGGTCTGGTTTTCACACCGGCGACACGAGCACACGAGTCTATGCTAATTTTGAGAAGTGTTTACAAGCACAGGCGCAAGGATTGAAATTTTTATCCTTGTTTCTGCTTACATTTCTAGGACTTTGCAAAAGCAACGAAAACCTATTCTTTAGAAGCCCCATTTACACGACATTCATTTTGGGCACGGCACCCTTTCATTTTGGTACGCAGATGGCACGGCACTCCGCATTTACACTGCAGTAATCAGATGAGTGTTTTGTACACTCTACAAGCCAACGGCCACCACCTCAGTAGCTGAAATGATTACTTTTAACTTTCACTGCCTTTAATTTATATTCGTAGAAGGCAGGGGGACTATTACGCAAAGCTTTCATACAGTTTTCGGTTCAGTGCATTCCAACAATCCAAAAATACAACACTAACCATTTTCTTGTAAATATTACCACAAAAATCGACAAGTTGTCCCGGACAACTTTGGACGTCAATTTCTGTCAAAATGTTGAGGACATGCAATTTAAAAGCTATCCGCAAGTGCGATCCGGGTCTCTCAGAACTTTAAGAAGCGTGCAGTTAGGATTTACGTGCGTTCCACAACATGTCTTCACGTTTACTTCAAACTGCACCCTTCTAAAATTTCACACCTAAGGTGTGAATGTTTCACAATACCTCAATCTGATTTTCGTACTTGTTGTTTTCTAGGTAAGATGCCGTTTATTCGTTTGTCTCACGATGAAATCGCTTTGAGTTGTTGATCACGACGTTTCGACTGCAATACTGCTAGTCTTCATCAGGCGATCAGGTCAATTGTTTAAGTGTCGCTATTTGTAACATGATGGTTCGCTGCTATTGGTGCATTTCGATCCTCATTATTATTCCGACTATTAGATGTTGTTCCCTCACAGGTCCGCTTTGTGGTTGGTCGGCTGTTGTGCTTTCTGATCGTAGGTATCCAAGCTTCTGGAATTTCGATATTGATGTTATTAGGATGAAGTCTTATATGGATAGCCTCTTTGATCTTACGTGTGTACCAGTGAGGGTCATGATCAATAAACTTAACTTCTTTCCAAATAGGAAGATGCCCCGTTTCGTTAGCGTGTTCCGAAACTGCGGAGGTTTGCGTACGAGCAAGCCGTATATCTCTGTCGTGTTCTTTTATCCTGCCTTGCACCGCTCTCCCTGTTTCCCCGATGTATACTTTGCCGCACTCACATCGAATTTTATAGACGACACCGTCTTGTTTAGTTGGTTCAAGGGTGTCTTTCGGTCGCACTAAGTGAGACCTAAGAGTTGTGTCTGATTTGAAGACGGTGCGTAAGCCTTGTTGTTGTAGGCAGCGGCCAAGAACCTCTGATACACCTTTTATGTAGGGTAGAACTACAGCAGATTTAAATTCCTGCGTAGGTTCTTTGTTGGCTGTTGGTCTTGTTGTCTTTGTGAGCTTTCGTACAAATGAAGAAGGATATCCGTTCGAAACAAGTACCGATGATAAATGTTTCTTTTCTTTAGAGATAGCTGATGGTTTAGATGTGAGGTGTTTGGCTCGTGACCCTCGTGACCCTCGTGACCCTGTTTGGCTCGTGACTCATTGATCGTGACCCTCACTGGTACACACGTAGGGTCAAAGAGGCTATCCATATAAGACTTCATCCTAATAACATCAATAGAGATAGTGGAATCGAAATTCCAGAAGCTTCGATACCTACGATCGGAAAGCACAACAGCCGACCAACCACAAAGCGGACCTGTGAGGGAACAACATCTAATAGTCGGAATAATAATGAGGATCGAAATGCACCAATAGCAGCGAACCATCATGTTACAAATAGCGACACGTAAACAATTGACCTGATCGCCTGATGAAGACTTACGGTATTGTAGACGAAACGTCGCGATCAACAACTCAAAGCGATTCCATCGTGAGACAAACGAATAAACGTTCATCTTACCTATCTTACATCAGGATGAACAATAAACATATCTTTAATAACATTGTTGTTTTCTTTTTCCTTGATTACCGCCACCAAATTTCCCGATTTCTCGGCTTTGTGGGTTCGCAAATTACTATTGAAAACTTTCTTCGATGGTAGGCCTATCGAACGAGCTAGACAAAAGTTGATATCAGTACGCAAGAGTGACAACTAGGTACAAGATTTAGCAAAGTTACACTCTGTAAAAGACGTCACGAAAGTAGCGGTGAAATAAGCTGATCGCTCATTGGGCACACACAAAAAAATACAATGCCACAAAATTTGTGCTCAATCAGAAGCAATAACGCAAATGGACTCTTGAACTAGTCCGTTAAAGGTATCCTCCCAGGGGCTGTTCCCGCCCGCCTTGTAAACTTTCGCTCGCACCCGCCAACTTCAGCTCGCACTTATTTCGCCCATTTTAACCTGCCTCTCACCCCGACTATCTGCCCCTGGGTCTCCGAGGATGTAGGTTACCAGATTTGCTTAGCAATGGTGCTCTTTTATTAATTTTAAGCAAATCTCCTTAGGTACATTTTAATTAATAAACTTCCATCGTAACTGGCCAAAAAGTGAGTTTTGCAGAGGGAATCATTCACTCGTGTGTTTTGGTTTTAAGGCGATCCTCAATCCCTCTTGTTCTAGTTATTCCTTACGAGACAGAGGAAGGGCCTTCACGCTTCTCGTGGTTTGCAAATTTGTCGCTGGAGGATGAAGGAATCACAATCTCGCCACGAGTTGATGTTTCGAAGGGCGTGCCTACTTGCTCTGCTTGGTGCAGCTCTAATTGTACTCGTTTTCCTTCCTCAAAACGCGAAAAAGGTTGCGGTAGTAACGGTACAGGCGAGATTTTATGACAACAGGCAAGGGTAGCGAAAAGCTTTTTGCGAAAGTCTTTGTTCAGCAGGATGTAACTACATGGGTTGATAGCGTAGTTGGCGTGGGCTAGCCAGCTGAAAACGAACTGAACTTGTGTAGGTAGCATGTGCCCTTGATCAGGCTGTACATACCAGAAGTAGTGATTGACATATACTGGAATCAGCACAGCGCAAATACCACGCATATGATTACCAACAAACGGACCACCTTGCGTTCAGATTTTTCGGCCGCAGCGCGGTTGGTACCGGTCAGGTTGCCAGGGATCTTTAACAGCCACAAATTACGACAAATCGAAAAGTAACCAATAATTGTTATAGAAAGGGGCATCACGATGAAAACGACGATGTGGTAGATCTTCAGCACTCGAAAAGTTTCTTTGAATGTCAGATCATTTGGATCTTCTCATGGGCATAACTGCATACAGTAATATGCGTCTTGTACATATCTTACGTCATACATGAGAACATAGGGAATCATCAGCACATTGTCAAAAGAAAAGATCCAAATGATTGCTGACAAAATTTTGGGTTTTCGGAAGACCTTCTCTTTTAAGGGATAGAAGATGGCGTAAAATCTATCGAATGAAATCAACATCATTGTTAAAACAGTTGCCGATATGGAAATAGGAATGGCGTAGAACAAGGCCTTGAATGTAATGGTACCAAGTGTTCCTCCAAACCAAATATTTTGGCCACGGAAAAGAAAAACAACGGTGTGCGGCATCGCTGTTAGAATCAAAAGCAGATCAGCAACGGCCATAGTGCCGATGAAGAGGTTTGTTACATTGGCAGACGAAGATTTCTTTAGCACAAGCACAACGAACAAACCAAGGGAGTTGCCGAATAGAGCTACGATGAAGATCACTGCATATGCTGCCGTTATGCCAATCTTGATGTCTGCTGGAATGCCCCCGATTGGAGGTGGCACGGCGGTGAGGGTTGGGACTTGAGTGGAGTTTGTTCCTTACAAGAAATGATAAAAAACTTTCATGTTACAAAAAAATCCCATAAAAGATACACAACGGGTTCTTGATAAAGGAGCTATTATAAAAGGAAAAATTATATTTACCCAAGAAGAACGCGGTTAAACCACTTTCTGAAGCAAACGGATGAAGATTGTGCGCAATTGCTTGATTGTGTGTTTCATTTCTCTTCGAATTTTCTCTGCAAAATCATCGAGCCGCCAACTTGAAAATTTTAGGGAGCGAAATATAGGGACGGTGGATGACCATCTTGATGGCTGCTGGAATGTCGAAGAGTGGTACAGTACTGTAGTGGACTTCGGGATTTGTGTTACTTTGGGCTTTGAGTTACGTTTTTAAAGGGAACAAAGAAATGCAAGAGTACTGAAGAGCTATTAGTAACCTAAATGTTAAAGGGTTTATTTTTGTAACAAAAGACTTAATAAGGTAAACCCGTGACAAACAGTTTAATATCGGATTAATCACATATAATAGGAAAGCTGACCTCTATGATCCTTGATCCTACAGAATTAGGCTAATTAAGAGAAAAAGAAGAATTCTAGAATTTGATAATGATAGCGGAGAAGATGGTGTTACATTAACAAACGTTCGTGCACGACTTTTCTTGCAACGAAAGTGTTATATAGTACAGAGAAATTTGCCTGTTATAACATACTCTTCAACGGAAAAATCGTGTATTTTGGTACCCTCCATCGTTCTGAGAAGTTCAACTGCAGTTCAAATACTTTTCATCAACAGTAATCAACAGTTGAAAGAAGCCTTTAGCTTTCAACTGCCATCTGAAAAAGGGAGAGCCCGGTATCTGAGCTGATATTTCTGGATGACATCTGCTCTGACCGCAAGTTTTACCTGTTAGCTTGTTTTCTTGTAACTTAGAAATGGGCAAACTGCTAACTATGAAAGAACTGATAATTCATGCATACTATCTGTATTAATAAAGGCCTACTTATTGCTTGATGTAAAAAGGAATCTTGCGACGTTTTGCAGTTTCTTGCTTTCCTGGCTTTTGGGCAGAGATCGTTGCAACGTTTTTATTTCCAGCCAACTAGTCAAAGTATTTAACTGCAGCGACTTACCTAAAACGGTATTCCCCAACGTTGACATCTTTTGAGATAGGTGGATCTTAACCGAAGGACGGCCTCGCAACAAATGACCGGTCCTGCGTCCCAGCCGACTGATAGTATTTATAAAAGACATTCACAATGTTAAGGTGGGTGTACGGAAGCTTACTAGACAGCTTTGTTTAGGTGTGTTTGCTATGGGATGTTTATAGCGGATAAAGTACTTGTGTTTGCAGTAAAATGGACAAGCACTGTGAAAACTATTTTTGTTATCTTTTGTACCAAACACGATAGAAAACGCTTTCATTACCTTAAAGGCATTATTAGAAAAGGCATATCAGGGGTCAACTTTACATGAGATCATATGAAGTTTTTATAAAACATCTTTTCAGAACTACTAAATAAGGAGGAAACTATTTTTCGTTAGCTCTTGTACCAAACAAATGGAAAGAGTTTTTTATTACGTTGACAGCTTAATTAGTGATCAAAGGCATATTGAAAGTCAACTTTCATTGTGTTTGTTTTTCAAGTTTTAATTAAAATTCTTTGCAGAGCCACCAAATAACGGGTTAGGTCCAAGATTGTGGCATGGGATAAATTATATCGACTTTGTCTTTCTAGAAACTGGCTACATATGCTTCAGTATTGTGTTTCTAGTTTATTCGTAGCCGGAATTTGGATTTTTTCTCTGAAAATTTCAACAAACTGCCGTATGATTGAAGACTTTTGTAGTGTAGTCAAATTTTTGGATAGAAATTTGGAATTGAAGGACACCCCCGATTCCTTCTTTAGTTAATCGACGCCGGCTCATGCCTGAAGGTCTTCAGTAGCGAAAGTCAATCGGTCAGTTGAGAAAAAATACGTGTTATACTATAACGGCTTGGAAAAGGAAATTTCAGTTAAAAATTTATAGTTTTCATCGTATGGGCATGATGTTTGGACATTTTAATGCCAAAACATGATCAACGACCTCTCTTGAGCCACGAAAACCTCTTTTGAGGCATCAGAGGCATAAAGAAATGCCCTCGTGGGTACTATTTTCAACGATCTTAAAAATCAAAGGCTCTTTTTTACATGGATCATGGCATGTAGGGGAAAATGTACTACTTCCGACCGGGTATCCCCTCTAGTTGGGCATGTAACGCAGTTTTTCATGCCTCTCTAAACCCAAAACTGTTGGAAGCAAACTTGAGAGGAGTTCATTGAGGAAAAATTTTGGTAGGGCATGTTTCGGAAAAGTTCATGCCCTGGATGTTTTTTGCTCAGGAACAATCCGCAACGAGCGACCGGGAGAAATGGGTTTGAGGCGAAAAAAATTCATGCCGGGCATGAAAATCGAAATCTCATGCCCGGCATAACTTTTTTTCTCGTCTCAACCCAGTCTTCTCTCGGTCGAGCCAGAGTTCATGCCCGGCATGAAATCTGGCTCTACATGCCCGGCATGAAATCTGGCTCTACATGCCCGGCATGAGAATCGGCTTTACATGCCTGGCATGAAAATCGGCTTTTCATGCCCGGCATGAAAATCGACTTTGTATGGCCAGCATGAAAATCGACTCTACATGCAGGGCATGAAAACCAACTTGAAAATTGCCCGGTATAAACTTAAGTAAAATTTGAGTTGACATGCTCAGTGGGTATAAAGTCAGTTTTCTATTCAGGTTGAAACGGCATTTTCTTCTCCACCGTCGTATCTAAATTGAAAGAAATTTGCTAACAATGAAGAATTATAAAAAAGTCCAGCGTTTATCAAAAGTGTAAACAATGAGATGACCCTTGGTTGACTCCTACAAATGAACTGAAATTCTGCATACATCCGTCCTCACACTGACAGATTGTCTCTTCCAGAACCTTTACTGGCCCAAGTACTTGCAATACTCAAAGTGTCAAACGTGGATACATCAGGGGGTAGTTAGAAATCTTTTATTATCGATTTGTTGAAGTCCAATGAAATGCTTATACAACATACCATATCCTACACATACGTCTCCTTAGAGTGTCCTCAATGATAAAACTAAGATTATCAATCTTCTCATAAGATAGCAGAACAATTAAGAGGCCTTTAATTTAACTCAATGACCAATACCAAAAGAAGTTAGTAGTCTACTGGCAATCTACTGCTATCCTATGATACAAGTTTTTTCCACTTTCTGGGAAAAATAAACTGCACGTGGTCCCAAGTTCAGCATAATCAACACAACTCAATTTCCCAATTTTTTACTGTTTACTTATTTAACCTCTGATGGTTAAGAATTAACTAGTCATTTTTCATACAGGGCAGTGAGTACAGTGTAACTTTCCAATATATGTTTTTAGCCCTAACCTCTGAATCCATACCCATTTTCAGACACCCAAATCAGACTTTCAGATCAAAACAGTCAAAATCCATACCGATTTTCAAACCAAAAAGCCATACCCCTTGGGGTAGCAGATATCTATACAGCTTATAAAGGGGGGGGGGAGGGGTACCCTCTGCCCCCCTGGCCCTTTGGGATTCAAGTACCCCTATTTTAAAAGTAACATCTTCCCTAAAGACTAATTTATTGAAAGGAATAGGGAGGTTGGAGGCAGGTTGTGGTGATGGGGGGGGGGGGGGAGGTCGGGGGGGGGGGGAGAGATGCTGTGATAAATTTCAAATATTCCAAATAAGCATCAATGTTTCCCCTGAACCCTTGAAGGTACTAAAGACAGTTCATTTGGTTTTGCTCATGTGGATGGATGCCAAAGAGGACTATGAGGGGGAATCATTTTTCACTGGGTCATATTGCATGCAGGATGGAATATGTGACCAAGAGAAAAATAATATTCCATGCCAGTCTCCTTTGCAAACAGTGTAATTTAGACATCATGACTGTCTGTGAGGTCAAAATGGCCAAGTATAGTGTGATAACATGGCACCATGCTTGTAAAATTACGTTTAAAAGACCAAATTTAACCACTTTGATCTCCCCAACACAAAAATCAATTTTCCCCAAAAATCCCCTTTCCCTAATTAAAAACCATCTGATGGAAACAGACCATCATGGTCAGGAAACAGACTATGTCAGGACCTGGTTGTTCAAAGCACGGTTAAGGTAATCCCGGATTAGCCTCAATTTTTGACTCACTTTTAATCCAATTAACAAGGTGGATTCCAGTAAATTATTTTCACTTAACAATTTGACTTTGGCTACTTTAAATTGCCACATGAAGTTAGCAGTGGTAACACTTTTTAACATCAAGAGAATCAGAAACCTTGGACAACATTTAACCCAAGGTTAGCGCTAATCGGCTTTCAAACAACCGGGCCCTGTTCCCATTTTAATTATAGGCAAAAACTTAAAAAAAACAAAAAATATATTTCTACTTTTTTACTCTAAATTTCATTTTCCATTTTCCTTTTCTATGTCTGTGTTTTTGCTTGTCCTATTTTTTGGCTCCACCCAGGAGGGTTTCCACTTGACCAGGAATTCTTTCTTAAGCTGAAAACAAGAAATTGAACATCAGGATAAATGACAACTATGTTATGACTGTTGTGATAGCACTTAATAACACACAGAGGGCTTCCCTGGTGTTATCGCACCCTTGGCTAACCGAATAGAATCACCTTAGTATCAATTGTAAAATGAATACATGAACTAACATCTTGCAGAACAACTCTTACAATCTATTGATCACTTCATATTTTTCAGTGTCTGTGGCCTGTTACAGGTGTCGTATACTTGTGAGAAGCAAAGTAAAGAAAGTTGATCAAACTTAAAAGTCATAGTCTTGATGTTAAAGGAAATTCTTCCAAGTAGTACCTTAGATATAAGGAGAATATGCAGTCAGGAGAACATGCATGCCTGTTGATCTTGGGGCTAATAAACGGGTTAAATAGTGCAAACGAAGGGAGTTTTAGCACTCCTAGGTTATGATCAGGATACCTGAAGTAACTAGAATAAATAATGCTTCCAACTGTTTGATTAAATTTATTTTGTCGCAGGGACAGGTAGTATAAGCAATACGTAGTAAGCAGAGATTTTTTTGTCAATTTTCTTTGAAATAGCAGATGATGTCACACAGAAGGAATTGTCATTCTGACCTATCTCCACCCCATGTCTTGCCAATTGTAAGCTCCTGCCTCAAGCGTATTCCAACCTAAAAGTAAGAATTTATCTACTTACAGTTCTATGATTTATCCTCTCCTTGGTAACCCTCTTTACTGGCCATTCTCCCTTTTGGAGTGACAAATATTCTGGTCTTTGTTAGCCATTTAGTCCAGGTACTGGCCTGAATAAACCTAAAAATATTTAAGTGAAACTAAACTATAATTAATGCAAACGTCAACAAAGTTATGCTAGTCTGATCATGTAGTACAATTGTTGTTGTTGTTCTTGTTAAACAATAATGAATGACCTGATTAAGGCAATATTAATTTTCACTTTTACTGAGACGAAAAACACAATAGTCACCTGAATTTTAGGATCGGGAAAACAAGGTTGCCACTCATCAGACAAAAAACTTCCCTGAGATTTCCTGATTTTCTATTAACCACAATCCAGTTTTCACTGATCATGAATAACAAAAACTATTTGAAACGATGTTACCTTTCCAACATGAATAAAACTTTGTCAAGTCTGTTGATGAGCTAAGTAAAACTAAAATTCTTTGAGTTTGACTAATATCACGGCTTGATGTAAAGTTGCATTTAAGCTTACCAGAGCTTAACGTTTATAACCCTTGTAAAATGGCCTTCCTACCGGGATCTTGCCGGGAAATGAAAAATCTTGCCGGGAAACGGAATTTCCCCGCCGGGATTCTAACGGGATCTTGGCAAGAAAAAATCTTGGCCGGGATCTTGGCAAGAATCCCGGCGAGAGTTTCGGTTCCCGGCGTGATCTTGCCAAGACATCGGTGATCCCGCCAAGACAACCGTAATCTCGGCAAGACAACTACGATCTCGGCAAGATGCGCAGATTCATAACTAACCGTGATGAGACTTCAGAAAAAAAAATTACAAGTTGTGGTATGTAAAGCCCGAGTAAACTTTAGCGAGGTCTATTGCAACTGATATTTTTGTCAGAGTGCGTTTCAAACAGCGATCTTGTATGGCTCGTTATGTTGATGAATAAAAAATAGGGCGAGAGTTCGCGTTGGCACGTTGTGCGAGATTGTAAAGACGATGGTCATTAATCCCGAACTCTATTAATCTTCAAAAGTTTATAATCTTCAAACGGGATTAAAGTGACAATTAACGCTGTGCTGTATCCGTAAGGAGAATCATTCCGGGTTCTTGATATAACTGAAACTAACAATCGACGAAGAGCAATGCTAACGGTTGTCCGGTTTTGTAGCTTTGCCGCTACGCGCGACATCTACCAAAATAACAACGATCAGAAATGCTGCTGGCTCTGATCGGCTCTGTTTTACAAGTCATTTCATTTTATCAGACCACTAATGTCTATTTGTTGTCACTTAAGCTTACCTTTTATGCAGAGGACTTCGTTTTCGCATCCCTGTATTTTAAATGACTACTTCTGTCTAGGTGATGTCATGTCATCTCTTTGTTGAACTTTCTTTATAAGCCACCACGGAAGAGTTAAGCAAGGGTTTTTAAATACTGTTTCCTGTGACTAATATGTTGTCGTTCTAAACTTAACTTTTTTCGCTGCTTGCCGGCCATGTCCCTAATACCGTAGTCGCGCCAAAAATCACTGAAAAATCCCGCCTTGACTCCCGCCATTGCGTTAATGGAACAATGTGATTGGTTGATTCAATCACGCCATCGGCGAGCGGTGCTCGCGTAAGCCAAAAAATGCGAGAACTTCTCCACAAAACAAGTTGAAACCGGCTATCTCTAAAATAGCAGACGGGGAATCGAAAAACGAGGAATGGGGAATGGGGAATAGGAAACGGGGAACGGGGAATCTCTAAAATAGGGAATCTCTAAAACGGGGAATCTCTAAAATAGGGAATCTCTAAAATGGGAATCTCTAAAATAGGGAATCTCTAAAACGGGGAATCTCTAAAATAGGGAATCTCTAAAACGGGGAATCTCTAAAATAAGGAATCTCTAAAATGGAAGATCTCTAAAACGGGGAATCTCTAAAACAGGGAATCTCTAAAAAAAGGAATCTCTAAAATGAGGAATCTCTAAGACGGGTTATCTCTAAAATAGGGAATCTCTAAAACGGGGAATCTCTAAAATAGGGAATCTCTTAAACGGGGAATCTCTAAAATGGGGAATCTCTAAAATAGGGAATCTCTAAAATGGGGAATCTCTAAAACGGGGAATTTGTAAAACGGGGAATCTCTAAAATAGGGAATCCCTAAAATAGGGAATCTCTAAAATGGGGAATCTCTTAAACGGGGAATCTCTAAAATAGGGAATCTCTAAAATAGGGAGTCTCTAAAATAAGGAATCCCTAAAATGGGGAATCTCTAAAATAGGGAATCATTAAAACGGGGAATCTCTAAAATAGGGAATCTCTAAAATGGGAATCTCTAAAATAGGGAATCTCTAAAATAGGGAATCTCTGAAATGGGGAATCTCTAAAATGGGGAATCTCTAAAATAGGGAATCTTTAAAATAGGGAATCTCTGAAATGGGGAATCTCTAAAATGGGAATCTCTAAAATAGGGAATCTCTAAAACGGGGAATCTCTAAAATAGGGAATCTCTAAAACGGGGAATCTCTAAAATAAGGAATCTCTAAAATGGAAGATCTCTAAAACGGGGAATCTCTAAAACAGGGAATCTCTAAAAAAAGGAATCTCTAAAATGAGGAATCTCTAAGACGGGTTATCTCTAAAATAGGGAATCTCTAAAACGGGGAATCTCTAAAATAGGGAATCTCTTAAACGGGGAATCTCTAAAATGGGGAATCTCTAAAATAGGGAATCTCTAAAATGGGGAATCTCTAAAACGGGGAATTTGTAAAACGGGGAATCTCTAAAATAGGGAATCCCTAAAATAGGGAATCTCTAAAATGGGGAATCTCTTAAACGGGGAATCTCTAAAATAGGGAATCTCTAAAATAGGGAGTCTCTAAAATAAGGAATCCCTAAAATGGGGAATCTCTAAAATAGGGAATCATTAAAACGGGGAATCTCTAAAATAGGGAATCTCTAAAATGGGAATCTCTAAAATAGGGAATCTCTAAAATAGGGAATCTCTGAAATGGGGAATCTCTAAAATGGGGAATCTCTAAAATAGGGAATCTTTAAAATAGGGAATCTCTGAAATGGGGAATCTCTAAAATGGGAATCTCTAAAATAGGGAATCTCTAAAACGGGGAATCTCTAAAATAGGGAATCTCTTAAACGGGGAATCTCTAAAATAGGGAATCTCTAAAACGAGGAATCTCTAAAACAGGGAATCTCAAAATAGGGAGTCCCTAAAATAGGGAATCTCTAAAACGGGGAATCTCTAAAATAGGGAGTCCCTAAAATAGGGAATCTCTAAAATAGGGAATCTCTAAGACGGGGAATCTCTAAAATAGTGAATCTCTAAAATAGGGAATCTCTAAAATGGGGAATCTCTAAAATAAGGAATTTCTAAAACGGGGAATCTCTAAAATAGGGAATCTCTAAAACGGGGAATCTCTAAAATAGGGAATCTCTAAAACGGGGAATCTCTAAAATAGGGAATCTCTAAAACGGGGAATCTCTAAAATAGGGAATCTCTAAAATAGGGAATCTCTAAAATAGGGAATCTCTAAAATGGGGAATCTCTAAAACGGGGAATCTCTAAAATAGGGAATCTCTAAAATAGGGAATCTCTAAAATAGGGAATCTCTAAAATGGGGAATCTCTAAAATAGGGAATCTCTGAAATGGGGAATCTCTAAAACGGGGAATCTCTAAAATAGGGAATCTTTAAAACGGGAAATCCCTAAAACAAAAAATTCTCGCAGCGGTCCTTTCGAAACTCAGCTCAGCGGGGTCAAAAGGTCAAGTTCGTGGGGTATGAATGGTGCGATCACCAGCAGTTGGTTTCTCGTTTTAACGGTTCTCTGGTAGGTGATGTATTTATGATTGCCGGTAGTAAAAACCAGCGAATTTGACGTTTAGTTCGGTCAGTTGGCGTTATTGAAAGGCGTAGTAATTATTTATGTCTGTGGGGCTTATCGAATTTCGCAAAACTGATTTCCCTCGAGACATTTGGATGTGTCAAGCAACCCTTTTTCCGCAATTTGTTAACTCTGTTGAATTTGCACAAACTTTCTTCAGCTGCCATACTTTCCACGGCGGGTAATTTTCTTTTTAAGTCAGCGTTTCACTTGCACACCGATCCAGAACCCGCATCCAGAACAACTTACGCCGTACTGATGAGCTCTAAGAAGAGCGAAACAGCTGTCTACGGCTCAAACCCAGCTCTGTTGAGGTTCTATCGGTGTCGTGTTGATGTCTTGCAAAGTCAGTTTAACCTTGCTGCTATGTTTGTCATTACAGATTTTTGCTGGTAGTCTTCCTGAAGTGTTTACGATCTATACTCGCCGGCCTTCATTTTTGTTCAACAGAGTCTTTGTAGCCGTTATTTGTTGGGTCGTCACGAAGGAGCGTTGCGTGATTACCCAAATGCATAGGAGGCGACATTGATCAGTGACATCAGTTTCCCAAAACTAGAAATTGTGGTACCGGTGCACGTGCAATATTTTAATTTCCTACATCGCTTGCGTGCAGACATAATTCGTGTATGTACGCAGGCTACGTAGGTGAAATTTTGAGAAAAATTTTAGTAGCTTAATAATTTCACGTACGTGAAATTAATTTCCGTTTCTTTTTCGTTTTTCCGCTTTGTTTCGTTTTATTCCTTTTTCGTTATGTTTGGTTCCATTCGATTCCGTGTTCGCATTTACCATAAACAAATTACAGTTGCTTTACAAATTAATGGAAGCGCTGCCTGAAGATCCGAACTTGATTTAGGAAGTTACCTTTTTACGTTAACGTAAGCCGTTCGTACACCGTCTCTAATTTTATATACGCACGTGAAGCTAGTTAAATTCACGCCTGTACGCACGTAAAATTTACGCAACAGTGGAAATCAACCTTTATGCTTTGCGCTTCAGGTTACCGAATGAGTCGATCTGCTCAAGTAAGCTATACAGACTCTGGCAATTACAGTATATACGTTTTCACGTGCATATGTAAGCCTCACAGATGCTACCCTGGCTCCACAGGCCCGTTGAGTATAGATCAGATAGATAAGCAGGGGTATATCAGCCGCATCACAGCGGTTGGAGGTAATTTATTAGTGCGCCTTTCAAGCAGCGATTTACATAACGCGAACTCTGAAATTCGCAACCCAACTGATGACCCCATTTGTTTCTCTGCCGACAATCATAGTTAGTATCGACCTCAGACGTTTTTTGAGGGGGGGGGGGGATTTTTTTGGCCCGCTTTATGGGCCATTGATTTCACTCGGCGTGTTCGAAAAGAATGACCACATGATCACAAGTTCGATGACTACAAGCTGAACCCAAGATCTGTACTGAAAATGCGATGAATGAATGAACTGGCAATGACATCAGAAATGCTCTCAAATAACGCCGTTCCTGAAATAAAAGGTCGCCCTTGAGGAAAAATTCAGGAAAAGTGTTATCTGAGGCCAAGAAATATGACGGCGAGTAAAAATTCATTCACCAAAAGTTGAGCGTTGCTGATGTTTGCCGATCTTGCGATCCATAAACTTGTGATCACGTGGTTATTTTTCAAACCGCGGAGTGAAATCAATAGTCCGTGAAGAGAGCTACAAAGACCTTTCTTAACGGACGTCTGAGATCCGATCGTACTATACATCGACAGCTAACCCGCCAGCCATGAAAACCAGAAACCTACGAAGTGATCGAAATCAATCAGTCATACAACGCGACCCCGCTAAAGCTGAGCTTCTAAAGAACCGATGCTATGATTTTAAGGTTTGCCATTTCAGAGATTTTCCAGTTTAGAGATTCCCCGTTTTAGAGATTCCCTATTTTAGAGATTCCCTATTTTAGAGATCCCCCGTTTTAGAGATTCCCTATTTTAGAGATTCCCCGTTATAGAGATTCCCTATTTTAGAGATTCCCCGTTTTAGAGATTCCCCGTTTTAGAGATTCCCTATTTTAGAGATTCCCCGTTTTAGAGATTCCCTATTTTAGAGATTCCCTGTTTTAGAGATTGCCCGTTTTAGAGATTCCCTATTTTAGACATTCCCCGTTTTAGAGATTCCCTATTTTAGAGATGCCCCATTTTAGAGACTCCCTATTTTAGAGATTCCCCGTTTTAGAGATTCCCCATTTTAGAGATTCCCTATTTTAGAGATTCCCTTTTTTAGAGATTCCCCGTTTTAGAGATTCCCCATTTTAGAGATTCCCTATTTTAGAGATTCCCCATTTTAGAGATTCCCTATTTTAGAGATTCCCCGTTTTAGAGATTCCCCATTTTAGAGATTCCCTATTTTAGAGATTCCCCATTTTAGAGATTCCCTATTTTAGAGATTCCCCGTTTTAGAGATTCCCTATTTTAGAGATTCCCGATTTTAGAGATTCCAAGTTTTAGAGATTCCCTATTTTAGAGATTCCCTGTTTTAGAGGTTCCCCGTTTTAGAGATTCCCTATTTTAGAGATTCCCTATTTTAGAGATTCTCCATTTTAGACATTCCCCATTTTAGAGATTCCCTATTTTAGAGATTCCCTATTTTAGAGATTCCCCGTTTTAGAGATTCCCTATTTTAGAGATTCCCTGTTTTAGAGATTCCCTATTTTAGAGATTCCCGATTTTAGAGATTCCCCGTTTTAGAGATTCCCTATTTTAGAGATTCCCCATTTTAGAGATTCCCTATTTTAGAGATTCCCTATTTTAGAGATTCCCCGTTTTAGAGATTCCCTATTTTAGAGATTCCCCATTTTAGAGATTCCCTATTTTAGAGATTCCCCGTTTTAGAGATTCCCTATTTTAGAGATTCCCGATTTTAGAGATTCCAAGTTTTAGAGATTCCCTATTTTAGAGATTCCCTATTTTAGAGGCTCCCCGTTTTAGAGATTCCCTATTTTAGAGATTCCCTATTTTAGAGATTCTCCATTTTAGAGATTCCCCATTTTAGAGATTCCCTATTTTAGAGATTCCCTATTTTAGAGATTCCCCGTTTTAGAGATTCCCTATTTTAGAGATTCCCCATTTTAGAGATTCCCTATTTTAGAGATTCCCGATTTTAGAGATTCCCGGTTTTAGAGATTCCCTATTTTAGAGATTCCCCATTTTAGCGATTCCCTATTTTAGAGATTCCCTATTTTAGAGATTCCCCGTTTTAGAGATTCCCTATTTTAGAGATTCCCCATTTTAGAGATTCCCTATTTTAGAGATTCCCCGTTTTAGAGATTCCCTATTTTAGAGATTCCCTATTTTAGACATTCCCCGTTTTAGAGATTCCCTATTTTAGAGATTCCCCATTTTAGAGATCTATTTTAGACATTCCCTATTTTAGAGATTCCCGATTTTAGAGATTCCCGATTTTAGAGATTCCCCGTTTTAGAGATTCCCTATTTTAGAGATTCCCCATTTTAGAGATTCCCTATTTTAGAGATTCCCTATTTTAGAGATTCCCCGTTTTAGAGATTCCCTATTTTAGAGATTCCCCATTTTAGAGATTCCCTATTTTAGAGATTCCCCGTTTTAGAGATTCCCTATTTTAGAGATTCCCGATTTTAGAGATTCCAAGTTTTAGAGATTCCCTATTTTAGAGATTCCCTATTTTAGAGGTTCCCCGTTTTAGAGATTCCCTATTTTAGAGATTCCCTATTTTAGAGATTCTCCATTTTAGAGATTCCCCATTTTAGAGATTCCCTATTTTAGAGATTCCCTATTTTAGAGATTCCCCGTTTTAGAGATTCCCTATTTTAGAGATTCCCCATTTTAGAGATTCCCTATTTTAGAGATTCCCGATTTTAGAGATTCCCGGTTTTAGAGATTCCCTATTTTAGAGATTCCCCATTTTAGAGATTCCCTATTTTAGAGATTCCCTATTTTAGAGATTCCCGGTTTTAGAGATTCCCTATTTTAGAGATTCCCCATTTTAGAGATTCCCTATTTTAGAGATTCCCTATTTTAGAGATTCCCCGTTTTAGAGATTCCCTATTTTAGAGATTCCCCATTTTAGAGATTGCCTATTTTAGAGATTCCCCGTTTTAGAGATTCCCTATTTTAGAGATTCCCTATTTTAGAGATTCCCCGTTTTAGAGATTCCCTATTTTAGAGATTCCCCATTTTAGAGATCTATTTTAGACATTCCCTATTTTAGAGATTCCCGATTTTAGAGATTCCCTATTTTAGAGATTCCCCGTTTTAGAGATTCCCTATTTTAGAGATTCCCTATTTTAGAGATTTCCCGTTTTAGAGAATCCCTATTTTAGAGATTCTCGATTTTAGAGATTCCCTATTTTAGAGATTCCCTGTTTTAGAGATTCCCTATTTTAGAGATTCCCTATTTTAGAGATTCTCTATTTTAGAGATTCCCCGTTTTAGAGATTCCCTATTTTAGAGATTCCCCGTTCCCCATTCTCCGTTCCTCGTTTTCCGTTCCCAGTTCCTCGTTCTTCGATTCCCCGTTCTTCGTTTTAGAGATAGCCAGTTGAAATGGCTTCTTTTTGTTGTATGTACAGGAGAAAACTGAAACGTTTAACTTGTTATTTTTACCGAAAACAACATTGTTCTGTCAAGTTTGAAGCAAGAGAACGTTTTGAAAGAAACTCAAGAAACTTTTGTCAACGAGAGAACGGCCGGCATGTTAAACCCAGCAAAACATGCCACACTAAAGTGTCCTGTGAATGAACTTAAACAAAGGATGAGTAGATATTGTGGACAAAGCTACATTTGAGGAATGAACAATCGAGTTAAATGCTTTCAAAAATTTCCAAAGGACGTCTATAGTCTCTACAGCTTACTAATTTACCGCGATGGAAGCCGCTACTGAACTGGGTTCCTTTCCTTCGACGAGTCTGGTCGCTCCAAGCATTCAACAAGTGAGGAAAAGGTCAGTGAGTTTCACTTTTATATTTCACTCAAAAGCATCAGCGTGTACTGCTTTTCGTTGCCTCGTGTTTTTTTTCGCTGAAAGAACCCTTTTATATGTCGTCGACTGTTAACCTTTAATTTATTTTAATTGGTGATGTTGATTTCATTGAAGTAAACTGACCATTAGCGGGTCTTTCACAGAAAGAGGCTCCTTTGTGAGAAAAAATCCACACTGAAAAAAAGCTTGACTTACCTATAAAAATGTTTGAAGATGGTATAAATAAACTTACTTACCGGTAACTAATTTGCTCTTAGACATTACTTAAGCATTCATTTTGTGAGTTCAAAAAGTAAGCTTAATTTTCGCCGTCTTCTCCACATTTGCGTAAACTTGACACAATTTAGCCCGATAGCGAACAGAACAGCCAGGTGACAAGTCTGACAAATATAAGAATTTGCGGCAAGATGCAGAATCTAATACTGAAAATGGTTCCTTATTAAATGCAAAACAACAACAACAATATATAAACAATTTGCCATCGACAATTTCACGAGCTTTGCACTACATGACAAAAAAATCGTGACTTGCGTGACCACAGTTTGGCGAGCAGCCAATTTCTGCCAGACTAGAAGACGCCACAAAACAAACACTTTATTTTTACATTGTCATTTTCCTTGTTCAGTTTCTTTACTCGAACCTTAAAGGAAAATAAAAAAGGTTCGAGTTATTTGAAGGTTTGAGTTATCCAGGGCAAAATTCTGAAGGAAATGTTGTGAAGAGAAAAAAAAGTTCACCTTGAGTTATAAAGTTGGCGGGAGGTTCGACTAACTGAGGCTTCAAGTTACCGGGAAGTATAGTTTGTTCGTAATCCCTTGAATTCTATTTTTCTTTGTTCGGTGTCGTCGGTTTCACCTTTTTATTCTCCATAACGTGTTCTCCTTTTGTATTCTTTTCCAAGGCGAATAGTTGAGGACGAACTACGCAAGACAAAATTCCATAACAAATTGAGACAGTCTAATTAGATGTACATAGTTTTCATTTAAATTGTCCTCGCACATTCTGTTTTCAGTTGAACTTAAAGCACAAAGACAAAGGAAAATAATGGGATTATTTACTAGATATAATTTATTGGATTCTTAGGGTTATACAAAAACAGATGGTCATCCCTGTTCATCCCTACATAACGTTTATAAACAAGTTGAAGCGCAGTGCAAGCGGCGCAGATGTTTTCAACAAATTCCCCACACTTGCTAGTATTTGGCGATTTAATTTGTGTTTTGCATAAGGTTCGCCCAATTACAGACCCTACACGTATGTTCAGGCAGAACGCGTCAACAAAATTTAATACACTTACGTTTATTAAAGAGAGAGTAATCTTGAAATAACGATGTAGATTAACCTTAAATCTGAAACGGTGTGCATGTTGTAAAATAAAACCCAAGCCTTTCCACCGGTCTCCTCCAATGGGGCAGTTCTGTGAAATTCTGAATACTTTGGAGTACCAAATAATATTTGTTCCTCTGATAACAATTGTAAAAGGTGCTTAGCAAAACTGCGTTGCCAGATACTTCAGATTTCACACGTTTCTTTCGCTCAGCATTTAAATTTCCACTGACAATTCTCGTCCAGCACACTGTTCCTTTCTTAGATGATCATGAACAAACCCGAGTTTCTGCACGGCCGCTATTCCATGCTTTGTCTTGACTACAAATAAATCGATCTCTCTGAACCGCGAACACACATGGTTTACATCTGAGCGTATAAAATGCAAGTGCGAACAAACAAAAAATGTTCAAAACACCATCAAACTCTTCCTGTTCGTTGGTTATTCTCCTGCAGATGCTGCGGATTTCACAGCAAATAAAGAAGAAAGACACTTGCCTCCTTCCACCAGCAACGCTGGCACCACGAGGCTTTCATGGGGAACGTGGAAATCAATCAACAACGTTAAATTCGGCGCACTGAAGTAACAACACATGCACGTGAACTATTCTTTGTCTTCTCGTTATTTTCACATGGAAATAGTACCACATAAGGAATAATTCAATTAAGAAACACGTGCAAGGCTGATAACAATCATGTCAACAATACTTGGGACTGCAATATAGGACATAGTTTTGTCAGCCTCTGGTAGTTTGATTAATGTTAATTACGTTCTCATCGCGAATCCTGGCAAGATTCCAGACAGGACCCCCGGAGATTTTGGCTGCCGGGAAGATTTTTACCGCAAGGAATTTTGTTTCCCGTCGCAAATCCCGGCAACACTCCCAGCGATATATCCGGTTACTTGCCAAGAATCCCGGCAAGACTCCCGCCGGGATCCTGCCGAGATTTTGGCCGCCGAGAATCCCGTCTCCCACCAAGAATCCCGGCAAGACTCCCGCTGGAATGCTGCCGAGATTTTGGCCGCCGGGATCCCGCTTCCCGCCAAGAATCCCGGCAAGATTCCCGCCGGGATCCTACCGAGATTTTGGCCGCCGGGAATCCCGTCTCCCCCCAAGAATCCCGGCAAGATTCCCGACGGAATCCCGCCGAGATTTTGGCCGCTGGGAATCCTGCCTCCCGCCAAGAATCCCGGCAAGAATCCCGCCGGGATCCTGCCGAGATTTTGGCCGCCGGGAATCCCGCCTCCCCCCAAGAAACCCGATAAGATTCCCGGCGGGAACCGGGAATCCCGGCGGCCGAAATCTCGGCGGAATCCCGGCGGGAATCCTGGCGGGATCTTGCCAAGATCCTGCCAAGATCCCGGTACCATTTTTACAAGGGAAATGCTTTACATTTACCTGAGCTTAAAAAATCCGTTTTCCTCTTAAACTGAAATGAATTGTGTGTGTAAAACAGGAGGTGAAAGTTAGCGACCATAAGCAAACTACGGATAAATAACATATTCCTGTTAAGTACGAGCGGCAGGTATAATGTGAAACCGAAGCCAATAAGCTGAGTATGCAGCTGCATATAATATCGCTGGTTTAACTACGAGACTAGTGACCAACAGAAAACAAACAATCAAACGAAAAGAAAGAGATAAATATTTCCATAATAACCATTATTTGGAAACGTTTTGTGCACATCGTTGACGGAAATAAAAAAAACAGTCTTCGCCGCGAAGACAAAGAAGACCAAGTGTTAAGTTTATGCACTTACCGGGGAAATAAACTGCCACCGGACACTCACGGGAGGTCAAAGTTTCTCAATAAAACCATTTGCATATCGGCAGAACGAAGATGAACCAGCTGGAAAGGTGAGAGACAGAAATGCCGAAAAAGCGATTACGCGAATATGAAACAAGTGATGCCACAATTGAACACGCAATTTATCGTCAGCAAGGTGAAAAAAGTCCGCGAGCAAAAGAGCAAAACAAGAAAGCATCCCAGGCGCAAAGAAATGTTACTCGACGTTTTCAGCCTTCCCTCCGTTTAACTAACTGGTAGTTTGTTTACATTGTTTCTACCGCTGTGTATGTTTCTCACGCAACGTCAATTGAAATTTCAACTACGTAGTTCACATCAAAATGACCGATATGTAAGCTAATTAGTTTCTTATCAGCGTTCTAGCTCCGTGGACTCAAATTTTCTTACTTCCAATTTGTTTTGTATAATATATAGATTTAGCCAGGCCTAAAAGCGGAGCCCCCCTTTTTGTTTTGTCTGTTTTTTTTCTTTTTTTGTTGTTGTTTTTTTTGTTTTGTTTTTTCTGGCAGTTATTAATTTGTGAAAATTAAAAAAAAAAAACAAAGAAAAAAGATTCCTGCTCCCACTGAGTGTCGAACCCGGATGGTCAGCGTGTGATGCCGGTGACTAGTCCACTAGGCCATACGCGTTTAACGTTATATTAGGAGTTAATTTTAATACTTATTTCTTTCTTCGTGACAAGCTGCCTATCAGCATGAAAATGCTGATGTTTTTCCTGCAAAATGTGTTCGAAACGCCGTAAAAACCATGGTTGTGGACAGAAAAAACCAAAAAGCACTAGCTCTGCTATATTTGGCGTCGAAACCGCTGCGAAAAGCTGCGAACTCAAGCGGTGTGCCGACCGAGTTTGAACAGAACCGACAAGGCAAATTTGAACTTTTTGCCTGAACTTTATCGCCTAATTTCTTTCGCCTAAATTGAACTTTTCCCCTTCCACCAAAAAGAGGACTGAGTGTTCTTTTGAACTTTTTTTTTTCCATTAACAAATTTGTTTTTGACTTTTGTTGTCTTTGCTTGTTTTGGTACAACGCGAGTCAACATGCGATTTCGCGCCAAAAACCCACGGGATTCAGCACAGGGTTATATCCAGTGTATGAAGTGTATTGGTAGCCCTCTGGTGCGGACGGACGGACGTACGGATGTACGGACGGACGGTCACGTGACTATTACGTCACTACCAAAATTTTTTTGGCTTGACAGGTTACCAAATTTCCTTAGCAGTGGAGCTCCGCTGACGCGCTAGCGCGTTGGCTCCGCTATAAGACTTACAGGATTTGCAATAAAGGTGTTCAAATCTCGACGGCAGATGTGTGAATCCCACAGACTTTGCAATCGGACGGTGATGATATTCTACCAGGACCTGCCGAATAATTCAAGACATTTAAAAGTAAGTTGAAACAATTTTTTAAAGAATGACAATAGAAACAAATCAATACCAAATCTGAGTCCACCATTCGGCATTTACCTGATTGTCTGTCAAAACGGCAGTATTCCAAAACAACCGAAAACATGCTTAAGCAGTAAGTTGTGGTGATAATCCGTAGCTTCCTGTAAAGTAGTCCCGTTGTTGTTTTTGTAAACCATGGACAGAATATCAGTAAGGGTTTTTTTAAAACAATTGACAATAAAAACTAACGGTAAAAATTCACGACGTTTCGACCGCTCTTCGGCCATTATCAAACAGAATAAACCAAAAAAATCACTGACTACAAATAAGACTTCGCTGGCCATTTTATCAAAAAAGAAGCCCTAGAGGAACCGCTGAGTATGATTTCTGCTTTTGCTGGCTCAACAAGGGAAGGAAATTTGGGATTGGCATCGCGAAGACCAGTTTTCGGATTCTGAATCACTCGGGTATTTATTATCTGTTGTTATACGGATAGGATGATTCCTGAAACGATAACAGTTTGCCTTATGAAATACCTAATACAGCGTATGTCCTTAAAAGTAACGAAAACACAAATGTGAAAAGAAAACACAACCCTAATTCAAGGAATCCATGGTTCCTACTGATGTAGTTGTCGCTTATCGGAAGTTAAGGACGGTGCCTCCTAATACAGATGTATTTTTGCAAAGGTTATGACTATGGGGAAAAAATAGATCTTAGCAAGGGTTATTGGAATCCAAAAAGAAAAATGTGGGTAACCACGCATGTTCCAGAGATAACTAGTTAAGCAAACATGATTTCTAAAAAAGCGTTAAAATACAAAGAATGTATGGCAATCTCTTTCCAAATTTAAGCTCAATTATCTCTGAAAAATGCACGGTTACCCCCAATTTTCTTTTTGGATTCTGATAGCCCTTGCTAAGATCTGCTTTTTCCACATAGTCATAAACCGCGCAAAAACATTGTTGCATTAGGGGGCAAATTCCTTAAGAAACCCGAATATCCCGAGATGCGCAGAACGTATGCGCAGTAACAATAGGTGGCACCGTCCTTAAAACAATGGAAAATTTCAACGCCTAAAAGTGGGCGCTTATGGAGGTGGTCGCTTGCGGCAGATGGTCGCTTTCAAGGGAGGTGGTCGCACTGGGAGGTTCGACTGTAGCTACTTCACCCTGAGCTTATGTCAACTGTGCATCTATTTGTTCTTCTCTTTAATATATTTTTCTCTTAACTTTGCAGTCAAAGACGTCCAAGCCCAATACAACGCTATGGAATAGGAGGACAGCGTCAATGTTGTCCGCACAGAAGCTTTTATCATAGCATATGAGTGCAGTGTGTGTGCGAATAAGTGTGTTGGTGGGTGGTGGTTGATTCAGTAACTGAGCCGAGCATTAGTGACCAAAGAAGTGCATCACCGGTAGTGTCAATTCTAAGAATGTTGTCATAAGCTATTGATACGAATGCAATCAAACATTGATGGGGAGGGGGGGGGGAACCGAATGATCGACTAAAGAGTATTATACTGTGAACTTCAGGAACAAAACCTAGCAAATAAAAGGTTACAAATTTTCTCGACAGAATTTGTTTATTCAGTGGTTTAGAAGATTGCAATGAGATCACCAGTCACTGAAAATCGGATCCAGGAAGATTGCAGGACACAATCCGAGCGCCATCTATTGAACTTACCAACAGAAAACGTCCAAATTTTCAACTGCAAATAAGGCAAGAAATAAATTTCTTGCCCCGCATGAAATTGGTTGAGATAAATTCATGCCCGGCCAGGAAGGAAATCAGCCAAATAGATATTTTCATGCCCGGCATGAAATTTAGGTTTCCACCGATTTCATGCCCGGCATGAAATTTAGATTTTCATGCCGGGCATGAAATGCACCTCGTTTCCGTGCAGTAGCCTCGATATCATCCGATTTCATGCCCGGCATGGAATTTAGATTTTCATGCGGGCATGAAATTCAACCTCCTTTCCATGAACTAGCCTCGATATCATCCCTGGCTGACGAGTTTTTTCATGCCCTGGAGAAGAGATTTTTTTAAGTGGCCCACTGCCTGGATTTTTTAATGCCCAGGGTTTGGAAATTTGAAAATTTTGGAAAATGTGACGGTTGGAACTGATTTCTGCTTGAATTTGGCATGAAGAGATAAATTTCATGTCTAAACCATTGTTTTTCCATTTTTTCATTGAAATTTCACTTTCCAAGCCGTTCTGTGTTTTACAAGAAATTCAAACCTGAAAGGTCGGTGTTTGCACGCTAACAGCCGTGAACATTATTCACAGTCTTCGATCGGAATTGCTTGCGAAAATCGTTTTGCTTTTCCAAGCAGAAAAGTGTGCATCTGAATAGTTAATTTCTGTCATAAATGCTTGTTGTTCTTTTTCTGTGTTTGTTTATTGTAGAAATTTCATAACTTAACAATCTATGGAACCAAACCCATATTTCCTATTGCAGTTTAATCTTCCCCTAAAGTACAGTTGCAAAAACGATTCCGCCATTTTGGCAAAAAGTCCTTTTTTTTCTGTTATAATATCTTGCCAAATCAGGCGAGACCGGATGGCAATGGTTGACTTTACAATAGGCTCTTAGTAAGACTTGGAAGCCGCTAAGTTTTGCTTAGTCAAAAATTAGCGTGTGAAGCCATAGTTGACTTAACATCACATTAAAGTCGGCATTTTGAGAGGAACCAATAAAACGTAGTTATGCATGGTTTTCACAC
Organism: Siderastrea siderea; assembly: GCA_964030785.1. Classification (NCBI taxonomy): domain Eukaryota; kingdom Metazoa; phylum Cnidaria; class Anthozoa; order Scleractinia; family Rhizangiidae; genus Siderastrea; species Siderastrea siderea. Next base: position 70,532,456 of record OZ034968.1, on the reverse strand, counting down.
CATCCTCGGAGACCCAGGGGCAGATAATCGGGGCGAGAGGCAGATAAAACGGGCAAAAACGGTGCAAGCAGAAGCCTGGTGGGAGCGAAAGTTTAGAAGACGAGCAGGAACAGCCCCTGGGAGGATACCTTTAATGGAGAAGTTCAAGAGCCCATTTGTGTTCTTGCTTCTGATTGAGCACAAATTTTGGGGCATTGTATTTTTTGTGCCCAATCAGCGATCAGTTTATTTCACCGTTCCTTTCGTGACGTCATACAGAGTGTAACTTTGCTAAATCTTGTACCTAGTTGTCACTCGTGCGTACTGAAATCAACTTTTTGTCTCGCTCGTTCGATAGGCCTACCATCGAAGAAAGTTTTTAATAGTAATATGCGAACCCACAAAGCCGAGAAATCGAGACATTTGGCAGGGGTAATCAAGGAAAAAGAAAACAACGAGTACGAAAATCAGATTGAGGTATTGCGTGCAGTGAGGAGCAAATGCAAAGACATGCTGAGGACCGCACGTAAATCCTAACTGCAAGCATCTAGTGTAAAGTCGCCCATTAAGGCAAGCGTAAGTGAAAATGTGTTTAAATGGCTAAAATTAGGTCGAATTTTCCTGTGCGTAAGCAAAAAATGCAAGTTTGAAAAAAATTGCAAAACGTGACTATACTTTTTGCCAGACTTACGTTTTCTAGAACATCCCAAGATGCTTTAGACCTAAAACAGGTGCTCGAAATGGCACAAGAAAGACTCGTGAAACCAGACTGTAGTCTGTAAATAAGTAAACGTCTTCGTGGAGTTTATGCCAGTCATTTTGCCGAGGTGCTCTCAAACAAGCGTAAAGTATTTCTGGTGACATTGCTAGTTAGTCGAAGTATTGGATCAAACTATGTATTCGTGTAAGACAGGTGGCATAGCGAAATGCCATAACTAGATCCACTAGCACCATATTTGCCTTGTCTCAAAGAGGCTACCGCACTATGGTTATTGACAGAATGAGAAATGCTGTGAAAGCAAAGCAAAGGCTAGGTGTTTTGTAGCTTTTTGTTGTTGTTGTTGTTGTTAATATACCTAATACTATCCAGAGCGAGCTTCTCTAGGTTTTACGGGACCCTGATAGGGGCGCCCCCCACCATTAACCCTAAGGGTGGTAAAGCTGTAGCAACGAAACTTAGAGCGTATTATCAAAATAGGCTGTTTACTTGACATGACGTGGAAATTACGTTCTGTTTTCTAAGGGAAGGTCATCTTTGTTTCCCTCATTTTTAAAAAAGTAAAGAAACTAAACAAATCAGAAGAGCACTAAAATGATCTTAAACTGTAAAGTTACCACAAGAAAGTTAAACCTACTTGAATAATTATGATTGTCTTGGTAACATCAAATTTCATAGACAATGACATGCCCGATTGTTCGCAGATAAATTTTAGGAACAGTCGCAAAATCAAAGATTGGTAGCTTTTGCATGAGAAATAAGTTGCTAAGAGCACTGCCAAAGTTCACCGTGATGACAGGTCTATCTCTATCTCAAACTCCGCAAAATACCTTCCACAATTTCAGTCCCCCCTCCCCTCTCTTAAAAAGGAAAAATTTTTAATCCAAAAGTAATGTTACTATAACGCATTATTAAATCCATCGTGCCTCCTGGTCATTTCGAAACCCTAGTGTTAACAATTCGGGTTACTCAGTAATACATTGAAACGATAAAAAATGCTGCGTTGATAAACGTGAATATTTTCAAAAACGGTTTCAAAAGTGGAGACTTTTGAAAACTGCATCGTTTTGGAAACGCGCGTTTAGAGCAGACGGGTGGCAATTAAACCATTTAGAATACACAATAGCCTTAAGTTTGGTACAATGAAAACATTTCGCAACGTTGACGCTGTTTTTCATCCTTACTTTCTCCCTTACATTTTCTTTAATGCGACAGTGCAAAAATTAATTACAGATAATGTCTGGGAGAAATTAAGTTTTCGAAAAACTGATCATGGACTTCTATGCACTCCAGATTTAGTGTATTGTTTCTTTGAATTCTTAAGTAACACTTTTCAAAGAGAAAGTGTCAAATATATTAATTCAGGAAGAACTAGTTGTCTTTGAAATCCCATACAAACCTTTGAATTTCCCGCCTTCTTGCCCTGATTACCCATGATGCAACTAAGAGCGTGAACCGGTGTATTTGGCAGTAAATTAAGCGCCGAGTGAAACAATAATAAAATATTGTGGGAAATATTAACCACGCTTTGACGATTTTGTGTATTTCTAACCGACAGCAAAATATGGCACACTTTGAATTATAACTTGAAAAGTACCAAAACAAATCGCTAGGCAAAGGTTTATTCATTGAATCAATAATGGCTCCACAAATGCATTCAAAACACCTGAAAATACGCAATGCAAACTTGTTTTACCGAAAGTAAACTTCGGAAGCAAATTTGTATAAAACTGACCTTTATTCTATTCGAAGAAGTGCTTAAATCCACTGAATTACTTCTCTGAGTTCGCGGTCGATTAGCAAACGTCTGATTCTCGCCGTTCAAAAATTTTCGCTGTCAGACCATCACAAACAATCTCTTCTTTTTGCTTCGCAGTTGGTTTCTGAGAAGTTCAGTCAATGAAAAGTCAAAATTTACAGAATACCGATTGTGTCCTCAATGAGTACTTCCAGAATTACTTTAGTACTACCACAAAAATTTTAATAACCGGATAGCCTGCAAAGCAGGCGTTTTTTTTACGAAATGAACGCTTGTTTAAAATTCGATCGCTTATGCCGCCATTTTGAAAGCAAGTAGTCGTCCTCTCCCTTGGAATCATTTTTTGCCTCGCCCCAACCCTCTGTCAGTTTCATTATCCAAGATGGCGGCATATCGGCGCTCGCCCAGCATATTCATCGCTCGCCCAGCATATTCATCGCTCGCCCAGCAAAATACGCCTGCTCTGCAGGCTAAAAACCGGAAGGCACAACAGATTCGCAAAAACAGTTTATCCACGGCCGGCCTCAGACAGGATTGCGTTACATGTAACAATCAGCAATTGGAGCCCATCAGCGCGGGAGAATTCGAAAAAATTGTCATAGAAACAGATGATTGACATCCACTAAAAACACATTTGGCCGTTGGGAAAAATTCCTTGAAGTGCGCGTGTTAGAGAAAACCGCTGTAAAATGAGCGGAGAAGCCTAAAAGAAATCAGAAATATTGAGATGGGGGTATCGACGGTACTAAAGATCCAGCATTTGCTTTGACTAATGAAGTATGATGCTAAATTATTCAGCTGGGAAGAAACAAATTTATTAAAAACTTATTAGTTGCCTGGGTTCAGGTTAGGTAAGATTAAACTGAAAGGATCCATCGCTTATACTGGTAAATTGGTATGAAATAAAACGTGAGCCGTCAACCTCATGTCTCTTTTTTTTTACTTTTCTGCATATTTGAATATGTGTGGCACTTCCTCGTTGGTATCCGAAAAAAACCTATATTTTGAATTCGGAACAATAACCTTTCAATGTGTTTCCATTCACTTCATCCATTTCCTATTTTGTGAACATCAGTATTCGTAAAGAACTTATGTAACGTACGCCCCACGTGAAAAGACCAAATGAATATGTCGCTGTCAGTCCCGGCTTCAAGGTAAGTTGTTATTGGATGAATACCTAGTCTAAAGGCATTCGACTTGAAAAAGTTGATATGGTATAGTAGGACAAAATACTTATTACAGGAACTTTTCACAAAATATCGTCCTTAATTCCAAAATCGAAAATTACTGAGCTGCCGTGAAAATTAGTTTCCTCAGTAACAAATGAAATCATTTGCTCGTAGCGTCAGCATCAACCGAAGACGTTATTTTGAAAACTAGTGTAGCCAGGGCTATGAAAGTGCTGCGGAAATTTGTTTCAAGCCCTAACGAAAGACCTTATTCCACCCTTATTCTCAATATTAACGGCCTACAACTAGCTATCAGTCTGTGAAATTCTCCTTCCGATTAGGATATTAACCGCTACTAAAATTCAATTCCTACTTTACAATTTTATTCAGTAAAGTTAAATAAATATCTGCTTTTTATAAATAAAGTATTGATCCATCTTCAAAGAAACAGTTTTCTTTTCGACATGATTCTTGATTGAGTCTTGGGTTGAAACTAAAACTAGGAAACTCTGCAACATAAAATAATAAAGATGTTACTACTTCATACCCTAACGAAAAGTTCTCAAAATGTTCGCTAAATTTGAGTGCGAACACATGAAACTGAGCCTGTCAAAGTCGCCGAGGTGCCAAATTCGGCAAGAAGCACATGGCAGCTGCACAAGTAAATGAAGGCAGTTAAAACTAAAAACTTATGGAATACTTTATGAATATGTAAAGCCCGTAAGATTAAAGCTCTTAAAATGCTGGTTCAGTTTCGTCTGCGGCGCTGACGGTACCGCGCTGACTGATACACAAAAGCATGTCTAAGTCACTAAGGTGTGAAAAATCTAATGCACAAATTATTCAGCAAGAAGCGCATGGCAGCTGCTGCACAAGTGTAAAACGACAAACCACCGAAGCAAACGAAAAAAAAATTCATCGAATGTTGTGCGAATACGTGCAAGCCCTAACGAAAAGTTCTCAAAATGCTTGCTAAATTTGAGTGCGAACACATGAAAGCCTGTCAAAGTCGCCGAGGTGCGAAATTCAGCAAGAAGCACATGGCAGCTGCACAAGTAAACGACAAAGCTATCAGAAAAGGTACTTAAACTACTTTCGAATTTTTGTGAGAATACGTCAAGGCCTGTACGATTGAAATGGTCAAAACGGTAATAGAATATTAGTATGACTGGGGGACTAGGATCGAGCGTCATGGCGGGTGGCAGCTAGCTTCGGAGCTGCTTCCTTCTTTTCCCCGTTTCCACATGGTTAGACAAAATTGTACAAGGCGAAAACGAGAGGACCGGCAAAGTAGCTCGCCTGAATCGGTCAAACCACCTTCCAAGGCCGCAAAGTCTTTAACAGACACAAACGACGACGAGCCCGTGATGGCGGCATCTTCGACTGAAGAAGCAAACATAAGCCTCGAAGACATCAAGGAAACGCTCGACAGCATTCAAGCTACAATTGAAAAAGTTCTGTTTGAAAATGGGAGACTGAACTGAAAGAACTGAAGGCATCCCTCAAGACAAAGGACCGCGAAGTAAAAAGTTTGCAAGAATCTTTGTCCAAAACACGTGAGACCAACCAGTTGCTTAAAGCAGAACTCGAGGCTTGGAATATTACAAGAATATTGAAAGTAAGCGGCTTTTATGGGAGCTAATAAAAATGGAAATTCGTTCGAAAACGATAATTTACTCAAAATCCAAAAGAAAGGAACTCAAGCATAGGGAATCGGCAATTGAAGAAAGGCTACAAAAACTAGACTACCTGATATGCAATAATTTAGATCTAAGTAAACAAACCTTGGACGAGTTCGAGGGAGGAAAAAAAGAACTTGAAGACATTTCAAAAAAAAGGCAAAGAAGCAATTTTTCGATCAAAATCCCGTTGGGTAGAAATGGGTGAAAAACCTACAAGATATTTCTTTAACTTTGAAAAAAGGAACTACGAGGAAAAACTTATTCTACAGCTCAAGACTAGAAGCGATGAAATAATCACAGATATAAAAGAAATAAACAAAGAAATAGAAATATATTACAGCGAGCTCCTTCAATCGCAACTCGATACCACACTGGAAAGAGAGTCGAATAAATTATTTTCGGACTTTGTAAGTGGCTTAGATATTCCAAAAGTGAGCGACGAGGAAAACGCTTTGCTAGAAAAAGCACTCACAATCGAAGAATTAAAATCATCGCTTAAGTCTTTTCAAAATGATAAAACACCGGGCGACAATGGACTTACTAAAGAATTCTATGAAGTTTTTTTGACATACTTGGGGAACATCTACTTAACTCCTATAATGAAGCCTTTGTCAATGGTCAATTGTCTGTATCACAAAGAAGGGGCGTGATAGCATTGATCCCTAAAGAAGACTCCTGTTTGATCGACCTGTCAAATTGGCGCCCGATAACCCTTCTCAACGTCGACTATAAAATCTTAACTAAAACAATTACTAGACGAATAGAACCAGTTCTACCTAATATTATCCACTCTGGTCAGTCCGGTTTTATCAAAGGAGGATACATTGGGCAAAATGTAACACTATTATGTGATATTATGGAATACTCAGATACCAATAAACTCCCGGGCATTCTTCTACTTCTCGACTTTAAGAAAGCTTTCGATTCCATAGAATGGAGTTTTATAGATAAATCCTTAGAATTATTCAATTTTTGTCCGAGAATTAGAAACTGGATATCTACTCTTTATTCAAACGTCGAAAGTGGAGTAATAAATGCAGGTTTCATGACCAATTACTTTAAAGTCTCGCGGGGGGTTCGTCAAGGGTGTCCCTTAAGTCCCTTTCATTGCAGCCGAACTTCTTGCTACCAAAATTAGACAAAGCGCACTGTGTAGGGGCTTCCAACTTCCAAAAAATAAAAAGGCGAAAATTTCCCAATTTGCGGACGATACGACCGTCATAGCTAAGGATGTAGAGTCAGTTAAACAGGTCCTAGAATTAATCAAAGAATTTGGCGCTATCTCCGGCTTGGAAATAAACCAAAGGAAAACGAAGGCTATGTGGATTGGCTCTAGCAAAGCAAATAAACAAAAAATCTTAAATTTCGAATGTCCACACGATCCGATTAAATTTTTGGGAACACATCTCTCATATGACAACGTAAAAAACAACATTAGCAACTTTAGTCTCAAGATCCAGAAAATGGAGACCAAACTTAACATCTGGCTATCTCGGGATCTGACTTTTTATGGGAGAACATTACTTGCCAAGTCGCTAGGATTTTCTCAGTTGATTTACTCGGCCTCAATGCTCAATCATTCAGCAGGTCCAAAGTAAACTTTTCGCGTTTTTGTGGAAAAACAAAAAGGATAAGACCAAACGAGAGGTCCTCTATCTGCCACTGTCAAAAGGAGGCTTAAAGTTTCCATGCTTTGGTACAATGGTAAAAGCGTTACGATTAAGTTGGATCAGCAGATTCTTACTCGGGTCAGATGAATCACGGAAAGCAATTCCAAACTCTTACTTTACCAAACTTGGCGGGCTTCCCTTCATTCTAAAATGCAACTACAATTGCAACTCGAAAAAACTTGGCGAAAAATTACCCACTTCCTATAGAGAGCTGCTAGACTATTTCGCTGATCTGCGAAATAATTTCGAGGATCTGCACCAAAAAACATTTATTCTGTGGAATAATAAGGACATAACCACTGAAGGAAAATCTATCTATTGGAAAGCTTGGTTTGATAAAGATATTCACTTTGTCCAAGATCTTCTAAACAAGAACGGCAATTTCCTCTCGCTATCTGAACGCAACGACAAATACAATCTGAAAACCAATTTTTTGAGATATCAGCAAATCATCTCCGCAATACCAGTTTGTATACGAAATGAGGCTTCGCAATCTCTCATTACACGACGACTTTCCGAACAGGATGATAAGACAAAGTGTTAATCCTTCCCAAAATGCGATGCAAGGACTACTACCAATTATTCCTTGAAAAAAAAGACAAGTTACCAACTGCAAAAAAACATGGTCAGAAAAAAAATGAAGTGATTGCAGACAATTGGGAAAAAAGTATAAATAATATATACAAAACAACTAAAGATAACAAGCTCAAACAATTCTCCTTCAAACTTTTGCACCGTATTCTCATCACCAAAAAAGAACTTAAACGCTATGGAATTGTCAGCAATAGTGAATGCGTGGAGTGTGACGAACCAGACTTCCTTGAACACACCTTCATGGAATGCACATCCTCTCTTACACTATATGAAGACATTTTAAATTGGTTTAATGCATAACACCACACGAACATCAACCCCACTGTCGCTCAGATATTATTGAACTTCTATTAGTTATCACCTGTGTCAAATTCACTTCTTTTCAGAAAAGTCTCATTGCTCCTACAGCATGTGAAGCAATATATTTATGCAAACAAATCATTGAATAAGAATTTAGACAGGGCAGAATGCATCTCAAAACTTGAAAGAAAATGGAAAATCAACAAGATAGTATAGAACGATTTGATTGTGCTTTCCCCAGCCTTTGCTCCAATATTATTTATTTAATTATTTAGTCACATATCCTTATTGCTTTATCCTAATTAGTTATGACACTTTGTAAAACTACTACTAATACTTTAACTCCACTGTATTGTATTGTGTATTTTTTTTGTTTGCAATAAAGTCTATTAAAAAAAATAGAGTATTTATTTAGTGCATTTTTTCTTTTTTGCAAGACATGCCCGTCCGCCGAAAGATCCGAACCGCCAGAATTATCCAACACAATGACAGACGACAGGACTATCGGAAAGTTTACAGTGTGACTTATTTACGGCGAACTTGACATAATCAACCTATTTAACGACATGTATCTACATAACATTGCAATAAAATCGTCATCATGCACAACATTGATTATCGTTCACCTGAACACCGTGGCGTGGAAACTTGAAAATGAAGATGACAGTGCAGTCCTTCTTTGTTGTTTTCTTTGTTTCAAATCGAGGCTTTACCAATGCGCAGTGCATTCTGGTCCGCTGAAAGCGAGGCTCTACAACAGCGCAGAACATTGTGGTCCGCTGAAAACGAGGCTCTACCACAGGGCAAAGCATTGTGGTCCGCTGAAAGCGAGACTAACAACGTCGGCAAAATCGAGATTTTGCTTCCATTTCTTTTAAATGTTGATTATGAATTGCTGCTCCGCTCGCTGCGCTCGCTCCACAGCAATAAGCTTACAAATCTTCTTTTTTTGTTGTATTGAATTATCGTTAAATTTGTTAAAATACTCCCACTGGGTTTAAAGAAGCCCTTACTTCAAAATCGATCGATAATTTCTGACTACCACTCATTTAGTTTTTTCAGAACCCTTGTCGTCTGTTGGGCATCGAGACATCGTGAAACTGTTAGTAGTTTGTGAACGACAACCTCAGTTAAAAGGATGTTCGCGGGCTGCACCGACGCCGGATTAATTTTTTTAAACTGCAAAATTTGAACCAAATGTGGCGAGTTGCGATCACCTCATGTTAAAATCCTTTCCAAAGTAAACCATATATGACTCAAAAACTATAAGTCTAAATGTCTATTTTTCCTTGTCATGGATGGTCTGTTCACAGATTCTCTCGGCTTTTTTTCTAGGAAGATAATTGTTTACGCTTTAGAAGTTCAAATACAAACAAGCAAAGAAACAAACAAAACATCAACGCTAATACGTTACTGAAATATTTAGTAACCCTGACTAGTAGCAAAAGATAATGGAGGTGGGTTAGTAATACAGTCAACTCTCGTTATAGTGGACACCATTGGGACCGCGAATTGGTGTCTGAAGAGAGTCCGTAATAGTGGGAGTATTTTTCGGTAATTCTTATTCCCCGGGGACTTCAGCTCCTGTCCGTCATAGTCGGGTGTCCGCAATAGCAAGGTGTCCGCAATAGCAAGGTGTCCGCAAGGCAAGTAATTCGGACAAATTAATGAAGCTCAAAACAATATTAGTAAGAATAAAAATGGAAATTGAAAACCAAATGAAGTCTCAAATACAACCGTCGACAGTGAAAAATTCTGTTTATATGTTTATTCCAATATTTTTCTGATCTTTTAACTTGTCTCAGTTAGTGTTATGCTATTTTCAAAAAACTCGTATGAGTAAGATATTCAATAAAACTTTAAATAATCACGTCTGTGTAGTCTAGTGTACAAGTGTATACCGAGAATGTGGTACATAATGTAATCGAAATGAACTTTCGTTCTCAAATGGTATAAACCAGACTAAGGACACTATGTACATAGTCTGAAACTGAAAATGATAGTTTCCGTTAATTAACATTCCAAGATCATGATTATTATTGTGTAATAATATGCTTATTTATACGCCTGGATAGCCACTTCTTAGATTTACACAACAATTTAGGTTACGTTATATCTATGGCCATTCAACTACTTACAGTCGTAACCAAACATTTTAAGAGCTTCATAAATGTATGTACAAATTATATGCTGTCACGAACACTAATGACCATTTTAAGCTTCTTTTCCACTGACCATTTCTAGCTAAATATATGTATTCTCTCGTGTCTATGGCCTCACTTACCAGTTTATAATATATATATTTAGCCAAGCCTAAAAGCGGAACTCCATATCTACCGGTTACCATGGGCCGCCTATAAATTCTTCAGAATTAATCTTGTTTACTGTTTTTAACCTAGGTACTTGACCTCGTTAATTACTGTACAGTTTTATTAAGCGTATCATTTTAGTATAAACTTAGAGTTATAATTCTGTTTCGTGATTCAAGCAAATCTAGTTTTATTATCTATTTGTGCTTTCACTTTAAGTTCGCTAGGCAAATTCATTCAGTCGTTTATCGGCATTTTTCGTTTGTTTTGATTGCTGTTATTTTATTTGTCGCTTTGTATTTTGTAACGCGTGTTCGCTTCGAAACTACTAGAAATTCTCTTTTGATTTTGTTTACAGATTATTGCACAGTGTTGCACACATTTGACACATTTTGTCGTAAATTCAATCTGTTTATTGTGAATAACTTTGATTCTGTTTTACAACTGTCAATTGGAAAGCTATGTTCTTCTAATTCTGTTTGGCAAACGGATACGCTTCATTCGTTTTAAAATACAAAGGTCATGCTTTATGCACCTATCAATGTTAAGCCCGAGGGGGGGGACCTCGGGCATATGTGGGGCATTTGATTTTTTTGAAGAATTTTTGATCAAAACCCCCACCCTGGGGTCAAAAAAATGGTTCAAATCAGGTCAAATCTCCCTACCCTGGAGACAAATTGTATCGAATATCAGAATATCTGGCCGTGTATTTGTGAATTTTACTACACTTAAGGGACATTAAAGTGTCGTCTCTGCCTCAAATACGTTGTTCATTCTTGTCTTTTATAATAACAGATGACAATTTGAAAATGACTGTTCTATTTAATATTAACCTTTTGAAAAACCTGTAGCAACGTAGTAACTCTAGTGTTCGTCTTTCATTTGTTGAACACTTAATACCAATAATTCATGTAGCGTAGCATAGCGGAGAGTTTTCACGTTTATATTTATTATAAAAGTGGGAAATGTGAAAGTTGTCCACTGCTATCGCTTAAATCTCACTTTCATGTATTATAAACTGAGATGGCTTGACATGGGGCAAAATCTTCAATACATCCAACTAATAAACACGACAGAACAACACGCTATTAGGGGTAAAAAAATATACGGAACGACTGATCCTTACGGCAGTTAAAGAAACAAAGACACAGAAGACGAAATACGTAAAGCAAAAAAAATGTATGAAACAAAAAATTGCCCGATATTTCGGTTTGCAAAACAAACCTTCTTCAGGGGCTACAAAAGTAGAATGAGTAAATACGTTACAGGACCGTTAACATAAAAGTTTAAAAATTTAAAATAAATGAATATAATAGGTTGGTAGCTGAGTGTCATTAATGTAGCTCATCACGTCTGTTTAATCCTTGCGGCTCAAGTGTCTTGGCCTTGTCAATTAAGTTTGCCTCACGTGCTTTTCTTACGGAGTCGCAGTAAGTATGTATTAGTTCCAAGGAAATGAGACGGATGTCGTTGACGGAGTACCCGGGTAAGTTGAAATGTTCCGAAACAGGGGTAGGCTTAGCAAGCTGTTGATGATTTTGGACGAAACGACGACGATATTAGGGCCCAGTCCACCTCTCCAAAACAGTCAAACGCCCCCACCCAGGGGCCCAGACTCTCAGTCAAATTCCCGAGGGCGGAGATAGCAAAGGTAATCAAATACCCCACATATGCCCGAGGTCCCCCCCCCCTCGGGCTTAACATTGATAGGTGCATTAGGTCAGAATTATTTGTTCGCAAATTAGTACTTTTCTGCTCGACTTCTAAGCTTGATTTTGCACTAACCTTACATCCTTGAATGTAGAATCCTGTTTTTCATCATGTTATGGCCGCTGGATACCATTTTACTGTAAAATTATCCACTGTTTTCAAGAGTTACTTTACCTCTACGCGAGTCGCTTGTGCAACACCCGTCAAAAGACTTACGCGATTCCTCGCACGCCATTGGCTAGCAGCTGCGCAAAAATTGCTACATGTAAGAATGTCATGAAATGCGACGTACGTACGGACGCGCCCGCGAGTCATTCCGCTTGCCAATGACCATAAAAAAATTGCCAGCATGCCTTTTAGGACGCCTCGTAGTATGGGTATGGGGCTCCACTTTTGCGGCCTTCGGCCGCAAAGAAGTTCCGCTATAATTGGTGTCGTTGTGGAAAGTAAAGGAAAGATGGGGCACGACGAAAAGGTGGGTTAAGCAAAAAAAAGGGAGAAGGGTGGGACGAGAAGGGAGGGGTGAGTGGTAGCGTTTAGGGTGGTAGAGAGGAGCGTCATTTCCTGCCGCTCTCGCAACATTTTTCCTACACCACAATCTTTGTGTTTTTTTCCCTTTTTTCTCTCAAGATTATCAGCGCCTGGAACAGCCAACCTTCAATTCCTAAGTTCTATTGGTCTACATTAAAGTTACCTAAAAACTACAATAGGTGCTGTTTCAGGTCAAGGAAATGATAAAACCATCCCTTTGGTTAAGCCGTTAGGTCTTGTCGCAGGGTGGGCGAGTCATTTCCAAGACATCCAAGGTTCAAAATGGCTTCTTCTACTTTGGCGATGCAAACTACACTGATTTAATTTGGCTGTATACTGAATAGTGGCGAAATCTGACACACTAGACTTTTGAAGTATAAATCAAACGTTCTTTATGTGTTCGGCAACGAGTATTGCCTTGGACAAAACAACTCGGGATTAGATTATATAACAATGATTTTAACTTTAAAATTTTGTTGCCGCTTTTTATTGAATTTTATGTAAATCATTTGAAAGTTACAATCAGCTGACCTTATTCTGAATAGGCTACTCCCGAAAAGTCTTTGCCCTCTTTTTCAAACCAAGGCCTGGTGCTCAGCTTTTTATGTAAAAATGACTTGCCATTTACATGCAAATGAAACCTATCTTCATATGAAAGGTTGTGCAACACAGGTCTTGCTTTGATAGAGAGACTAGAGGCAATTCGAAAATAGCCTACTGTTTTGCCTAGGCCATTAATTTTTTAAATGCTCCATAAGAACTATTAATGTTAAGCAAATCCGGCCTTAAAGACATTTTAATAATTTCCAAATTCGTAACCAGCCAAACAGTGAGAATTGCAGAGAGAATCATTCACGTACGTGTTTTGGTTCTAAGCCGATCCTCAATCCCTCTTGCTAGAGTTATTCCTTGCGAAACAAAGAAAGGGCCTTCACGCTTGTCATGGTTTGCAAATTTGTCGCCTGAAGATGAAGGAATCACAATCTCGTCACGAGTTGATGTCTCTTGAAGGGCGTGCATACTTGCTCTGCTTGGTGCAGTTCTAATTGTACTCGTTTTCCTTCCTCAAAAAGCGCAAAAGGTTGTGGTGGTAATGTTACAGGCGAGATTTTATTACAACAGGCAAGGGTAGCGAAAAGCTTCTTGCGAAAGTCATTGTTCAGCAGGATATAAATACATGGGTTGATAGCGCTGTTGGCATGGGCTAGCCAGTTGAAAACGAACCGAACTTCTGTAGGTAGCGTGTGTGCTTGATCAGGCCTTACATACCAGAAGTAGTGATTGACATATACTGGGAACCAGCACAGCGCAAATACCACGCATATGATTACCAACAAACGCACCACCTTGCGTTTAGATTTCTCGGCTGCGGCACGGTTGGTATCAGTCACGTTTCCAGGAATCTTACGCAACCACAATTTACGACAAATTAAGAAGTAATTGGTGGTCATTATGAAAAGAGGGAGTGCATACACCATGGCGAAAAGGACGATGTGGTAGATCTTCAACACACGATAAGTTCCTTTAAATGTCAGATCATTTGGATCTGCCCACGGCCACACCTGCATACAATAATATGCGTCTTGTACATATCTTACTTGAAGCGCGAGAACATATGGAATCATCAGCACAAAAGATAGGATCCAAATGATTGCTGACAAAATTTTGGGTTTTCGGAAGACCTTCCCTTTAAAGGGATAGAAGATGGCGTAAAATCTATCGAATGAAATGAACACCATCGTTAAAACAGTTGCCGATATGGAAATAGGGACGGCATAGAACACGACCTTACAGGTTACCGTACCAAGTGTTCCCCCAAACCAAAGATTTCCACGAAACAGGAAAGCAACGGAAAACGGCATTACTGTTAGAGTCAAAAGCAGATCAGCAACGGCCATATTGGCGATGAAGAGGTTTGTCACATTGGCAGATGAAGATTTCTTTAGCACCACGAACAAACCAAGGGAGTTGCCGAATAGTGCTACGACGAAGATCACTGCATATGCTGCCGTCATGCCAATCTTGATGTCGGCTGGAATGCCCCCAAGTGGCGGTGGTACGTCGGCGACGTTTGGGACTTGAGTAGCATTTGTTTCTAACAAGAAAGAGATAGAAATCTTCATTAGAAAGAATCACGTAAAAGGTACAGAACAGAGGGTCTTGATAAAAGAGCGGTTATTAAAAGAAAAATTGCGTTTACCCAACGAGAACGTAGTTTACCTGCCTTCTGTAGGAAAAAGATCAAGATTTTGCGCAATTGCTTGATTCCGCGTTTCATTTTTCCATAATTTTTTTCTACAAAATCATCGAGCCGCCATTTTGAATATTTTAGGGGAACGAAATCTGGGTGGGAGGGGGGACGAGATAATTAATATTATATAGATTTACCCAAGCCTAACAGCGGAGTTCCCCCCTTTTTTAATTTGCTGGCATTTATTCATTTGTGAAAATACTCTCATTCAAGTCGTTAAATAAAAAAGAAAGAAAGAAAGAAAGAAAGAAAGAAAGAAAAAATAGAAAAAAAAAAGGAGAAAGAAGTTCATGTTCCCGTAGAGTATCGAACTGGGCTCGGCGACGTCATAAGCCGGCGTTTAGTCCTCTAGGCCACGAGCGCTTATTTAATTTTTTTACCTATCTCTTTTTTTCGTGACTAGCTGCCTATCAACATGAAAATGCTGGTGTTTTCCCTGGCAAAATGTGTTCGGACCGCCGCATAAACCATGGTTGTGGACAAAAAAAACCAGAAGGTACTAGCTTTGCTATATTTGGCGTCGAAACTGTTGCCAAATGCTGCGAACTCAAGCGATGTGCCGACCGAGTTCGCAGCAGAACCGACAACAAAGATGAAGTCCTAAGGCAAATTTGAACTTTTCGCCTTCTACTAAAAAGACAGCTGAGTATTCTTTTGAACTTGTTCTTGCCATTAATAAAATTGTTATTGACTTGGTTATATAATTATATTATATATTAGGGCGTTACCATTTGATTCTTTAGCAGCACTGTTATTGTGTATCAGTTTGAAGAAAGCTGACATCTCTGATTCTTGATCCTACAAAATTCAGCTAGTGAGGAGAACGAGAAAAACATTAGAATTTGATAGTTCCACTTTTCACATTAGTTGCCACAACGGAAAAAATATATTTGAAATTATAAATTGCTGGATTTTTTTTTTTGCAAAATTCAGTTTAAATCCTTTTTGCTTTGACGTCGGATAAGTGACAGTCTGAAGGCAATGTAGAAAATTACACGTTTTATTTATTTACTTTTCTTGTTTATGATCAAGGAGAGAAAAGATTAAGGTGTTTCGATACAGTTTTTTTGAGACCATACCGAACTTTTTGAATCGGCTCTTAGGCAGTCTTCTCCTTGTCAGATCAACGTGAAATTTGCAAAACTTGTTGGTTTTGGATTGAACTTTAGCGTGGTTTACATTTTGTAAAAATCGATATTTCCATGACAACGATAAACAAAAATCCTCGAAACAGTAGAATTGAAATTTTGCACGATCCAGATTTCGCTTCGAAAAGCAAATACCAGCATCTTAAACTGTGGTGTATGGCAAACAAAATATACAAGAATAAAAAAATTCTGTATGTTTGTTTTGAAGTAAATCGCAAAAACATTTTCAACCTTAGTTTTTGCCTAGTAATAGTAAATGCACCGAAAAATAATCAACGCTTTTATGAAATGGCTAGTAAATACTGTTAAAATGTGTCTTTTACTTACTATTTTACGCCTAGAAAAGTTTTGTTGAAACTGGTGTTCGCGATCTCGAGAACGACTTGTTTTTCTAAGATCATTCGCGTAATAATTTTGTGGTAATTTTTTAATTTGAGCGCTTTTGCGAAAATCTTAAGAACGGCTCGATAGATTTTTTTAAAACACTAAACATGCGTGCTTGACGATGTGCCCAATTTTAGTTTTGAGTCTTATTAACATTGATTCACTGGAACACTTTTAGATTTAACGTTAAAGAGGATGTATGAACCGACGGAAAGGCTTGCGTTACATATAAACAGTTGGCAAGTAAATGCTAATATATTCAAAGTAATGCGCAATGCATTCTTCCGTGAGTTTTACTTTTCGTTGTAACCTACAGTGCAACAAAGAACAAAGAAACCAGATAAAAATCACGAAGCAATGAATAACGCATTACTTTGAATATATTAGCATCTACTTGCCAACTGTGAATTTGTAACGCAACCTTCTCCGTCTTTTCATACATCCTCTTTAACGTTAAATCTAAAAGTGTTCCAGTGAATCAATGTTAATAAGACTCAAAACTAAAATTGGTCACATCGTCAAGCACGCATGTTTAGTGTTTTACAAAAATCTATCGAGCCGTTCTTAAGATTTTCGCAAAAGCGCTCAAATTAAAAAATTACCACAAAATTATTACGCGAATGATCTTAGAAAAACAAGTCGTTCTCGAGATCGCGAACACCAGTTTCAACAAAACTTTCTAGGCGTAAAATAGTAAGTAAAAGACACATTTTAACAGTATTTACTAGCCATTTCATCAAAGCGTTGATTATTTTTCGGTGCATTTACTATTACTAGGCAAAAACTAAGGTTGAAAATGTTTTTGCGATTTACTTCAAAACAAACATACAGAATTTTTTTGTTCTTGTATGTTTTGTTTGCCATACACCGCAGTTTAAGATACTGGTATTTGCTTTTCGAAGCGAAATCTGGATCGTGCAAAATTTCAATTTTACTGTTTTCGAGGATTTTTGTTTATCGTTGTCATGGAAATATCGATTTTTACAAAATGTAAACCACGCTAAAGTTCAATCCAAAACCAACAAGTTTTGCAAATTTCACGTTGATCTGACAAGGAGAAGACTGTCTAAGAGCCGATTCAAAAAGTTCGGTATGGTCCCAAAAAAACTGTATCGAAACACCTTAAACAGTTTGATCTTGGACGTGTGCATTTCTGTATAACTAGCAAATCCAGTTCATAGAAGCCGAAAGCGAATAAAATTTAAAGGACAGTTTGCTATTAATAAAAGGCTGCAATGTAGAACAGTTTTGACATTTTGGTAGAGCAATACTGACTGAAACACAGCCCAACGATTGTAACCTATTAAAGATTGAAACGTTTCTATGCCATTTACTCGACCAAAAAATGAATTAGAACATTGTCCGCACAAGGCGTCAAACAAAATGTCGTTGTGAGTTCCTCTCTGAAACCAAGTTGTAGCTTCGACTGAGTTTGCAGCAAACAGCTTATGGTTAAGCTAAGAACATTGTGGACGCTCAAAAAAGTAAAATAACTTTTCACAATTAATTTTATCCCACTGCATAAGTTGCACTGCATGTGACTATTAGTAAGTTGAACAGCCTGTTTGAGGTTTCCTTCCGTTGTGGTCATAAACAGTAGCACTGGACTAGAAAATTATCTGCTAAACAACCTACAATAACTGTGCAAGAGCAATATTTTGGGAAACTTGATACTATAGTTGTGCACCAAAATAAACTAGCGAGAAACCGGCGATCGATTCGGGAAGAACTGAACATACTTCTCTCCAAATTTATAATGCTTCCACATCGCCTTTAGAAACGTGAGCCCTTGCCGCACATAATGGCTAGAAGTCATCAGAATTAATAGCACCAGAATAAACAAAAAGGATAAGAAGGCTTATCAAGACCTTTTCTTTAGTTTCCTTTAGTTTCCCTTTACATAACTTACCTTAATGACAACAGCTTTGCGGTGGCTCCTGATCAAACGACAGAAGAAACCGTTTGCATAATTTAACAGATTAAAGAGTGTTTTTATGCGCTGTTTAATAAAGATGGGTTGTGAATATAAGTTTACAGCTAATTAACGATGACATTAAAAATAACAAAAACATTATGATTTTGGACTCAGTTCCTATTGAGATAAAAATATGAAAACTTGAAAATATTTAAACCTGAGAAAATCTAGTTTTTACGTTTATAACTTGAAATAAATTGCCCGTGTACTAACATATTGCGTTGGTTATAGAATTCAGCAGAGGTCATCGAGAAAAGTTAAATTCCGAGGGTTTCTGGAATAACTATTTCTACGTGACGTTTTTTTTTTTCGTTCTCAAAATGAAACGTTTACATACAGGACAGCTAATGAGTAGCTTGAGGGTTGCAGTCGGCACAAACAGTTTAATTAACCAACTTGCTGGCGATATGTGATGTTGCTTGAGACATACGCCTTAACATAAATCCTCAAAAATCTTCTGTAGGCTCTTTAGTATTATTTTCCTTCGGACAATGACCATGACAACCTTTTGAAAGAGTAAAAAAACATGATCTATACAATAAAGGAGACGTTATCAGTGTTGGCACATGTATGATAGCAGGTGCAATTGCCAAATTAAAAAGTTAAAAAAAGCCACTTGTCAGTTTTCATAAAACCTTCCACCCTAATGTTTAAAATATTTTGTATTGATGTCATTCTTTTTATTGCCGAAACACCTACTGCTTGGTGGGAGAGAGTCATTCGTGATGTGTTTGTTTCGTATTCAAAATGAAAATTTTACGTACAAGACAGCCAGTTAGTAAAACATCCTAACTGCACAGCTATTGCCATGATGCAGGAAGCTAAGTTATGGTTGGGTACCCGCGACTGCCAGGGAAACAGGCGCGCTGAATGTAGAATGCGGTGTTGACCGCCACCAGGGCAGCTGGGAGGGGCGAAACTTAAAAGTCTCTTCCTCCGATCTCCGTTGAACTGGTCACGAGGTGAAAGAAACTTTGATATTTGAAGCTAGGGTCTCAATGCATCATGCTTCTAGCACGCAGGCACAACACGACGGAATTTAAAGAACTTAAACCTTTTCTGCGCGACGGGCTAATTATGTATGCAGTGAGAATAGTAGTTTGAACGTTGCAGTCCACATGCAGTTTAAATTAACTAATTTTGCTGGCAATATATGAAGTTGCTTGAGAGTGACTGCCTACATACATTTTGCAAAAAATTCTCTGAGTTCTTTAATAGTTATTTGCCTTTGGACTATGACAATCAGTATTTTGAACGAGGGAAAAAAATTCAGCTTGAGTCAAAGGGTAAGTTACTAGTTCTGGTTGGCACATGTATGATAACAGCTGCATTTCTTTAATGAAAAACTTATCACTTTTAATAAGACGTTTTCGCTGCAATGTTTAAAACAATTTGAAATTAATTTCATGGAAATTCTGAACTCAAAATTTACAACCTCATAAACCTAATCTATACAAACGAAGCTTTGTGATGTGTTATTAATAACTAACCATTCATCGTTTTAATTGCCTCAACACCTACTGCTTTGCTGGGGAATATCATGCAGGTACTCATTACGTAACTATGATATGAAAGGAAGTTGTTAGTTGATCTCTGGCAGTTTGAATTAGAAATCTTCGTTCAGTAATCTTTTTTTTTAATTTTTCCACCTCTAAATTAGCATTAGTTGCCAACCCCGCAAAATAAACTATAGCTAGTGAGGAGCCGGCGATTGATTCGGGAAGAAAAAAGCTATTGGGATGGATGGACGCAAAAAGGCAGTCAGTCGTTTAAGGTGTTTCAGCTCGATTGATCTACGCATCCTTTTAATGCATAATTGATTGCGTCATTACCCCCCCGCAACAGCGCATCCATGTTCAGAACGTGGCGGGTTTCTAACGAGGATGAGCTTTCTGGAGCCGAAATAAATCGTCATTTTCTCAAAAACGATCACGGTGACCTACGGTTTTTAGCCCAACAATTATCGCCTTTGTGTTGAACAAGATTTAGAAAATGTGAAAAATAGTCGCTACAAACGCGATTCTTCCTCACTACTAAAGGAGACAAAATCATAACCTCGATAATATGATACCATTTGATGCTGTATGACTCAGACACAAAACACATATCAATTTGTTGCTTGCGCTTAACACATAAAATATATCTCGTTGTTTTAAGTTTGACCTTTCCCTGTTCTTCCTGCTCCCATCAAATGTAGCAGGAACTTGTCAAAAAAGCGCGTGGGTTATTTCAAGTAACTGAACGGTGAGATCGATAATTTTCGATGAAACCCTTCGTCTGGTTATGCCATGCTGATGAGTCAAAACAAAGACGAAACAACTGTTCATGGTTGCCACTCCACAAGTAATTGTAGTGATTATTTTATTTGACAATGCGCATGTGTAAGGTTCTGGCCAAAACCGCAAAGACTTCTGCTGTTTAATGGGTTTTAAATTGAGTAATCCTTCAACAGTTGCGTCTCCAGCCAAGTTCCCTGCTAATGTCTTATTTCACATTTTAAAGTGAAGAGGGCGTTGCCCTAATTGGCCACTCTACAAACGAGTAGAAAACTGGATCGAGTTCATTGGTTAAAATCTAAAATCAAATCAGCCAAGGAACTCAAAAAATAGTAATCCTGCTAACTTTAAAACAGATCGGTTGTATATAAACAGCACAAGTGGCTTCTAAAAACCAGACAATTCACAAAGATTTTTGAGGTTAGGGGGGATGTGCTTTTCAAAATAGCGCGGTTTACACGTTTATAAAAAAATTTAAGTTAGTGACTTTTCATCCAAATGTTTCCAAACTCTGAAAACGATGGTGCTGTGCTCTTTTATGAAACAGGCCACTTCTTGGTACTTTCAGCTTGGTCCAAGACCCCTACTCGCTTTTGAATCAACATCGATAAACTGAATAACCATTTAAGATTAACAATTGTAATAAACTCCGTGGCCAATTTCGTTTTTTGAGTAATGCATTTTAAACTCTTTCTTCACAGCTCTTTTTTTTTCAAATGCTTGCTCATTGCAGTGATTATTTTGCTGCAGTTTTGGGTTATTTATAATTTTTTTACCGTGACTATGTTTTCATATATAACATTTAGACACATTTTTAAAGCATGCTTTGCGAGACTCGGTTGATATGTGTCTAAGATATGGTCTATTAAGTATTGTGCAGTCAAGAATAATAACCGTCTCACGGACGAGATCTCGTGGTTGCTGCACAGGAGACCAGGCTCACGAGCACACCATTTTAGTGGCCAAAATATAAGGATTTGTATGGAAATAGATCCACGCGCTAGTTTAGTCAGGAAACTAAAAATGACAGTAAATAGCCAACAAAGTTTACATACCAGATCAAGCATTGCCCTTGTGCTGTTTCTTGACCGTCTGAAGGCCTTTCAGCCGCAATTCAGTCAGCTTTTAGTTTTCCGAAACCGGTAACCTTCGACGATTAGCACACCAGCAAGCGTCTTCGTATTACATCAAAGTAGAATCTCAAAAATGTATGTTTTTCGTCTCTTCTTAAAAAAAAACGATCTATTCCATTCTTGTTTCCTATTTTCTCTTGTTGAGACAATCCTTTCTGTGTTTCTCTTGAATATTAATTTATCGCCAACGGACAGCAGACGCAAAAGGTTAATTGAACTTTCAAACACAGAATCCCATTTTCATTCACATCAGCAAAATCAAACATTGCACCATACAAGATTAATTATGTAATCATAACCGGAAATCGAGTGTTCTCGTTGACTGCGTATGCTTCTCAATCAACACAAGTATAATCGCGATATGATCCTGACAAAAATCTGTTTTAAGAACAGATCCGTGTTTGCTGTGATGTCGCTCTAAATTTCTCTTAAATTTTACCACGGCATCCTGAATTGATAAACGGCACAATGCATTTGCCGGCGGTTATTACTCCTAACAGCAGGATTCCCAGGCATCCTAGTTATCTGATATATCAGCGGCTAAAAATAACGAAAGTTTCTACGACATAGCCCGATGATACAGCGAAGTTCTTCTTTTGGGAATACCAAAGATCTCGCGAACATCAGCGAATCTTTACGAGAGCTAACCACAGGAATGTGCTCACCACAATATCTCGTAGTTGCTCTCGCAACCGCGAGAGGGATGTTTTACTTTTTTTTCAGTGAAGAAAAAAAACAAAACAAAACAAAACAAAAAAAACAAAAAGGCAGCATATTTTTGAAGTCTGGTATGCAAAGCGTGTGGAATTCTCGCTTAAGCAGAAGCAGCAGCAGCAGCAGCAGCAGCAGCAGCAGCAGCGTCATTTATTAGTGTTTAACCCCTAAGACTAGCCGTAGCCGTTTGATTTCTCTCCAAAATTTCTAACCGAAAAAAGAGCCGCATTTTGAAGTCACAAATGTCATTCTCATTGTCATCTCGGGAATTTGCAGTCCAGCTGCCCAAATCCTTGTTGGTAGTGTGAATACTACATTTCCATCTACATTCAAGGCAAAGATTTGAACCCTCCCTTTCAAAAATTAAAAATCATCACCTCAGTCATGATAATTTCTATCTCCGTCTTGTGGAGTTGTTGGCCTTTTTGCTTTTTTAAATAGAAACATTTCCAGGTAGGTAGGCCAAATGTTTCTTTAATTTAATGTTGGGGTAAAATTTAGTGCTACACGCTATGTATCTTAAAAACCGATGACGTCACAAATGGTTTAAGGTGCACAGAAATCGCTCCCTGGAATCAACCTATTGGTTTTCAAGATATCGTAACATGGAAAAAAACCTTAGATGCTCCGGGACCCTGGCATCTCGTTGGAGATATGTTTGCTTGTACGGACAATAAGGGAACAAAAACATTAAAAAAGTAGGAAAATATCTTCTTGAGTAAGGTTGATTTAATTTCTCTATTTCTTTAAGTACCGTGTATGCAGAATTGATTGCACTGACACTTGCGTAAATGAATACCTCAGTGGCTAACACCAGCATATTCTGATGTTGTCTTCACAACTTAAGTTTATTACCAGGCTAGGTAACCTTCGTTTACAGCACTAATTGTACTGCGAATAGCATACTTACAAGAGGGGTTGTTGAAAAACAGAGGGAATTTCGCATACGATCTTTTTTTGCATTGAAAATTTTACTTGATTAAGTTATTTTTAGGTCATTACCGTCGTCAATTTAGCACCAGAGAAAATTTGTTCATTGGGTGGATGTCTCATTTGGGGTGGTTTAGAGGGTGAGGAGGGGTCGGGGGGAGTTATGACGATAGTGATGATCAAAATAAATGATAACGTATCACTGAAGTAAGACTTGTATGTAGGTATTCCCTCTTTTTCCCATTATCTCCTCCTTAACTTAAGCAGGAGAACTGTTGTCCCAGTAGTTTACGACATAATTTCCCTTTTCTAATAACTAATTTACAATACTTATTTACAATAAATTTACAATTAAATGATTACGACTGCTCGTGTTACAAACTCTATGTTTTTATCTATGTCACCTTTGGTAAACTGAGTGTAGGCGCTTTTGCTTGCAATACACGGCATATGTATTGCGCCGAATTTGGGCTCGGTTCCCAATTAATGTTTTGTTTTCAAAAATATTGTAAAGCAAACCATAACATTGGAAAGTACTGCTGAAGAGCTTTTAATCGAATGATCACACGAAAATAATTACTGGAATAGAGAGTATATATTGATCTTGTGACAAATTTAATTTCAGATAAAAAGGAATGCGCAGATATCCTCATAAGATATCCTCATAAGCTATATGTATTTATAATACTTTGTCCTAAGTCAAGTGCAAGTATTCGCGGACTCAAAAGTTTGCATCCATTACTGGAATAGAAAGTTAATTCTTAAAGTTAAAAGACTAAGGTGCATGCCATATATATTGATCTTATGACTAATTTAATTTCAGATAAAAAAGGAATTCGCAGTAAGATATCCTTATTTAAGCTATATGTATTTATAATACTTCGTCCTAAATCAAACGCAGTACTTGTGTAAATTCAGGTCTCATGTGCACAAAAATAAAAATGCAAAAGCATATAAGTCCGGATAGTAATTGGAGGAAACTTAATTCCCATACAAGTATCACTCTTATGGATTTAATAACCGAGGACTACAATCAATATAGTTCGTTAGTCCTCTAATCCTGCCTCCAAACCGGCCGCTTCTTACTAGACACCATATTTCAGTCAAGGCGTCTGCCATAGGTTGTTGTGATGGATTGTTATTGTGGTGTCATCTTGTACAACCTTTGGACTACTTGGTGGTGAGCGATCATCTTTGACACTCATCAATGAAAGCGATAAGTTTGTTTGCCCATCTTTCTTCTCGGTCGGGCTGCTTGGTAAGGTATAGGCACTTGATCGTCCCATTGACATTAGTCTCCACAAGCTAACGGTTGTGTTATTCTGGTTGCAGTCGTTGGTTTTCGTGGACATACGAAACAACTTGTTTCGGTAATGTACAAGACAAGGGCAGCAGGCCAGTAGAGCGAAAAGCTCCTTACGAAATTTGCCGTTTAGCAGGATGTATAGGCACGGATTGATGGCGCTGTTGGCATGGGCTAGCCAGTTAAAAACTAACTGAACCTCTGTTGGTAGCATGTGTGCTTGATCAGGCCGTACAAACCAGAAGTAGTGATTGACATATACTGGGAACCAGCACAGCGCAAATACCACGCATATGATTACCAACAAACGCACCACCTTGCGTTTAGATTTCTCGGCTGCGGCGCGGTTGGTATCAGTCACGTTTCCAGGGATCTTACGCAGCCACAATTTACGACAAATCAAAAAGTAAACAATAATCGTTATAAAAAGAGGCAGTGCGTACATCACGATGAAAACGACGATGTGGTAGATCTTCAGCACTCGTAAAGTTTCTTTGAATGTCAGATCATTTGGATCTGCCCACGGCCACACCTGCATACAGTAATATGCGTCTTGTACATATCTTACTTGAAACGTGAGAACATATGGGATCATTAACACAAAAGATAGGATCCAAATAATTGCTGACAAAATTTTGGGTTTTCGGAAGACCTTCTCTTTCAATGGATAGAAGATGGCGTAAAATCTATCTAATGAAATGAACATCATCGTCAAAACAGTGGCCGAAATGGCAATGGGGATGGCATAGAATACTGCCTTACAGGTTATGGTACCAAGTGGTCCCCCAAACCAAAGGTTTCCACGGAAAAGGAAAGCAACGGAAAACGGCATCACTGTTAAAGTCAAAAGCAGATCTGCAACGGCCATATTAGCAATGAAGAGGTTTGTTACATTGGCAGATGAAGATTTCTTTATCACCACGAACAAACCAAGGGAGTTGCCGAACAGAGCTACGACGAAGATCACTACATATGCTGCCGTTATGCCTATCTTGATGTCTGCTGGAATGCCCCCTTGAGGCGGTGGTGAGGCGTTTGGAACTTGAGTAACGTTTGTTGCTAACAGAAAGAGAAGAGATACAAAACTTTATGAAAACTAAACAAACTCTAAAGGAAAAAAATAAGCAGCTTTCTTAAGTTAATGGAAAGGAACCTGCTGAAAGCTTGCTTTACTGTCTTTCCCCCCAAAAAAGAGATAAAAGACGTGAAAAATGAAAAAAAGGGAGGAGTTATAAAATTGAGAGATAAAATGACGGCTTACAAACGTAAGGTTCTACTAGAATTGCAATTTTGATTCGGACATGCTGTTGCAAACTGCAACCCATCAGTGCACATCTATCCTTATATTCAATTCCTGCAGCTTGTCATTTTGCTCTCTAGAATCTCTCTACTATCCGAATCTCTCTACTATCCGACATTTGGTGGCATTTGGCAGTATAACAAGGAGTACTATAATTAGGGAAGGCAAATAATATTATATCCATATTTTGTCTCCATACTATTTCTTAAAATCCCGTGAAAGCGTACGGAAATCGCAGGACAAGTCCAAAAGGGTGAGAACTTGAATCCTAACTAACTTTCGTCGAATCTCATTCGATCTCGTCTTGCTCCGTCCGAAACATGAACTTTGAAACTAATTATTATAAATTGAAATCGCTTTGCCGATGAAATACTCATTTCGACCCAAACTACTGCTAAGGCATAAATTCTCACCGGCAGTTACATTATATTTACAATGAAAACAATGTAAACGGATTGCTGTCTCTGATGATGGCTTTATTCCCGGGAAGAAATGTTTACCGAATTATAACGTTTATAATTATTCACGACATGCGCATTATTGCTCAAGGCTGTAATCCTTGGGCCAAATTTCGCGTTATTTGGGAAAACTAACCTTAAATTGATTCAAATTGAAAGAAACTGGAAATGCCTGTGAACAAACGTGTCTAGCTAAGAAATAAATTGCAAGAAAAAGTGGGCGATTTTGGCTGTTCCAAAATTTGTTCTCGTTTGGAATCTCTCACTCCACTCCTAGCTGAGTGACTTTTGTCGTTTCTCCTTACCATTTACTCCCGTTGAATTATTCATTTTAGTTCCTCACTTTTACGGGCACGATTTCTGTACTGAAAAAGAAAAATGTATAAATGAAAAATAAATTATTAGAAAATGCAAGCATTGTGGAAGGTCTTTTGATAATGGCAATTTAATTAGTTTTGGCTGCCCGTAACGTACAATTAAAAAAAAAAAAAGGAAAAATCACAAGAATGTTGTTTCTTGCTGCTTCTCTTTTCAGAAACAACTTAAGTTGTTGCTGAAAAGAGAGTTTGAATTGACATTCAGAAATGACATTGCTGAATGTCTGTTTGTTTGTTTGTTTGTTTGATTTTTGCAAGAATAACAGAAAAGAAGAGATAGGAGAAATGAAAAGGACATTTTAGAAGTATTCAGGTGAAAAATCTCGGTTTATAGGGCTTTTATTACGCCATAGATATTTGAATTTTATTGAGTCCAAAACTACAGTCAGTTATTTTTTCCTAAAATGTCACCTCGAATTTTCGTGGCATAAGTAATAATGGGATCGAAGTTTGTTTTGCTTGGGCTAAAAATGTCGTCTTGAGTAAAAAAAAAGGACTGACTTTCTTAGATTTTCTTAAAGGCAGTTGACATCCTCGGATTTCTGCGCGAATATGACTCAGTGAAAAATGTATGCGAGATTATTAGAGTAGAAAATGTCCAGATTCCATAATACGAATTAAAAGGATAATCGTAAGTTGAAAAATCGATACCTCTTTCTAAAAAACGGAAATTCGGGTTAGATCTAGTATCAACTGGCTCAAAATGCTCAATTTAAGATAGTACCTACTGTTTTTTGCTTAAATTTCCTCTTTTGCCTTCAAATTTGCGATCGCGAGGTAATCGAGCCCGAAGTATAGAAACGACGAGGATGAGGAAGAAACAGATTTACGCTATCTGATGGGGTCTTGCTTTTTAAATAAACAAGTTACAGTTATATTTCTTACCTTCCAAATGAATTGTTCTTCTTGAATATTTTCTTGCGACGGGTTTTCTTCTGAAATTAAGATTTTTTTATTTGATCAATATTTTTTTCAGTCAAAACTAGCGAGGTCGCTTTATTTGGGGGCGCTCTTGTCATTACAAAGCAAAATTAGTAGGAACCAGCACATATGTTAGATGAACTGGAGTGCATACTAGCGGCGTTTTTATGAACTGATAAATCAAAGTTGCTAGACGAAATAAAGGATTATCAGAGGCTTTTTTAATCAGTGTTAGACTGACCGATTTGTTTGCCAAGGTATCACTTTTTTGGCGCCAAGCATAATTTTTATTTGATTGTTAATTCAAATAGATTTATTACCCAGCAATCGTAAAATATTTGGATCAGTTTTAGTTCCAGATCGATTGCATTTCAGTTTGTCTTTGCACAGCCGCCCGATTTACACAGGCTAAATTTCTTTCCCTGCAAAACTAGAGTCAATTAGTTAAGTAAGTGGAGTGGCAGTGATGTAATTTATTCAGGTTTTTTAGATATCCTTCGAGCACTGAGAGAAAGACGTGTAAACAATAATTCTGAAAACTCAACCAACAACCAGTTTTGCGGAAATCAGGGTCAAATCATGAAGGAAATTACTGAGTTTAAATTTTGAGACGTGATTGACATGGAAGCTGTTTTTAAACATTGCAAAAAAACTGTAAAATGTCGACTAGTATTTAACTACCTTTGTACTGATGTACTTACCTTTGCAGATCCACCTTGAAAACCCACGACGCACTGTTTTTATTGCTGTCTTCTGTAGCGATATAAGCGGAGGCTTATCTTGTGGATAAGTAGCCTGCTAGCCACAATGTCTTATCAAGTTTAATAACGTGATTTGCACCACGCAAGCTAATAAATCTGCAAATAAGTCACATAATACGTGCTGTTGTTACATTAGGAGAATATTGCCTTAATGTACATTAGCGCACACGTGACAAGCATTTAAATTAAAAACTTGTTACAGAAGGGAAATTTAGCGAAGAAAGTGCTTATTAAGCCTCTAAAAAAATGGGGAGCCAAGTTGATACCGATTTTTCCACTAAGATTGTTTTTCACTCCACCACAATCATAGATACATACTGTATGGCGCTGAATTTGCGTTGGAGCTAAAACGTTCAAATTAGCTGATACGTGGTGAATATGTAAAATATTAAAGATTACTGATAAAAAAAGTAAACATATTGGGACATAGCTGACACAATGTAGCAACCTTGTGTCCGGTGTTTAACTTACAAAGAACTGTTTTTAAAAGTAAACGGAAAGTTCTCGTTTACAGTCTGCCTGGCGATGTTGTCCGTGTTATATGCAACTCGAATGAAAAGTACAATTTTTTACAAATAAAAACTAAGTAAAAAAGGGAGAAAGAAAGGGAAGAAGAAAACGAAAAAAATTAACGTTTCAAATAAACCGGCGAGCATATTAAATAAAAACCGATATGCACTGTGAAATTAAGTTTCTGGGGAAAATTAAAGGCCTTAGGCTATACATTTCAATTTATTTCATCTGTCTTATATAAATAAAATATCCTCTTTTGTAAGTTAGTAAATACCCGTTTTGCTTTCATAATATTTATTGTGTGAATGTCAGCAAAACGCAGTCAAAAGGACATTCATTCAGTTTGGACACAAAAATTATTACATTTATCCTGCTATTTGAGACATTCCACTTAAGCTTTTAATTTCGAATTATATTCCGTGAAAAGGAAGCACTATTAAACAGATGACGAAGTTTCTGATAGGTGATTCCATTACATGTACACTCGTCAGCTTTATGATGGTAAATTGATGTCATTGTCCACATTATATTCGGTTCGCATACCACCGACAACTAAGGTTGTAGATAAGGTAAGTTATGTAATGCCTCAAGATAAAACGAAGCTGACATGTGTAATTTTCAATAACGTACCCATCCTAATTTTTTTTTCATTATACCCACTTTTGGTCTCAAAGCCTAATACCAAAAAAAATCAGCTGCTACTAATAGTAATCACAAAAAAAGTCTAATCTAT
Source organism: Siderastrea siderea (assembly GCA_964030785.1). Classification (NCBI taxonomy): domain Eukaryota; kingdom Metazoa; phylum Cnidaria; class Anthozoa; order Scleractinia; family Rhizangiidae; genus Siderastrea; species Siderastrea siderea. The sequence goes on along the minus strand of OZ034968.1, from coordinate 70,502,858 downwards.
GACCTTTACTGTAGAAAAGAAATGTTTTTCTATAATTTCCCGATATTTTTAACCATTTTTGCAACATTATTTACACTTTTCTAACATTTTTCTTTTACTTTTCAAGGATAAGAGAAGCAGTTCGACTAATTTCGATAATTTCTAGGAATTTACTCATTTCCAGATTTTCATGAGTTCTTCTGACCATTCTCGAGCAAACTACAATGGTATTTTGATCAAACAGTAGCTACATTTCAAGCATCAAGTCACCAGTGCAAATTTATGGTCGTAAAAAGGACACAAACTTGGTAGGCTTCTTTATCAAGAAAGAGAGAAAGAAGAAAGAATTCAAATCAGTAATTCTTTTTAGCATTAAATATCCGTACTGAAATGATTCTAGAGAAGATAACAGAAATAGAATAATGATGTATTTTAATTTCGATCCCTTAATTTATAGAAAAAAGAAAGAGTTGCAGAAATTGTTTTCTAAGATTACGTATCCTTTTCTGTTTCTCTTTTTAAATGTACTGCCGTTTTTGACTGGACAGATCACGCGTGCAGTCTAGTGCGCGTGCAGTCTGGGAGCAGGGATGGCGCAGTGGTGTGAGCGCTCGCTTCCCACCAATGTGGCCCGGGTTCGATTCCCGGTCCCGGTGTCATATGTGGGTTGAGTTTGTTGTTGGTTCTCGTCTTTGCTCCGAGAGGTTTTTCTCCGGGTACTCCGATTTTCCCCTCTCCTCAAAAACCAACATTTCCAAATTCCAATTATATCCGGAACCCGAGGGCCACAGGTTTGTCAGTCCCAGACTGTTAAGTGTCACCCTCGTTAAACAAAGTTGATTTATTTATTTATTTTATTTTTATTTTATTTAGTGTACTCGGAAAGGTGAAAAACAATACCCATAAATCTTTATAGAGTGGGTCAGCTCAGGTATCACGGAACAACTGTCATCCAACGGTACACCGAACATTATCGTGCTATTTACAACTATGAAATACAGAGAGAGAGAGAGAGAGAGAGAGAGAGAGAGAGAGGGGGGGGGGGGGGGGGGCGGCGTTTGTGAGGGAAAATGAAACACTAATAACCCTAGCTTACTTTGAGCTGAATGTCAAATCTTAGTCTTTAATATACGTGGCTCTCACTTTGTTTCCTATCCAACTATTTTTACGTTCTGCAATACTGACGATAATGTGACCACTGATTCGCTAATCCTGTTGCGTACTACGATTCTTGGATCCATTTGTTTCTGAGATGTCAATATAACGGTTTGTTGCGTGTTGGTTGAAATAAGTTCACGCAGTATTTTTTCTTCCCCACGTGTACAGAAACCTTTTCATCAACGAGCGGCCAGAAATACTGAATCACTAACCTTTTCATAGATACAGGGACGCCATTTTCAACACTGCCATCTAGTTTATGACGGAGATTAAAGCACGATATTTGTTTGTTTAAGTAGTGTTCTACTACACGTATGCTTTCGCTGTGGACACACAAATCAAGCAAATCATGTTTTTGAAAACGTTTTGAAGATTTTCCATTTTCCGTTTTATTGGGCGAGATCACTTCCTCAAGACTTTGAGTTATACGTATGCGAATACATATTTTCTTTTAAGTCGCCCCCAGCGTAACCAAAAAATTCAGGATTGCTGCCCCAACTGAACTGAATGATGTGATCAAAGTAGTTTCTTGTGAAGTAGCTTAGTTCTTAACAAATTTCTTCCATGAGGACGTTTTATAAAATTTGGTAATTTGTACATTTGCACTTCGAGGGTTCACAACTTGAAGCGTACGAGTTGTTTTGTTCTTATCAATAACTTGTTTACTACCTACAGGTAGTATTATTTATTACTGAGAGCTTTCAAAGGCAATATAAGGTATTATTCGGTGCTATATATAGCTAGTTAAATGTCCGAAGCAACTCCGAGAATTAGTTAACGAACTGAAACTTAGCGTAACCTTACCTCAAGTCGCATGCTTTCCCTTCAATACGCTTGCTTCACTCCACTATTTAGTACTGTAATCGCATTCATCGATCATAAGGTAATGACTTGATAAGGACTGAATAGTAATAAAGCAATCGAAATTAAAATATGAGCGTACACCGCCTTATGCTAAAAATAGGCCGTTTTCATCAGTGCAGGGCTCACGTTCATCGCATACGATGACGCAGTTTCACAGCTGCCATCCACTAAAGGTTTAGAAACAAATGACTGATGACTGATGTTATATGTGCATAATGATTAGAAGTCTGTTAATCTAAGAGTCAGTTAATTGAAAAGTGAATTCCCAGAGAGGTGGCACGCGCCAATGAGAAAAGAGATGAGCTCGCTTCACAACAAAGCGGTTTACTTCAATTACGCGAAAACAATAAGAAGGCAAAGGCGGCTGTGCGCAAAAGGACAAACATGTTGGTGATGGGGGTTTTGTAACGGTCATTTTGATGCAAATTAAAAATCGAAATTTGTAAAGTCTTGCTTAATTAAACGAACAAATAAGGCTGCACACTGTGGTGACTGATATCAGATCATGTCCGTGACTCGCTGAAACTCAGAAAGGCTACCGACATCGTTTGATTATTACGCTGAAAGTAAGAGTTATACGCTGTTGACACAACAATATAAATCTCTGTAGGATCAAAGCCTAGTGAAGTCTTGCAGACATGTTCGCTGAAGCAAATGACGGAGTACATCTATTTATCTCAGTCAATTGCCTTTTTGAGAAAAAAAAGTGGTTGTTTAGACTTAAGCTGAGAGGGGCTGGTTTTTGTTACGGTGTATAGTTTATCGCGCTATATGTCATTTCAAGTTATACGAGAGCATGATCAATGTCTTTTTCATTTGAGAAAACCTCAAGCTTGATGGTTTTACCATAGCATTCTTGTGTAAAGAAAAAACAAGTTGTGTGCATTGATCATTAGTTTTTTTGTCCAATGAAGTTGTACTTCCTCTGATGTAGAACATCACAATTAACCTTACAAAAATTTTAACTGCTTAAATGCATGAAAAGTCAACGATGAGGAAAAAGTACTGATGCAGTAACTCCTGCAGAGAATTATGACCATCATTTTTGCTGGAATGATTATTCGACATGAAATAGTGAAGTAACATTAGCTTAGCAAGCCTTTGCTTGTACATTTTGAGTTTGTCATTACTTTCATAACAATATATTGTTATATTTCACACACTAGCTAGAGTTCTTTAAGGCAAGATACGTCTCCATGTAAATACACGATACATTGCATGTCAGTTGCCGTAAAGAAATTATCACATGACAAGTTCACGTACAATACTTCCTCGATCAGCACCCTCCCTCGAGTATTAGCGCCGCCTTGGCGCTATGAAGATGGAAAGATTTAACCGCCAACCCCTCACCAGTGAAAATAAATTAAATTTTCTTCACGTTTACTGCTAAGGAGAATAAATTGCCGAAAAATTAGCCAATTTATTGACTACGAAGAGGTCAAAAATGCGTGCAAAATTTGAATCAGGCGCTTTTTGGAGAAAATAATTGGCGTGGACTAAACCTTGCATTTAGGTAAGGATGGACGCAATGAAAAGAAAGATGTATTAAATGAATTATTGAAATTTGAAAAGGTGGGAGACTAATACACGGAAACGGAACAACACAAGTTTGCAGACGAAGCTTAGCATTAACACTAGAGTCGATTTGAAAATTAATCACGAAGCAGGTTAGCGAAGGATCAAGGACGTAACAGTTATCGACGAAAGCAGTTTGCCCTGAAAACCTTTTTTTTATGTTCTTGCTCAAGAAAGACGCTTTTATCAGCTATTTCCCTCCAAACGTGATAAGACTGTTGTATTTTGTTTTATGCGAAGTCAAAAATTGCCCTTGCTTAGACCAATGCTTAGACCCTTGCTTAGACCCTTGCTTAACAGTTCAACACTATTTAATATTGGATCCAGTTCCGTGTGATGCCACAAAACAAAAATCAACAGTTGGGAAGCTCTTGCCTTTCAAGGAAGTCAACGTCAACTTTATATTTTAAGTTCCAGCCAAATTGGATTCGACATCTCATTCAACTCCGTTTGATTAACCCTTTCACTCCTAAAAGTGACTCAAGACAAATCCCAAATTTTATTTTGTAAAAAACTTAAATATAAATGGTACGGTGTAAAAGTACTGCTGAAGAGGTTTCATTCTCATCTCATCTCAGTCTCATCATAGGATTCCATCCACAGACTCAGAAGTTAGAATCACCTTAATGTCTCCATAACTGACTTTGAGAGTGAATTCGGCAAGTTAAACGCTTTTAGGCACCCTGTTGAATGATGCTAAATGATTCTAAAGGATGTTGAATGAATTTGAATGGTGTTGAACAAAGTTTGATTGCCGTCAAGCATTCCTGCAACAAAGTTGTATATTCAACCTTCTATTGGGTGATATTGAATCTGTTTGACTGAGGGCTTACATTTTTAAGTTTTACAGAAAATCAAGGTCACCGTCGATTTCTATTGTTTTTTATATGTTTGAGCTCGTTTACAAACGATTTACCCTGTAACAGCACACTGCTGGACGCAAGAGAAGGAGAAAACAAACATGGTTTGAATAGTTTTTGTGTTACACCGTTTAAAAGCCGTGTGATCTACTAGTGGTATTTTCAGTCATACGAAGAAACAAAGATTTTTTCCTACCTCGCAAGCGTTAGGATTTCTTGTAGCAAACAATTCACAACACGCTGAGTAATTGCTCAACAAACAGCTAGGAGATGAATTTCAGTGAATCCTGTCACCTAGTAAAAAATGAAGGAAACACAGTTGTTTCACAAGCATATGCAAATTCTGCCACACTAAATTTCGAAATAAAACGTCCAAAGTCTTTTTCCAATTACCAAATAGCCAAAATTGCGGCGCGACGGAAAAATGAAAATGGACTTAATCAGTTTTAATCTTAAAATACCCTGAGGCAAATATTCAGTACCGTATTTCGATCACTCACGTTTGCAAGTCTTAAGATTGCATCGAAGTATGTCAACGTTTTGAAACTCGTAAATTGCGGACTCTTCATGTGTTTCGCCGCTTTATCATGCAAATAGCTGGTATGTGCCAGAGTTCTTTTAACTTCTTGGTGACATAATGCCTTGATATAACAGGAAAGACGTACTTAAATTGTGTAATAGTTGAAGAAAAGGCGACACCAATGTTATAATCCCTTTTAGGGCAGTGATTTTGTTTGCTGTTAGGCAATTTTTTTTAATAGGAAAAATGACAAAAGGTCGTGTTCTGTCACTACTAAAGGGGAATTTCTTCCGGGACGTTTATTAAGTATTGCTTATTCTGCTTTGAAGCTTGACAAATAAAGCAAATAAGCAGCAATAACTCATTTGCGAAAAACAGAGGTAAACAGCTTAATGTCGGACTTCCTGATGTGCAAAAGTACACTTAGGTTTGGATGTAATCGTATTTGCATGAAAGCTGTTAAATATTTGGCACTTAATAAAGCATAAATCCTCTTCCCTTCAGGCATTGAAGTAACAGTTGTAGTAACCCTTGAAATTAAAGAGAATGCCCGGGGCAAAATAGATGATGTAATTCGCATGATTCTTTGACTTAAGGCCTTAAGGATTTGACCAACTTAATTATAAATCATCGAGCTAAACACATTTGCGCGGACTATTGACACAGTTTAACATCTTTGACAAACGGAAAGCTCTTTCGTAATATTCATTGAACCTAAAATGTATTTCAACACAGGATGTTTGCCTTCAACTCACCCTTTGTGACATGATAGGTATTATTTGGAAAAGCTGGTTATTCCCTTTTGACCCTTCCTTAAGCGTGTTCCAGTGTCACAGATGATCAGTCAATGCTGGAAAAGTCGCAATAAATTTAACCCCATGCAGCATATTACCGCTCACATCATGGACCACATTGTGTATTTATTGCTAACGATTATTAAATCCTTAAGGGAGCCCCTATAGCTTTTGTGAATTACATCAACAAGAAAACAATAAAACCTAGCTTCGTGCTTGAAATTAAATAATTGATTATCGCGGAACTACGGCAAACATGGCAAAATTAATGTTATGTAACCGGCACGTTGGTAAAAAGAAAAGACAAAACCAAGAGGCTTTTTACTAGTTGAAAACCATGCATTCTAGTTCAAATTGTATTTTCTGAAACGAGGAGAGATGGACGTGTGTTTTTTCTTTAAGCAGGCCTCTGTAGATAGGTTGAAGACGGAAAAGACGTCGCTAGGTTACGCAAGGTCTTATGAAAACATCAGTGAAGCTTTATTTCAAATTGTGCATAGCGATTTTACATAATGGGCGCATTTCACAGGAAGGACTTTTACATCAGTTTACATGTCATTTTACGATGACGCAGTCAAAGTAAATGACATTTTAGCATCTTATTGGCGTAGCTTTTATCCTAAGTTTCACTTCATTTGCACAAAGAAATTACTTTTTGGCGCTTTTTAAGGTTGCATGAGCGTTTCCTTATCATAATGAAAACTAACTTGAAGCTCTCGCCTCCGTTTTACGTCTTTTGGTAAAAGCAGTCAATTAGGCACTAACCTTCGGTCTCGGCTAAAGGGAATCACAAGTCTTCGTATACAAACTTGTATACAAGCTTAATCATAAGATTGGCCAGACGTTATCGTATATTGAGGCACGTTTAAGAAGAAATTTGCAAAAATGTCTTTTCATACAGTCTGTTGCTGCGAAGAGTTTGTGCCGATTTGTGTTTAAGGGTCAACGTTCGAGGGCTACGTTCCGAAACTTTTCAGTCGGAGTTTCTTGAGGTTAAGCATGTTAAAAGGCATTAACCGTAGGACTAGGATAAATACGTCGCACGTCATCTTATACAGAAGTGCGAAAGGTGGGGCAACTTCAAGAAGACGTAGACTGGACGATAACGAGATGGATGTGTCGACTTGCGTTCGAAGGTTAACGTTCGAGGGTTACTGTAAAGTTAGAGGGTGACCTTTCGAGGATTACTTAATGAATAAAACTAACAGATAAAACTCTTTGCAAAGCTGTTAACTTAATTTGTGCTATGTAATACTTTTTTGACCTTTCTTTCAAGGTTAAGCAGTTAAAAGACAGTTTCGTTCGACATAATGAAAAGTGTTAAAAGCTCTCGCCTTCGCTTAAGTGCCTTACGCCTAGGTCGAACGGAGTTGCAAGTCGTCTTTCACGGATTTAATTTGGGGTGGGTGACCAGACGCATTCGCAAAAAAGCACAAGTTTTGCAAAAACGTCTTCAATGCAGCCTCGGCGGCCAAAGTAAAGAATTCGAGGATTAAAGTATAGGAATTACCGCTCGAGGATTACATAATCAATTTAACCCCTCTGCAAAGCTTTAAAGAAATTTCAATTCTTTTGTGCAAAGTAATTATTTATTACAAAGTAGTAACTTTTGTGTTCCCTCCACTTTATGAAAGGTGAAGTCCTCTCGTTTTTTGTCTTTTGGCAAAAAGAAATAACCTTCATTAAGTTAAGGATTGGTCACTCAGAGTCGCAAGTCATCGTACACAGACTTGCGATGCAGATTAGCCAGATGCAATCACAAGTATAGACGCAAGTTTTGCAAAAGTGTTTTCAATGCAGCTGTAACGGCCAAGGCAAAGAAAAGTATGCTGAAAAGAGTTTCTGTCGTCTTGTGTTCGATTTGCGTTTGATACAGCCGTGGCGGTCAAAGCATTGAAAACGATAACATAATAGAAGAAGCTGTGTCGACTTGCGTTCGCGATTGAGGGTCAACGTTCGAAGGTTACGTAATCAGTTGAAACTCAGAGATGTTTTATATACCGTATTTAAAAAGACAAAAAAAGCTGTCATCTACTGCTTACAGGAAATGTGGGAAAGTAAACTTGACGAAAAGATGTGGTAGGCTTAATGCGGTGGGGACTTCCATGGCTTACCCGGTCAGTGAAATCTGTAGGAGATTGCACGGTGCAAAGAGCTAATTCACTTTTATCTTTCATAGCGAAATGTATATTCCTGAGTTTGACCTTCTAGCTCATTTTTAATACAAAAGTGGGAAATACTCACTCCATTTCTTATCCGTTTCATTTACAGTACGTCCTTGGCGTGCTATTCGCAGCTTTTGGAGCTTTTAAAGAAAATAAATTACTTGGACCTTCATATGCTATTTCAGATTATTTTGACCTGAAATTTTAGCCACAATAATCTACCTAATAAGAACTCTTTCGTTGTCATGGTTGCCTTTTGTAACTTTGCTCAAAGGGTAGAATAGACCGAAACACGTTTTTATAGTCGTTGGCATTCATTTTTCTATGGCATCTCCAGAAATCGCGGACATTAGAGCCCGCGCCTTTTCGGGCGTCCTACATAGACAGCTCTTTTAAATGATGCATACCGCTGATCGAAGCGGTATAGTTTGGGCTCATATTTCATGATGGTGCACGATGCAATAAGTCCCATACAAAAACCATATAAAAACCACTGACCAAACTAAGTCGCTTAATATTCGAATGTACTGAAATTTAGCTTTCGAAGGATGGCTTTTGTAGGGTATTTGAAGCCGGTTCGGCCGAAATATTGCAGTTCCAAGAAAGTGGATTTTTGGACTTTAGCGAGGACTTTCAAATGTATGGCCGAATGCAATTTTTTCGTGGTTTTCAAGTGCAAAAAGTAAACATCAAAATCAATCTGTTGGAGCTGAAAATCGTAAGGTTAGTTTGTTCCATGTATAGTTTTAGTGAATCCACTTGCACATTTTTTCGATCCCATTATGTTTACCCGTAATCGCTGTTTATAAACTATGAGTTTTCGGTTTTTCGATGAAATCCCCCTCCACGCCTTATATTTTTTGGCCGCTAAACTGCTCACAGAAAACCGTAAAAAGTAAACATAAAATTCGAAGTATCCACCTTATTTTTTGTACTATATCTTTCTTGATAGACCAGTTTACCATGAACCGGTTGCACATTTATACTTAAACAAATTGATCGAGAGATATTTCTCGAAATTTTTTAATCTCCATACATTTCTTTGTTGTTGTTGCGTTCCCTTCGATGGTCAATTTACCGCAGGATTTGTTGACCGTGGGCTCAAATGTCTGCGATTTCTGGATATGGATTGAGAAGGAAGTCTCTAGTAAATGGCTTGAATGCAATTCCCAGAAAAACAATTTAGGATACATCTCTTTATATATGTAAATTGGATGAAGTATCTGTTTGAGCTGTGCTAATGTAATAGTCACAACAAAAGAAATAGCTCCCAAATTCAGGCCACATTGTTGAGAATACAAGTTGAAAAGGAAATATATGTGTTTTATATAACATGCAACGCAAATTGACGAATTTGAATTTTTTTCAGGTGCTATAAATTTTTTTTCATTTTGTTTACTTCGTAATAGCAAAGCGGTCAATCAAAGGAAAAAGCAGTTGAATTATGTAATTTCAAACGACTATGAACGACTCCTTTAGTAATCGCAATAATAAGTTACCAACCTCTAACTCGCTGGTCACATTTTACCCTGGCTAAAAATTGTTATAAATGTATAAAGCTAAAGTTCAAGAATACCTCTTGCACTGAGCTGAGCTCAATACCTCGTGAATACCTCTTGAGCTAAGCTGTGTTCTGAAGACCTTTGTTGAATGTTTATAATCATAGCAATGAGTGGCATAGTTATCTCATTTGATAATCGAAAATAAAATCACATGTCCTTTCAGTGCTGGTTTTCCCCTCAAATTAAATAGTGTTAATTGCTAAAGTGTTAGAAAAGAATAAAATAAAAGAGAGAAAAACATTTACCTTTATATGTAGTTTATTTATCGACATAAAATGTTTGTGTAAGGTGACAGCAAAAACAACCCCTTAAGGACGCCACGTTTTACTTAAAACAAACGTGGGATTATTTCACAACAAACATGCTTGCAATCTTTCAACTGCCAATAAAGTTCCTTACGTCGGGATAAGAATAGCAAGTACTCGTTTGAAAATCTCGTTTAATAAGCAAAGGTGAAATCTTATGTCAATTCCCTCCCTGTAACACACATGATTTTACTTTTTAAATTGTTACAGCATGAAGTGGAAATATTCAAAGCTTAACTGTTGACCAAAGCTAGGTGGCGAAAAAGTACGTCCACTGCGAAAGGAGTTTTTTTAGCAAGCTATTTTGAACATATTTCGACCTTGGTTCTGTTAAAGGATTAAAGGTCAAGAGCTATCGAGCTATCGAGGTTATACATCACAAAATATTGCTGTCGTGAGTGCTCCTACCAGTTATCTCATCAATATCTTTTGGCATGGAAGATTTTGATCTGATCCGTTTTCTAAGTCTTGCTTCCCAACGTATCTCATTATTATGGTCTCATTATCAGGGTTAACGTTCGAGGGTTACTGTCGATCGTCGATTACGAAATAAATTAAAAACTCTTTGCAGAGCTGTTGTGATTTCATTTGCGCAATGAAATCGCAATGAAATCCCTTTTGGCTTTTTTTCTGCATGGCCTGTTTGTTCGACATGATGAAAAGTAATAAATGCTCTTGTCTCCGTTTTGTCTTTTGGCAAAAAGCAGTCAAATTTAAAAGTACCTCAAAAAAGCCCAAGGCAAACTGAGTCGCCAGTCTTCATACACATCTAGAGTGGTTAACGGCCAGATGCAATCCCAAGAAAACGCAAGTTTTTGCAAAATATCTTTAATGCAGCCTTGCCGGCCAAAGCAAACAACTCGAGGGTTAACGTTCAAGGGTTACCGTTTGACAACTACGTAACCCTGATTCAAACTCTTGGCAAAGCGTTAACGAAGTTTGACTTCTTTTGCGCAAAGCAATTACTTTTTCGTGTTCGCTTTACACTATGAAAAGTAAAGATCTCGACTTTGCTTGATTTCCTTTGGCAAAAAGAAGTAAGTTAGGCAAACGTTCAGTCCTTCAAGCCTAGGCCAGAAGACGTCGCTGCAAAAACCAACTTCAGCTTTATATTCCCACAATTACATGTGTCCCGTATGTTTGGGCTTGTAAAAAGTGTGAAATACTCAATCCAGTTCTCACCTTCCTGTGGCGTTTTGCACGGAACTCTTGTGAAAATGGAAATAAATGACTGGCACCTTCAGATGCTATTTCAGATTATTTTGACCTGAATTTTCAGTGACAATAATATATCTAATAAGCAACTCTTTCGTTGTTATGGTTGTCTTTTCTAATTTTTCTCAAGGGATACGTCGTAGACCGAAACACGTTTTTGCAGTCGTTCGATTACTTTTTAGTTCGAAATGCTGAACCTTCAGCTTTTCTATAGACTGAAGAGAATTAACCTCCAAACGGCGTAAATATAATTACCAGAAAAAAAGTAGGATATAATATTTTTAATTACGTAAATTGGATAGTATCTGTTTGAGCAATGCTGACACAGTCACAACAAAAGCGGAAGTTCTGAAATTTAGGTCACGTTGTTGTGAATACAATTTGCTCGAATGTTTGGAATTTCGCAAGTTGAAAACAAAATATGTTTAAAGCATGCAAGCGAATTGACAAATTTTTAAACCGAACTATGCATGTGAATTTTTTTTTCCTTTTTTTCAGGTGCTATGCAGTTTTTTCATTTTGTTTACTTCGTAATAACAAAGCGGTGAATCAAAGGAAAAGCAGTTGAATCAGAAAATTATGAATGACTTGTTTGATAATCACAATTTTAAGTTACCGCCATCTAATTCGCTGGTGACGTTTCACTTTAAAAAAAGGTGAGAGAACTTAAACGTAATCTCATGCACGAGCTGAGCTAAATTCTGAAAACCTTTGTTATAGTGCTTGTGATAACAGCAATGACTGGTTTAATAATCTCATTTGATAATCGAAAATAGAAATCATATGTCCATGCAATAAAAAATTCTTCATTGCTGATGTATTACAAAAGAAAATTAAAATGATAAAAGGGAGACGAACAATACTTTTTACTATGCGCTGTAAATTTATCCTTATAAAATATCTTTGTATGGTAACAGAAATTACATGTACTGTCTATAACAGCCCTTTAACAACGCCAGTTTTTACTTAAAACATCGTGTAGGACTATATTAAAAACAAAAGCGTGCCTAAACGTTCAATCCCAACCTGTTGAGCATGTTTGCACTCTTTCAACTGCTAATAAATTTTCTTCCGTGTTGATAACAATAGCAAGTACTGGTTTGAAAGCTCGCCGGCGTACACATGGTCACAGATAAAATCTTAATATGCCAATTTCCGTCCTCTAACGCGCCGGTACCAGCCCGAAGTCGGAGTTAACATGCTGCATCCACTATTTTTTTTATCATCAATGATAGGATTTCTCATGATTTCTGAGCTACCGGTATCTTCGAAACTGGCTCTGTCAGTAGGAGTAAAGGTCAAGAGTTATAGGGTTTTAAATAATTAATTTTAAGCTTATCCACAACAAAATGTTTGTTTTCTCCTTTTCTTGGCATCAGAGATTTTGGACATTTTCACCCTAATGGGATCTGATTTAAAAAAAAAAATTGGCTTCCATGCATCTCATCATTATTTTTTCGTTTTTCCTTTACTCCCCTGGAGTAGTTTTTAGGTTTCCTGGTTTCGTACAAGATCTTAAAAACATGAATAGCAGCTGTATAATTAGGAGAATTTTTTAGATTGATTGTTTCCTATAGCTATTGAAGGTGCTCTTATTTAACACTGATTTTTTTGGCTTACCTACACTGGTTTGTAGTTTTCGTTTTCTTCAGTTCACTGAATTAGGCGCTAAAATGAATGTAATAAGTATACACTGAATAAACGTTGGCCTAAGAAGTGCTGCATAGGATGGACGTGTTTATAGAATGTACTGTTTCGTGATTTCCACAAAGTGATCAATAAAGAAAACTCTAGTATGCAAATGAAATTTATTTGAACGTGAGTTTGTGATACAACACCATCCCAAAGAGTTTTTATTGTACATTGATATATAAACAAGGGTACAGGTTCATGATAATATCTACAGCCAAAAAAAATACAGGATGAAATTTAATGATGAATTTCTTTAATTAAAATCTGTGTAATGTTTACATTCTGTAGATTAAATTCCCTTTAAACGTTTGACAGAAACAAATTGGACGCTGCGTGATTATCATTAAGCCAGGTTAAGACAAGCTCTTAAGATCAAACACTTGAAAAAAAATGAAGTTAACGAAGGGGTCTTTTCCTGTTTATATTTCTTAAAGAATTTCCGGGTTTGCGGCGATTTCCAGTCTTACTTGTCCTAAAGCACTACAAATTTTACTGACTGAGTTTTCAATCAAAGAAAAGCCGCTAAAAATGCTTTCAATTTCGAAAAGATTCCAAGACAACAGCATCAAAAGAGAAGTAAAAGAGACGATATTAATGTAGCGTACTAACGAAACCATACATATATAATTTATCTACGAACACGAACAAAGGTTTTGATTAAAATGAAAATGATTAAAAAAGTGTCTAGAGAAGAAGTTTTGAGGTTAACCCCATAGCAAAAAAAAAAAAAAAAAAACATGACAGAAAACTAGAAAGGAGCGCGAAGTGTACACTACCAAAAATCTACATTAACGTGTTCATAGTCTGAGAATTTAACCTCACTTTGAAAAACTGAATGCTCTCAGCTTCTGCAATTTTCCCAGGCAAATTGTTTCAAATTGGTTAAACTCTATCGAAAAAGGATAAAATAGGAATAACATTTAGTCTCGCTGGTGTAAGAGCAATAACGTTTCCAGAGTCCGCGTTTCCTAGACCAGCGGCCCGGCTATGGCCATGGGAAAGAGATTGGTGTACTCTTGGACTACCTGGATACTGTAGTAAATCATCAAACAAGTCGGTGTTAAGCCAAATGACAAGAACCAAAACTCAATTTATGTGATAAGAAATAAGGTCATTTGGAGAAATTCGGCCAGCTAAGAATAGAACTAGCCTGTCTGAGTATCGATTGAGCGAGTAGAAGAGAACGATACACTCACTCGCTAACTTAGTGCAGTTTTAGGATGCTTATGTTTTGTTCAGTTTTGTACTCCTCTGTTTTTTTGCTTGAGATGCGCCTCTTACTTATTAAAAGCCTTATACTATTTCAGAACAGAAAATGTGATATTCAAACCCTGTTTTATATCTGACGTAAATTTTAGGTCAAAAGCCTTAATGGGGCGAAAAAAAAACCTATGGCTTCAGCGGACCGGGAGGGAAAACAAAGCCATTTTCAGACCAAGTGAATGGAAATCGGTGCTCTATTTCGGACCAAGACAGCTAAAACAATCAATTTTCTCAGTAACCCTGAACATACATGGAGCCCATGACTGGGGGTTCCATTCCCAACCCCCCCCCAGCCCCCCCCCCCAGTGAATTTGCCATGAGGTTTTTGCAAAGATGAGACCCTTCTGCAAACTACTATTAAAATGACCAAACTGCTCTTAATTATAAGATCGCTCCGGTTGACCTCGATTACTCATTACTGCTGATTCATTCGGTAATGACCAGCCATGTAATATCAGGAACTTGTCATTTAAAACATTATAAGGATAACGAAAATCAGGTTTGATAACAAACTGAAGAATGCTTTTTAAAGTAAGTTAGTATATTATATATAGTTTGTATATTATTTATAGCTCACTGACAAGTGTATAATGTGAGACACAACAGCCGTCTAAGAATTCCTCGTTGACCCGATCATTGATGCGCCAGCTCCGATGCTGAGACATGCAAACTATTTTCCGCAATTTTCAAATTCCGAAAAGCCTCTTGGCTATGAGTTAAGTTGAGAGTGTAGTATAATGGTTTTATAAAAGGCTCAATCACAATATAATGTGCAACGACAGGTATCCGAGGAAAAGTGGAGGAAACAGTTCAAGAAAAGTACAATTTTCATACACCGTATTTAAGAGCGGAATGTCCAAGCACCAGATTGCCGAAAATTTCAATGTCCTGTGGTGAGTGTGTTATGATAGGCACATTTCACGATCACCCCATAGCAATGAAGGGTTATGTTAGTTGAAGTAAAACGGATCCAAACATGAATTCGACAGCTCCGGTTTCTTTAGCAGATTTTTAAGTGTGAATTTCGAGCTGGGAAAAGAACGAGTTGTTTCTCTGTTTATGGTAAGAAGTCAAGTGGTTAAAAGTTGTCCATTTTTTTGCGCAAAAAGATGCAAAAGTGACCGGAAGATCTTGAGTGCAAAATATACTTAAGACGTAGTGAAAACATATTTTGTTGTTTACTTAAGTAACTTTTAGTCAGAGTCAGTCAATTTCTTGTATGCTCTCTTCTGAGGCAAGAAATGTTAAGTAACGTCATAGCTCTGTTTGCATAATTGATATTGTCCTATATCCAACCAATCCAACCACTCCAGTTTCTTCGTTGAAAAGACAGTCCTTTAACAAAACCCATTAATTAACATCCACATGCAGATAATGACTTTCAAATCGATGGAATCAAACAGATTTTTGATTTATTTATTGTTTTTGGTAAGTTTTCCCATGCAACTGAAATTACCTAAATGTATTTCCAACTAAGCCTGTACTTGTGAGTTTGCTGGTGAATCTTAAATCGGCTTTAGGTTGAATATCTGATAACAAGAAAGGCATAGACTGTCCAGCTGACTGTATAACATGCATACGAAATTCCGACAGGGTTTCTCCATTACCAACAAGTTGATTGTGCTAGCTTATGCTTCCATATAAAAGAGTTTCTGCTGATTATTCTCCAAAGAAAATTCCAGTGAAAATTGACTCACCGTAACTTGAAGGCACGCTGCAGCTTCCTGTGTTGTTAGGACAACTTCAGGAGCTCACTAACAAGAAATACAAGAAACATATAGAAAACGCAGCCGAGGTGCCATATGGAACGCACTTTCCTTTCCCCAGCAAGGGATTTGGATATGTGATCTGAGAAGTTGACTTCAGACATAGAGTGCTTACTGTTTAAATTGAAGCACATTCGTAGACAGACTGATGGGCAGAACTAACTGCGTCAGTTTGTGCGTTCTGTAACATTCCTTTTAGTCTTAATAAAACAGGGTCAAGGGTTTGTGTGTTTGCATACAGGAAACGTCACTTTTCGTCACGCGATAAGCATTAGAGCTATATATATAAGACGAGGTAATTACAGGCTACTTCAGCATAAGGATTCTGATTGGCCGGAATGGTACATGCATTCTTACTGGTAAGGAAATTTTTAAATCCGTGTTGTTATTGCAAGAAGAAAGGTAAGTTAAAGTGACACAAGTTTTGTTGTCGACAAAACAACAACAACAAAAAAAAAAACAGTCAAGTAGATTAACAAGGCGATGCCAAGCTTTTAAAACTAAATCATACCCTTTCAGTAAATTTTGATTCTCTCATCGAAGCGGTCCACTTCTTTTAAGTTTGCCAGGCCAAGTGAGAAGCCGCTTGGCGATCAGTATCGGACATTACTATTCTGATAGTCGCATTAGGCGGTCTCACGCCGTCATGAACTTGCAATTACATAATTTGAAAAAACAGACTTCTATCTTCAAATGAAATGAAAAAAAAAATGTTTACAAAATACGTTATAAAATAGCCTGGAGTGCGTTTCTCGAAAGCCCAGAAAAGTTTTCGTCCCCGAAGAGCCATTTGTAAAAATGTGGAGCTCATTCCACAAAGCTGTTATTTAAAGATGTCTCTAAGATAAGAAATATTTGGTTATAGCAAAGTTTTATGCTTAGAAAATTCTTTTTTATATACATATATATAATATATAAGATACAGTGTGAATTATCGTGCCCGAAATCCGCCCGAAAAGTTTCGGGGCATTAGAGAAAATCACACCTGGTTCGAATAACCATATTTAGACCACACTGGCTAGAAATCAGTTCTTTTTAATTTTCTTGCGTTTAGAAGGATGAACGGACTCTGAATTTTAGTAGGAGTTAATACTGTAGTATAAACTTCTTGATCTATTCTGTTGAAATTAAAAAAGCATTTTAAAACTCCAGGGTCCTGTACACATTGTTTGGTGGGGGGGCGGGGGGGGGGGGCAGGGGGGGTTAAACCTCCCGCTTCCCGTACCCTTTAATCCCGGTTCCCGCCCTGTATTTTTTGGCTCCCGCCTCTTTGCATTTTTTCAATCGCAAAATATTGCGCAATGTTGCATAATTTTTCCCTATTTCTCCCGCTTCCCGCCACCTTGGGAATCCCGCTTCCCGCCCCCTCTTCTCTCGCCTCCCGTACACCTCCCGCCCCCTTTTCTCCCGGTCTCCCGCCCCCCTGTCCCCCCCCCCCCCCCCCCCCCCACTGTTTGAAGTAACTAATAAGAACTCTTTCGTTGTTATGGTTGTTTTTTGTAACTTTGCTCAAAGGGTAGAATAGACCAAAACACGTTTTATGTTAGAAATGAAAAGATAGGCTAAAGAAACTCGACTGCGGGTCCCGAATGCCTATTAAGTGGGATATGAATGTCTTTATTGAGAGGAGAAATATGGATTGCTTTGGCCCGATGCTTTAATTGAACCAGTGTGAAGATCTGATTGCTGAGTTTCCCGGTTGAGTTTCTCGGAATTTTTCAATCATTTCACGGAATATTACGGTATGGGAAATTCGCTTTTATTTAGAAGGATCCCACTATCTCAACTCACTTATTTCCAATTCCCCGTTATCTCGAACAAAGAGAAATTTGTATTGGCTTTTGTCATAAATATAATATTTCCAGTTATTTACTTTTACGACGATAACCCGCTTTTCTCAACTTTGAAGAATACCAGTGTGTTTTGTTTTTCACGGAGCAAAGTGTAGCCAGGCAAAGGAGAAAACAGCTTATGAAAGCATGCAATGAAGTAAAAGGAGAAAACAAGTACCAACGCGAATCGTCAAGATGTTAACTCATTGACTAACAAAAGAATAACAAAACAGGACATAATTGATATATGCCTCGTTCTTTTAAACTCTGAATCCAGTCATTGTTTACAATACCCTCGACAAAACCCCTACCAAAATCCATGCAAGTAACGAATCGATGAAAAAGCACATCCTCATTTATGAATCTACTGAAGTAGGTCTTAAATATTTTTTAACCCTTATTCTGATTTCTGAATTGTTTGCTTGAATTTCAATAATTTTATTTGGCTTCACTTAAGCTCAAGACTTAAGCTTATGTGTGAATTAATTTTATCACTTATGAATTGTTTGCTTGAATTTCAACAATTTTATTGGGCTTCACTTAAGCTCAAGACTTAAGCTTGTGTGGGAATTAATTTTGTTCATCACTTATGAATTGTTTGCTTGAATTTCAATAATTTTATTTGGCTTCACTTAAGCTCAAGACTTAAGCTTATGTGTGAATTAATTTTGTTTATCACTTATGAATTGTTTGCTTGAATTTCAATAATTTTATTTGGCTTCACTTAAGCTCAAGTTAAGCTTATGTGGGAATTAATTTTGTTTATCACTCAATATTATGCATGGTTCAATTCTACCTGTTACCATCCCCTCCCCCGGGCCTACCCCCGGGGATTTGCAATTTTTTTCTCACTTGGCAGTCTATTCCCCACCCCCGAGCACACAGAAAGAGACGATTCCCCACCCCCCGGGACTCCTCATCGACCACAAGATACGTTGTTTTGTGTACAAAACCTAAATGACGATATTGATTTCCGTACAACAGAAAATAAACCAGATGTTTTGACAAGAACTTAAGGACGTTCGCGCTAATTGTTTCTGCGCATCCTTACTGCGCACGCAATTCGCTTCGCGATGTCATGCCACGTCATGCATTGAGCGCGCGGGCTGTTGAAGAAATGTGGAGATATATATAGTGCTAGTGGGCACTTTAATATCTTTGCATGGGTTTAACTCTCTTGTTCGGTGACCCCATATTTTCTTTTGATAGATCACTTTCTTTGTTGATTATCTACGTTTTGTGAAAAATTAAAGAAAATCTGTATTGTGGAAGTTTGATTTTTTTCAACTTTTCTGTCCTCGCATCATCGAATTTTCAGTATTATTGTAGCTGCACGGAGTTCGTAAAAGTCCATCTTAGAGGTTCAGTTTACTAAAAGGATGACACCGGTTCAAATTATTTACTTGACAAACCCACTTAAGTAAAATTTAACTAGGAAAGTGGGTCTACGGCGAATCATTTTAAATATTTTTCAACTAACAAGCACCGAGGCCATGTAGAGTTACGATGACTGATGTGTCAAAATTGGGGTAGTTTTCCACACGCTTTATTTCGTTAACGAAGTCGGTGACCCCCTAATTTTTTTGCATTTCTGACATATGTAACTCATTATCTGACTGTAGCCAAACTGTTAAAAAAATCTGTGCTGTAGAAGTTTTTCGCGCGAACGTCTTTAAACGCTTTTCTAGAGTTTATTGAACGAATTAGGACACTACATGCATAATATAATAAAAACATGAACAGAAAACTGACGAACAAACTCTACTTGCACTGGCATACGGCTGGCAAGTAAAGAAATTTTCTTTGCCACATGTTTTATTCTAATTATAGCGCATACACACAAGAGGCCCATGAACAAATTGATGGCAGCATTTAAAGGAGTTTTTCTTAGCTTGTTTCATAAGAAAACTGGACTGAGATCTCTGTTTAACATAAAGCTGTGCATCCGTTTTTATATAGAGTCTATTTGAGTCGTCTTATTATAAATATAAACACACTGAAGAAATATTTCTTTGTTTGTGACGACCACCATTCATTCGAGTACGCAACAAACGCACATTCGTTCAACAATTTATAATAAACGTACCGTCGAACACAGATTTTAATTTTGAGATTATTCTTCTCTAAACAGTCTGCTACAAATACTAGAGATTTTCACTGGAAATAGGCAATCTTCTCCACGCGGTCCGGGGCCATCATATCAACTGAGAAGTGACGTACTTTACCAGAACAACAAGAAGTTATTTTCGATTTGCCCCACTCCCCTACCCCTGGGACAAGACCACTTCAAACAATTCCCCACCCCCGGGCTCGAAGGGCTGGACTTGTCCCCGGGGATGCCCGGTGGGGGGCTGGTAACTGGTAAAAATTGAACCATGCATTAGTTCAGAAGGCGACTGCATTTTTTTTCAATCTCAGTTAACCTACATATATGAAATAAAAGCACTGCATTGTGGAAAGTGCTTCTTACTATTTGTCACTCATAATGGAACGTTCATGTTGTAGAAAGTTCAAATAATTACTGCATGCATTTTTTGGTTTCCTCAAAAATCATTGTATTCCCAAGGGGGGTGGGGGGGGGGGGTCCAGATGTAAGCAAAGGATTTTTTTTATGCAATTGACATATTTGTACTGATGTGTTTCTGCTTCCTAAAGGCAATCTGGCTTGTTTAACTGACAATTGTCTGCTGGGATTAGCTAGAACATGTTTGATTAATTGCAATTGGCTCTTTACTGAGTTAAGCAAAGGAGACTGGAGATGATTGAACATCCAGTAAACTTAAATGAGGTCCTGCCATTTTGTTGCTCATTCGATCGATTGATATTCAAGTGCTTTACCTTACCTGTATTACCCAATGAACCGTGCAAAGGGCGGAAGACAATTACAGACATGTAACCGCTTTTTAGACAAATGGCTAAAAGAGGTTGGAGAGCTGCAAATGAGGGGTTCAGGCGATGATTTATTATTTGTTAGGATTCCACAGAAGCTGGAAAGAAGAACGCTTTCACGGGTGGATGCAAAAATTTCCAACAATAGGCACTTGTACGTCTCATGAATCAGGTGGATCACAAAAGTAAAGCAAAGTATAGCTTCGGCAACAACATTTCAAAGATGGAAGTGACAATGCTAGCAAAGTGAATGACGACTCCCTTAATAATTGACATTGAGTATAATTACTATTCTGTTCACCCATTCTTTCTGTTCATTAATGTCACATTGGTCAAAAATTGCATTGTGAATGCTTTAATAATGTATGTTACATAAAATATTAGTTATTTGATGTTGTCAAAAGAAAAGCAATAAAGTTAATATTATTTTAAGGATGAAAGTAATTTGCCAGGTGCTTGTTCTCATGAATTTTGCACTCCAATTAAGAACTGAAAATTCTCTTCAATTGATGAACTCAGAGTTCAGGAGGGGAAAGAAAAGAAAGATGCTCCAATGAAAGTCTAATTTATTTGAATTGTAACTACAGTGTAACTTTTATTTGCAGTCCTCTATTAGGCATTTAAGCCTCGACTTTTAGTGGCCCTGGTCAGTTTTAAATCGCCACTGGCGACTGGGCGACTGCCAATTTTTAGCCCTGAATTTGTTTTTTGTTTTTTTTTTTCACTGATCCTTTTTTTTCTGTTCTAGGCATAATGCCAGCAGTGATCAGTGATGCAGCATTTTCTTACAGTGAAGTTAAGGTACGTGGAACATATGAGTTATAAATTAGCCCAGCTTACATGTCTAACTGTTCAGTAAATTATTGAACTGGATTGAATGCAGTGATAGGGTTAATTTGGGTTCGGTAATTGAACACAATACATGTAATTATTAACCAAAAATATGCCTATATATACAGCTGTGTTTGATTCCATTCAATTTCTGAACCCAGCCAAACACAATTAAACAGTTTTAAATCATTCAAATATATAGATTTAGCCAAGCCTAAAAGTGGAGCTCCAATTTTTATTTGGCAATCCTATTACTCACAATGGAAAATAAAAATTGAACCAACGATGAAATTGAACCACAACATTTACGTGAGTGTGCCATCAAGACTTCCATTTGGGTGGCAATGAGAGCCTTTACATCTGGTCTTAAGGGAGGAGACTCTTAATCACCATATTGTTGCTGTGGGAAGTTCCTCAGAACCATCACATCTTGGAAACCCTATTACTTCCACAGATAAGCTGCTTGGCCACGTTTGTTTTATGGGAAAGGTTTTCAAGTTTTCAAGTCACAACCATATTCAGCATGTCACTTGACCTGAACAGAAAAAATGCTAAAACTCAAACAGCATACAGTTCTCGCTATTGTAAACATTGCGAACATTTAAAGATTATCAGGATGCAAAATTTGAAGCAACAGTTTCTAGAAATTTGCTTTATTATGAGTATAAAAGTTATGATGGCACAAGCACATATCTTTATACATTTTTGTGCTGTAGTTCTTCTATTGAAATTATGAATATATGAAATTCATATATTTGAACTGCGGAATGAAGAAATAAATGATCCTCGCAGTTATTAACGCAACTTACAGTACAGTTGCGAAAAGAAAGCCTGAAAAAATCAGGCTTGCCGGGATTCGAACCCTGACCTCTGTGATACCGGTGCAGCGCTCTAACCAATTGAGCTACATGTAACAAGCCAACTGGGAGCTGGTCATTGGTATCGCAGAGGTCAGAGTTCGAATCCCGGCAAGCCTGATTTTTTCAGGCTTTCTTTTTGCAACTGCATAAGTTGCGTTAATAACTGCGAGGATCTTCTTTACATTTATTTCTTCATTCCACAGTTCAAATATATGAATTTCATATATTCATAATTTCATCTTCATCTTTCCCAGGTATATTACGGACCAGTTTAATGACCAGCTCCCAGTTGGCTTGTTAGCTCAATTGGTTAGAGGGCTGCACCGGTATCACAGAGGTCAGGGTTCGTATCCCGGCAAGCCTGATTTTTTCAGGCTTTCTTTTCACAACTGCATAAGTTGCGTTAATAACTGCGAGGATCTTCTTTACATTTATTTAGTTCTTCTATTCTTTGTAAAAACAGTAATTGCATGCTTCGGATTGTAAAGAAGGGGGGGGGGGGCGATTCGTAAAAAAATGGGAACTTTACTTGTTTCCTCTTAGTTTTACTGATTTTCTTTTTAATGTGCGGTTGGGGACTGGCAGTAGCTATGCACGCGCAATGTTCAGTTGTGGAATTCAGATGTTCTTCTTCGTTATTTCACCAATATAGCAGCACGAAATGCTGAAAACAGCGTATGACAGAATACCATCCACAA
Source organism: Siderastrea siderea (assembly GCA_964030785.1). Classification (NCBI taxonomy): domain Eukaryota; kingdom Metazoa; phylum Cnidaria; class Anthozoa; order Scleractinia; family Rhizangiidae; genus Siderastrea; species Siderastrea siderea. The sequence goes on along the minus strand of OZ034968.1, from coordinate 70,480,030 downwards.
AAATCCCTTAGCAACAATGCGAGATCTGTAGTTAAGAATCTCCCTTCCTCAAGTTACAAAATCCTTTTTTCACGGTGATGTGAGATTTATCTGGATGGCTGTATGGTTAATTAACTTAACACAGAATGAATCAAATAGTTACACCATGTTTACATGATACCGGTATGAACTCACCCAGTTACGAGATTTTGTGCTGTAATCATGTAACAAATACAGAGAAGCAAGAGGGAACTGGGGTGAACTTGTATCAGAATGAAAAGCATACAATGAACTGGTGTCAGGCAAACACCCCCTAAGACTAAAGTTGAGCAGCTCTCAAGAATGTTTAACAACATCCTCAGATACCCAGGGGCAGTAAAACCCTGATTTCATTAAAGCAGTGTAAACTCAGACTGGTGCAATTTTGTTTACATGAGACCAGTCTGAAATTCAGACTGGCATAAGTATTTAAATGAGACCAACCATCTCTAAAAATACAGTTTACCTTTTGTCCATTTGGAATGCTTCAGTGCTTCTTATTTAAATGCACATGCTCAAAACTCAAAACAAATACCGTAAACTGCCGCTTATAAGCCCGCCTGCTTACAACCCCCCCCCCGGCTATAGGCCCATCTACCTGTAAACAAAAAATACATCCGGTAATAAGCCCCCCCCCACCCCCCCCCCCCCCAGATATAAGCCCCCCTCTAGTTTTCCCTGTTTCCTTAATATTAAGCACTCTCACAGAAATCTGTAAAGATTAACTCTGAGCTTCTGTTTTGTTATGTTCCGGTTACGTTCGTGTTGTTGCAGTTTTGATTTTGTTGTTAAAATTGAAATGAATTCGATTTATTATGACATTTCAAAGGTTAATTACAAACTGGTACATTAAAAATGTATTTCGATCAACACTGCTGTGGCTCATTTTGTAACTTTTTTCTTATTCCACTTATAAGCCCCCCCGGATATAAGCCCCTCCATTTATAAGCCCACCCAAAACCCCTTACAAAGTTGTATCAGCCTAGGGCTTATAAGCGGCAGTTTACAGTGTCTTAAAACATTTGGGGTAGTTTTTCATGCGAGCGTGCATGCTCAGTGCATGACACGGCATGACATTACCAATTTTGTGAATTGTGTGTGCAGTATGGATACACAGAAAAAAATTGCCCAAATATCCTTAGAACCTCCCTAAAGACATGGGCTTACTTCTGGCAACTGAGATAATTAAACTCTGCTTTGTTTTCCATACAGGTTTTTATTCCATCAACCTGATGTCAGAAAAAATATGGCAGTTTATTGTAAGGCTTTGGTTAATAAATTTGTACTCTTAGCTACATTTATGTTCCCAGGCAGACATTATCAATTGAAATAAAAAATTTTAAGAGCAGTTTTGAAATAAGGTTTTATATTTTTGTTTCTTTTTGCAAATTTTGATGTTGGTGATAAGTTTGACTGTATCCACATACACTTAAATTTGTTCCCTCAATAACACATCCACACACCAGTAGCATTTATTTGGGAGTAACCCTACTCCCCCCCCCCCCCCCCACACACACACACACGCACACACAACTAACTTCCCAGGGATAATGATTCAGACTTATTTGATTGAATTCACTTGACAGGGAAAACTATTTCAAATGATGGATTCACCACAGTCTGATCCCCTCTTGTCAGTTCATTACATGACAGGTTTCTGACTATCCTGAACTGATTTATTAAGAGGCTTTTCTTTTTGTTTCTCTTTGCTACCAGATTATGACAATCAGGAACATTGCTCATTGGTGACATTAGATGCAGTGTAAAGGCTAATGATCAAACCAAAAACAAATTAAACCACAAGATTTACTACCATCACAGTCAGGGGTAGTAACATAGTGAGTCATAATCTGTGCATCAAATAAAGTCACTAGTGGTTACTGGACCATTTGTTATTCGCGCTGGCAACACTGTTAGTCACAAATTTTTAATTGACTGATTGACCGATTTATCAACTAAGTAGTTGAGTGGTTGATTCATGACTGATGGGTACTTAAAGAGATTGATTTTAATATAATAGTCCCTGGGCATCAATAAGAGTAAACAAGGTACATTATTATTCCACTATAAGCATCAGTTTATCATATAAGGAGAAAACACACACATGAAAGTATGAGTGTATTGCACTGTAGAAAGCGTATTGCACTGTAGTGTCCCGGTTTCAAATCACTCATTGAATGAATCATTTAAAATGATAGGCAAATATTGTAGTGGAATAATAAATATCATTCAGTGGTTTTACAGATAATGGTCAAGGACATTTTACCGGTACTCATTGCTCGCATTTTTCCTCGCTCTATACCACACAACTTATCTGTCAAACCATTGAATAAGGTGGAGGTATTTTTCAATTAGTACCTTGTCTATACAATTTGACAACTCTGCAAAAATGTAAATAAATTAAACCGTAGACTTGTGGCAGAGAAAAGGCCGAGGTAAGGTGAACAAAAATAATTATTGTGCCCAATATTTAAGTTTACAACCTAAAACTGGGGCTTATTTAGAATTTTGTAAAACAGGTTCATACCTGCCATCCGTCCCCATTTAATTGGAATTGTCCCGATTTTTGAGTTTCAAAACCTAAAAAAATCGGGACACTCCGATTTTCAAGAAAAAAAAGACAATTTGGAACTGGATTGTTAAAGATTAGTCTTCAATGACTTTTCTACATCCTATTGTTTTGTGCAATACATGTGGTGCTTGAGACCATTAAACAACACCTGAGAATTCTAATGCTAAGACAGTACAGTACAGGCAATATTTTTAAAAATTATTGCAAAAACCCTAGAGCATCCTAGACCCTGCTCAGTGTAGGGGGGCAGTGAGGGGGGGGGGGCAGGGCGCTACCCCAGGACTGGTGTGAGCATGGGGGGGGGGTGGTCCCTATTTCTGATTTTATAAGGTTGGCAGGTATGCAGATTCTAATTTCATGAGAGGTGTATTTACTAATAATGACCTAAAATATAATATTGCTGTCAGGTACCACTTGAAATAATAATAATAATAATAATAATAATAATAATAAATAAAATAAATAATAATAAATAACTAAAAATTGGAGTTCCGCTTTTAGGCTTGGCTAAATCTACATATTACTTAAAACAAACGTGGGATTATTTAGCAACACATATGCTTGGAATCTTTCAACTGCCAATAAAGTTCCTTACGTCGGGATAAGAAGAGCAAGTACTCGTTCTTTTAAATTGTTACAGCATGAAGTGGAAATATTCAAAGCTTAACTTTGAGCAAAGCTAGGTGGCGAACAAGTACGTCCACTGCGAAAGGAGTTTTTTTTTTAGCAAGCTATTTTGAACATATTTCGACCTTGGTTCTGTTAAAGGATTAAAGGTCAAGAGCTATCGAGCTATCGAGGTTATACATCACAAAATATTGCTGTCGTGAGTGCTCCTGCCAGTTATCTCATCAATATCTTTTGGCATGGAAGATTTTGATCTATCTGTTTTCTAAGTCTTGCTTCCTAACGTATCTCATTATCAGAGTCTCATTATCAGGTTAATGGTTACTGTCGATCGTCGATTACGTAATAAATTAAAAACTCTTTGCAGGGCTGTTGTGATTTCATTTGCGCAAAGTAATTACCCTTTTGGCGTTTTTTCTGTATTTCATGTTTGTTCGACATGATGAAATTAGTAATAAAAGCTCTTGCCTTCGTTTTACGTCTTTTGGCAAAAAGCAGTCAAATTTAGAAGTACATCAAAGAAGCCCAAGACAAACTGAGTCGCCAGTCTTCATACACAGATCTAGGGTGGTTGCCGACCAGATGAAATCCCAAGAAAACGCGAGTTTTTGCAAAATGTCTTTAATGCAGCCTAGGCGACCAAAGCAAGCAACTCGAGGGTTAACGTTCAAGGGTTACCGTTTGACAACTACGTAACCCTGATTCAAACTCTTGGCAAAGCGTTAACGAAGTTTGACTTCTTTTGCGCAAAGCAATTACTTTTTTGTGTTCGCTTTACACGATGAAAAGTAAAGATCTCGACTTTGTTTGATTTCCTTTGGCAAAAAAAAAAAAAAAAGTAAGGCAAACGTTCAGTCCTTCAAGCCTAGGCCAGAAGACGTCGCTGCAAAAACCAACTTCACCTTTATCTTCCCACAATTACATGTGTCCTTTTATGTTTGGGCTTCTAAATTAGTTTTTGATACAAAAGTGTGAAATACTCAATTTAGTACTTACCTTCCTGTGGCATGTTGCACGCAGCTCTTGTGAAAATGAAAATAAATTACTGGCACCTTCCCATGCTATTTCAGATTATTTTCACCTGAATTTTTAGCCACAATAATACATCTAATAAGTAACTCTTTCGTTGTTATGGTTGCCTTTTCTCACCTTTCTCAAGGGATATACGTAGACCGAAACACGTTTTTGCAGACGTTGGATTACTTTACAGTACGGAATGCTGTTAACCTTCAGTTTTTCTATAAGGATTGAGGAGAAATTTATCCCAAACGGCGTAAATATTATTACCAGAAAAGCGATTTAGGATACAATATTTTTAATTACGTAAATTGGATAGTAACTGTTTGAGCTATGCTAACACAGTCACAACAAAAGCGGAAGTTCTGAAATTTAGGTCACGTTGTCGGGAATACAATTTGCTTGAATGTTTCGAATTTCGCAAGTTGAAAACAAAATATGTTTTAAAACATGCAAGCAAATTGACACATTTTTAAACCCTGAAACTCTGCATGTAAAAATTTTTCTTCCTTTTTTTCAGGTGCTATACACTTTTTTTAATTTTGTTTACTTCGTAATATAATCGGATTTTGCTTCCATACATCTCATCGCTATTTCTTCGTTTATCCTTTACTCCGCTGGAGTAATTTTTAGGCTTCGTACAAGATCTTAAAAACATGAATAGCAGCCGCTAGAGAATTTTTATGATTGATTGTTTCCTATAGCTTTTGAATGTGCTCTTATTCAACAATGATTTTTTTTGGCTCACCTTCACTGGTTTGTATTTTTTGTTTTCTTCAGTTCACTAAATTAGGCGCTTAGATGAGTGTAATACGCATACACTGAATACACGTCGACCTAAGAGGTGCTGCATGGGATGGACGTGCTTATAGAATGAACTGTTTCGTGATTTCCAGAAAGTGATCAATAAAGAAAACTCTAGTACGCAAATGAAATTTATTTGAACGTCTTTGTGATACAACACCATCGCAAAGAGTTTTTGTTGTATATTGATATTTTAATAAGGGTACAGATCGATTTATGATAATATCTACAGCCAAAAAAATACAGGATAAAATTAAATGATGGATTTCTTTAATTAAAATCTGTGTAATGTTTACATTCTGTAGATTAAATTCGCTTTAAACAGAGTTTGACAGAAACAAATTGGACCCATTGCATGATTATCATTAGGCTAAGTTTATAATACAGGCTTTCAGGAAAAAAACACTTGAAAAAAAATCAAGTTAACGAAGGGGTTTGTTCCTGTTTATATCTCTTAAAGAATTTCCGGGTTTGCGGCGATTACCAGTTTTACTTGTCCCAAAGCACTACATAATTTTAACTGAGTTTTCAATCAAAGAAAAGCCGCTAAAAATTCTTTCAAATTTCGAAAAGATTCCAAGACAACAGCATCAAAAGAGAAGTAAAAGAGTCGATATTACTGTAGCGTACCGACGAAACCATACATGTAATTTATCTACAAACACGAACAAAGGTTTTGATTAAAATGAAAATGACTTTTAAAAAAGTGTCTTGAAAAGAAGTTTGAGGTTAACCCTAAAGCAAAAAAAAAACAAAACAAAACAAAAACAAAACAAAACAAAAAATAATGACGGAAAACTAGAAAGGATCTCGAAGTGTACACTACCAAAAATCTACATTAACGTGTTCATAGTCTATCTGAGAATTTAAACTCACTTTGAAAAACTGAATGCTTTCGGCTTCTGCAATTTTTCCAGGCAAAATGGTTTCAAAATTGGTTTAAGCCTAGCGAAAAAGGATAAAAAAGGAAAAACATTCAGTCTCGCTGGTCAGTGTAAGAGCAATTACGTTTCCAGAGTCCACGTTCCCTAAAACCAAAGTCGGGCTATGGACATGGGAACGAGATCGGTGTAGTAGTGGACTACCTGGATACTGTAGTAAATCAGCAAACACGTCGGTGTTAAGCCAAATGACAAGAACCAAAACTCAATTTATGTAATAAGAAATAAGGTCATTTGGACTGAGAAATTCGGCAGCTAAGAATAAAACTAGCCTGTCTGAGTATCGATTGAGTGAGTAGAAGAGAACGATATACTCACAAGCCAATGACAAATTCAATGCAGTTTTGTTTTCGGGAGGTGGGGGGGGGGAGGTTACTCAGGACTCTGTCTTTTTTTCTTGAAGTTCGCCGCTTTCTTATTCAAAGCCTTATCCTATTTCAGACCAAGTATGTGATTCTCAAAACCTTTTTTATATCTGACGCTAAAACCCTTTCTCCTTAATTTTTAGGTCAAAAGGCGAACATTTACACCTTAATGAGGCAAAAAAACTATGGTTTCAGACCGGGAGGGAAAACAAAGTCAAAGTCATTCTCAGAGCAAGTGAAGGGAAATCGGTGCTCTATTTCGGACCAAGACAGCTTAAACAATCGATTTTCTAACCCTTAACATACATTCCACCCTCCCCCCCCCCCCCCCCCCGTGAATTTGCCATGATGTTTTTACAAAGATGAAACCCTTCAGCAGCTACTAGTAAAATCATAAAACTGCTCTTAAGATCGCTCCGGTTGACCTCGATCACTCATTACTTCTGATTCATTCGGTAATGACCAGCTATGTAATAACAGGAACTTGTCATTTAAAACGTTATAAGCATGACGGAAATGGTTTGGTAACAGACTGAAGAATACTTTTTAAAGTTAGTTAGTATATACTTTAAGATTATTTATAGCTCACTGACAACATGTATAATGGCGTGCCCATCACGATAGCGTGTCTCGGCACTTTGAGACACCACAGACGTCTAAGAATTCCTCGTTCACCTTGATCATTGATGCCCCAGCGCCGCGCCGATGCTGAGTCATGCAAACAGTATTTTCCGCAATTTTCAAATTACGAAAAGCCTGTTGGCTATGAGTTGAGAGTGTAGTATAATGATTTTATAAAAGGCTTAATCACAATATAATGTGCAACGACAGGTATCGGAAGAAAAGTGGAGGAATTAAACAATTTGAGAAAAGTACAATTTTTCTACATCATATTTGAGTGCGGAATATCCAAGCACCAGATCGATTGCCGAAAATTTCAATACTCAGCTGTGATGAGTGTGTTATGATAAGCACATTTCATGATCACGCCATGGCAAGGAAGGATTATGTTAGTTGAAGTAAAACAGACCCAAAAATAAATTCAAAGAATCCGGTTTCTTTAGATTTTTAAGCATTAATTTCAAGCTAGCGCTGGGCAAAGAACGAATTGTTTCTCTGTTTATGGTAAGTCAAGTGGTTAAGCATTGCTGTCCATTTTTTGGCGCAAAAAGGTGCAAAAGTGACCGTAAAGATCTTGAGTGCAAAATATACTTAAGACGTAGTGAAAACATATTCTGTTGTTTACTTAAGTAACTTTTCATCGGAGTCAGTTAATTCATCCTTGTGCGCTCTCTTCTGAGGCAAGAAATGTTAAGTAACGTCATAGCTGTATTTGCATAATTGATATTGTCCTGTCCAACCAATCACATCGCATGTTATCCCTTTTTTTCTTTAATGAAACGACAGTCCTTTAACAAAATCCATTAATTAACGTCCACATGCAGATAATGACTTTTAAATCGATGGAATCAAACAGATTTTGATTTCTTTATTGTTTTTGATAGGTTTTACCTTGCAACTAAAATTACCTAAATGTGTTTACAACTGAGCCTGTACTTGTGAGTTTGCTGGTGAATCTAATCGGCTTTAGCTATAGGTTGAATATCTGATAACAATAAAAGCACAGACTGTATGACTGTATGACTGCATACGAAATTCCGACAAAGTTTCTACATTACCAACAAGTTAATTGTGCTAACTTATGCTTTCATATAAAAGAGTTTCTGCTGATTATTCTCCAAAGAAAATTTCAGTGAAAATTGACTTACCGTTTAACAGCTACTTGAAGGCACGCTGCAGCTTCCTGTGTTGTTAGGACAACTTCAGCAGCTTACTAACAAGAAATACAAGAAACATGTCAGAAAATGCAGGCGAAGTGCCAATATGGAACGCACTTTCCTTTTCCCAGCAAGGGAGTTGGGTATGTGATACAGAAGTTGACTTCAGACATAGAGTGCTTACTGTTTAAATTGAAGCACATTCGTCGACAGACTGATGGGCAGAACTAACTGCGTCAGTTTAATTTTGTGCGTTCTGTAACATTCCTTTGGTCTTAATGAAACAGGGTCAAGGGTTTATGTGTTTGCATACAGGAAATGTCACTTTTCGTCACGCGATAAGTATTAGAGCTTTAAACAGCATAAGAGTTCTGATTGACCGGAATGGTACATGCATTCTTAGGCGATAAGGAAATGTTTAAATCCGTGTTGTTATTGCAGGAAGCTAAGACTAAGGTGCTTATTTTAAGCCGCACATTAAGCTAAATTGACAAATGTTTTGTTGTCGACAAAAGACTAGTCAGGTGGATTAACAAGGCGATGCTAAACTTTTAATCTAAATCATCCTTTCAGTAATTCTTGATTCTCTCATCGAAGCGGTTCACTTCTTTCAAGTTTGCCAGGCCAAGGGAGAAGTTCAAAGCCGCTTGGCGATCAGTATCGGACATTAATTCTGATAGTTGTAAAGCCACGGTCTAACGCCGCCATTAACTTGCAATTTATATATAATTTGAAAAACGGACTACTATCTGAAAAAAAAAAAAAAAAAAAAAAAAAAAAATATATATATATATATATATATATATATATATATATATATATAGAATGTATATTAGTGACGGTCAAGCAGCCAACTCCAGTTAAGACTTTTCAGCTTTATTTGCTCAACGTTTCGGCCGTCTCGGCCTTCTTCAGGAGCGTAATGACTGTATAACGGTGAGTGTCAACGGAATTATTTAAAATATGGAATTACAATAGTGATTGGTTACATAAGCTCACGTGCCACGAAGTTAAGTGCGCGTGGCGATGTAGTACAATGGTGAACTATATATATAACATACAATAAAATTCGAAAATAGAAACAAAACAAAGAAATACTTGGGAAATTGACATGAAAAAAAAAACAAAAAACAAAAACAAAAAAAACAAACAAGCAAAAAACAAGTTGAATAAAATATAACAATTAGGTTAAGTTAAACTGTTTACTGCCGGCTTCAATTTACTGATCCAGTATTCTTCTCTTGCTCTCCTAGTGTACTGGTCTGTTGACCGTAATTTCTCGATAACTGTCAGTTTCATTTTTTCACGGTCACATCTTTTAAAATGCCTCACTGTGGGAATGTTCTTGTTGCCCACGGTTATATCAGAGCGGTGTTGATTAGCTCTGGTATGGATGCTGTTTCCAGTCTCGCCAACATATTGTTCTTGACATTTGTCGCATGTGATTAGATAGATGACATTCTGAGTGTGACAGTTGGTATATTGTTTTAGTTGGATAGATTCATGGGTAGAATTGCTAGTGATTGTCGTGGCAAATGATCCATACGATTTACAGCAGGCACATCGTGGATCGCTACCGCATGGCCAAAATCCTGGTTTAGTGAGAGGGGTGGTCTGGCTTTGCTTGTGAACACGGGAGATATGGATTTTAAGTCCTTTGTTGTTGCAGAAAGAACGTCTACAGATGTTGCATTCAGTGCCTGTGGGTGTGTTTGTGTTGAGTGGGGCAGGCAAAGTGAGTGGCTCATTTGGTTTGACTGGTCGCAGACGACGGCTTGTAAGGATCTGCGATAAGTTGCGGCCTTTTCTGTAGGCAACAAGGGGAGGGTCTTGGAAGACATCTCTTCATTTGGGTGACATATATAGGAGCTGGTGGGCTTGGTTTAAGATTTTGTGTAAATTGGGTAGTGCCGGGTTGTAGGTAACAACTAGGGGTACTCTGTTACTGTTTTTGTTATTGTACTCTGTAGAAAGTGCCTCTTCCCTGGTTATGACTCTGGCCCTTGTGATAGATTCTTTTACTAAACCATTTTTATAACCTCGCTCCAGGAGTATGTTGTGAAGATCTTTGACTCTGTTTTCAAAATAGTGATCGTTAGAGCAGATGCGTCTGAGTCGGAGAGCGAGGCTGTAAGGGATGGCGGTTTTAGTGTGGCGTGGATGGCAGCTTGTCCAGTTTAAATATTGATGAGTGTCCGTTGGTTACGTGTACAGGTCAGTTTCGATTTTGCCTTCTTTGATGATGACTTATACGTCAAGGAATGGTATGGTAGTAGGTGAGAAAGTCTGTTCAAATTTTATGTGTTGGTCAAAGGAGTTGCACTGTTGGAGAAAGTCATTTAACTTGTCCACACCATGAGTCCACAGGAAGAAAATGTCATCTATGTACCTTTTCCATACTAACGGTTTAAGAGGCGATTTATCCAGAAGTTCATTTTCTAGATACCCCAAGTACAGGTTTGCATAAGTCGGTGCCATTCTAGTACCCATGGCAGTGCCTGTCTGTTGGATAAAGTGATTCCCTTGAAATACCAGATTGTTTGCAGGTTAGTACTAGTTTAATGAAGCTCAGGATAGTTTGGATTTTGTTGTCAGGGAAGTTATCAAGAGTCATGAAGTGGTTGCATGCTTTCGTGCCGCCCTCGTGTGGGATGTTGGTGTAGAGAGACTTCACGTCCCAGGTGACAAGAAGCGTACCAGGGGGTAGAGTGTGGTTACTGTTGAGGTCGTTTAGTTTACGGAGGAAATCGTTGTCGTCCTTAAGATAGGACGGAAGTTTCGTGACTAGGGGTTGTAGCTGGTCATCAACCCATTCGGAGATGACGACAAACATCTCCTAAAACCGCCATCCCTTACAGCCTCGCTCTCCGACTCAGACGCATCTGCTCTAACGACCACTATTTTGAAAACAGAGTCAAAGATCTTCACAACATACTCCTGGAGCGAGGTTATAAAAATGGTTTAGTAAAAGAATCTATCACAAGGGCCAGAGTCATAACCATGGAAGAGGCACTTTCTACAGAGTACAATAACAAAAACAGTATATATGTCACCCAAATGTAGAGATGTCTTCCAAGACCCTCCCCTTGTTGCCTACAGAAAAGGCCGCAACTTATCGCAGATCCTTACAAGCCGTCGTCTGCGACCAGTCAAACCAAATGAGCCACTCACTTTGCCTGCCCCACTCAACACAAACACACCCACAGGCACTGAATGCAACATCTGTAGACGTTCTTTCTGCAACAACAAAGGACTTAAAATCCATATCTCCCGTGTTCACAAGCAAAGCCAGACCACCCCTCTCACTAAACCAGGATTTTGGCCATGCGGTAGCGATCCACGATGTGCCTGCTGTAAATCGTATGGATCATTTGCCACGACAATCACTAGCAATTCTACCCATGAATCTATCCAACTAAAACAATATACCAACTGTCACACTCAGAATGTCATCTATCTAATCACATGCGACAAATGTCAAGAACAATATGTTGGCGAGACTGGAAACAGCATCCATACCAGAGCTAATCAACACCGCTCTGATATAACCGTGGGCAACAAGAACATTCCCACAGTGAGGCATTTTAAAAGATGTGACCGTGAAAAAATGAAACTGACAGTTATCGAGAAATTACAGTCAACAGACCAGTACACCAGGAGAGCAAGAGAAGAATACTGGATCAGTAAATTGAAGCCGGCAATAAACAGTTTAACTTAACATAATTGTTATATTTTATTCAATTTGTTTTTTTTTTTGTTTGTTTGTTTGTTTGTTTTTTGTTTTTTGTTTTTTGTTTTTTTTTTCATGTCAATTTCCCAAGTATTTCTTTGTTTTGTTTCTATTTTCGAATTTTATTGTATGTTATATATATAGTTCACCATTGTACTACATCGCCACGCGCACTTAACTTCGTCGCACGTGAGCTTATGTAACCAATCACTATTGTAATTCTACATTTTAAATAATTCCGTTGACACTCACCGTTATACAGTCATTACGCTCCTGAAGAAGGCCGAGACGGCCGAAACGTTGAGCAATTAAAGCTGAAAAGTCTTAACTGGAGTTGGCTGCTTGACCGTCACTAATATACATTCTGTTTCAATTATTCAAGTTTCCACGATCGCTCCTAGTGATCCTCCGTTACAGACTCCGTGGACAGCATTGTTTGTGGGACCGATTACAAGAAATTCATATATATATATATATATATATATATATATATATATATATATATACACACGTTTTCAAAAACATTGCAACTTGAAAAATATATATACATATATATATACCTTTTGTTTTCATATTTATTCTTTTGTTTTCGCGTTGTGAAGACAAAAGATGTATATATGTATATATATTTTTCAAGTTGCAATGTTTTTGAAAACGGGTGTATATATATATATATATATATATATATATATATATATATATATATATATATATCGTGCCCGAAATCGGCCCGAAAAGTTTCGGGGCATTCGAGAAAAACACGCCGGCCTTGTTTGAATTACAGTTAAGTCGCGTACATAATCATATTTAGATCATACTGGGAAAAAAAGCGGTTTTTTTTCAATTTTCTTGCGTCTAGAAACGTGAATGGACTCTGAATTTTAGTTGGAGTTTAATAGTATAGTATAAAAGTTCGCAATCTATTCAGCTGTTGGAATCAAAAGGGGCCATATGTACTTCCAGCCACTGAAGCAGGCGCTAATGTTCCGGATTTCTTCGCATTGATAAACATAGGATAATTCTATATCGTTTTGAAGGTTTTGTTAATAATCAGTGATATTCCGGTTGGGATCACTGACTTCCTACTCTTTTGAAATTCCCGCCCTGGTCTACCGACCGACTCTACAAACCATCATGCATTTCTTAACTCTGGCAGCTATGTTCAGTTTGATATCAAAACGTTTCGCAGTCCTGTTTTTGTAATCTCCATTCAGTCATTTTACTACTGACTTTGTCGTCTCTATCCTTCGAACGTTGATTATCAAGCACACGGTAAATCACATAAAGGCCGGCCTGGCCATCTACTTTTTAAAAAAGTTTTTTTTTGATATGCTTGAGCAAACGGAAAACTATCAGAGCGAGTTTTTCCTTAAAAAAAACAGCATAAACGCAGCTTGTTAAGGCATTATACTTCAGGTAGTAGGACATCTCTGAGTACTTTCAGGCTTAATCGGTAATCGCTAATCATATAAATGACTGTTACATTATCTGGGCTTACTGACCGGGCCTGAATAAGTTGACTGATGTAAAATTCAGTTAAGTATTGAACCAAGTGAATAACTATCTGCTTGCAATTTTATCACCTTCCAATCTCCACCTCTTCAGGCACTCATCAAAATTGAGAGTACAGTTGCTGTAATAAGGCAGAGTCCGGCTTCTCGCTTTGAACGTGTGCTCACCTTAAAGATGGAAAACATGCCCCGTTTAAAAATCAGTGAGCTGTGAGGGAGTTCGACGGAGCGTTAGCACTTTTTAATACTATATTTACTTCCCGTTCTGAATAAATTTTAGTCCAGGTGGTTTTGTTTATATATCGATCATGTCATGCATTTGAACAGGATCATGTTATTGAGCAAACACCTGCATATATCAGTTCGAGATATTGTGCAAATATGGGAACACGAAAAGACATCCCAGCCACAAGAGACGACAATCGAGGCTACTTGAGTGATCCTCTCTACCCGTCCAAGTTCGCTTATATAACAAAAGTGGTGTTTAAACTAAAACCATACACAAACTAGTTGCAAGTTGAGTTCCACATGCCATCGTACATGAGATTAACATTGGAATCGGTTTCCTTTTGAGCCATATGAGGGAAATATACCTTTTAAGGGTACTTAACTGACTGAATCGGTCATTCCTGTTCCGAGAGAATGTCACTTAGAACCGACGGAGGAAATTAAAATTAAATTTGGGCTGGTGTCGGCTGAAGTTTTTCTTCTCCCAGTTTTTACTTTCTCTGGGAGCTGGGGGCTCACACTTTTACATTAAACGAACATCTCTAGGCATTGCAAAACATTTTTGAAAGCCATTTAATAGCTTTCAAAGAGTAGCCCCAGGTAATGCCGAAAGAATGATTTCGCCGAGATTAGCTCAGACTGATTGGAAGGCGGAATCTCTTTTGAATGAAGCAATTTATTTTACTCCGGAAATTGAAGAAAACTTGTTAATCAGCTATCAAGAGGCCGCTTCTTCCTTTTAATATCGCAGTTGTTATCTTCGGATAAGGCGTTTGGCCAATGGAACGCTTAAGCACCCTTATTATCAAGGTCAGCTCAGAATAGTTTAAATAAAACAAGAAAAGAGTAAAGATCATGTTTGGATTGTAGCTGACCTACGAAATTTCTTTTATTCTACTTTCAGTCATTCCGCGTTCGCTTTTACCCTCACTATTCTTTTGTCCTTCATTTATAAAGCATTGCTCTGTTGCAATTTGTATGAAAATATTTCAAAATATAACTGATAATAATGAAAAGAAAAGTTTCTTCCATATATCTAAGCATAGTTTTCGTCGTTTTACCCGAGCGGGGGTCGGTGTACGTATGATATATCAGTCAGTTCGCAATCACGGGAAAGTCGTTTCCTTCCCACCATACATGCCATAAGGTGAATTCTTTTCTCGACAATTTGATGTTCACGTACAATGAAAAATAATATACTGGGGGCTGGGGTAGGTTAAAGACAGACAGACAAACAAACAAATAATCAAACAAACAGACCATCCCCTATCTGCACTATGAAGTTTGAGAGGCAGCCCGCACCAGTCTTAACTTCTCAGAGCTTTCTGCAGGTACAGTGCATTTATCCTTCAGATTTGGTGCTCAAGGACGATGCTCTAGGACAAAGCTCACCGGGGCATGGGTATCATAATAGGAACGTAACATTCTGTCGGTGTCGGTGTCCGTACAGATACGGGGCCCTGAACGCCCCCCCCCCCCCCCCCGATTTCTAGCTTTACCAATACCCATTTATGTGCAAAATATGAGAGATATCGATTTTTCAACTTCTGCCGCCGAATGATCGATGTTTACTGCACTTTCCGACTGCAGATCACTTCCGGCGAGGCCGAGCCAGGAGACGAGCTGAAATTTTTTTAATATTCCAGGTCATAACGGTTTTTATAGTATGCCCACGCGAAAATATCCCATCAACTAAATAGCCAAAATAATTTTTGGAATCGCTTGACATTTCTAAACAAAGATATAATAGTTTCATGAGGTTTGAGAAAGGCTTTCTGGAGAAAATTTGGTGAAAATTTTTTGACTGCCGGGCATTTAGTTCTCAGTATTTGAATTGAGACTGTGCCCGGCTGCCCGGCATGACAGCATTTGTTGTTTAAGGTTGATTTCCACTGTTGTGTAAATTTTACGTGCGTCCTGGCGTGAAATTAATTGGCTTTACGTGCGTTAATAAAATTGGAGACGATGTATGAACGTTTTAGGTAAACGTAAAAGGTTGAAGACGATGTATGAACGGCTTACGTAAACGTCAAAAATAAGAAAACTTTCAACTTTTTACCGTTTACGTAAGCCGTTCATACATCGTCTCTCATTTTATTTACGCAACTAGAGCCAGTTAAATTCACGCCCGTACGCACGTAAAATTTACGCAACAATGGAAATCAACCTTTACTCAAGTGACCATTTCTTGTATGCCCTCTTCTGAGGCAAGAAATAAAGTCAAAAGTCATAGCTGTGTTTGCATAATTGATATTGTCCTGTCCAACCAATCACATCGCACGTTACGCTTTTTTTGGCGGCGCGACGTCTCAAACGTCGCTGCCGTCTCATAAAATGCAAGGCACATTCCTGAATTGTCGGAAGTCAGTAGACTTAGTCTTCGCACGGGCTCTAAACAATCAGGCTCGTTATAATGACGTGGATTTTAGGAGATTGAAAGCTAATGTTTCAAATACCGCACGATTTCTTTGTGACACGGATTTTTATAAACAGAAGTGTGAAGCGTGATTTTGTTGTTTTGAGTTTCACGGCGTATTGCAGTTGAGTAAAGGTAAGCGTTGAAATGTTTATTTCGCTGTTTTTGAGGACATTTCGCTTTTAAGGGGTAGTGTTAACAAAGGCTAGCGAGAACTTGGGAGTTGTGTGCGTCCAATACCCATCTGCGCTCACGTGCGTTCTCTCAGTGCACGAGACGGAAAGCAATCTATACCTGCCACTGTAAACCCGGCCCTTACAGAATCAAAGCTGGAACTAACTTCTATAGTTTAATAAATAGCGACCCAAAAAAACGATAACACTAAAAAAAGGAAAACACTAAACAAAAAAATTCGGTGGTGATGAAATCTCAATCAAATAACAAACAAGGCCTGAGTATCACCAATCTAAATTGATTCCATCGCACCAGGTCAGAAATACATTTTCTGCTTTTCGGTTCTGCCCAATTTTTAGAATTTTGGTTGTCTAAACTTGTCTAAGACCTCTCAGTCTTTCGTTTATGTCTTTCCACGGTTTCAAACTAATTTAATAAAGTTTCATTCTTTTTAGTCTGTATTAGAGCACGGGTTAACACGCAAAGATATAAAGTCACGAGTCGGTTAGCTATCTCAGCATTGACGTGAATATTTCTTCCAGATGTCTCTAGAAACACAGCTTTCTGGCGATAAAAAACAGTTGGTCTGAACCCCTACGTGAAATCAAGAATACTAGACAAAATGAAGTTTGAGCTCAAAAGAAGAGAAGTAAACCTTTTTGAGCAAAAAGCGTTTCCGCCTGCTGTAGCTTAAGATGTCACGGTTTAAGAACGATTTGAAATACTCGTACTGAGGTCACTGGTTACAAACAAACAAAGTTCTAAGTTGCATACATACATTTAATTCCTTACATACCGGAAGTGCAAATTGTCCATAACAGGTCACCGGAAACCACGAACTCAAGTTAAAGTTAAACCTTTTTTCCTTAAGAAAAGGGGAGGGGGAAGGGGGGTGAGAGACTATGCGCCGCCTGTTTTCTTTAATGAAGCGACAGTCCTTTAGCAAAACCCATTAATTAATGTCCACATGCAGACAATGACTTTCAAATCGATGGACTGGAATCAAACAGATTTTTGCTTTCTTTAGTGCTTTTAGTAGGGTTTCCCTTGCAACTAAAATTACCTAATTGTATTTACAACTAAGCCTGTACTTGTGAGTTTGCTGGTGAATCTAATCGGCTTTAGGTTGAATATCTGATAACAATAAAAGCATAGACTGTATAGCATGCATACGAAATTCCGATCGAGTTTCTACATTACCGACAAATTAATTGTGCTAACTCGTGCTTCCATAAGAAAGAGTTTCTGCTGGTTATTCTCCAAAGAAAATTTCAGTGAAAATTGACTCACCGTTTAACAGCTACTTGAAGGCGCGGCAGCTTCCTGTGTCGTTACGACAACTTCAACATCTCACTAACAAGAATTAGGCGAAATACATGAAACATGTCAGACAAATGCAGGCGAGGTGCCATGTGGAACGCCCTAACTTTCCCCAGCAAAGGATTTGGATATGTGATACAGAAGTTAACTTCAGGCATTTACTGTCTAAATTGAAGGACGTTCGTAGACAGACTGAACTGCGTACTTTGCGCTTTCTGCAACATTCCTTTTGCTCCGTAATGAAACAGGGTCAAGGGTTTGTGTGTTTGCATACAGGAAATGTCAATTTTTTGTCACACGCGATAAGCATTGGAGCTATAAGACGAGGTAATTACGGGCTGCTTCAGCGTAAGACTCTAATTGGCCCGAATGGTACGTGCATTCTTAACCGATAACGAAATTTTTAAATCCGTGTGTTATTGCAGGACTGAAAGGCGTTTATTTTAAGCGTGACACAAGTTTAATTGTCGACAAGAGGAACCAGTCAGGTAAGAGGGTGTCAATGGGGTATACCTCTAGTTAGTAAACAGTTAAAAAAATCCCTTTCACTCAGTAAACAGTCAAAAAAATCCGTTTTAGTCAGTAAACAGTAAACGGGGAAAAAAGTCAGTTAATAATTAACGTTTACTAACTTTTTTCGCACAATGTAGTCAACAGCGATGTTGATCACAACCTTTCATCTTCTTAGTGGTAGGATCGATAAAACGGTCTTAAATAAAAATATTAATAATAATAAAAAATAAAAAACAGCATGGACAATACTTCACTGACGAACGGGTGAGTTTCTGACCAGTGAACAAAAATCACATGCGCGCAGTTTTCTATGGCTCAAACTTTATTGTTGAAGACAGCAGCAAGCTCAGTAAACAGACTCAGTAAACAGTCAAAAAAATCCGTTTTAGTCAGTAAACAGTAAACGGGGAAAAAAGTCAGTTAATAATTAACGTTTACTAACTTTTTTCGCACAATGTAGTCAACAGCGATGTTGATCACAACCTTTCATCTTCTTAGTGGTAGGATCGATAAAACGGTCTTAAATAAAAATATTAATAATAATAAAAAATAAAAAACAGCATGGACAATACTTCACTGACGAACGGGTGAGTTTCTGACCAGTGAACAAAAATCACATGCGCGCAGTTTTCTATGGCTCAAACTTTATTGTTGAAGACAGCAGCAAGCAGAATCGACAGAATCAAACAGGAGTTACTGTCAAGTGGTCTCAAGTGCCAACCGTAAGACTTAAAGGAACGCGTCACCATTTCCAGTGTCACTTTAAAAAGCCAAAGGACATATTTATATCAGTGGGAACCTAAACAAATTGGTTCAGCTTTGTTTAAATTTTTTCTACTAGTGCTCTAAGAGTAAACATGTGTCCAGAATCCTTCAGCAGCATAAGACCTGGCTGGAAATGGATTGCAACTTGAAAAAAATTAGGCTAATGTTTTCAAGTTTATCGTCGTGTCTTGGTGTACTAAAAAAAACTCTGATTATGATATATTCTTTCTTCGCAAATTCACTTGATATCTTTCTTTTAGTGTTCTATAAGCTGATGCTGTGTCTGAGAAAAGTAGTAAGTTTTAATGTAGGGCAGTTTTGACCCAAGAACGTCGAAATCTCCATGACATAGCCCCTTTAAGGTCCTTTAATTGACACCGAGAAAGCCCTCCACGTGCAGCCTGAAGTTATTGAAGCTCTCAATTAAATAATATTCTTGAGCGAAAACGCTCGATAACTTCGGCATTACACAGCACAAATGGATGCCATGCCACGTTTGCCAAGGTCGAAAGTCAGGAGAGACCCTGAAACGATTATATAAAGCCGCAGATACAGCGCAGGCTCAGGGCTTGTCACGAAAATCAGTCACGCAGCAGGCTAAAAACGACAACAATGGTCGGAAGGTCTTAGGGACTGTTCGTTATTTATGCCTAAGGGGGGGCCGGTGTTTAGAGTGGGGGGGTAAAATTTTCAAAATCAATGAAAAAGGGGGGTGTTTTTTTTAAATACAGTCGAAATAAGGGGGGTAAACTTTTAGAAACTGTTGTTTCAACACTTGTGTAGCCGTTTTGCAGACCTATTTAAAAAGTTGATCTCTGTTTCGAGAATTCTATTTCCAAAGAACCTGGTCTTTATAGTTTGAAAAGCCAAGAAAACGTGACGTGGAGTAGCGTTATTTAAAGGTTCCAATACATAACTTATTAAATCCCTTTAAAATACATGCAATCTGATATTTAATATTAGCAAAACCCACACATGTGTCATTTGCCGGGGCCAGTTGTAGTTTACAATATTGTAGTGCGTACGTATATAGCCATCCTCAAACAGCAAAACTGGTTCAAGCCCTGCAATGAACTTCTTACAAACTTTCCTACCGTTGATTTCTCTCTCAAATCGGATCTTCTCTGGGCGCACGTTAATACCGGCGCTGCAAATTTACTTTCCTTGCTGAGTGCTTCCATACTGTACGATCACAAATGACCTTGCACTGGATTTTGGTTTCTCGGCACGCGGCCAGAACACATGTTGTACGCAATTTCGCAATTGTAAGCACGTGGCGTCCTGAGGGTAGGGGAGGGGGGGGGGAGAATTTTGAAACTGTCACATAAACGAGGGGTAATTTTTTAAAATACCCACTTTCGGGGAGGGGTAAATTTTTCATATGCCTGAATTGGTTGAAAATGACCGACCCCCCCTTAGCCATAAATGACGAACAGTCCCTTAGCAGGGTCGAAAATCGACTCAAAAATGATTTAAACGAGGTAATGGCAAACGCAATTTTTTTATTTGCACAGAAAAAACGTTCAAAATTTGTCTTTATGTACCGCATACGCTAAGAAAACGGCTTCCTTTTATACGATAGTCAGCTTGTATTTTGTTTTTTATAAATACGGTTACGATAACAAAAATCCATTGTTATACGGTAGTCAGTTAACCCCATTGACACCCTCAGGTAAATTAACAAGACGATACCAAGCTTTTGAATCTAAATTAATATTTCCTTTCAGTAATTCTTGATTCTCTCATCGAAGCGGTTCAATCCTTTTGAGGTGGCTCATCTGGATTTTTCCGAGGCACACCATCAGGGATAGTTCAATACATGTTAGACTTGAGATCACAAGATTTAAAAAAAAATTCATCGACTAGTTTTTTAATAAAAGCGTCCGTACAAAGACGCTGCTTCTCTGTGTAAAATGAGCATATTTGAGACATTACTTCTGATTACATCATTTGAAATCTAGGGAAGCAAACCGCATAAAACCTTCAGGAAAAGTAGCTGTATGCTACAGCTATGACATATGGTGAAAACATTGTAAGTTTCAATCTGTCGGGATAACACTGGTACCGATGAAACAATAGAAAATAACGTAAATCTGCTATTTTTTACTGGAAAATATTCCACCCGATTTTTTTCGGAAACGCAGTCTTGCAGTCTTGCAGTCTTTAAGATCTACACCTAGACTATAAGAGACAATAGGTCGTTTTAGAAGTTTAGGTCTAGATGTCGAGAAAATTGCTGATATACAAAAATCATGACGTCCTCGTTTCGTTGCTATGGTAACACTGATGTCAATCAAACCTACTTTTTTGACAAGTTCATTCATTCTCTAGTAAATGTGTGCAGCAGCTTGCCCCGCCGAGCTCAGACAGTAAAGTATTAGCCGTTCAAAGTTGGGATGGTGTGCCTCGGAAAAATCCAGATGAGCCACCTCAAGTTTGCCAGGCCAAGTGCGGAGAAGTTGCACTCCGCTTGGCAATCAGTATATCGGACATTAGTCTGATATAGTGATAGTCGTAAAGCCGCGGTCTAACTCCGCCATTAACTTGGAATTATATAATTTGAAAAACGGACCTCTATCTAAAAAAAAGAAAAATTTATCGTGCTCCAAATCGGCCCGACAAGTTTCGGGGCATTCGAGAAAAGCACGCCAGCCTTGTTTGAATTACAGTTAAGTCGCGTTCATGACACTGGCAAGAAATCACACTGGCAAGAAATCAGTTCTTTTCAATTTTCTTGCGTCTAGAAACGTGAACTGACTCTGAATTTTAGTTGGAGTTAGTATAGTATAAAAGTTCTCAATCTGTTCAGCTGTTGGAATCAAAAGGGACCAAAGATACTTCCAGCCACCGAAGCAGGCGCTAAATGTTCCGGATTTCATCGCATACATAGAATAATTCTATATCGTTTTGAAGATTTTATTTATAAGTATGATACACTTTTTTTATAAGAACGTGTATAAATTGCCTGAGCCTGAGGATGTTCTTATTTTAGCCCATACATTTTCTTAAATCTCAGCCTCAACGTTCTTATCTGAAAATGGTTCTTATAAAATAAAAAGAGTGTATTCCGGTTGGGATCACTGACTTCCTACTCTTCTTCGCTTTTGAAATTCCCGCCGTGGTCTACCGACCGACTCTACAAACCACCACGCATTTCTCAACTCTGGTCAAAGACAACCATGCTCAGTTTGATCAGTGTCAAAAAGTTTCGCAATCCTGTTTTTGTAATCTCCATTCAGTCATTTTACTACTGACTTTGTAGTCTCTATCCTTCGAATGTTGGTTCACCATGATCAAGCACAACTAGTAAATCACAGAAAGCCCTGGCCATCTCTTAATGGCACTACTTTAAAAGTATCTTTTGATATGCTTGAGCAAACGGAAAAATATCAGAGCGTGTTTTTTCCTAAAAAAAAAAAGCATAAACGTGCGCAGCATGTTAAGGCACTTCACGTTGTAGGACATCTCTGAGTGCTTTCAGACTTACAGTCTGTAATCGCTAAATGACTGTTACATTACCTCGGCTTACTGACCGGCCTGAATAAGTTGAATGCAATTTTCAGTTAAGTATTGGACCAAGTGAATTACTATTTGTTTGCAATTTTATCACCTTCCAATCTCTACCTCTTCAGGCACTCATCAAAATTGATTTCTAGTCTAGCTGCAGATAGAGTGAGTTGCTGTAAGGCAGAGTTCGACTTCTTAACTTGAACGTGTGCTCACCTTAAAGATGGAAAACATACCCCGTTTAAAAATCAGTGAGCTAGCTGTGAGGGAGCTCGATGGAGCGTTAACACTTCTTTAATATTATATTTACTTTCCGTTCTGAATAATTTTTTTTCAGGTGGTTTTGTTTATATATCATGTCATGCATTTGAACAGGATCATGTTATTGAACAAACACCTGCATATATCAGTTCGAGATATTGTACAAATATGAGAACACGAAAAGACATCCCAGCCACCATGAGACGACAATCGAGGCTATGTGAATGATCCTCTCTACCCGTTCAAGTTCGCTTATATAAAGTGGTGTTTAAACTGAAGCCATGCAAAAACTAGTTGCAAGTTGAGTTCCACATGCCATCGTTCATGAGATTAACATTGGATTCAATTGTTGCCAGAGATCGGTTTCCATTTAATCCATGTAAAGGAAATATACCTTTTGACGGTACTTAAAATTGAATCAGTCATTCCGACTCTGAGAGAAAGTCACTAAGAACCGAAGAAGGAAATTAAAATTAAATTTGGGCTGGGGTCGGCTGAAGTTTTACTTTAGTTTGAGACAATTAGAATAACCCATGTCTCCCTGAGTTTTTACTTTCTCTGGGAGCTGGGGGCGCACGTTTAGACACTTTTACAGTAAACGAACATCTCGAGACTTTACAAAACATTTTTGAAAGCTATTCTTAAATAGCTTTCAATAGCTTTCAAACGGTAACCTCAGGTAATGCTGAAAGAATGATTTCGTCGAAATCAGTAGCTCAGACTGAGAGGAAGGCGGAATCTCTTTTGTATGGGCAATTTCTTTCACTCCGGAAATTGAAGAATACTCGTTAATCAGCCATCAGGAGGCCACTTCTTCCTTTTAATATCGCAGTTGTTATCTTCGGGAAAGGCGTCGGACCAATGGAACGCTTAAGCACCCTAATTATCGAGGTTAGTTCGAAATAGTTTAAATAGAGCAAGAAAAGAGTAAAGATCATGTTTGGATTGTAGCAGACCTACAAAAATTTCTTTTATTAATTCTACTTTCCGTCGTTTTTATTGTAAAATATATATACCGACTGTGGGCGCTTTTATCCTTGCTATTGTTTTGTCCTTCATTGATAAAGCATTGCTCTGTTGCAATTTGTATGATACATTTCAAAATACAACTAATGAAAGAAAAGTTTCTTCCATAAATCTAAGCATAGTTTTCGTCGTTTTACCCGGGTGGACAGACTGGCATAAAATTAGATACCCTGTGCTCAAGCCCTCTCCGGGAGCCTTGACAGAGGCACTTCCTCTAAGGAGTACATGTAGTTCTCGAGCACCGACCGTGCCTTAGGCACAGGCATTTGTCTGCGCTGAATTTTAGGTTCCCAACTTCCACCTATCACTAGTGGACAATAAAATAAACAGCTGCATCAACAACTGAGATAACTACGAGAAAGGTGCCTGAATAATTTCATAGTACTTTTGCATGTCAAAATATTTTTACAGTCCGAGGCTGTGACCCGCAAAGGCACATGTACGAGATGTCAGGAGAGGAACCTTTGTTACTACAAATATATTTCGCTCGTTTATACCATCGAGGCGGGAGAAAGATTCAGAATAAATAATTTTGTAACTGACATTGCTTAAACGCCATAGAAAAATCGATTATCATGTATTTAGTTCGCCAGCCTCTCACCACAGGGCACCCAAACGCTGTATTATCTACGTTATAATCAGTTAATAAAAGTACTGTTATTTTCATGTGTTTCTGTGTCTTTATGAGTCGTTTTGGAAGGGATTTGAATCAGATCGAAGACGGTTTACCTTGCCGGTTTCAAATGTTAAATCTTTACTATTAACTCTCCTCGGGAGACGATCTCGAATTTCAATCTAGCGGCCAAGAGAAGAGAAGAGAAGAGAAGAGAGACTTTCTCTCTTCTCTGCTTTCCCCAAGAGAGTAAAATAACAATGAAAACTTGAGACGTAACTATCGCGTCCTGTTTACGAAGCGCCAGACAAGATAACCGGCAAGGTAAACCGTCTTCGATCTGATTCTAATCCCTTCAAAAACAACTCATAAAGACACAAGATCGGATTACAGGTAAATAACAGTATTTTTATAACTGATTATGATACACCCGTAGCTATTACGAGGCCTTCCAAGGGGTAAAAGCGACAAGCGACACGGCCCTGAAAACTGGCGACATGCCACTTTTTAAACACCGACAAGCGACTCAACTGAACCAGCAGAATACGACAGCGACACAATAAGCACTACAGATAGACAGCGACGTCAGGAAAATGTGTATTTTACCAATAACAGATAATAATCAGAGTCTACATTTGATTGGCACTTCAGTGCAGCCAGTCAAAATTAGGACTGGTAACCCACCTTAAACGCTTGCATGACTTCTAGGTCCCATAAATCGCTGACCTTTGATGCGCTGAGAGCAGACGATCAGATTTTTTTCGGTTTATCTGTTAAAAATGCGAAGCTTCATTTACGGTCTGTCGATTACCTATAGTAAGTCACTCACAGCAATAAATTGACCGATTTTCAGGATCTCCGCCAGTATCTACGTTATTAGCATAGTTGTTCTTTTTGACGCAAAAAATTGACTTGAATTTAGAACAATTAAACCACTTTGACTTGCCCCTCAGAATGGTGAAAATTGCATTTTCGAAATACAGAATTTGAAATTTTTCTGGCGCGGAGCATGCCCCCGGACCCCCCTAGATACTACCACCTTCGGCGGGCGTTTATCTCTTGGCGAATTCTTCCTTTCAAACTCACTCAGCGGCGTAGCGTCCATATACACACGTTACGCACGGGCGCACAGCTTAAATCTGAGAAAAAGATATTCCTATTGCCTGGGGCGTTTTTATCATTAAATTGGCAGATTTGATATATTCTTTCGTATTGTAGTGATGCGTTATGTAACAATTTCCATCATCCCATTAGAATTGAATGGAAAGAAACACTGAATATTCAATAAACGCGTCACATACCCTCTCCCTCAGTGTCAGGCCTACCAGTCGTTAGTTATTCTTTACCTGTGAAGGAGAGGTTACAACGGCGTAGGGCGTCAGAAACCAATTGCTCTCAACTGAGACAAGGAATATATGAATATGTAATGTTTATGAAGTCAGTGTGAAGCCCAAGAGGTCTGAGGGTCCCAAGAAACTGCTAGAAAGAGCGTAATTACTAGCTTGTGTTTACACGTATTACAACGTGACGCATTGACAGACTGCTAACATCGCTGTGAATTTGTAATGCTCGAAAATCAAAAAAGATTATTCCCGATTACTTCAACGTGACCACGCACTTGCAACCCCCAGTTTTATCCCGGAGTATATGTTGCACTTGTAACAGCTGTTTACGTATACTGTCTCAACATGCACTGCTGAACATAGTTTTAGTAGTATGAAGAG
This sequence comes from Siderastrea siderea, assembly GCA_964030785.1. Lineage (NCBI taxonomy): Eukaryota > Metazoa > Cnidaria > Anthozoa > Scleractinia > Rhizangiidae > Siderastrea > Siderastrea siderea. The sequence continues at coordinate 70,454,120 of OZ034968.1, read as the reverse complement.
GCCCCGGGGGGGAGGTATTCTGCAAATTTTTGGGCGGGGGTGTGCCGCTGGGACTCTGAAACCCTTACCCTAAACTAGACCAAGTTGAGGTGCATTTTGCAACCCTATACTAGACTAAACACCAAAAATCCGTAACCCTATCCCAGACTAGCTATTTTTGAGAAACTCCATTACTAACACAGTCCAGCGAAAACAAAATGTTACGTCACATTTTAAATAATGCTCTCAAAGTAAAAGTTTATTTACACTTGTTCAGTTTTTGTTTCCATCAAGTCCTCAATTTCAGGTTAACCTGAGTGAATAAAGAACCGTCGTGAGTGTTGCCTTTCGGATACAACAGCAATTGAAAAATAACCTTGGAAAATAACTAACACAGGCGATAGAAATAGCCATTTATAGTTTCACCACTCTATTTCTCGGCGCCCTCTCGCGCCAGGAAGACTGGGTGGTCGTCCCAGGGTCCTAGGTCACAATGAGGTAGAAAAAATCTCTGGCATTGGATGAAATCCGGGCACGAAATAATGTTCAACTTTCAATCCGGGCATCAAATAATGTTCAATTTTCTTTCGCTTTAAAGCCCTCGAAAATAACTGAAAACGCTTAATATTTAATGGAAGCGAGATAGCAAGTAATTTCTATATACCATTTTTTTAGGCTTTCGGTTCAGTTCGCTAAACAGTTTCCGATTGCACCGGCGCAGCGATTGCAACATCTCGGGTGCAACTTCCATCAAATAAGTCGCTCTACGTTATAGCATTGGAAAAGCCTTAGCTAATCTACCTGTAGTCCTGGGAATCTATTTTAGTGAAACACTTCAAATTCTAGCCCGTACGAAAAAATAAGAGGCCTCTGCAGAGGAGAGAGCCTCAATATCAGGCCGGGAGGTCAAGACTGGGGACAAGACATGGTCCACGTGGTAATTATTTATATGCGATCAATGTTCATTATATGGTTTATAGGGGAGTTATATATATATAAACACTTACCTTCTTTCTCCTAATCACAATGGTGTAAAATGTTGACAATCCCGTTTCACGATGCAGTCCCTCAACAGAACGTTGTTGGAATACCAAAGGTAAAATCGAGGTAAAAGCGTCTGAAGACCCAGGTTGGCTATTCGACTCCGTATTAACCTCGTCAGTCACACGCTGAGTTGTCTCGAGCACGCACGTACGCATTACGAAGAACAATCAACAGTTTATTTTTAGCTATTGTTAAAAACCACCGATTTCCGTGTAAATCCCGAATGTTGACAGTCTAGGATATCCAGCAGTGTTTTCAGTGATAACCTATCCTGGATATTAAACCCATCTCTATTAACGTTTTCTTTGCTAGTTGCTGGTAAATTTGCCAAATTGATTTCTTTTTAGTGTCAATTGCCGGGAAACCTAGTCTAGACTAAATTCTCCAACCAACTGATTAGTTTCCTTGAAAATGATACCCTATTCTAGACCAAAACTCTCTGATTTCCGTACCCTATCCCAGACTAAACAGCTTGAAAACCATACCCTTCACAGCGGCACATACACATATAGCGTGTATATGGGAGTACCCCCCCCCCCCCGGGGAAGAGGCTGAAAACTTCTCTTTGAACTACTGTGAGTGACGAGAGATTGAACTCCCTTGCAATTTTGCACATCCATAAGCACAAGGACTTCGACATTGACGGTGTACATAACAACGGAGTTTACCCGTTTGACCATTTCAGTGCTTTTTTTGTCATACTGTAGCCTTACCGTAAACACTAAAACAGTTGGCTGACAGATAACTAAAAAAACTAGCTACTGTGTTTGACTACGTATTTATTTATTGAAAATGTCACTCCAAAACCACACGCTACGCCCGTCACTGTCTCTACAGTCTACAGGGTCTCGTATTTTAGTTTCTAAGTGTTAAAAGAACATTTGTCGTCCCAAAATCGAAAATCTAACTAGTACCTTTATTTTGATTTGTGTCATTTAGGGATAAACAGAAGGAACTGGTGGCCAATATTTTAACAGTTCCTCTTCCAATCACGTGATATTGAAGACACTAAATGCATGTTTCAATGCTCTTCTTGACGATCTGCCAAGATGTGCCAAAAACTGCAAAACAAAACTCATTTAAATGACAAAGGAGGGCAGTGACTATGACATGACCAGCAATTGCGTTATTTAGGAGAAATTATAAAGCGACAGCGACATTTACAACCGTTAGTTCAGCGACATTGTCCCTGACAAAGACGCGACAAAGCGACAAGGCTACCCCCTTGGAAGGCCTCTATTACAGCCTTTGGCACAGGGTACAGAGGAGCGAAGTTCGAGCAGAACGTTTAGTTTTCCTTGCGAAAGACAACCGACATGATTTGCTGCGAACTTGCGTTACTCGCGTTACCTAGATTTTTATCGCAGGTCAAATTACTGTGGGCTCTTAGGATCACTGAGCTCGACTTACACTACGCGGTCGCCTAACACGGGCGTTGTCCGAACAGCAACGGCTTTTCTTCGGAAAGCTTCGCTTTCCGAACGAGGTACGAAGTGCCGAGTGAGTCGATCACAGTGATCCTAAAAGCCCACAGTAATTTGACCTGCGGTAAAAATCTAGGTAACGCGAGTAACGCAAGTATGTCGGTTGTCTTTCGCAAGGAAAACTAAACGTTCTGCTCGAACTTCGCTCCTCTGCACCCTGTGCCTCTGGTGCCTGTGCTTTGGCCGCCATCTTGAATTTTGAGCCGAGAGAAGACTGGACAGGGACGTAAGCCTGGCGAAAAAGTGACGTGCTCGAATGCCTTAAACCATCCGAGTTGCAACCTGTCGCTAGTCGAAAAGAAACTACTACTTTTGCCCTTGTTCAGCATATACCTGATCTTTCAACATGGCTCAATATGGCTGCACATTTGCAAGTTCAACACCTGCACAGCTTTATATTGCGTTTTTAGTGTTACTTTGCGGAAATGTGCCTTCTTTGAAAGCCCAGGACTTCGTGTTTAGCAAGGACAAGTACGTGGAACAAAATGTTTCTATCAATTTGAACCATTCTTTATTTACTGTTAGCGAAAAGTTTCTATCTGTTGCGATCGATTCGAGCATCATGAAGAACCACTGGCATAAGGTGAATTTCACCTCCGAGAAGTTCTTCACCCTCGCGAGAGCTCTCTCTCCGGCATTTCTTCGTATCGGTGGAACGGAGGAGGACTTTTTAATTTATGATGATTCAAAGGGATTGCAAAAGTTCAAGAATTATACGAATTTCACGATAACTCATCAAGATTTGGACAAGATTCACCTGCTGTCTTCTAAAGCTGGCTGGGATGTTATGTTTGGCTTAAATGTGCTTCTTCGGGAGCGAGATGGGTCTTGGAATGCGAGCAACGCTAAGAAAATCATGCAATATGTTGCTGAACATGGCTATCATTTTGGATGGGAGCTTGGAAATGGTAAAACTAAACAATTTTACTTGCATTTTTTGCATTATTTTCATTATGTGTAAAATATGTGTAGGCTATGTGATTAGGCAGAATGGTGGGGGTGGGGGGGAGGGGGTAAAAAGTGGGAACCAAGGAGAGAAGGGGATGTGAAGTGTACAGGAAGTGGGAATAGAGGGGGCAGGAGGCAGGTGATTCCAAAGGTGACAGGAAGCAGGAGAAATAAGAAAAAGTTAGAATACACAATGTTATGTTATATTTTGCAAGTACAAAAGGGCAAAACAGGGACTACGTGGCCTATTTTAAAGTGGGGGGCTAACCCGATCAGGGTATGGTGGGGGGGGGGGGTGACAACCTCACGTGATTTATTTTCTTTTTAGTGACTAACAATGCCTCTAGGGTGGCCAAGTATGTGAAAAGTTGTCAGTTTATACCCATCATATAGAAATTGTAACATAGAAACACATGGACCGTGTACAATAGAAATTGATTGAAGTATATAGACCCATTAATAAGGGATCAAAGCTAAACTAAGGGTATCAAACTATTTGAACTAACCAGTGATTAATAATGTTGATATTTAGGGCATGTTTTGGTGGTCTAATCCTGAATAGAAGACAATATAGAGTTAGTGTTTTCTCAGTATGGACACTGTTCCCTTCCCTCAGTAATGTATTAACGATGACAAAATGAACAGAATGTGGTTGATATGTTTTGGTTTATCAGAATAGGAAAAATTGCGTTCTTTTAGGGATTCAGTGTTCTGGATATTCTGTTATTCCTCAGTAAACCAGAACAGGATTAGCCACGACAGTTCCAAAATAATGTGCCTGAGCCTGTTCTTTCATCTCTACACACATTTTAAGTCGTATGCGGCAAGGTGCAAATCTTGATGTATTCGCATTTAAGATCTCAAACTCAAAACATTTTTCTAAAGAATTGTACAAGCCAACCTGTCGTCACATTACAGAATAAGGTCATCTAAGAAAGCTGAGCTGAGTATCATGAGCTATGTATTTCACCAAAGTCAGTGTGTCAGTATGTCCTGACTACTGCATGAATGCCTTATTTGTCTTATTTCTTATCGTTAAGAGCGACAGAGATCTTTTGGCAAAACTTTCAGCAGCTATCCTAGTTATGTAGTTTACGTGCATATAGAGAAGCTTGAAGAAGTAACGTTGATTTTCAGCAAATATCAAAGCACGCTGTTGCCAATAATCCTATCTGGAGACAGACTGCAGTTCGTAATGCCGGGCCAAACAAAAACGAGAGTCGACAAAAATTCATACCCTTTAAGAGGACAAGGGAGTCGATGAGAGTTCACAAGAGTTAGAGGCCAAACGATAGCGAGAATGTCAACTTTAGTCGATTACAATTAAAATCTGAGCAGGTTCAAACTCTTCAAGATACAAAAAATGAAAGTGATGTGAGCTGCAGAAATACAAATGAAACTACAACTGCGATGTCACATCTTCATTTCTTCAAGATACAGTTCCTTAGAGTGCATGTGAGTTTCAACTTAAAACAAGCCAAATGGGAGCAAGGCGATTTGAACTTTTGTGGGCAGAGTATTCCGTTTCTATTCCGTTACAGAGTTTGGTCCCTATGAAAATTAGATCTAACTGGGGAAGACTATGTACTGGTTAACCCTGAAACTAATGAATTTTCCAACTTTTAAAATTTTTATTTTTTATATTTTATTATTATTATTTTTTGGCACTAAAAAGTGGGGGGGGGGGAGGCTAAAGCCCCCTCAGCCCACCCCTCGCACAGTCCCTGCAAAAAGAAGGGAACCAACAAAAATGAGGTGAGAACTGGGACTAAAGGGTATGGGGAGTAGGAAGTTTGGACCCCCCTTTCCCCTACCCCACCATAATGGTTAGCAGCCATCATTAGACTTTCAATCAGACTTTGGTTTGGATGGTCAGTGTTCCAAGGTTAGTCTCTGCTTGTGTTGTGTTGTCTCCTTAAGGTGCTGTAACACAAGGCATTTTTTCTTGCCACTTACAATGCAATGGATGATGCAATTATTGCAAGGCAAGTTGCACAATACATGTTACACACTCCAATGTACCTCGCAGTACTGCAAAAAGTAGACGCCCAGTCTACTTTCCCTGCAACTCACAATGCAGTTTTTCATCGTGAGACATGTTGTGTAGAGGGGGTGTCACATGTGCAATTTAGTTTGCAACTTGTCTCACAATGCCGTTGCATTGCAAGTTGCAGAAAAAATTGCAAAAATTGCCCCGTGTTATAGCGCCTTTAGGAAGTTTAGTGTTACTCCACGTTTTCTCTCTCTACCTGTACTTCTGTGAGGGTGTTTCCAATGGACTAGCATCCCAATCTGAGGGGCACGGGGGGGGGGGGGATAGTAATACTGCCAGTAATGCTTCATCTTACTGAAACCAGAGTTACAACAGCCATCAGGAGTGTATGGTAGGTAATCTGGTTAAATTCACAGAGTATATAAATTAATTATAAGTTTGTGTAAGAAATGAACACCAACCTGGCACTTAATAAAGATTTACATGTATACTTTTATGTGATGTATACTTTTATGTTTTGCTGTGTAGTAGGAATTTTTTTTTCTGGAGAGGGTGTTGGAACAAGTATTGCATTTTACACAGTAGCTTGACATTTATTAAAGTTATGGGCAGCTTATTGTCTTTTGGTTTTTCCTTTCAGAGCCCAACCTTTTTAAGGATTTCAACAAGTCAGTTTCCCCAGAGGAACTTGCAAATGACTTTCAGACTTTGAGGACAATTCTTAAAAGCAGTCCTCAGTTTGGAAACTATCTTATTGGCCCTGATGTTACAAGAATTTTGAATCACTCAGAAAGTGCACGCTACCTTGAAAGGTACATGTAATAAATGGTACCTGTATGTTTCTAGTTAACCCCTACCTTTTGCTTTTTTTTCCAGAGCCAAATCTGTTCAAGGAACATGTTAATAAATCTGTTTCCCCAGAAGAGCTTGCTGAGGATTTTAAAACCTTAAGATCAATTCTTAGAAGCACTTCCCAGTTTGGAAACTTTCTTGTTGGTCCTGATGTTACCACAGTAGGAAATCACACAAGATCTGCAATGTTTATCGAGAGGTGAAGTCTCCATGAATCAACTACCAAATAATTATAACAAAAGTTGTTAATATTCCCTCCATATGATTGTATCATAAATAATAATTCCATGAAATCTTCATTGCTTTTTTTCGCTTAGTTTTGTTTCACGTGCCAAAGATGTCATAGATGCAGTTACATGGCACCAGTGAGTATCATTAATCCAACATCTATGTTATATTTGATTACAAAAAAAAAACAACAACAATTGCAGACTGTGCATTCTACACTTTTAAAGAAGCAGAGATACCTATACATGTATTATTGTAGATGCCAGTTGGTGAGTCATTGGACTCTTACTCTGAATCGTGTGTGATTAGTTATGTAAGACCATTACTTGAAGAATTGTGTGCTAAGGACACTAGTCATGATTATGGATGTTACTCTACTAGTCCGAAAAGTATCCTCATAAATAAAAAAAAATAAATAAAAAATAATAAAACATAGCAATTTATAATGATACCAGTTCAGTATTACTGGGCAATTTGTAATCAATTTATTAAATTGTAAGTAGAATAGTGACTTACTTTTGCTCTGATAGGTATTATCTTAATGGAAGAACTTGCTCTGAGGAGGATTTTTACAATCCAGATGTCCTGGATTATTTCTTGCATGAGTTGAATGCAGCTAATGACATTTTGGCTAAAATTGATCCTGACATTCCTCGATGGCTGGGCGAGACAAGCAGTGCCTATGGGGGAGGGGCTCCTGGATTGTCAGACAGATATATTGCAGGCTTTTTGTAAGTTCCAGGTATTCTATAGTATGAACTTCTTGGCTAATTGTGAGGGCTGTGCAGGAAATATTCCATATCCAGAGAGCTGAACATTTTTCAATCCATCATTCATGATGTACAAATTACAGTGTTTCTCAGCCATTAGTAGTTTTATCATCAACCACAGACACTGTTTTATGCTTTATTTGCCTGGAACATGATTAAAAGGTACATTTATAAGGTACATGATTAAAAGGTACGCTTATAAGGTACATGATTAAAAGGTACATTTACAAGGTACATGATTAAAAGGTGCATTTATAAGGTACATGATTAAAAGGTGCATTTATAAGGTACATGATTAAAAGGTACATTTATAAGGTACACGATCTAAGGTACTCAAGGGGTGTTGGTGCGCCTGTGTACTTTAATAATGAACAAGTGATAATGACATGGGTAATGCCAATTAAAAAAGTTGCTGACTGAGGACTGAACCAATCCAGTTCTACACTTGCCAGATTTGTGTTTCTCTTCCTTGTTTGTGTTTAGTTAGATATGCATTAGGAAAGGAAGCATAAAATAGTATGATAAATCTTAGTTAGTGTGCATCTTGCCTAATTAAGTTAGAAAAGTCACACCAGGAGTGACCAAGTGACCAAAAGGTGGATTTATCGTAGACTTAGTACACTGTTCTTCCAGTGTCTTTAATTACATGATTCCAAATGACAATTTATATGTCTTTTTTTATCCATGTTATTAAAAAGACCCAACAGGGTGGGCGTGGCAGCCTCAACCTGGCAGGCAGTCTGGCCTTTGAGTGATACAGATTATTGGATCAAAAATAATAATCATGAAATTTTGTTCTTTCCAGATGGAGAGGCTGAAAAATCATCGCTTTTTAAATAACATAGTAGATGCCCTTATACAACAACATAACAATAACAAAAAAACTGCCTGAGGGAATTTTTTCTTTTAATTATTGCCTGGATAGTTTTTGTCCCTTGTTTTCAGATTCTTGAGCATATTTTTTTTTTCATTTTTCCATACATGTACCTCGGTAGCCTAAATTTCAGCTGTCTCTTCTGGTTGTTGTATTCCCTAAACGTACACATTCTTTCTCAGGAGTAAGCTTAACCTGAAAAAAAAAAAAGACTGAAATCTGGGCTGCAAGAGAGGTAAATCCCCACTTTGAAATAGCAGTTTCCACCACTGTAAAGTTCTATAAATATGTTATGCATTTTTTAGGTGGCTGGACAAGCTAGGGCTTGCAGCACGACTTGGCCATGACGTTGTTATCCGACAGACGTTTGTAGCTGGAAATTATGCTTTACTTGATGAAGACTGGAATCCAAACCCTGTATGTGCTATTGTTGGCAACTTAGCTTAAGATGTATTCATTGGTTCCTTATCCACATATGTACAACCAGAAATAGTAACTAGAGAAGGAAGAACTTTTTTTGTGGAAAGCCTTATTCGAAAAACTGAGCTCTTTAGTCTTCTATTGGCTATAGTTGGGCACATACATGTATAACAGTAATATGAATGTGTAGTAATTTGTCACCAGTCGTTCTGTGTGAGCTGTCCATACATCCCTTCATCTGTAAGTAGGTCTTGTCTTCCTATGTACCCACCAGCCAGCGAACCAGCATGCGAGTATATCATTCCATCATTGAGTCAGGGACAGTGAGTCAGCCAGTCAGCCATTCAGTGAGTCAGTAGTGTTAACAGTAACAGCATGTCTTTGATGTGCCTTACTCTCGAGAGGGAGGTATTAGGCTAGTTACAATATAGGTTTTTGATAAACTAGTATTCGAGTGAAACAAAAATAAGGTAAACTTTGTACATTACAAACACGTTGGTTAAGTCTGTGAGACAGTCAGTAGAACTATCTTTATTGTACCTCACTCTACTAAGGCAAATACTGGTGTAGATCCAATAAAGGTTATTGAAATGAGACCAAATAAACCAAAAATAAGATGAACTATGTCCGTTCTTGGTCAGTCCGTCCGTCCGTCCGTCTGTTTGTCCTTCCTTCCGTCCATCCGTCCATCCGTCTGTCAGTCAGTCAGTCGTCAGTCAGTCAGTCAGTCAGTCAGTCAGTCAGTCAGTCAGTCAGTCAGTCAGTCAGTCACTGAGTCACTGTTATACGAAGCATTTCTTTCATTAATGATATTTACTTTTGTTGTTGCTAGGACTACTGGCTTTCTTTGTTGTACAAGAGGCTCGTTGGAGTAAAAGTTCTAGAGGTGCACGGTGGAACAGAAGAAAAGCGCACAATACGCATTTATGCTCACTGTTCTAGCAAGTATGGGCAGAGTTGAGACTAATTTTAAATCGTTTTGAGGTAGTAGTGGACAGTCGCGCCTTTTTCAATGATCAGTTACAAAGGGCATTGCACTAAATTTTCTTTAACAAAGCAGGAATTGCACGGTATTTACACACTTATATTGCTCCTTTCCGAGTCACGTTGGCTACTTCTGATGATAGGGAGTTACAAGTAAGTCTTCGGGAGTTGAATCAGTGAGCATTAAACCTAACTCCCCAGCTTTATCTAGTCAGGCCTTCAGAATTTTTTCTTGATCTTACTTATTCATTCAAACTACTTGCAGATCACTTATCTATCTTCATGATTGTTTCAGGAAATATCCGATGGGTTCTGTCACTCTTCTTGTCCTAAATGTTCACAAACATGATCCAGTGGTTTTAAAATTAACTGGGGGCCTTCGAGGGAAAGATGTCGAAGAATACCTACTTACAGCGGAGAACACCGATCTCACGTCGAAGTAAGTAAAACAGTGGGAGTGATTTGTTTCCATCTTCTCTTTACCATTTTAATTATGAAGAGACAGGTAATGTGAATTTCACTTTTAGAATAGAGGATTACTGTGTTCTGGGGTGGTTGATTGTATGCCTTTCATCTTGGAGCTCAATCTACATTAATCTTCAAAACATTTTGTGACCCCAAAAGAGATAAGAAGAACCAGTGGCAATTGCTTTGTAGTTAAATACAACACTGCATTACTCGTTTCGGTATTATGTAGCCAAACAAAACACCCCCTTCTGTATTAGTACTTGAAATAACCCAAGCTTTTGTACTGTGGGTAGCCAACATAAAGTTAGAAAAGCCCGCCGATTACATGATCATATGGCAAACGTTCGAAACGTTTCTTAATATTAATCATGTCTCTGATCAAAAGCAAAGTTTTGATCGGCTCTTCTGTTTTTGACTGTAAATTAAAAAAAAAGCAGAAAAGAAAAGATGTCAAAGCAAATGAAATAAAATCGTGATTTCTTGATAACAGGACTGTCAGGCTCAATGGGAAAGCTCTCAAACTTGTGGATGACCGCACCCTGCCAGACCTCATCCCCGTGAGTGTACCAGGAGACCAGCCTCTTATTCTACCTCCGCTGACCTTTGGACTGTACGTCATCCCAGGGGCCTCAGCCGGTGCTTGCCGTTAATAGACTTTGCTCATCCGTTTCCTGGACGTTGTGATGCATTAATAGTAACGAAGTATACAGTCTTTTTTCGCTGTAGTTAAAACAAAAATTTCAATAAGTTACGTAAACGCTGGTTTACAGTTGCATGTACGACGCAAACATTGTCATAAGGGCAAGCAACGGCGAAAGATACGTTCGGGTAAGCCGGCGCAAAGGAAGAATAAACGCAAGCAATTTCTTTGTACTTGCGCTAATGCTGGCTTGCGTGGCAGGCGCTTAAGGACGGTGCTTCCTTTTGCTACTGCGCATACGTTCTGCGCATCTCGGGATATTCAAGTTTCTAAAGGAATTCGCCCACTAATACAACAATATTTTTCCGCGGTTTATGACCACGTGGAAAAAGCAGATCTTGGCAAGGGCTATCAGAATCCAACAAGAAAATTGGGGGTAACCACGCATTTTTCAGAGATAATTGAGCTTAAATTTGGATAGAAATTGCCATACATTTTTTGTATTTTAGCGCTTTTTTGGAATTATGGTAGCTTAATTTTCTCCGAAAAATGCGTGGTTACCCATATTTTTCTTTTTGGATTCCAATAACCCCTGCTAAGGTCTACTTTTCCCCCATAGTCATACCCTTTGCAAAAATACACCTGTATTAGGAGGCACCGTCCTTAAACGGGAGGGCCAGGGAGAATTAGAAAGTGCGAGACAGGCGCGCAGAACACTGACGATGGAAGGGAAAAGATAGTTTATTCGTGTCGCACTCCGCGCTCGCGATCAGCCCCGTTACTTTCCTTTTTCGGCGTCTGCCACGCAGGCTACGCTTATGCAAGGCTAAGTGCCAGCACAAGATCAAGCGAACAATTCTTTTCATGCAACGGCGATCAAAGACAAAGGCGTTGTGCATGCGTATATCATCTTGTGCTTGCGTTAATGCTTGTTTCTATGTCAGTGTAAATTAGCCTTAAGAATGCAAAAGTAATGAGTAAGCTAGGGCCACTACAATGCCCCCTTTTAATTTACATTATTCTATACACCCGCGAGACAATTGTTTTTTGGGGAATTTCACAACAATTACATCGCTAGAATAGAAGTAGTTTTGTTGCTATAAAAGTAGCAAAAACGTGATTAACTAATGAAGAGCCTTCAGATCGGACACAACACTTAGAGCAACCGAACCAGGAGCACTTCGCCAGTTAAATGGCTGAAAGTGTAAATTCCATTTTGGAAAGCAGGCAATACATTTTCAAAAGGGAAAGTTAAATTTCCGAAAATGAAGAATAATGGAAACCAATTCAATTTTCATTTAAAAATATATATTTCGCAAGCATACAAGCTAGAGAAGCAAATTTGAACAGTTTGCTTCGCATCAGGGCAAGCATTTCTCGTGTAGCTTATTACTATCATAATATCCATGCATTCCTTGCTTACTTGCAGACAAAACCAGATATTTAACAATTATCCTGCGAAATCGCGCGGAATATCACCTGATACTTAGCCGATGAGGCCGTAGGCCGAGTTGGCTAAATCAGGGGATATTCCGCAAGATTGAGCAGGATAATTGTTTTATTATTCAGCAAATTCCCATCGACTACGGTTCTATGATGAAAACGCTAAAAGCTAGCAACACGTAATAAAAATCAAAACAGAACTTCAAGAAATCGAAATTTACTACCGTTCACTCAAAAAGGCTTATTTACAAACTCATGTTTGGAAATGAGAAGACAGAGTAAAAAAAAAATACTGCTACCTTACCGAGAATAAGTCCTCTTCCTGTGAATTAAAGTCTTTTCAACTTTACAACTTTCCGTGAGCAAGTGTGCTGCTTCGTTCGCAATACCATTTTCTTGGTTGAGTTCTCACTATGAAAATTCCAAGTCAACCTCTGGATATCTTTGTGAGCTGAAGCAAATACTTGTTGACTTTTTGAGAGCATTTAATCGTGGAAAGTCTCTTGCAGGGAGTTAAAATTTCCGGAGAACACTGCTAAAACTGCCTCGCTTTTCAAAATGTCCGCCAAACACGCAATGAGAGAAATCTACAGTGCACTTCCAAATATGGTCATTTACGTATATCGCAGGAGATCTGTCATGTACGTATGACAGATATTGAGGGCTTGCTTACCATATATGGGCATAGTGACGATTTGTTGAATAATAAATGAATATATTCGATATTGTAGATTAAGCTAAAATAAAAATATTTTGGTAGCAGTGTTTTGTTTTTTCCCTGGCTTAAACAAAGTGCAACTGTCATTGCTGCAAACGAAGCAATAAAAACAACGCGCAAGAATTTACTTCTCAAGTTATTCAATTGATAGTCTAAATGTATTGAGAGCGCACAACGATGGGTAAGTTGCCTGAGACATGAGGGTAAACCTATCTTTTGCGCGTAAAAATCTGCAAAAACTTTTACTAGAATCGACAACAATGTATAAGAAATAGATGGCAAAGATATCATGAGTATAAACTTGTTGGATGCGCCCAAGAAGCATAAAAAATACATAAATTATTAAGTACAAAAATTATAAAGTAGTAAGAATTAATGAAGGTTCGATCGGGTCCGCCCGCAAATAGCAGAGGCTAATCGAGGCAGGCGGAGCTATAATGGTACAGCAGTCGCGATTACAGAAGGATATTTAAATAATAAATTAAAACAACTACAATACAATTACAATTAAATAAGGATAGTAAATAACTGTATTCATTAATTGGCAACTTTTAGGAATTTGTGCTCAAGAATTACTCGAATTACGGAAAACAAAATTAATAGAGGAGAGGAAGGAAGGATACGAAAAATAGGAAAATTGATCAGTTATACATACTTTGCAGTTTTCTGCGGTAGAATAGGCACTTCAACATAATCATCCTCAGCCTCCAGTATCAAAAGCAACAATATGCTTTTTAAAAGCGTTCTCGGGGAGTTGACGAAATTCATCGTGGAGGGAATTCCAAAGCGGCAAGAGTGCATGAGGGAGTTCCGAAGCGGCAAGGGGTTCACGAGAAACGAGGAGCAAAAGTTGTCAAAAGAACACACTTACTGAGTGCGTGAAAAAGTCAGCAGTGATGTATGACATATATGAAGGGGGGAAATGATTGAGAGTACAAACTCATTTCAGTGCGCATAAGAGTCAACGAGAACGTAAAGGAGACGGTGGAAGAAAGGAGATCCAGGATGTAAATTTACTGAGTGTGAACAAGAATCGACAAGAATTTATGAGAGATAAGGGACAAAATACTTTGCGTATAAACTCACTGAGTGCACATAAAATTCGAAAAAATGTTCTGGAAATAAGAGAGAAAAATCAAGAAGATAAACTTATTGAGTGAGCACAAGATTTGGCGACTGCATAAGAGTCGAGTGGGGGAAAAAGAGAGAGATCCACCGTATTGAGCGGGCAAAAAGGTATGGGAGATGGACTGTATCAGCAGGAACGGTTGAGAGATAAGGACGGAGAGGGGGTTGGGGGAGAGAGAACGTGATATGATGGACAACGTTATATACAGCGATAATAATGAAATTAACAAATTGTGTTATATACGTCAGATTGTAAATGGAGAAAAGATTGCGCACAAGAGTCGACAAGAGTACACAAGAAATGAGCGGCAAATTAAATCGAGTGTACAAGCTCACCGAGTTTGCAAAAGAGTCCACAAGAAAGCATGAGAGATAACGAGCAAAAGAAATCGACAGTATAAACTCACTGAGTGCGCACAAGAGTCTAGAAGAGTGCATGAAAGAGAATGTGCAAAAATCTTGTAGAGCATCTACTCAATGAGAGAGCACAACAGTCGACACCGCCGGAGGCGTGCATAGTAGAAGGCATCCTCGGAGACCCAGGGACAGATAGTCGGGGCGGGAGGCAGATAAAACAGGCGAAATCGGTGCGAGAAAAGTTTACAAGACGGGCGGGAACAGCCCCTGGGAGGATAGCTTTAACGGACTAGTTCAAGAGCCCATTTGCGTTTTGCTTCTGATTGAGCACAAATTTTGAGGCATTGTATTTTTTGTGCCCAATCAGCGATCCGCTTATTTTCCCGTTCCTTTCGTGACGTCTTATACAGAGCGTAATGTAATTTAACGTATTAATTTTTGTATTTAATAATTTGGTATTTTTGTGAATTTTGTTGTGAATAAATTGTGAATTGTGAAATTGTGGAAAGTGTAACTTTGTTAAATCTTGTACCTAGATCTCGTGCACTCGTGCGTACTGAAGAAAACTTTCTGTCTCGCTCGGTCGATAAGCCTATGGGACCCACAGGTAGGTAGTTAGTCACACGTACACACGACCCCTCAAGCATGTATTTGCTTTAAAACAGATCGTGGTTAAATAAAGGTTTTCATTCATTCATTCATTCAAAGCCCAGAAATCGAGAAATTTGGCAACCTCACGGAAAAGTGAAACAAAGAGTATGAAAATTAGATCGAGATACTGTGAAAAGTTCGCACCTTAGGTGTGACCTTTTAAAAGCATGTGGTTAGGATTTACGTGCGGTCCACAACTTGTCTTTACGTATGCTCCACACTGCACGCTTCTAAGAGTTCACACCCAAGGTGTGAACTTTTCACAATACCTCAATCTGATTTTCGGCTTGTTTTCTTTTTCCTTGATTACCCTCGCCAAATTCCTCGATTTCTCGACTTTTTGGGTTCGCATATTACTAAAACTTTCTTCGATGGTAGGCCTATCAAACGAGCAACACGAAAAGTTGATTTCAGGACGCACGAGTGCATGAGATCTGGGTACAATATTTAGCAAAGTTACACTCTGTATAAGACGCGACGAAAGGAACGGGGAAATAAGCTGATCGCTGATTGGCCACAAATAATACAATGCCTCAAAAATTGTGCTCAATCAGAAGCAAGAACGCAAATGGGCTCTTGAACTAGTCCGTTAAAGGTATCCTCCCAGGGGTTGTTCCCGCCTGTCTTGTAAACTTTCGCTCGCACCAAGCTTCAGCTTGCACCGATTTCGCCCGTTTCATCTGCCTCCCACCCCGGCTACCTGCCCCTGGGTCTCCGAGGATGGGTAGAAGGGGCAAAAGAGCTCAAGACTGACATACTCATTGAGTCGACACAAGAGTCTAGAAGAGTGCATTAGAGAGAATGTACAGTCACTGGCTGCGCACTGGAGACGGCAAGGCTGCATGATCATGATACACAAGGAGCTAAATAGACCGACGGTGTCGACTTATTGAGTGCGCATAAGGGTCGACAGCTGAGGATGTTTACGAAACTGACGGGGCCGGTAAGATCGCTCGAGAGTCACACGAGTCGTCAAATATTCGTGTGATATGTGATGTGGGAGAAGAGAGATAGATGGTACAAATATACTGAATATAACAGAGGAGTCGACAGAAATGGATGAGAGCTATGGAGAAAAGGCGATCGAGATTGTAAAATGTAAATGTAAAACACAAGGGTCGGCAGGTAGGGGCGTTCCTGCCTTTACGCGAAACATGTAAGAGCGTACTAGAATTTCCTGCCTTAATATGGTTTTTCTCTATTTGACGGTGCTATAGAAGAAATGGAAACTAAATTTATATAGTGAGGGGATAAAAGTAAAGTTGTGCAATTTCAATATCGGTATTTTCTTCAAGACTGTCAAGGAACAATGCCCCTGGAGGTGTTGTGTTATCTCGTTCAGCATGTCTTTGAAATATTTCTAATCAGTTGCGAGACTATGACTAATTGTTGGTGAAAATTCAATTGAAACCGATTAGAAGGCCAAAGTCAAAACAATTTCCGCTACCAGGATAAGTATCAACAACCTTTTGTATCTGTCATGACAGTTACTAGTATTTCCAGAAAAAATCTTCAACAAGGAAACACGATGAAAGCAGTGCGGTACTGAGGAGGAATTCGGTGTTCGTTTCAAATCTCCTGGTCACAGGTGACGAAAATGCAAAGGAAAATAAAATTTTCCTTGCATACATGTAAGATCTTTTATCCGTCTATGTTCATTCTCTTCACTTCCATCCTTTACCATCATTCTCGACTATATTTATCACTCTCCTTAGTCGGACTACATTGCACCCAAGTGTAACAACAGAGTTTTTACTATTCTTTTTACAAAGCCTGTGTCTACTGTGACACCAGAGTGATCAATTAGTGCCTTGCGCAGTGTCAAGCCTTACGTGCACTCAGCCAGGAGAACTGAGCAGCTCTCTTGTTTGACGCTTATGCATGCTCATAGAGACACGCTGATTGACAGCGAGAGTGTAGTACGGGAATTTGGCGCTAAGAAGAACAGAAGGTAAGCGTTTGAATTGTGATTTCGACGCATGAGCAATTGTCTCGAGTCACCTGGAAAGCAAGAGAACATCAACACTATTACGTTAAGGAAAAGACTGCCGTAAACCAAACATCAGGAAATATCGCTATCACCATGCTAAAGTCGTGCGTTCTTGCATTCACAACCAGGCATTAGAGGATAATACAACGGCCCCATCTGGAGTAATATAAACTGACTGTAGTGCGTGCAACTATATCAGCCGGGAATTTAAAGATTGCTGGAAAGCGCAATTAACCTAAGTTGGCATGTGCGTACGAGAATACGATTGAAATAAAAAATATGTTTCTGACCGTAATCATTATGTTTGTCTCCCTTAGGCTAAGTTTCAACCTGACTTTGTGCGTATTGCCAAAAACTGCCTAGGAACGCCCCTGGCAGGAATTTATGAGATATAAGGATGCACACAAGAGTTGCCAACAGTGGATGACAGAATGAAAGAAAAAGATGACAGGGTGAAAAAAAAAAAAAAAAAAACCAAAAACAAAAAAACAAGAGTATACACTTATTGAGTGTGAGCGAAAGACGGCAAGAATGTATGAGTATAGAACTAGACAAAGGGTAAGAGAGATCGATATTTATATTATAATTAGGTCGTAAATAACTCTTCCGAAAACAGCAACAGAAGGAATAATCGAGATTGGTTGATAGGGCTTGGCGGGGGAAAGACTCAGAATAAGTTAGGACAGGCACTGCTTAGACCACACCAGGACCGCGCTCTTTGTTTAGAAGATGAACCAATCAAAACTCATCCAGTTTGCCAGGACGCCGAATGAATTGCAAGTGCCCGGTTTAGCGCGGGAAAACATGGAGCGCGGGGCGTCGTGGGAAGGATGCAAAGTGCACTACGCCACGCGCGCCATCATACAATAAGGAGCGACGCCTGGGGACGAGGCCTCGATGGCTGTTGTTCATTACAACGCCTGGTGAAAAGCGTGAAAATCATGTGTTTTGCTCGAGATAATCCAAGCTGGAAATTTAACACCATGAACCTTCGAGTTTCAATCACAAACAGTCATTGTCGCAACCAGTTACTTGCTGAAAAGCAACTACAGCTATTTGCCTTGTTTAGCCTGTGTCTGGTCCTTCAGCATGGCACAATACGGCTGCACATTTACAACACACCTTTATGTTGTGTTTGTTGCGCTACTCTGTGGAAATTTGCCTTCGATGAAAGCTCAAGACGTCGTCTTTTCCAGGGGCAAGTACGTGGAACAAGATGTTTCTATCAACTTGAACCGTGCTGTATTTACTGTAAGCGAGAAGTTTCTGTCTGTTGCAATCGCTTCGGGCATCATGAAGAACCATTGGCGAAGAGTGAATTTTACCTCCGAGAAGTTCTTCACCCTCGCGAGAGCTCTCTCTCCGGCATTTCTTCGCATCGGTGGAGCGCGTGAAGATTTTCTAATCTACGATGACTCACAGGGGTTGCAGAAGTTCAAGAATTTTACAAATTTTACAATCAGTCATCACGATTTGGATAAGATTCACCTGCTGTCTTCCAAAGCAGGCTGGGATGTTATGTTTGGCTTAAATGTGCTTTTTCGGGAAAGAGATGGGTCTTGGAATGCAAGCAACGCCATACAAATCATGCAATATGTTGCTAAACAAGGCTATCATTTTGGATGGGAGCTTGGAAATGGTAAAACTTCCAAGTTTATTTATTTATTTGTTAGAACAATTGCACCTGCATTTTACATCAAGTGGACCACCTTGTAGCTTTTCTCAATTTTGCATAATTTTTGGCAAAAAAAAAAAACGATTGGTCATATTTCTGCTAGAGAATGTTAATTAAGCTGTCATAGATGTTCAAGTCATCTCAGATGTCTCGTATAAATAGGGGAAATGACTTTAATGTTGTTTGTTAAGTACATCTGAAGGACAACACATTTGTCTAGCATAAAAAGGAGATGTATTAAATGTTAAACTTACATGTAGACATTAAAGGTGTCTTGACATCTCAGACATCTGTGGTATTAATATGGCCATCGATACGACTGGAAAGGGTAAAGAGTGAGGTGGGACTGGGCACTCCAACAGGGGTACTTGATTACCTTTTAGGAGCTAAAATTTGTGGTTTGTTGCTGCTTAGGGTTTTAAAATCTATAGTAACCACAGCTAGAGTTATCTTGGTATCTTTATTAGGGTAGAGGCCAGGAAAAATGTTAATAGAAACATAACTACATATCAGCAATTCAGCAATTGTGTGGAGTGGTATGCATGCCCCCATAGGTGTAGTCGGGCTGAGGGGGCTGTCAGCCCCTCAGTTTCGGAAATTGTGTAATTTTTCGGGCAAAACACTTATGATTCGGGCAATAGCATGTGGGAGAAAACTAAAAAAAATCTCATGTCAGAGCAAATACATAAAAAATCACTTTGAATGGTGTCTGATCTGGCTGGCCACAAGTGGCCCGAAAAAATAGTACAGTTCAATTTTCTCCTTTTTTTAAGTGTTACAAGCAATTTATTTATCTTTGCTTTTCTTTTCAGAGCCTAACCTTTTTAAGGATTTCAACAAGTCAGTTTCGCCAGAGGAACTTGCTAATGACTTTAAAACTTTAAGAACAATTCTTAAAAGCAATCCTCAATTTGGAAACTTTCTTGTTGGCCCTGATGTTACAAGAATTTTAAATCACTCCAAAAGTGCACGCTATCTTGAAAGGTAATACACAATACCTGCTTGTTTATTAATTAGTTAAACCCTGCCACTTGCTTTTCCCAGGGCATTATCTACTCAAGGAACATCTTTACCTAATATTAGTCTGTATGTTTAATTTTATTTTGTCGTTTTTTTAATGAAATTTTGCCGTTTAGTAGATACATCATTATAAATTATATTAATGTAGATAGTCAGTAGCAGATGTAGTGGGTCCTCTTAGAAGCCTCAAGGGCTTGTTAAAGGAGGATCCGCCTGCAAATGGCTATAGATTATCATGACATACATGATGAGCTTTAGTGAGCCTTAGAGGACCAACTAATAAATGGTTTGTATTAGACATGGTGCATGATTTCAACCCAGCAAATTTTGAGTTTCATCAAAAATCCTCACTATATAAGCAATCATTGTGTAAAATTCATCAAAATAATACCTTTCATCCAGTCTTGAAAGCTTTTATGTCTTTCTGATTTTTGCATGGTTTACTTCATCCTGTAGCCCTGACTATCTGCCCTGGGTCTCAGTGCGAAAAACTTTCAAGTGACTATTACAGGCTTAAATGATATTGAATAATTGATTTGTTTAAGTGTTGAGCTAAATTTAGAACAGTTTATCCATGAAGATACTGAAATTACTTGTACATGTAATTACAATTGCTTTATTTTTTAGCTTCGTGACACTTGCCAAAGATGTAATAGATGCAGTTACGTGGCATCAGTGAGTATCATTTAATATATGATGTGTGTTACATACATGTAGAAGTTTGAAGGTGTATTGACATGTATTAGTGGCTTTACTATGCCTAATTTCATACAGGACTTCATTTGCTGTTTGAACCAACCTCTGTCTTCTATCAATATGGCCTTTTGCCTTCTTGCCATCTTAACCCATGTAAGAGCCATCTCTGTAAACTAAGTTTTCACTGCTCTCCACCATGTTGTTTTAGGCCTCCCTAGCAGTCTTTTTGCTGGTGGTGTCCATCTTTGGGCTTTGTGCGGTATGCGTTCTTGGGACGTTCTGATTCTGTGTTTCTTTATTTCCATGACTACACTGTGACAGCCTGTCTTCTCATACAAGTCTCTGTGTGATATCTTTCTGGGCCAAAAGATGTTGCAGATCTCTCTGTAGTATTTCATTCAGAGTGAACTACTGTCCATAGAATTTTGTGGTTCCAGAAAAATCCATACTCCCACCCCCTCATGGAAGGACATTGGAAATTCCAAGGGGTGGGGGCTCTCAGAAGGCAAATTTTTGAGCAAAGTAAGAAACTAAACTGGAATTTCCACAGGGGTGGGGCAGGGGGGTTCAAAGTGAAAAACTTTCCATGGAGGTTATGGATATTTTCTCTAGCAACATTTTAGTAAGTAGTTTTAGTACTTTGTGCTAGATACATGTAAGATGAGGTAGCGGAGATATTGTACATTTGGTTATCAGAACTGATCAGCCACTTAATTCTGAGTCTTGTGGTCAGATCTCACAAGATTCAGAGTAAATGTCTGATCAACTCAGATAACTGACTAGTGTTGTTACTCTTACTACCTCCCCAAATAGTAATCAAGAAAAAAACAAACAAACAAACAAAGATTATCCGAATGTGACTCTTGTACACAAAGATTCAAATCCAATATTAAAAGGCTGTATCTTTAATTACAAATTGAATTAAATGTTCCCTCCCCATAAACTTCTTAGGGAGTCTCTTTTTCTTTCTGCTGTTCAATGAGTGTTGTCAATTCAGAGGGTGAGTTAATATGAAGAGGACTTTCAGTACAGTACTGCTGTATATGTAGTCAACTTGTTACTGTAACTGGAATAGTGATTTTCTTTTGCCCTTACAGGTATTATCTTAATGGGAGAAATTGCTCTGAAGAGGATTTTTACAATGCGGATGTACTGGATTATCTGCTGCATGAGTTGAATGCAGCTAATGACATTTTGGCGAAAATCGATCCTAACACTCCTCGATGGCTGGGCGAGACAAGCAGTGCCTTTGGGGGAGGGGCTCCTGGATTGTCAGACAGATATATTGCAAGTTTTATGTAAGTTTCAGGTGTAATTTTTAATATATTTTTGCAGGTATTGACAAAATGGGAGGGCAGCACAGGATTAGTACTTATTTTGTTATTATCCAGATGGCTAAAGATGTTGATCTTCAAAACACAGTAGCCTAAATTTTAGCTATGTCCTAGCTCCAGTGTGGGGGTTTTGTTGTGTAGTGGTTAGTGCGCTGGACTTCAGATCTGAAGGTTGGTGGTTTGACACCCAGTCCTTGCCATTGTGTTGTTTCCTTAGACAAGAAACTACCCCACATTTGTCTCTCTCCACCCACGTGTATAAATGGGTACCAGCGACATACTGCTGGGGGTAACCCTGCGATGGACATCTTTACCTGATACTTCCACCACTGTAAGGTACTAATAAGATACAGTACATGCATTTTTTTAGGTGGCTAGACAAGCTAGGGCTCGCAGCTCGACTTGGCCATGAGGTTGTTATCCGAGAGCAATTTGCTTCAGGAAGTTACGCTTTACTTGATAAAGAGAGGAATCCAAACCCAGTATGTGGTTTTCATGAAGATTTACTTAGCATTAACTTGTCACTAAACCACTCCATCAGTGAGTCAGTCCATCGGTCCACTCCATCTGTCTGCTAGTCAGTCAGTCAGTCAGTCAGTCAGTCAGTCAGTCAGTCAGTCAGTCAGTCAGTCAGTCAGTCAGTCAGCTGGTGGATCAGATGTTCAATAAGTTATTCAGTTAGTCAGTGAGTCACTGAGTGAGTCAGTTCCTCAGTCACTCAGTCCGACAGTAAGTCAGCAAGTGATTAGTCATTGAGTCAGTCAGTGTCTCAGTCAGTCAATTAGTCTGTGAGTCAATCAGTTAGTCAGTTGACCAATTGGTCAGTCAGTCAGTCAGTCAGTCAGTCAGTCAATCAGTCAGTCAGAAACATTTATTAGTAAATAGAATGTCTGATTGACGTGCAACTGAGGCAGCTATTGTCTTCTGTTGTTGCTAGGACTACTGGCTTTCTTTGTTGTATAAGAAACTCGTTGGGGTGAAAGTGCTGGCAGTTCATGGTGGAACAGAAGAGAAGCGCAGAATACGTGTGTACGCCCACTGTTCTAGCAGGTATGGACAGAGTTGAAATTTATAATCGTTCTGGGGTAGATGTATGTATGCAGGTACACCAAAGATCTGCAAAGTGCATCGCCTTAGATGTTTTAGTTCTAAGCTACAATTACGTCATACATATTCATACATAGGGGAAATAGTACAGCTAAGTTTTCAGTCAGTCACGTGGCCTAATTTTGATAGCAAAGAGTTATGGGGAGTCTCTTAAAGATTTACAGTAAGTGAACAATGATTCTACTCAGCAGCATTGATAGAAAATAACAGTATTCAATTACTCATTCAACTGAACTACTGCAGCATACTTATCCTTACATGTATTACTTTTTTCAGGAAATATCCGACGGGTTCTGTCACGCTTCTTGTCCTGAATGTTCACAAACATAATCCAGTGGCTTTAAAACTAACTGAAGACCTTCAAGGGAAAGATGTCGAGGAGTACCTATTTACAGCGGAGAACAGTGACCTCTTGTCAAAGTAAGTAAAATAGTGGGGGTGATTGATTTCTATCTTCTCTTCACCACTTCATTTAATGAAGGGTTGTTGTAGTCCTATGGTTGACTAGATGTATTTAATCTTGGAGCTTAGATTCATGTACACAAATGTTAAAATCGTTTTCTTACTGCGCATACGTTCTGCGCATCTCGGGATATTCGGTTTTCTTAAGGAATTTGCCCCCTAATACAACAATGTCTTTACATGGTTTAAGACCGTGTGGAAAAAGCAGATCTTAGCAAGGGCTATCAGAATCAAAAAGAAAATTGGGGGTGACCACGCATTTTTCAGAGATAATTGAGCTTAAATTTGGAAAGAACTTGCCATACATTTTTTGTATTTCAATACTTTTTTAGAATTATTGTTCCTTAATTATCTCTGAAAAATGCGTGGTTACCCACAATTTTATTTTTGGATTCCAATAACCCTTGCTAACTTCTACTTTTTCCCCATAGTCGTAACCTTTGCAAAAATACGTCTGTATTAGGGGGCACCGTCCTTAAAAGGGTAAGAATCAATGATCGTTATTCTATAATTGTGATGTGGAAGCACCGTAGTCACTGTGGCCATTGTATTTCGATTGGATTTCCAGTGACTGTCAGGAAATCTGACTGTCGGTGGTTGGAGGCATGGTCTCTGCACGGTATCGTATTGTTTCCTAAGACAAGAAACTTTACTTGACACTGTCTGTCTGTACCCAGGTGTATAATTGAGTGCCAGTAAACCATTAGGGGACCAAACAAAGACGTTGCGGAGGAGGGGGTAACCCTGCGATGGACTAGTATCCCATCAACTGGGGAGTAATAATGCTCCGAGTCGTTTCATTCTACAGAAACTTGATAAGCTACCTGGCTCGTCCAATTATATTGGACATATTTCATTCCATACCTTTTTCGTCCTTGCTCTGAGAGGTTTTTCTCCGGGTACTCCTGTTTTCCCCTCTCCTCAAAAACCAACATTTCTAAATTCCAATTCGATCTGGACACAGTGGACGAAGAGCCACTTTGTTCGATGTGCCACTGTAATTCCCATTTATTATTTATTTATTATTATTATTTATGATCATAGCATGAGCTGTAGGACAAGTGAATATTGACTCCATAACAGCCTATTGTCAGTGGTTAAGTTTCTATGAAAACGGATTAATTCTGTCTCTTTCACATTGCACATCTAGTCTGTACATGTGTATTAAGTCAGTAACCAAGCCTTCAAGCCATTTCTATGCTTTGGATACCACATAAATGGGCATAGGCGGCAAGAATAAACAAAGGACTACCTCACTGAGAGTAATTTGCTTTTATTAAGTGAAAAAAAGGAGAACTTCGCTGTAAATATTAGGCTTTTTTGTGTCTCTCTTTTGGTCTGAAAGTGAAAATAAATGAAAAGAAATCAAATTAATCGTGATTGCTTCATAACAGGTCGGTCAGGCTCAATGGGAAAGCTCTCAAACTTGTGGATGACCGCACCCTGCCAGACCTCATCCCCGTGAGTGTACCAGGAGACCAGCCTCTTATTCTACCTCCGCTGACGTTCGGACTGTATGTCATCCCAGAAGCCTCAGCCGATGCTTGCCGTTAATAGTTTTTGCTCATCCTTTGTCTGGAAGGTTGTGCCGCATTGAGACTAATGAAGTTTACGCGTATTTTTACTGTAGTTAAAATTATTTCAGTAAGTTACGTAATAGTCCAGTTCTGGACCTCCGTGACGGGTGGATGTTGCGTGACGTAACTGGACTAGTTACGTAATGGCCATCCTTCAATGCAGACGTCCTGAGTACTCGTCACGCAATTTGTCCTCTGCTGATAGGCACGCAATCCGCTCCTCCCCCACGGACCTCTGCCAATACGTTCACCATTCACAGACCGTTTACAGATTTTGGTAAAGTGAAATTTGACCTTGTTGTCACCAAATTGAATTCTTACTAGTATGTCGCGTCACTCTGTTGTTTTCTGGTGCAGTGTCTTTCCATTTCCAGATCTCATTCTATTGAAGGAGGTTTTGCTAAATCGAAAAGGTATCCTTGAAAAGACCATTGCCTTCATTGTGAAACTTATACGTGACCTACTATCATGGTGGCATTCGGTTTAATTTACAGGACAACGATGATTGGTCCTTTGGGTTGACCGCACAGCATATCAGAACGCAGACGTTCGTGGGAAAGGAATGCGTGACAGCCCAAATAATGTCTTTGGTGGGGGGGGGGGGGGGGGGGCAACAGCAGAAGGTTACGTGCCGGTAAACCGATGCAGAGCAAGCATAAACGCAAACACAAAAAAGTGGAAATCTTCTTCTGATTTTCTTTACAGAAGCTGTTTATTCTTTTACATTTTGTTTGCCATTTACCGTATTACTTAAAGACTTGATATTGGCTATACTTAGTGAAATCTAGATTGCTCCTTAAGTTTTATTTCTAAATGGCTTTTCGTTTATCGTTGTCAAGGCAATGCAGTACAATCCTCAATTTATAAAATCAATAACTTCTAAAAGAATTGACATTTGACATTTGGCATGTGATCTGTTCCAGCACCTGTCAAACACAGAAGTTGGCAGGTACGTGTGTTGGCAACTGTGTGTAGGTCGAATTGAACTGAAAACAAAACTGAACAATTTGTATACTTTTTTTTCTAAGATTATAATGTTAACTCAAGCTTATAAAAGGAAGTTGTATGCGAAATGGGGATAATTTTATTGAGTGTACTGGAAACAAAATTCGACAGGAACTGTTTATTGAAAATCTTCATAAAAATGTTTTAACGTGGTCGTTTACATAGGCGATTATTAAACAGGTGCGATTTTAGTGGCTAGGCAACAAAAGGAACAGAGCGCTGCAATAAGGGAGGAATCAAACGGTTTTTTTTAAAGTCGCATGTTAGAGCGATGTTAGAATTTTGATGAGTGGAACTTGGGCTATTGATCGTGGCATCATTACGTTTGTGCGCGCTTGAATTGCCACGATGTGTGTAATCACAACTATAGACTATTTTTTACTGTCAGTGTGTGGTTTTCGTTTGGATTGCAACGCAATTGGCCTGGCTTTGACTATCAACGTCATCCATGCAGTAGTTATCCGATTTCGCCGACTGGGATACGAGCGATCCGTAGGATAATTTTCTCCACTAATTTTGAGTACATGGATTTATTTGCAGCGTACTCGTATATATAACTGTCACATTTGCGTGGTCGAATTTTTCTTCTTATTGATTTTAAAAGACAGTAATGAATTCGCACG
Organism: Siderastrea siderea; assembly: GCA_964030785.1. NCBI lineage: Eukaryota > Metazoa > Cnidaria > Anthozoa > Scleractinia > Rhizangiidae > Siderastrea > Siderastrea siderea. The sequence continues at coordinate 70,427,650 of OZ034968.1, read as the reverse complement.
TATTTGTCAGATTCTAATCGGCACACTGATACCCCTCTATGAAATTGATTTGAATCTCAAAAATGTTTTTTTCACCACATGCTATGCTTTCTCAGAGAGAGAAAATGATTGTGTGTTAGAACAAAAAGGTGATTTTAATGCTGCCATTGTTATGTTAATTTAGAAGGATTAGAGGAAAATGTTTCTCGACAGGTAAAGAGAGTTAAAAAAGAAAACAGGTTCTTTGAAGAATAGTGATGTCCAAAAGTGAACTCTTTCAAATTTTTTTGAGCTGTTTTTCCTTCGTCCGAAAATGTAACAATGAAGTTTAGCAAGTAAAAATGATGATCAAGAAAAAAAAACCTTAAAAAGAAGTTAAAAATGGCCACATCCTTCTATATTTGTTTACAATTGTTCAAATAAATTTTTTAGTTTGATGTTGATGGCAGCTGCATGTTAGCGTTTGAATAGTGCTTGTGAAAAAATTAAAAAATTCTGTTCGGAATGTTGATCTTTCTGTATTGTTCTTTAATTTACCAGATCTGTGACTTAATCTTGGATATAAATTTAATTTAACTAATATTTCCGTATTTATGCGAAAGGCGGATTTCCTTTAAACAGTTGTAGAAATTTTTTTTTTGTCCGGTCTTCTCTGTGTGTTTTCCATTATGCTCATTGTCGCATTTGTTGGGAACAACATCACGCTGGCCGTATTAGATTCCCGTCTTCGGGAATAATTGCAACTCAAGACTCTTTTCAATGCAGACTTGAGATTTCCGCCGTAGTATCCGTACAACAAGGGATCTAATGCGGCATTAAGGCAAATCAAAAGTTGAGATGCTCGCCATACGAGGTTAGGTGAGGCTAAGTGAAAGTAAATAAGTGTTCGAGTGATCATAAAAGGGGACCAACATATCGCAAACGCTATAGTTAAGGCTGCAAGGGTCTTTGCAACTTTCTTGTGTCGTTGGTTTGATTTCTGAATAAATGAGTTGCTTATCGGTAGTACTCTTGATCGGAGGGCACGGTGAATTTGAGTTTGCGTGAGAAGCATGTATAACAAAGGAATAACAAAGAAGAATGTACCGTGCAAGCTGTAGTATATTTGTCGGCCAATGTTTCCCCAAGTTAAATTTATGCAAACGATGTCGCCATTTTCCTGTGTTTCCACGCGGTATATGAGCACTAAAGGCGAGCACACTGCTAAGCACAGAATCCAAATTATGGCTAGTTTCACATACTCTTTGCTAGACCAGCTTCCATTTCTAGCACTGAAGGGGTCCGTGATGGCCTTTAGTCTCTTATAACTTATGACCACAAGTGTTGTAATCGAAGTCGTGTAGGTTGCCTCAACCAGGAATCCGTGAAGTCTACAAGTGCTGTTTCCACCCACCCAACGCCAGAAGAAACCGATGATGTTGAAAACTGTGAGAAAGGTAAACAAGAGATCCGAAGATGCTAAATTTGCCACCAGCCACATCAAAGAGAAATATCTTTGCTTCAGGGTCTTGTAGCAGATTATAACGACCCATGTATTGCCCACTGTTGACATGATGAAGACTGTGATGTAAAATGTAAGGAGAAAAACCACCATAAATAACGGAAAACTGTCGCTGGTTGCCATCTTCCATATGTCATTCGTGTAAAAAAGTTAAACAAGAATTTGCTGTTGAACTTGTCCGATATTTGCTGACAAAAGACAACGCTGTCGGATCACGATTGAAGGCAGCCTTGGCTATTTCTCGTTGGTCACAGCAAAGCGTCTTCGTGGAGAGTGAAGAGAATAGTCTCGAGTTTTCCGATATTGAAATGTTAATATCGGTGTTTTGTTTTTCCTCTTCTCCTTTTGTTTTCTAGCTTCCTTAAATGAATTTGGCGCTATATTTGTCTTTCGATTTCCTGATGTCAGCTATTATTTCGGCGAATGAAAGCGCAAGAGGATTTGCTACTTTGTATTTAAGACTGTACCTTCATTACACACGGCTTATACCAATTAACAACTGTCATTTGCCATTCTACAGAGTAACAATTATTTTTTTTTACCGAGCAGCCTTTTCGATGATTCCAGATAAAAGGGAGTTCTTTGTCGAGCTTTTTCAACCGAGGAAATTTCGGAGTCTTTGAAACCGTTTTTCTACCTTAGCTAGAAGGAGCTCAATCCCTCTGCATTTGAACTCGTATATTTATGACTTGAAATTTTGCCGATAAACGTTTTGTTTTTCTAACGCATTATGCAGTCAGCTCTTAAAATAAACACTGAATTATTTATGTAAGATTACTGAGGTACATCTTTGGCTGTTCACAGGAGAAATCTTGAAGGAATTCTTCCGCAAAAGAGAACTTAACGACCATATTTTCTGTAGAAAATGTGATTCAGAATGACTTGAAAGTAATTCTGAATACCCAGCTATACATCGTGTGTGCTCAATTTTGTTAATTAAAACATATCTTCTGACTGTTATAATTATCCACTCATTTTTCTCGTTTCTTTAGGACACCTGTTTTTTGGATCACTATTTAAGTAAGTGTCCAAACGATATTGTTTTTTGAACGCTTTTGCGCTGTAATTTGTTCACTTTCTTACTTGTTTCATTTTGTCATTAATATTTTATACTTGAATTATACTTTGAATTTCTTAAGAGCGAGCGTGTTGCTGGCTCCGAAGTGATTACCTTTACGTCGCCGTAGGGCATTGTCACCCACATTGCTGGAGACATCATGGCCCCATTTAGGCTGAATTCTTTTGTGTAATCAGCGGACAGTTTTTGTGCCGTTGTTTTATCGTCGGCTGCGATTTTTATTGACATGAGCAGGCAGATTTTTGCGATGACCGGAGCGAGTATGACTCAAGGCTGTGCTATTCAATGGGCTGTAGATTCAAATGTTATTCTGAACGCAAGAGCTCATTTTACCTTTAGATTAGAGACATTCTCGCTGCCAGGTAGAAATGCATTTAAGATATCTGATGGCTTTCGAATGATTCTTATTGTTCTCTTGGGGAATTGCATTGTCATAACAACTCGAGTGTTATGTTTTATATACATACAAATGAAAATATAGAGCAAAAAGTTACAATATTAACTGAAGTCACGTCCGCACGAATGCTTTCTCAGTTTTTTTCCGTTTCATCTTTTTCATCCTCCGTTTCATGACTGGTTGGAAAACGATTAGAAAACGAGGCGTTGTCGTTCCGAGGCTCTCCTCGAAAATGTTCATTCTTTTGCACATGCCCAAATAGCACGAGTACTGGAGTAAGTGGTACACTTAATCTATAAGCGCCATTTTTTGTAGCACAAAAGGCGTTTCCTCAAAATTTATCTATTTGTTCGTCATTTATGCCTGCATACATAATTATGTTCATGACGTAAGCGTTTTTTGGAAACTTCACCCGTACACACTTTTTAAGACCTCTGTTTCCAAAATTTTCCACTTTGGACTGGTTGTGTGGACGTTAGGTAGCGTAAAGGTGTTGGGTTTAAATACGAAGTTTGTCTCCGTTTATATGTGACCCTTCACGCGAAAAGGGGGCTTATGGTTTTCACTAAAAACGTGAATTTTTAGCCAATGACGTCACATGGGTGACGTCATATGGCTACTGCTGTGACCTAAAAAATCGACGATGTCCGCTACGTCCGCGATTTCCGTGATGTCTGTCTTCGTTTGTGAGGCCGGGGTGGGGGGGGGGGGGGGGTATTCTGTGAGATGTTGGGACTGAAACCGGGCCCTTGCCTCAACAGCGGCACATACCCATACAGCTAATATTATGGGAGTAAGACCACCGGGCTTTGAAGTGTTTTGCATTCGCAAGTGTGGATCTACTTCAAATGCCTGTTTTGTGTACGTGAGGTCGGGCAGGATTTTATTCGCGTTGTAGTCCTGTGTTTACTTAGCTGAAGTACAAAATTTCCACGGCAGCAAACACAAGACGGACTTGCCCATTTGAGATGTTGTATGAACAGAACGTGGAAATTAACATTACTTCGATCCCTAATTAACAGTGAAAGAAACAATATTTAAAGCGCAAGTTTATAACGACAGTGAAAAGACTAGAGTAAAACAGCATAAAATTTTTCGGGCTTATCTCTCGGTACAGCGAATCTAAAATTTGCAGTGTCACTTTTGCGTGCGTGTTATAAAACATGAAACCATTTCGAACTAAATCGGAAATTGCGTGGCTTGTTGCCAGCTATTCTTAAGACTGAAAAACTTGAATGAAACTAGTATTAAAATCCAAATTACAGTGGTGATCAAGGAATTAGAGTAAAATCTTTACAAGATACCAAACGTTATTTCGGGGTTATTCATGGCTCAAAGTGTAAAGCGTATGTATGGCGCGTTAACAGGGTCAAAATTAAATGTACAAACTTTTTCCAGTTTGAATTTCGAAACAGGTCTTTTTGCGTACAATTACTTTCTAATTGGAGCTCTTTTTCCAGTTTGAATTTCGAAACAAGTCTTTTTGCTGACAATTACTTTCTAATTGCAGCTCTTGCTGCATGCTCAATTGTGAATGAAGTTTATCTTGCCATTACCTGCTAAAAAGTACTTCTTTTTGCGCTTTTGTTGAGGTGAATAGAGTATCACTACATTAAAAGTTACTCGTGAAATGTTTGTCTGTGTGATGTTTGCGAGCCACCCTACGATGATCGCTTTGCACACAAATTCATTTTGTACATATCTAAAACTCTTAGTACAAATTCTTTTGATAAAGCTCTGTTTGCAGTGCATCACTGGCGCCGTACGTCTAGCTCCGGTGCGATCGAAATCACGCTGACTTTGCCGATTTCCGGTTTATCAACATGCAATTACTTTTGAAAAAAGTCTTCCCCGACAAATTTTCTGCGAAAAGTCTTCCTCGACAAATTTTCTGCGAAAAATCAACCATTCGTTCCAACGGACAGACCACGTGTTTGCGAAAGCGACTGCCATCTTTATGCCCATTGCGGTTCCGTGTGTTTGGAGATAGTTCCTATCGTTGAATTCAAATGAATTCTCTTGAAAGATAAGCCTTAGAATTTCTCTGAGGGATTGGGTGGGGATGGGGGTGTTGTCCCCGTAGAAATTCTTGTATGCTCTACATACTGTGTTTATTTCCTCTTCTTGTGGGATATTTGTGTACAGGCTGGTAACGTCTAGAGAGACTAGAAATGTGCCCTCTGGACGGGTTGTTCTTGCTCTGAAATTTACAAAGTCAGTCGTGTCCTTAAGCTGTAGACTGAAGTATGCTGTCAACAAATGCTGATCTTCGTTCGGTAGGTCCGTCATTTCCTGCCACAATAGGCCGACCAACAGGTGCTGGTTTGTGAATCTTTGTGAGAGTGTAGAAAACGGGTACTCTTGGTGGGTTGGGAGTCTGTGATAACCACTCGACAGTCATTTCGTCAATGTAATTTCCCTGATAGACTTCCTCGGTTATTTGTTTGACTTTTTGGGAAGTTGCTTCTACCATCGGTTCTTCAAGGGATGTGTAGTTGTTTCTGTCGTCTAGTAGGATCTGACCCTTCTGTGTTTTATCTCGCTAGTTCATAATGACTATGGTAGTGTCTTTATCCGCTTTCTTGAAGTTTATTTCAGAGTAGTTTTTTAGCTCTGTAATAGCTTTTCTTTCGTTAAGCGGTAAGTTGTGTTTCGGTTTGCTTATCGGTGTTTGCGCAAGTTGCATTTTAATTTCTTCCAGGTACATGTAGCTCTCTAAAGCAACTGACTGTTGAACTGGCGGTTCCCAGTTAGAATTGACATAGAAGGGGTGGATGTTATTATCTTCGCCGTGATATATGTACTTGGAGCCGCATTCTCCTAGTAAAATCTTTGAAGTCTGTTAACAGTTGTTTTCTTAATGCGGTTTTGTTTGTTATTGGCGTGGGTACAAACTTCAACCCCCGGGAGAGGAGATTAACTTGATCAGTTGTCAATTCAAAATTTGAGAGGTTCTTTTGTATTTTCTCTAAGATTCTGTTTTCTTAGCTGTTGTATTTTTATGGTTTTTTTTCTTTATTTCTTTGTGTCTTTTATTCTTAACTTGCACGTTTCTATTATATCCCCCTTTGCTTGGTAGTTTACGCACTCAGAGAGCAGACAGGGATATTAGCTTCAACAGTGGGGAGTAGTGGGGAGTAGCAAGGAGCGACAGGCCTGCACGACTTCTAACAATGAAAACATTTATATAATGTAGCCTCTTAATATTTTTGCACTGACAAGTATGTGATTTTTAAGAAAGGATATGAACAGTGGCTCGTAAGATTTGTTGTTGCGATGACTGTCTTGGTTTTATAAAGTGCCAGTAAAACGTGTTTGAGCTTTGGCAACGTTTCAGTTGACATTGAGTTCACTCAAATGTGTAACAATTAGCCCCTTTCGAAACTGTGAGTTTCGGTATGAAGAGGAACTGCAAACGTGGCCGTTATCCCATGACTTAACGGCCTCGTTTCGTTCGGTATAAAGAGAAACTCCAAACACGGCCGTTATCCCATGACTTATTAATAACTGCGTCGTTTCGCTCGGTATAAAGAGGAAATCCAAACGCGGCCGTCATCCCATGACTTAACGGCCTCGTTTCGCTCGGTATAAAGAGGAACTCGAGACGGGGCCGTTATCCCATGACTTAACGACCTCGTTTCTCTCGGTATAAAGAGGAAATCAAAACGCGGCCGTTATCTCATGTCTTAACGGCCTCGTTTCACTCGGTATAAAGAGGAAATCCAAACGCGGCCGTTATCTCATGCCTTAACGGCCTCGTTTCGTTCGGTATAAATGTGGAAAACACGAGAAAGCTGTCCACACTTTCAAAATATTCACAGAATTTATTCTCCCGAGTAAAAACACAGCTCACATACAGAAACCCAACACCCCTAAAAAACCCCAAGAAAGCTATTGTTGTCTGGTTGATATTAAATTACTACAATAATCAACGATCGCTATCGCTATGTGCGGTCCCCGACACACTCCCCCATGTGGCTTCTACAAGAAAGCATATGTAAACGGAAACTTTGTCGCTAGAATAACGAATTTACGAAGTAACTGTAACCGAGGCTTAATCGTTCATAAAATGTTCTGCACCACTGCACTAGGTGCTTTGAAATTTCTGCTTAACGAATATACGAGTTCAAGCTTATCAATCGATCAACTGTCCATTGAGATCACCATGTTCAGTTTTTACAGACTCTACATCTCCTCCTCCTGTAAAGCATCTTGAATCCTCAAACCTGCAGCAACAGCGGCGTCGCGTCTAGAACGGGAAGGTCGTGGCTCGGGATTTGGATCTGTGGTATTTTGTACCTGTACCGGGTTGTCGCATGCTAGCTCTAATGGGAAAAGGTGTTGCACCGGTCGTTCAAGGAAAGACTTCCCTGCACGAAGTTTCGCTGCACGCACGACTCCGTCACGATCCTCGAACAGATCTACTATCACACCTAGCAACCACTTTCCACGATTGCTTTTATCTCCACGCACAATGACCACATCACCTACTGTCAGAGTACACAGCTTGCCTCCAATTTTACAGTTGTGGCGTTCTCTGAGGGCGGATAAATACTCTCGGGACCAGCGGTTCCAGAGTGCATCTTTACAGGACTTCAGATATTTTGCTCGTCTGCGAAGATCTACGTTCTCTTCTCTCCATGGTTCTTGTTCGGGCAGGGGAATGGATCTCTGAAACAGGAAGGAGGCAGGAGTGAGGAGGGGGAGCTGGACATCCTCCTCAACATAAGACAGCGGGCGACGGTTGAGCTGAGTTGCGACTTCAAGAACAACTTCAGAGAGCGCGGTCCAGGACAGTAGCCCGCCTCCAATTTTCTTATAGAATGCTCGCTTGAAAAGACCAATCAGCCGCTCGAATTGGCCACCCCACCATGGTGCTCTACTAAAATTGATACTCCAGGCGATTCCTTCGTCAGATAGATAAGACTGGACTTTCTTGTCGCTCTGAATTTGCTTTAACCACCTTGCTGCTCCTACAAAGGTCTTTCCATTGTCAGAAAACACTTTCGCTGGTCTTCCTCGGCGAGCAACCATACACTTGAAACTTCCAAGAAAGGTCGTGGTTTCTTGATTTGGTAGTACTTCAAGGCGCATGGCTCTTGACAAGCTGCAAGCGTACAGTAGCAGGTAAGCCTTCCCCTCAACTCGTGGCGACTGGCGGTATTTGATTGGTCCAGGGAAGTCTACATCTATGATTTCGAAGGCGCCTGATCCCTCTGTTCTTTCCGTAGGAAGCAGGCCTGGTGGAGGAGTAGCTTTCGCGACTGCTTGAAATCGTTTACATCCCCAGCAGCTCTGGACAACTTGTTTTGCTAACTTGCGTAGTCTTGGGATCCAATATTTCTCTCTAACTTCTGCCATAGTTAGACCAAGTCCCCCATGAAGGGTGCGCAGATGTGCGTGACGCACCAATTTCTCAGTGAAAACAGAATCATCAGGTAAGTAGATTGGGTAACGTCCTTGAATACGCCCACGGCATTCTAGGATTTCCTCCCCGTTTGGCTGAAGATTGAGTTGAAGATTGTCACTGGCCACCTTGGAAGTGTTCTGAGCGCGTGTCTGAACTCCTACGGATCCACCAGGTGATTCTAGCTTCGATTTCTGCTGTCGTTATTGGCCCAGCAATGCTCGGAGTACTGCGACGGGAATTTCGCACGAATCTCTCAACCAAGGCGCATACTCGTGAGACTTTCCGCAGATCATGTTTTTCAAGCAACTGATCAAATTCATCTTGCTTCTGGACAACGGTCACCGCAGCTAACACCTCTCGTACGATCTTTGACTCGGCTTCAGTTACTTCACTGGCTGTAGTCACTGGATTTGGCGGCCAGGCGTGCCGATCTTGCAACCAATCAGGTCCATTCCACCACAAGTCTGCATCTGTAACGGAACCTCCGCGACTCCCTAGGTCAGCAGTATTCTGATCAGTCGGCACGTGTCTCCACTCGTTGAACTCGTGATCCTTGATTTTCTTCACGTGATTCGCCACGAATTTTTGGTACTCGCCATTACTGCGAATCCAATGGAGTGCAACAGAGTTGTCAAGCCAGCAATGGACTGATGTCACAGGGAAGCCATCTAGTGCATGGCGAATGTTATCTACTGAGTTAACTGCCATGTGTCCCGCAACCAACTCGAGTCTTGGTATGGTCAATCGCTGTTTAGCCAGACGCACTTTTGCAGCCACCAGACCTTGTGTTGTTCCAGAGTCTTGTCTAACCACTGCGTACACTGCCGCAGCGACACCACTTCCGCTTGCGTCTCCAAATGCTCGGAGCTCAACTGCATTGATTGGTTCCCGGTAGGGCGAAAACGTTCGTGTTACCACTATGTTCTCGGGCAAGTCGCTCTCCCAGCGCTTCCATCTCACAGCAAGGGCGTCTGGTAGGGGAGCGTCCCAGGCTTGTTTTAGCTCAGAAGCCTTCCGATAGATGAACTTTCCTTGTAGCGTTGTGGGGGAAACTAGACCAAGGGGATCATAAATGCGAGCTAACTTCCCCAGAATTCCTCTCTTGGTCGGCTCTGCTCTCTCTTGAGGGAATGTAATAGCCAGGGTGTCCGCGACCTTATCCCATTTGAGGCCAAGGAGTTTACTTCCTTCTCCGGAAACATTTGCACTTAATTGCTGCTTGGCATAGGTATCTTCGCTGTCATTGATACAATCGCGAGGGTTTTCTTCTAACTCTGGCGCGTTAGAATGCCATTTGTGCAGCTCGAAACTGGCATCAGAGAAGATTGTCATGGCATCACACTTGAGCTCTTTAGCTTTGGTGACAGTGGGACCACCAGAAATGAGATCGTCAACATATAGGCTGCGAAGAATCTCGGCAACACTCTGTGGTAGTTTCCCGCTTCAGCTCTCCAGGTGTTGTTCAATCACTCCTCCTAAAAGAAACGGCGAGAGTGCGAGCCCGAACAGCGCCCTTGTAAACCTGAAGACTTGTACTTGCGTAGAATGCAGGTCACGCAACCAATGGAACCTCAGTGCATCACGCTCCCCTTCTCTGATGCGAACCTGTAAAAATGACGGGCGCATGTCTCCAGCGAAGGCCACTGAATGGAATCTTCCACGTACTAACACATCGTAGATTTTGTTTTGGAGGGCCGAACCAGGCTCTACACAGTCATTCAGAGAAGGCGCTTCCTTTGCTCCCTGTGCAGAACAATCATAGACCACCCGCATTTTAGTAGTTTCAGCAGTTTCTCTTTATAACCGCTCGGTGAGGCATGTAAAACTCCTTTCCTGTAGCTTGCAAAGGCGCCGGCTCAACCACGCCTTCTGTCAGCTGATCCCGGATGATTGCGTCGTATTCTCCTAGCTTTCCCATGCGGCGTAATTTGGACAGTTGAGTGTGTAGGCGTCGTAGACTACCCTCCTTGTTAGTTGGGAGAGGTGGATGATCTCCTTTCGACGGTAGTCCCTTTTCGTACCAGCCCTTTTCAGGATCTCGGATCAGCTGTTCGCGAAACTCTTTGTACACTTCTAACTGATCACCTGCTGGTGAATCGGCTAACCCAAGTACATCTAAGGCGCACAGCTTCTCATAATCACTCACAGCAGCCACAGCTAGAAAGCCAGCGCTCACATCAGCTTCTATTCCTGGTGCCATAAGTGCCCAACCAAAACGAGTAAATTCAGCCACGGGCTCTCCACGGTGTCCAACGCGCGGTTGTGTGCGTGTACGGATCTGCGCGTATTCGTTTGCTCCTAGGATGATGTGAACCGGTAGACGTCTGTCCGATGACTGATCTTCCAACTCAACTCCAATCAGATGAGAGTGGTTAGCAATTCGCTTAGTGTACCGAGGGTTGTCAAGCATCAGTAACTCCCTTTTGTCAATTCGCGTGACACGCGTGTTCAACGTGAAGTCTCCTTTCACCGCCCGCAGACTCAAGTCGTACTCTTGCAGCTTTGTTGTTGTCACGCCCAATAACGTTGCCACGCGACGCGTTCCACTCCTAACCACACGCGCTCCGATAAGATCAATCAAAGTGGACGACACATATGATTGACTCGCTCCACTGTCGTGGAGAGCGCGGAATTTCCGGCCATTGACGTCAACCATGTAACTGGATGAATAACAGACGATCCAGCGAAGTTAGTTGTCAAACTAGGCTCAGACGCTTGTTGACAAAGCGACGTGTGGTGTCTTCTACGACACGTACGGCACGACAACTTGCTCGGGCATTTGTTGGCGCTATGTTGGCCCGCTGCACAGTTAAAACAAAGCCTTTTGCTTACTAAAAAAACCTTGTGTTCCTCGGGCGTAGAAATATCACCGCAGTCCGACGAAACATGCTCAGTACTATCACAATAGACGCATGAATTGTTGACATGCCGATCCTTCGAGAAAAAAACACGATCGCTTAAGGCAGGACGTTTAGAGCTGGTTGTATTCGTGTCTGTCCATTTGCGTAATGCTTCTAGCAACTCCTTAAACGACCACGAACGCCAATCACCGGGCACGTGTGAAACGAGCTCACTTCGCAGGAATTCCAATTTCTTCACTTGGATATAATACGCCACGCCTTGAACTGATTCAAGCTTTCCCAGTGTTTCAAGACTCTCAATAGTAAAGAGAAGCTTTTCGTAAAACTGGTGAACTTTGGCCACATTTCTTTCTGTTATCTTTGGCATCTCGAGAAGATTTATGACATAAGCTCCCGCGACCTCGTCTGGGTGACCATACTTTTCTCTAAGATATTTCTTTGCGCGCTCATAGCCTTCTTCGTTATATGGCAAACCAACAATCGCTTGGCAAACTCTTGGCACCAGTAATTCCTTTAAGTGAGAGAACTTTGTTACAGCGGACCTATTCTCTTCCAGCTCCTTTTGTTTGAGGGCAGCTTGCAATTTTTGATTAAGAATTTGCTTCTCATGCTCCAGATCCTTTTCACGCATCTCTTCCCGATCATGCACTCTTTCCTCCTTGACAATTTGATCATAACCCTTTTGTAATTTATTTGCGTAATCATCTGCCAGACGCAGATCGTTCTCTATTTCTTCTGACCAGATTTCGACTTGCTCTTCTGACTCTCCCTGAGAAAACTTAGACTCCTGGATCGATCCTCTTAACTGATCTATTTCTCCTTCCAGTGAAACTACAGAAGTACTTTGTCGTTCGATGGTTTGCTTGTCACGATTTTCGATGATTTGGTCACACTTCTTAATCCTGAGACGTAGAGCTTTTAGCTTCGCATCCAACTCACCCATTTGCTTCTTTAGCGACATCTTGAGGACCTCTGTCCCGTTGGAGGTGCCAGTAATGTGGAAAACACGAGAAAGCTGTCCACACTTAGACTGCGAGTAGTCTCTAATTTTGGCGATTGTGATTGTGGGGCGGGCAAAATACACGCGCGCGCGCGCGAAAGTTCGAGGAGACGCGACGCGAAGGGAGCGCCGAAAATTAGACGACCAAAACATCATTTACCAAGCCGAGGTCACGACATCAACCTCAAGAGAGACATACATTGGGCTTTGTGACACAACTTTCAAGTTAAGATACAGAAACCATGTATGCTTATTTAGGAACGAGCGATATAAACACGCAACCGAATTAAGTAAATATATTTGGAGCCTAAAAGATAGGAATATTATGTACAACATCAAATGGCGTAAGGTGAAGCAGGCCCGTTCATATTCAAATGTAAGCAAGAGATGTAATTTGTGTTTATGGGAAAAATATTTTGTCATATGTAAACCTGATATGTCAACTCTAAACAATAGAAGCGAACTGATATCTACATGTAGACATTCCAAAAAATTCATGTTAAACACTGTGCTCGCTTAGATTAACCAATCATCTCCGTCTACATCACGCCACTAGGTATTGTTCTGTATTTTCAAATTTTGTATATATTCTCATGTATCCGTTATTTTTGGCAATTGCCTGATGATTGCTTCGCAAGAAGCATGAAACTCTGAGTAGCAATAAATGTCTTCGACCAAATAATCCAACTCTGCAAATATATATATATATATATATATATATATATATATATATTTTTTTTTTTTTTTTTTTTTTTTTTTTTAACAGGTGCCGACGAAGACATGATAAAAATCATGTCCCGTGCTGGTGGGGGAGATTCTTCAATTTTGAAGCAGGATGAAGTTTCTTTTTCAAATAAAAACTTTGCCAGTGGCGCAACGTCCCGTGTTCACAAGGGACTGTACACAGATGAAAGCGGAACAAAACATGTGGTAGCAGTAAAGGAATTTGTAATGGCAATGACGCGACGTACGCAAAAAAAAATGGACAAAGAAGGGCAATTGTTGCAGACACTGAATCATCCAAATGTCTTAAGTTTTTATGGAAGAATAGAGGGTACCTCGTGTTTAGTGACCGAATTTCTGGAAAAACGTCTATCTATAAATGGTAAGGATGTCTCGATCAACAGTGTAAGACAACTGTTGGACGAACAGGAGAACGACTTGCCTTGGCCTCTGAGACTGCAAATTCCACTGGAAACGGCCCGTGGTGTTTCATATGTTCATGTTGCTGAATGTGTCCACTGCGATTTAAAAACAGCCAATGTATTTCTCAGCAGCGATGAAGAGAGGGAATGGATAATCAAAATCGGAGACTTCGGAGAGGCCAAGTCACAACACAAAGACTTCTTGATGTCCCAACTATCCTCTCAGAATTCAAACGGCAATGTAGTTGGCACAGTCCCTTTTATAGCTCCTGAAGTCCTAAAAGGGGGAAGCCCAACAAAACAATCTGATGTGTGCGGATTTGCAATGCTCTTAATAGAACTTCTCTGTCCTGGGAGGACAAATCCTTGGGCAGATGACTGCAAAGTACCGTGTATTACTTCACACATCTTGGAAAAGAAACGTCCCACCCTACCGGAGAACGCCGATAATATTTCTCCCACAATCTTGAAGTGTTTCTTGCAGCTCATTAGAAGTTGCTGGGACGAAAATCCTAACCAGAGACCTAACATTAAGGAAGTAGTGAGCGAATTGCAGTCCCTGATAGAACTGATGCAACATGAAAGCAAAGAGAATATGGAAAAAGAAAAGGATAGGCTGACTCCACATAACGCAGTAACCAGTAAAGAGAAAGACAGCGAACAGGATTTTTTATTTGACTAAACTTGAAGTCTTAAAATGTGTCAATGCATCAAGGTTCAGCATTTGAAACCTTTGGTGACATTGCTCTGTCGTTTGAAGAAGCAGGTTCTTCGATTCCTGAAGACCTTCATGCAGATATGGAAGTGCAAACGTCGGAACACGAAGGTTCTAATGCATGCACTTTGCCTGGAGACAAACATGTCAAGAAGTCATCTATTAAACAATCCACAGGAATTGAAAAGATTTGTCGAAAAAATGCTGACGGATCTACCGAAGGCAATAAACAAGACAAGAGATATGTCGTCTTACTTTGCAGTAGAGGAAACTGCAAGCATGCTTAAGGCAGCGTCGATCTGCAGTCGGATAATCACTGATACGGTGATGAACTGCTTTTTCTGCGTCAATTCAGCTACTGGTGAAAAAGCACTACTCGAGTCCGTAAGGCTCTTGGACCAAAGGAAGCCAGCATTTGCGGTCTACACGTGCCCCCCAATATCTTTCTGCATTGGTTGCTGTAGCAGCGATGACGATACAAATTCCACGCTCATTGTCATTGACACCCACTGCATACCGGCAGCAGCTGGTGGAAATGGAAACGGAATTGTTGTGCGAATAAAGTATTTCCCCAGTGATATACAAAAGGCAGCCTCAAACTTGACAAAGTGGATTAAACGTCGATTGCTATACTCTAATGGTGGAGGAAAATATCAGAGCATGACTACAATAAAAGAGGTATGACATGCCCAGTATTGTAATATAACACTAAAAATAAAAACAATAATAATAATAATAATAATAATAATAAATTATTATTATTATTATTATTATTCTTATTCTTATTATTATATTACAATATTATTATTAATATTATTATTGTTAATGTTATTAATATTAATATTATTATTATTATTATTATTATTATTATTAAAAATGGAGACGAAAGGCATTCTGCAAACCATCCCATAGAACAGCACGATGTAAGCGTTTTTCATGTGCAAGCACTACGAGCAACGCAGATGTCTAAGATTCCAAGGTGTGTTTGTTGCCATGAAGCCAATCCTTGGCCTTTGTGCTTTCCTTTTCAGATGTTCGTCGAGAGTAGGACACATTGGCGGCAGACAGGAAATTTCAGCCGGATCCCTCATCCCTAAATATCCAGAATCCGACGACAGGACGGGAATTTCGGATTTCTTTATTATTCTACCAAAAAAAACCTATTTAGTGACCTACTTTTTTCAAATTAGCTCTTCGGTGCTTATATGACCATGGAATTTACGCCACTTTTGACCATTTTCAAAACGCTCATGCTGCCGTACCTTTTCAGGTAGGTGTCTTGTGCGAGACCAAAACGGTCTTAAATCTTAAAATTTTCAGTAAACCTTTTATTGCAAAAGAAAGTTAAAGACAAATCTAACAAACTATGTAAACGGAAGTTTAGTAGTTGAAATGGTACGGCAACACGAGGGTTTTGAAAGTGGTCAAAGTGGCGTTAATTCTATTTCTATCGAAAGAAACTAA
Organism: Siderastrea siderea; assembly: GCA_964030785.1. Classification (NCBI taxonomy): domain Eukaryota; kingdom Metazoa; phylum Cnidaria; class Anthozoa; order Scleractinia; family Rhizangiidae; genus Siderastrea; species Siderastrea siderea. The sequence continues at coordinate 70,412,100 of OZ034968.1, read as the reverse complement.
AAATAACGGTCATTAGTGCACTGAAACTATAAACAACTGTCTATGGTGGCAGATGGCCAAGATGAAAATGAATTGCAACTTGAGAAATGTAGTCTAAACTATTTAAGTTAAGCCCAATGTCTTTCAAAAATCAATAAAAATGGTTCTTTTTGTCGGTCCACAGAGTATGTTGTGAATGCATTAAGGTTTTGACCAAAAAACAGCCCAATTCTCGTGACACAGCTCATTAATCGACCAATTCACTCCCCAAGTGAATACACAATCCTCGTGACACGACAAAATTTCTAATGATGTTCTTTTTTTTTAATAATGGATACTTGAAAAGACGGTAGAACCCTGCTAACTCGAACTCCCCGCTTTTTCGAACTCGTTTTATTTTCCCCCGCGTCAAATTTCCACCCAAATTTACCCCCTTTTCTCGGACCCCGCTAACTCGAACTGTTTTCGTTGCCCTTTAGAGTTCGAGCTAGCGGGATTCTAACCCTTTTTCGAAAAATATGAATTTGAAACAAATCCAACGAATGGCCGCCCTCTTAGATGACCACTTGGATGACAATATGGATCCCCAGTAGCGCTGTATTCCATAATAGCAACCTTCCCTTGTTTGCACATTAGAATCTTTAAACAAAACAAAAAATACTACAACCAGTATGTCCAAGTTTGCCCGTACGATTGAATTAATCAACACATTTATTACTTTATACTTCAGAAACCAGAGGCACAATCTCCTGATTACAAAGACGAATTTGAGAAGGAAAATTCTGAAGGTATAATCTTTTATCGGTGCATGCTGACGACGACGTCTACGAAAGTTGTTCAGACGAGGGACTGTTTAACCTCAGCATTAAGTTGGAACATGAAATGCGGGAATCTGAAACCCAGGACGAAATACAAGACGATCGAACTGATTGGGTTCTTCCTGATCAATTTAAAAAACCAGACAAAGGAAGGGAAATTTTGTGGAAAGGACATCTGACTCAGTTTGGGCTTTCCAAACTAAGAGATTTCCAGAGGGATGCCATCCAGGCTGTTGAGCTCCAGCGTGACTCGGTTATAATCCAGCCAACTGCTAATGGGAAAAGTCTATGCTACCAACTGCCTGCCTTGTTTGAGAAGGGTTCAGTAACTGTGATGGTATGCCCGACAATATCCCTGATTAACTCACAGATTGAAAACCTGAAGACCCACGATATTCATGCTGTATCTGTTGGTCCAGCCTCTGGGGGATCCCCTCTACAAAGCGTTGCAGTGGAAGATAAGAATTCCCTTCCACCGATCCTGTACACCACTCCAGAGTATTTCGATCAGAAGCTAAAAATGGAGCTTCTCGCTATGAAAGAAAATATTAAGGTGCTGGTGCTTGACGAGGTGTATAAAATGTTCGATAGGAGCTCCAACTTTCGTCCTTGTTACGACGCATTATTCAAAACGTTAAAGGATGAGTTCCAAAGCACCCCAATAATGGCTCTGACAGCTACACTAAATGATTCACAACTCAACGATCTTTGTAAAAACTACTTGAGGCGTCCCGTACTTATTAAAAGTAGCGTGAACAAAAGGAACGTTAAGGTAAATGTAGAAGGTTACGATACCTTACACAAGAGGTCTGGTAAAGATAGGATGGTCCAGTCCGACTATGCTATTGTTTATATGGATTTTAGAAAAGACGTGGAACTTTTAGTCGATAACATTAAGGAAGAGGGTATCGAAGATGTGAAAGCATACCATGGGAATCTCAGCAGTGAAGTTAAAAAAGAAATCGACGCTGCCTTCAGGTCAAAACGTTTTCAAGCTCTCGTGACTACTGAGTCCTATGAGGTTGGAACTCATAGTGCCCATGTTAATTTGGTGTTACGTATAGGATGTATGAGGAACATGGCCGTTGGTGTTCAAGAGTTTGGTCGCGCTGGTAGGAGTAATGATGCATCAGACGGACTTCTCCTTGTCAATGAACATGTGGATGATCAGCGCTAAATTTACTGGACCAAAAACTGCTCGGAAGTGGATTTATAGCTTAAAGGCTGGTTCATGTTTACGACGATGTCTTCTTGAATATTTTGAAGATGCAGACGTGATAGAATAGCCTACAAGTGGTGAATGCTGCTGCAGTTGTGACATCCAAATCGAAAGAAACTTTGACCTTAAAAATACAGCCTCTTTGCTTCTTAAAGCGATCAAAGAATTGACGAAGACTCGGCCACATGTTAAAGATGTCAATGAAGACAAGTTATTTGCTTGGCTCAGGGGCTCAAGACAAGATTGGTTATCTGTACCAGAAACCCAAACATTTATCGATTCCTCGGAAACGTACGGAAAGGGACAATTTTTAGAAATTAAAGCTTAACAAAGGAGTGGTGGTCAGTACACCTTCGGCAGATCCTTCATCTCAATTTAGTAAACCTTCAGTTCAAAATTGCTAGAGGGTTGCAGTTCGCAAGAGCATACAGGACATACGTTATTTCAGAAGAGGGAGAGAAGTTTCTGAATAATCTTCGCTCTATATAAGTGTTGCCTCCTTCCGCAATGGAATCAAGACCAACTAGAAGCGTCAAGAAAACTCTCCCTACAAGTGGACGAAACAAACATTACCTTCCAAGAATACGTGAACTATTGAAAGACGACAGGAAATGGTTTGAAATTGTCAAAAAATCTGACTATGAATACCCTGGTTTTGAACAGGAAGAAAAAATCGGATATTGCAAGGATATTAAAAAGTCAAAGGAGTTTGGGTCATGCCAAAGACAGCATTATATGTGGGAAGATTGTCAACTCACAAGGAGAAACACGTCCACTCAGTGCATCGAGGTTTTTATTGAAGGACAAAAATCAAAAGTAAATGTTAGACGGGCATATTGTGGGGGTGTAAAGAAATGTACTTTTGACGGATGTTCGTATACAGTGAGTAACAGACAACGGCTGAATAAGTGCAAAGACCACGGTGACACTTATCCACTAGTGTTATCTGGAAATTGTCCCGCACAAGTGATATATGCATGGCAAGACGAAGATGACGGTAGAAGGTGGATCGGTTGTTTACCTGGCCAGACTCACAATCATAACAAGCCAGCACCACGTGTCATATCGCAATCAGCCAAGAGTGAGATTCACATAGCGGTGAGAAAAGATTGCACGTTGACAAGGAAGGAAATTCAAAAAGGCCACGGACTGGGTTTCATTTCCGCAGAAAAATCCCCTGCAGCATGCAATGCCAACAGAGTGAGACGCGAAAGGCAGCTTGTTGTTGTAAATACAAGTAAACGCCATCCTGAAATTGAACCAATCATTCAAATACTGGAATTTGAAAACTTTCGAAAAGCACAGGAGAACATTGAAGACCCAGGTGATGAAGAATTCACTTCCGTAGTAAATGAGAAGATGGGGAAATACCTCATGGAGGGAAGAGAATATCTATTGTCACCATCTCGGAATTTTGCTTTTTTCCTGGCTCCTTATCAGGCAGAGCTTTTAAAGGACGCAAAGGACTTATTCGTTGGCATCACCTACACAGAAAATCATCACTTTCCATATCTCTTAAATTTGGTGGCTTTCAATTAACTAACACTGGAATTCAACGCAGTGGCCAGAGTACTATGTAGCAAACATGATGGCAATGGCTACGCAACCGCTTTTTCTGAAGTGTTTAATCAAGTGACAAAAATGTATCCAGCCTTCAAAAATGGGGCCAATCTGCGTCAAATAATGGTAGACTTCGACCAAGCAGAATACAATGGTTTTGAGAAAAGCATCGGCGCCCAGCTTACCCGAACTTTGATTCGGGGGTGCAGTTTTCACTGGAAAACATCCGTTAACCGCGTTAACGACATAATAACTAGAACAAGGGATGAGCATGCATTTTTCGACATCTGGCGTGTCAAATTGAAGACTGTGAAGAAAAAGAAAGTGTCTCGTTAATTTTTGATGTCCTTTGCGGGAAAGTAAGGCCTTCTAGAGCCAAACATCTTCTTTCAGAGAACTTGTCTGAATTGTGTTCAAGTATTGACAACAGTCACTGGAATAAAGCAGAGCACTGGGTGAAATAGTGGAAAAGAGAGAGAATCTTGCGAATGTTCTGTAAGTCGTTTACCCTAAAGGACAATGAGGATTGGGACGCGACGCCAGACACAAATAACCCTGTTGAGTCCCTAAATAGGCAGTCTATCAAAGAGGGGTGCAGTAATGTGTCTGTCTTACTTCGTAATATATATCTTGAAGACAGACTCCACGCAGTCAAAATTGTTGCCACAGAAAAAAACATTAACACAAGTTACGCAAATAGAAGCTGGGCAGCTGACCCAACCAAACGACGAAAGAGAAAGCGGACCAGTTTGTTAGCATCGGATAGCGATCTTACGCCCCCAGATAAAAGAGCGAAGCTTTTGCAAAGGGAAAAGAGAAAAACGGGCAGGGCTTTGATCAACAGTTCTGTTGAAGTTGACTATCAAGAGGAAAAAGATGGTAAAATGGACTACAAAGGATGGTGTAAAGGGACCATTGCCGCATATAACAAGAACAAAGGATACTTTGTTAGGTTCAAGGATGATGAAGATTGGATACCATCAATCGACAGTACTGATGTGAGAATCCTTACTTAATGGAATGTTGCTGTCTTCAGTTGAACCTACTTTTCAATCCGAGTCCTGATGCAAAGCTTCCTATGCTGAAATTAGTTTTATTTGCAAATGAATTAAAACTCAAATTTACAAAAACCAGGCACCGGGCCTCGCTTTGACAAAAAGGTTCGCAGTAATTCAGAAGTGGCCTATTAAACCTTACTGATTTTTAAGGTTAGTTGGTAAGCCTTAAGTTTAAGTTTCACTTTGTATCTTCAAGGACTGTAACTAGTTCAAGATAAGAACTCGAGTTAAAAAAACTTTGGCCTAGCTTCTAAGTATAATCCATTTTTGGTACATTGAAAGTATTGGTGGAAGTATCAGTGGCATAAAAGTATCGCACACTGTAACGTTAAGACATTGTACGACTAGTTGTCGTATTTCCACGTTTCCTTTCTCCGCAAATATTTTTCTCCTGTTTACCTGTGGTAGAAGTTATTCGCGGGCAAATTTGTTCGCAACATTAAAATAATAGTTTGCCTTACGTTAATAATTAGATTCAGATAAAAACTTAAGTATTTTCAGTGAAATCTATTCATTTGTGTCTATTTGGAAGCGTACCTGTGTATACATTTATATCGTAACGGTGATTTACAATTGGCTGATTTAAGTTTGATTTTTTTAAGTTTTCTGTGCTTCCTTTGAATGATAGAATGAATGGATGATAGAACTCTTTGTTTATCTCTCAGGTCTTTTCAGCCTACTTTTCTTATTGATATGTTTTTCTTTTTAATTGTACTATTTTTACATTCTTCACAAACGGCACAAGGTAAATTGTAGCGTTGTACAGCCGCACCAATCCTTTCAATTAAAATTTACGCGCGAAATTTCAAGTTATCGATCAATATTACGCGAGGAACCTAGATCAATTGCTATTATTGACCGCAGATAAAATATTAAGTTCTCATGATTGGGCAATAAGTCGTTTTTACTGCCATAAGGCGGACTTAAACATAAGTATAAGCAAAAGCATAAGGAAAAGAAAAACAGTGTTGGATCCTGCTTATGTTTACTCTTATACTTATTTTGGGCCATTTTTTGAGACAGTAGTCAGAAAACGTTTCGTTTTTTTTTTTAGACTTTTTAGCCTTGCAAAAACGTATTTGTATATTTTACTATCAACCAACAACGTTTTTAAGTTGCCCTTTCGCAAGATTATCAATGAGCCTCGTGTCAATATTAATTTTTCTACCATAGTAAACTCATTACTTACTACTTAAACAGATTAAACAGTTATCGTACGCAACACTTGTTTCGTTTTCCGTGCATGTTTACGATATTTACGGTCGGGTTGTTCCAAGCAGGGTAAAGTTAACCCAGGATTAGCATCAGCTTTAAGTTCAAATCAACATGATTACAACTCAGATTCCTTTAAATTCGTTTTAGGGTACAATTTGACTGTGACTGCTCTCGAATTATACGTTTAAACAAACAGCGTAAACGCTTTCAAACAAGACACAGCGGAATTTGGCTTAACACATATCCCTGGGCTAGCATCAACCGGTGCTCGAGCCACTGGTCTCTAGATCGGGGCTAGATGAGGGTGTCAAGTCACAGGCGTGGGCGTGACGTCATCCAAATTAACAATAGTAGCAGCCTTCTTCTTTCCTCACCCCCTCTAATATACAGACCCGATATTTAGCCATTACTTAACGGCGAAAATTGGACCTCTAATTATATACAGATCCAATATTTAGCCGTTACTTAATGGCGACAATCGGATCCTTTATTATATATAGACCCAATATCTAGCCGTTATTTAACGGCGAAAATTGGACCCCTTCTCATATATAGATCCAATATTTAGCCGTTACTTAATGGCGAAAATCAGATCCTTTATTCATATAGACCCAAAATTTAGCTGTTACCTAACGGCGAAAATTGGACCCCTTATTATATATAGATCCAATATTTAGCTGTTAATGAACGGCGAAAATCGGATCGCTTATTACATATAGACCCAATATTTAGCCGTTTAATAATTAATGGCGAAAATTGGACCCCTTATTATATATAAACCCAATATTTAGCCGTTAATCAAAGGCAAAAATCCCATCCCTTATTATATATAGACCCAATATTTCGCCCGTTAATCAACGGCGAAAATCGGATCCCTTATTAAATATACACCCAATATTTAGCTGTTAATCAACGGCGAAAATCGGATGCCATATTATATATAGACCCAATATTTAGCTGTTAATTAACGGCGAAAAAAGGATCCTTTATTATATAGACCCAATATTTAGCCGTAACCTAACGGCAAAAATTGGATTAGTATTGATTACAAAGCAGGTTTGTGGCTAAAAAAGTTTTACATCTATAGAGAACATCAAATGCGAAATTAGCACTTATAAAAACTCCGAAAAAAAAACCTCACTGGCTCTGCGCGCATTGCGTGCCTATGTTTTTCACGGTCACGGTTTATGGCAAGCCAAACATGACAAAAGTAGGTTGAGCTTGAAATCACCTAACGAGTTTCAGTGATCGATGTGTGAGATTAGGAAATTACTATATGAGAATTAGAAATCACCATATGAGAATTGGAAATCACTACACGAGAATGAAAAACTGTCATGCGAGATTATAAATTACCCATTGAGAATGAAATGCCATTAATGGAGAAAAAGATTGATGATTGAAATCGACATCACCTGTTGAGAACGAGAAATCGCTAAGCGGGAAATAGAAATCACTGTTCGAGATTATCGATTACTTTTCAGGGTTTTTCTGAGCCGGTGAGCAACAACTCGTCAGCGGAGTGCATTTTGGCCGGATTCTCAAAATAAAATGGCGGATCAATTGAGTTCAGAAGGCTTGATGGAGTTTTTTGATTCTCTGACAAGTATTATCGAAAGAACAGCGTCCGTTTATCACGCATCTGATCTTGTAGGATTAGAAATCTGTTAAAGGAGGCTTGAGGAACACACAAGAGTGCTTGTCGCCATATCGCTGTCACAGAATTCCTCGTTAGGATAACTGTTTGAGGAGTTAGAAGATTCTTTGGCTGTGTTATTACGAAAGACGTCAGACATTTTGAATGCAGCAAGCTTTCATCAAAAGGAAAAGACTCCATTAGCATTCTCTGCAAGTACAGGAGGAAGACCGGCATACAATATTACAAAGAAAATGATCGAGGAACTGCGCGACACTGGAATGAACTGGAGAAGTATAGCAACATGTCTTGGAATCTCTGACCAAACACTATACAGAAGAAGGATCGAGTTTGGAGTGGAAAACAATTTCACAGAAGTAACAGATGAAGAATTAGACAGGCAGATACAACAGACCCTTAACTTGCCACCATATAGTGGGGAAACCTATGTAAGAGGCAGTCTCAAAGGTAGGGGTATAAATGTTCAAAGGTTCAAAATCAGAGAAAGCTTGAAGAGGATAGATGGTCTTGGTAGAGCTGTGAGGCGTCGGTATGCAATCTTTAGAAGAACATACAATGTCGCTGGTCCAAATCATCTGTGGCACATTGATTCAAACCATAAACTAATCTCATGGAGATTCGTCATCCACGGATGTATTGACGGCTACAGCAGAGCCATAGTATATCTGAAATGTTGCACAGACAACAAAGCAAATACTGTGCTTCAATATTTTGAGGAAGGAGTACAAGAGTTTGTACTCCCTTCAAGGGTTCGTGGTGACCAGGGTATGGAAAATGTGGATGTGGCAAGGTATATGATCATCAACCGGGGATCAGACCGAGGTAGTTTTATTGCTGGTAGGAGTGTTCATAATCAGCGCATCGAAAGGCTGTGGGCAGAAGTTAATAGAGTCAGCTCAGCACTATACAAGGATTTGTTTGAACGTCTTGAGAGCAATGGAACTTTGGACTCACTGGATGAATTACACCTGCTGGCTTTGCAGTATGTCTATATTCCTAGGATCAATGCCTCTCTGTGTGAGTTCACAAGCCAGTGGAATTACCATGGTATTAGAACAGTAGGCCACAAAACACCCTTCGCAATGTGGTACACTGGTTTACTCACTGCTCCTGAGGAATCAATTGTCACAAATTGGCAGACATATGGAATTGATTATGATGGTCCAATGACTGATATTCAAACAGACAACAACGTTGTTGTGCCAGAATCACACATTCAGCTTACAGATCACCAACTGCAGGAATTACACAGTAGAGTGGACCCTCTTTCTGATGATGGCAATAATGGAATTAATCACTTTCTGAACACTGTAACTATCATTCAAGGTTTCACTGAGCAGTAATGAAAAAGATTTGTCACCCACTAAGTATTTTGACATTTCCTGTGATGGAAATGGGGGTTATCCCTCAATTGGGCTGCATAAGGATAAGAAAAATTTACTACAGAGATTGTTTTTGTTAACAACAAAACATCAGGAAGATCTTGACCAGTCTATAAGATTGTCACTTGTGACTTCTTTTAAGCTGTCACTGGTATGGTTGGACTCTAAACAACAACTGCATATTTGACCCTTGAATTTTGATAGGATTGTGTAATTTACACTGATTTGTCATCAAACCCTTTTCACATTTCCAGCTGCATTTACTTGGTAGTGGGAAAATAGTCTAAGAGGTGCACTGAAATGCCAGAGTAGTTTGTAATGAAATTTGGATTTCAAGAGGTCATTTCTTAGAAGACATACACCTATTGCAAGCAACATGTGACTATTTACTGTAGGTTGTCTTTCATTGCAAGGGGTTAACAAACTCAAATCAACTTATCTATGATAATAGTACAAGTGACTACTCAGAGTGCATTTTAAGTCAACTCAAGATTTACTGATATTAATAATATGAGAGCTAATAAAATGTTATTTAGATTTGTACTCTTTAAACTGGCAAATTATCAATTACTTCAAACCCGGTCAAGAGCCGTTCTAACTGTTAACCAAACTGTCAGTGACATACATGTAAATGTAGTGAAGATACAAAAGACATAATTCTGCAACTTGATCCTATATTTGTCAACATCAACTTGTTTGAACACAACAAAAATAAACACTCCACAAAGTCTCTTACTTTAACATCTAACAGTAACCATTGCAAACATTAACCTAAAACAACTGAATGCCACATGCACACTTGTACTTAAGAAAAGTATATTATTATTCCCATACCACATATCTTTTCTTTTGATTCAACATGGTGTTATGTACAAGGTACAAGAACTTAGGCTAAAGGAATCAAACAATATTGAAAGACGAAGCTCCCTTTTCATTTACGAGAGAACTGAATTCTTCAGCAAGTTCTCAGAATACGACTGGTATGTAGAAGGCAGCTCGAGTGTGGGACCACAAGTTCGAATTATTGGTCTGCGTCTGGCCCCCTCAAGCATACTGAATGTAACCAAGGTTGAATCACATGTAATAACATTACTCCCCGTCAAAAATGAAAAGAACTGGGAGATAGCCTGTCCATCCAGGGACCTAATATACCTCTTAAGATGTTCCAGAGCCATTCTCTCTGGTTCCGTCTGTGGATTTGCTTCAAGAAGCTTGATAATTTTCTTGGGGGTTGGCTTCCTTTCAAGATACATTTCTTGCAAGCCTTGTAGGCTTTGAAAGGCAGGGAATGCTCTCAACACTGAAAGTACTGGTGCAAAACAATCAATGATGTACCTGGGCTTTTGCAGAAGTTCTTTGTGTGCTAACTCATGAATAACCCGTGAAATGTTCCCTTCAGTTACTTTAGTAAAACACTTAAAATTACTCAGGAAATCCAAAAGGTCCTCATCATTAGGGTCAAACTTATCCCCAAGTGCAACTAGAATAGTTTCCCTTTCCTCTGCTGATACATAGAGTAAAAATGATTCCAGTAAGAAACTGTTTGAAATGTTTTCCTCTCCAAACAACACTGATGCTATAACAGCAGGTGACAAAAAAATTGGAAAATAATTGTACCTTTTGACACCGTACACAATTATCTGTGCAATTGCCTCCCATTGTGTTTTCTGAAGTTCATGCCTTATGCATGGCACTTTTTCCTGTGTTCCAACAGTTAGTGAATGGTACACTAGTTGCCAAAAACTGGTTAACACTTCCCTTAGGACACCCACTCCTGTACCCTCCGCTGGATTACCATCATTCCCAATAATAGTTACATCTAACTTAACATTTATCATAGCAGGATCACTGAAAAGTTCTATCATGTCATCCTTTAATAGAGCTCGATGTAGGTATACATGTTTTGAAAAAGCACCATCTAAGTCAGAGGGAAGGTCAAAAGGAACATCTGCAACACAAGGAGAACAGGACATGTAAGAAAGGATTAGGAATGACAAGATTTATCGCAAGATCAAGTTTTTGAGTATCAGGCTGGGAATACATCAAAATCTTTAAAATCCTTTTGAGCCATTTGTAAATTTTTGGGTGGTTCTGATTCTTCAAAGTAATCAATTTTATATTATTATTCTAATTAATCTAAGTAATTTTTATTATTATTCTCTTATATTTATCTGATAATTACTGTCTTTTGCAGCTTTTTCTATAAAGTAATTAACTGATCAACCGATGTCCTTTCTCAGACGAATAAAACTTACATTCTAATGCTAACTCATGTGCTGCTAAAAAACATTTTCTTGTGGCCACCGTTTCATTTAAATTTATCTCCTTTAATGTGAACCTGACTGAGAGAGGGTTGAACATTGAGATTGTTGGAATTATATTCATTTCAGTACATGGTTGAAATAATGCAAACTGTGAGTACCCTTAAATGTCCCAAAGTTTATTCCGCATTGAATAGATCTTAAAAACAAGAACCTGCATCTGGTATATGTCCACTTAGCCCTGAACTGTGATCAGTATTGACTTGAGGTTGTGGTGGTTGCGATGGCATCTGACTGGCTTGTGTAGCAGTTGGGCCTGATTCAGGAGTTGTGGTTACACTTGAGGTTGTAGCATGAGCTTGCGCAGCAGTTGAGCCTGTAATGAGGGTGTGAGGTAGCTCCTGTCTGGGATTTGTTGTTACCCTTGAAGTTGTAGTACGAGCTTCAGTAACAACTGTGCCTGTTTCGGAGGTACAAGGTAGACTAAGTACAGGATTTGCTGTTGCAGTTGAAGTTGCACAGGAAGGATTGCTTCTTGTCACTGGGTCTGGTACCATTGCTGCTAGCATGTTGTCATCAACATCATCATCAAACTTCAATTCTGGATCATCTTTAGTCACCATATCCTTCAAAAATAAAATTATTAAGACAAATAAATTATTAACAGAAGCAATATGGATTTTAGAAGTCTTGTAATTCTACATGCAGGCTAATCCAAGATTACAATAATGATAATAATAATAATAATAATAATAATAATAATAATAATAATTATTATTATTATTATTATTATTATTTAAGTGCTTAATTCTAGTAAACATTTCACTTACATCAGAAACTCATAAGGACTTGAAACGTGTAACTTGCATATGTAGGTTTTGACTGATGCTCGAAATTATTCATTTTCGCAAGTACCATATTTGGAACATGAGGAGAAAGAGAACTGACCAATCAATTTCGTGAACGATGTGACGTAATTTCACACTATGTTCGCCCGCTTGCTCAGAGAATGGCTGATAAACAGGGGGAAAACAAGCCGACAAAGCTTTCAAACGTTGGAACGACAAACCAGAAAGAGATACTGGTTTCGAAGACCGACTAGGAAATTTTTCAGGCAACAAAACTGGTAATTGAAACAACATCGAGCGAACCGCTGGGGTTAGAAGTAGATCAGACTGCGAAACCAAACCAAACTAGTCTAGCGTTGTGTTTACGATTTCTTTCGACTTGGCACTATCAAGAAATGTTCACAAAAGGTACGTTTTACACGGAAAACTTTTGACATGTTTTGACACCAAAATATCAAGACATGATACACAAATATTTAATACAGTAAAATTGAAGAGAACCGTTTTAAATAATATTTAAGTGTCACATGTCACACATTTTCGGTTGTTCGCTACCAAAATCTGACAAGCTTAACAATTAAAACTTAACTGAATAAGAAAGGATGACAGTTTTTCAGCTTTATAAGCTTACTACACAAAATAACATCATTTTACCTGCAGTTGATGTAGCTCTGAGTTCAAGCTGCTCCAAATGTTCAAATAAAGAGATTGCAATGCAAAATAAGTTGAATGTTTGATTCATTGTTGTTTTGACACATTCCGTCCGCGGCCTCTGAACCTGTAACCACTACGTTTTGTGTTCGTTTCTGCAACACGGTTTTGGCGCGTTTTTCTTTCAGTCATGTGATCAATTATTTTCCCTTTTTTCCTTTCTCGTTTTGTTTTTCTCGTTCTTTCTCGATTTTTATGGTAACTAGTGATTGAGTTTTGAATCAACTGCGCATTTTTATCGCTTATAAGTTCAATTTTCAACGGAAGCGAAATGAACTGCAGCATCGTAGACTGGAGCGAGGGTTTCCAAATATGGTAGTTTGAAAAATGAATATTAACGAGCATCGAACGCAAGTTACACGTTTCAACTCCTTATGAGTTTCTGCTTACATGTAATTCTGACTTCACTAACACGAACATTCAAAGTGAAAAAGTTTATTTTAGGTAATATGCAGTCAGTCATCTGATGATTACAAGTGGTCTGTACATGAGCTATAGCTAGTAGTTAATTGTTTGAAATAATACACACAGAGTTGCATGTCATAGTACTAAGGTATGAAAAATTACAATAATGTACCCAGCCATATACGAAAAACCACTAAAAAACCACTCCTTATTTGTGGCCAAAAAAAGTGTGGAAACATATTTCCCACCTCGAGGAAGAGGTACTCCTAAGACACCCTTCCAAAAAAAAAAAACTAGAAAGGAAAAGGAACTCAACAGGAGAAGACTCACTGACGTAGAATAATAAAATATCTCCCGCCAAAAGCTTAAATAGTCCCGAAGGTCACATGACAACACCCGAGCCTCTCAATCGTGCCGTCAAAATATTAATTCTTGACTAATTTGTTCCCAGGTCACTCAACCGTCAGAAATTACAGTTTCCCAATGAAATTGTAATGGCACTGGTAGGTTAACTACACCTACACCACGAAATTGAGCCATAAAAATTAGTCTTACCTGTAAAGAATCTGGCAGCAACACTCTACTTGGTCTCACATATACCGGCTTACTTTTGAACAAGCGATGAAGAATTATCCCATCGATTCCTGCCTGTCCAAGGGCTAGTGTTGGCTTTACTAACTTACTGTGCACAGAAGTTAAAATCTCTATGTCTGCTAAAGGCGGAATTATATCAGCAAAGGCCTCCATTAAAGTCGTCTCGACTTGGACCTCGTTCATATCTTTGCTAAATCGACAAGCTGATAGCACATGACCTTTTTCCATAAGCAACACTTTTGCACCTTGCCTGGGAACAATGTTGGAATCCGGGCCACTTAGAAGAACCAAGTCGCACAAAAATGGAGTTTTCTCAGATTTTGGTCTTGATGTCCTAGATCTGTTTCTGTTGACACCATTTCCAATTCGACGCATATTCATTAATCGTCTGAAACGAGACGTACCTTGCTGGGGCTGAGAGCAACCTTGTTCGTGGCTAGCAGATGCACTACTAGCGCTTGCTCTTCCAAATACTCTAGCTACTTCGCTGTTCACATTTCGGGGTGACTGGTTACGGTTTTCCATTTGACCAGACAGTTCCCTTACAGTTTCCAACAACTGTTCACACTGCTGGACGATTTCTCGATCCGCGATTTTGGCGATTTTCGTAGGAATAAAGGGCTTAGTAGTTTGTGTAGAGCGACACAAATTGTAGTCCAGGAAAGTCGCTGACTCGCCGGCTCAAGAAGAACTAATCGATATTCTCGAGTGTCGATTTCTCAAGTCTCGTATACCGAGTTTTTGTTCTCGATGGGTGATGTGACCTGCTGCAGGGTTTTTTTTTCTCGAGTTATGCAATCACTTTCTGAAATGGTGATTTTTCATTCTCGTGTGGTATATATTTATTTCCAGTTGCTGATAAATCATTCTCGCAAAGTGATTATTAATCTAATATATGGATTACTACATTTCATTTGTTGATTTCTAATTCTCGTACAGTGATTCCTAATCTCACATATCAAATACTATTTCTCACATATCAATTACTATTTCTCGACTTCTGATTTTAAAACTCAACCCACTTTTGTCATGTTTGGCTTGCCATACTCCCGGCGTGAAACTAATCATGCCATGAATGATCAGTGGAAACTTTCACGCCGTGAAACCACAGGCAACCCAGACGCGTTGTATGGTTTTAATGACATGTTGTGGCTTTTTTTCAATTGCAGGTAGCTTCCACTAAATAATTCTTCTTTACTGGATTGAAAAAAGCCACAAAATGTCATTTAAGCCAGCGAGGACGAACAGGGGAGCATTGAACTGAAGGTAGGCAGGCTTTATTTCAAGATATCTCGGTTTTTTTATCACCGGTTAGTCCGTAAAAAATCTCTGCAAACTTTAGGCTTTTAAAGTCCGCTGTTCACGGAGAAGCGCATGCGCGAGCGGAACAGCTCAAAAATAAATTGTACGGGTCGACACTAAATTTGAACTAAGCTTATGGTGGAAAAATCCGATGAAATCGCGCCCTAATTTTGCACATCCGCTCTTCGCTTTCCACTCCTTGTAGTCTTTATTTCCTGTTGTAAATATTAATTCGATTTTTATAATGTTGAAAGTGATTTAGCAGCCGAAATCGGCATTTTAGTCAATGGATGGTCAGAAGAGACGTCGTGGTAGACTGACGACGGGACGGCAGAACAAAATACATTCACGAGATTGAAGAATCCTTGAGTCTTACGAACCAGCATTTTAATTGTTGCGGAATTAACAAATGGAAAATTGTTAAGAACTACAAACAGACCATCACAAGAAGGTCAAACAATAACCTTTGTCCGAATTGCTGCTGGAGATCTATCAGTTGGATGCTAGTAGTTCGCCATAAGACAACAGAGGTGCAATGTGCAAGAATTCTATTTCTATTTTAACCACAACCATGAAAGTGGAGTTAAAACGACAGCGCCAGAAGCTATAGCTTCTTTATGATCAAAAGAGATGGCAACTGAGTCTCAGAATCATTAATTTGGATCTGACATTCGTGATAAAGAAAGATACATGTCTTGCAGATAACCGCAAGCAAACATCAAATTACGTATTAAGAAACTTGTGGATCCTTTCATAAATTAAACTTGCAATTAAACTGAGCCCAAAAACCTAACTAGTTGCCAAAGAACTAGCACACACAGAGGCACAAAGATTTCAAACGGCTCCAAGAACATCAAACAATCCAAACAGTATCACAGCTTGAGGTTTCTCCCGGATCAATAGGTCAACCACGCAATTTACCGGCACAATTTCGCTGTGTCGCCTTCAAATCATCTTGATCAAAGGGACAAAGCTGTTACGATTGTACGTGAGCAAGCTCTATTTTGAAAGCTTAAATAACTTCAACAACTAGCGGCAGTCATGCTGGGCCTGTCATTTCATATACCATCGACAACAAGTTATAACAATTTACCGTCGTATCCCGCCACGCCAGAGTTGTGAACGCGCTTCTAATTGGTCTAAAACAATTATCTTGACAGCGCTTAAGTCATCGCTCGCACATGCGCTGAACCGGCTTATATATGCAGCGACGCTAACAAGCGATTGCGTGAGAGAGCGGTGCAAGATTAACCGGAAATTAATTAAACAGGACACAATAAGCAGAAGTAAACAAGATTTATTTGGTGAAGTAAAGATTTATTTCGTGCTGTTATATATATTTTCACCCTTTTCTATTTTTAAATGAACTCCACATACTACGCGTCTGGGCTGCCTGTGGTGAAACTCGGTTATGTAGAAAATTGATCGGTGTAAACTTTCATGCCGTGAAATTAAGAGTGAAAATTTTCACGCCCTGAAATTGATAGGCCGTGATAAGAAACTTCACGCAATGAAATGTAACCTGCGTTCCTTTGTTTTTCTCTCCTCTGGAGTAACATTGACCAAGTCGAATAAACGGAAAATTTGTAAAACAATCTCCACGATTCGGATTTTAACAAGAAAATCAAAAGAATGGACTATTAAAAGCCAACAGATAACTTAAGGTGTTTCGATACAGTTTTTTTGGGACCATATCCCACTTTTAAAATCGGCTATTAGACAGTCTTCATCTTGTCGGATCAACGTGAAAATTGCACTACTTGTTGGTTTTGGATTGAACTTTAGCGAGGTTTAGATTTTGTGAAAATCGATATTTCCATGACAACGGTAAACAAAAATCCTCGAAAACAGTAAAATTAAAATTTTGCGCGATCCAGATTTCACTTTGAAAAGCAAATAGCAACATCTTAAACTGTGGTGTATGGCACACAAAATATACAAGAACAAAAAAATTCTGTATGTTTGTTTTGAAGTAAATCGCAAAAACATTTTCAACTTTAGTTTTTGCATAGAAATAATAAATGCACCGAAAAATAATCAATCATTTTATGAAATGGTTAGAAAATACTGTTGAAATGTATCTTTTACCTACTATTCTACGCCTAGAAAGTTTTGTTGAAATTAGTGTTCGCGATCTCGAGAAGGAAATTGTTTTTCTAAGATCATTCCCGTAATAATTTTGTGGTAATTTTTGAATCTGAGCACTTTTGCGAAAATCTTAAGAACGGATCGTTAGATTTTTTAAAAACATTAAACACGCCTGCTTGAAAATGTGACTAATTTTAGTATTGAGTCTTATTAACATTGATTCACTGGAACACTTTTAGATTTAACGTTAAAGAGGACGTATGAACCGACGGAAAAGCTTGCGTTACAAATTCACAGTTGGCAAGTTAATGCTAATATATTCAAAGTAATGCGTAATTCATTGCCTCGTGATTTTAATCTGGTTTCTTTGTTCTTTGTTGCACTGTAGATTACAACGAAAAGTAAAAATCACGGAAGAATGCATTGCGCACTACTTTGAATATATTAGCATTTACTTGCCAACTGTTAATATGTAACGCAAGCTTTTCCGTCGATTCAAACGTCCTCTTTAACGTGTAATTAAAAAGTGTTCCAATGAATCAATGTTAATAAGACTCAATACTAAAATTGGTCACATCATCAAGCACGCGTGTTCAATGTTTTAAAAAAATCTATCGAGCCGTTCTTAAAATTTTAGCAAAAGCGCTCAAATTCAAGAATTACCACAAAATGATTACGCGAATGATAGTAGTTATACAGTTGGGGGTTTCAGCGCATATTTGTAAATATGCGCTCAAAACCAAACCCAACTATAACTACTTTTCCATCTGATGGCGACAATTCAACAGAAATCTATATGTATTTTATTTGATGGCAATAATTATATGGAAATCTATATGTTTTTTATTTTATGGCGACAATTATATGGATGACTATATATGTTTCATATCATGGAAATCTATATGTTTTTATTTCATGTGGAAACGAACGCATTTTCCATTGCGTGACTTCATACAACAGGAAGTCTTAAAATTCTCGGAAAACAGGAAGTTTGAATCATATAAAAAAATATCTCATATAATAGTATAGAATGAATTGTAACAAGGAATTACATGATGAACTGAAAGAATCAGGAGATATTGTTTGTCCTTTTTGTGACCAAAAATTGGAAGATTCTAATGAAAAACCGAAATATGATGAATGCTGTGATAATCAGTATATTATTAATGACGATGGGATGTTAGCCTGTCTAAGTTGTGGTATTGTTCAAGGATATAATTATGTGAAAGAATATGTTAATTTTTATGAAAATAGACATAAATTTATTAGAAAATCTGTTTACCATCGAGAGTACCACATCAGCAACATATTACTCGATATTGAAGAAAAATATAACATTAAAATATCAAACTGTCAGAAATATAAGATCGATAGAGTGTTTACAGAGATCGGTAAGGTTCTTAATGAAGTTAATGGTACAAGGAAAAGAATGATTAGCGTTAATTTTATTATGATAAAGATATTCAAGATGATGGGGATACCTCATAAACAAATTCCAATTAGTAAATCGAAAAAAACTTTAGCTTTTTATAATAAATATTGGGCTAGTATTATGTCTCTAATCGGTGATAAAATAAAATCTATTATTGGATGAATACCTTATTATATTTCTTTTCAAATTTGTCAGTTAACGGACACATATCTACTATTATATCATCTAGAATTTTGACAAAATCAATAAATTCTTTGTCATTATATTCCAGTCCTCTCATAAAAGATCGCAAATGTGTTAAAACTTTTTCGTACGAAGTGTATGCGAATTTTGACATCTCAATCTTCCTTTTATAATTTTTAGCCTCTGAATATGATTTAAGCAAGAGCCCAGAACCGGATATCACTCCAAGAGGAATAGGGTTTAGTGTTACACCACCAACTACAGTCCCAGTTACTATCAAAAAAACAGATCCAATATTACATGCAAGTTCTGCCTTTTTGTAATATTTAAATGTCATTTTTGCAAGCCAATATTTTTTATGATAGAATTTGTACAATGCTTTCAACTCAGATATTTGATCTTCCGTTAAATTTTCTGAAACATGGTTCCAATTGAATATGCTTTCACGTCTATCCATATATATTATATGGTTACATTTTTTTCTTTTTTGAACGATTTCTTAATACTGATGTATAATTTTCTGATGTTTCGAACTATTTTTTCTATATTCTCAATAATTTCGTTGATTAAAATAGCTGTTCTCATTATATTATAAAGTTAGATTATTCATTATCTTCTTCGGAATCCTCATTATTTCTTTTGGGATAATAATATATTCTAAAAAGCATTCCATGCTCCAATCAGATGGATATCCTGCATTGTGCTATATAATAAATGTAAATTTTTTTGTGGAAAGTAATCACGCACTTGTTTGATACTCGATACGAAGTATAATTGCGTTGTAACTTTTCCAAATATCATCATTCATATTTAGTTCAAAAGCCAAAATCCCGGACGAAGGCATTTGGAAAGAATTTGGGTTTATCGTTTGATACCACCCACTTTTTTCTGAGGTAAAATTTCTTGAAGAGCTTAGAGTTCCAGTAAAAAAATTCCGTAAAGATGTTTTGAGTTTCAAAGATATTTTTTTGTGTCTATGTACAGTGACATGAGAATCCGAAGAAGTGATTGGACGCGTACAATATATATCAATATTTTTCAAAATCGCTTCACCCGGCAATGAAATTATTTCGGCACCATTTAAAACAAAATTTTTGTCCCCTTTTGTTGAATTTAAAAAACCGTTTATGTGGTGAATGGAAGAGCGTAGTTGGTGTCCGTTTAAAGACAAATCTGTTTGCATAACCATTTTTCCGTTTTCAATAACAAAAGCGGTGTCATAGACACTTGGGTCAACATTTGAAATTGTTTCTTTAACACCATAGACAATTAAATGCCCAATTGTTAATAACGATTGCTTACTGACTGTACCGTGCAGATCGAGATATATAAATTGTGGGGGTGAGCTACCCCATCTGTGAAAATGGATAACTGTTTTGGTGTACTTCTCGAATGTTTTGGTTGTTTCATCAGAAATTGAAATCGTTGTTCCTTGAGCTGTTACACTTATCTCATTCATTTCCGGCGGAAACCATTCAACGACCATTGTGTAATACCCCACTGGAAGTTAATATAAGTTAAAACCAAGACGTGAGCGGTACTGGAAGGGTGAGCTTTTTTCAAACAAGAGTTTAAGTTGGTAAGCTTTTTTATTAATTTGATGTGGAGAATTGGGAAAATCGACAATACCCAAAACCTCGATATTGTTTTCACTCGAAGATTCATCAGTGTCTTCCATCAAGTATCTGAAGGCGTCTCGTTTTTGTCCTGAGTTATTGATCTGAGATTCACGAATTTTTTGAGTGACAAGATTTCTCAAATCTTTTATTTCCTCTTGCACAAAATCAACATTAACTGCGGATTTTGAATCTCTGTAATCGGTTTGTAAGTTAATAATTTTATTGTTATTTAAATTCAAGTTTCCAGTCATATTGTTGGTGCCATCAACTTTGAGAAACTTTTTTTGTGTCATGTCATCAATTCTGTTGTTAACAAACTCGACACATGCGGCGTCTCTTTGGTTTGATGGAAGATCAAGATTGGTAATTGATTTATTTTTCATATCAATATCAGCTCCTTTATCCAGTTTTTTTTCAAGCTGATTTTCGACATACTTTTTGTTTGTGGCTTGATCTGCCTGTGTTGGGTCTTTTACGTTGTAGATTGTATTATTGTTCATATCAATGCTTGCCTCCATTTTTACACCCTCTTTTTTCGAAAGAAAGATATTTCTCGTGTCCTGATAGTTTATTACCTTTGACAGATCACCGTGGATAGGATAAGGATTACTTTTTAATCGCAAAATCTCGAACTTATTTTGCATGTCAATATCAGCAGAACCGCTGGCACTACCCTGAGGTCCACGATCACCTTTGTCGCCTTTGTCGCCTTTATCGCCTTTATCGCCTTTAGGACCAGGTAACCCAGGCAACCCTCTAGGGCCTATCTGACCTTGTCCTTGAGAATCAACATGATTAAGAATACCGTTTGTATAACTCATATAATATAATATTAGTTTAGATTTTTTCGTCGAAATTTCGGGCTACCTTTTTTTTGACCTTATCAACATACAAAAAACTATATGGATCCTCAGTAGCTTTCTGATAATCTGATTTATTTATGTTCAGTTCTCGGCAAATCATCGATTGTTCGTTTATAGAAGGAAAATCAAAAACACAAAAATGTGAACTATTCAGTCTTATTGTTTTATCAGTTCCGTAATAGCTTTGACTTAAATATATACAACAGCAATTTTTGTTTCTAGAATTGGTAAAGTAGTCACGTATCCGTTCGTCATTTTTCTTACCTGTATTCAAATAGTCATCAAATATGATTAATTTTTGGTTTTCATCAGACAAATCTGTTAAAGGGATGATGTCATCATTACTTGCTTCGATTACGTCATAACCGACCTCTTTTGATATTGGTTCAAGAGATTTCAACAGATGCTTATATTTGCTTTGGGAGAGATTTCGAGCATAAAGGTATATCTTATCAAAATAGAGAAGCCTATATATCATATCAAGCAAAAGGTTAGTCTTGCCACCACCAGAGGGAGCACAAATAAGCATCCTGAAACATCGGTTTGGCATGAAACTCTTTAATTGAACAAAATCGTTGTTTTCATCATCTTGAATGTCGTAATTTTGAATCTTCATATGATACTATGTTATACAATTTTATCGCATGGCGACACGCTATGCGACACGCTATGCGAGCGTTTTTATATATGATAACCCTAATTTTTTCGAACAAAATACGAAATTTTATGTAAACAAATGATATAATGAGTTTACTCAAATGGAAAGAAATGGCTGAGAAACGATCCGAGCTTGGTAAAAAGATTAACACAGTAAGAGAGACAATAAAACAAAAAACGATATCTGATCAAATGGGTGAAGTCGAGGCAGAGAAACTTTTCAAACCTATAACATCTGAGTTAAAGGAACTCACATCTCCAAAAATGCCATTGAGAAGATTACCAAAGAAAAAGCGACCTGTTCCAGATTATGGAATAGCTATTGATGATGAAGTGCCTGATTATGGATTGGACGATTTGTTTGATCAACCTGTTTTACCTGAAAACGAGAAACAATTGGTTCCAAAACCTCCAAGTTATGAAGACGTCCTCGAGGATATAGCATCAGGTGAAAAACAAATGTATATAGATCCAGCATTTATGTATGAACCTGAAGATCTTCCACCTGAATACGAACAAGGACCTGATTATAACATTCTCGAGGAGGATGCAATTAACCTAGCTTTAGATAAATTGAATATTCCGAACTACAATGATGTTGAATTACGTCTAACAGAAAAGGATATGGATAATAAAAAGAGTAAAGCTTATCTGAAAAAAATCTTGAAAGATGCTAAAGATCAACGTTTGAAACTAAATGGTTATTGGAGTAATATCACTAAAAAATTAAATAGTGGTTCAATCAATGAAGCTGAGGCTCAATATCGAAGAAAAATTATTCAAGATACAAGAAAGGTTCTTAATGATTATATAAATTACAATAATCAAAAATTAACAAATATTAAAGGGTCTGGTTTGAAGAAAAAAACAAAAAGAGGTGGACAGGTAATGTTTTTCAATAATCCGACAGAAATGATTAAAAAACTTGAACTGATTATCGGATCAAAGGTTGCTGGTAATAATAGCATAGAGCTAAGAAACACAGGTGTCGCTCTTCTCGACATCTTGTTGAGAAATTCAATACTCAATAAGTCACAATACAACAAAATATACAAAAACTATTTTAGTCTAAACTAATCATATAAATGAATAGACAACTTGTATTATCCAGTCATACCGTCAAAGGTATAAGTGGTAATAAACCATCGGATTTCACAATCAAATACAGTAATCCGATAATACTAGATTCAAACAGACAATATGAAATCGGCCTTAAGACCGAATCATTTCGATGTCATTCACTTGGTTTAACATTACGAAAGAACTCAATAATCAGAAAATAAGATATTCGACAGATAGTGGTACTAATTGGACGGAAATTACATTCAACCCTGGAGTATGGAATTACATTGATTTTGACAATTTAATCAAAGAAAAAACAAAAACAGGGACCTCATCAAACCCTCAATATCCAATCACTCTGGAGTTTAACGATACTGTATTCAGGACAATAATAACACTAGCCTCAAATTACAGATTAGATCTTACTCAAAGTAATTTTAATGATCTTATTGGTTTCAATAAAAAGATTCTAACAAGTAGTGTAAATGTTGGAGATTACATTCCTAATCTCTCACAAGACAGAGAAATATTGAATGTTCATTGTGTTTTCGATAAGTGACAGTCTTGTCGATGGTGAAGAGTCAGATATTATATATAGTTTCAGTACCTCAACTCTCACCCCGAGTTATAGTTTCACACAAGAGCCAAGACGAGTACAGTTCAATCCTGTCAATAAAAATACGATTAATAAAATTCGGATTTATATTACCGACGGTAAACGAAGAATCATAGATCTTAATCATAGTGACACTTCATTCAGTTTGATTTTAAGAGAGAAGAGAGATTAATCTAACTAATAGTTATATATGTCGTCGTATGAATACAAGCGTATTTATCATCCAAAACTTGGACGATTTGTTTATGAACATAAAGGATCTGGGATCATTGTTGATAACATTTTCAAACCGGTTGGAAGGGTGTTAAGTAAAGTTCCAGAAATGGTTTTAAAACCTTTTGCCAAAAAAGCGCTTGAATCTGGTATTTCACATGCTGGAGACAAACTGGGAAAAAAAGCAGCTGAAAAAAGTGGAGAGCTTATTATGAGAAAATTACACGGTTCAACTAAACAATCAATGAATAAAACCATGAAACCAACCAAACCTACTAAACCAAAACAAGAAGAAGATTACAACACAATTCTGAATAGACTTATATCTGGTACTGGATTAAGACGATAAAAGGTTATTAAAAAGTGAATTTTATCCAATTATAAATAGACTAATAAGTGGGAAATGGTTTATATAAAAAGTGAAATTTATCTAAACTACTCATATAAATGAGTTTCAGAACAAATGAAAATCTGCAACGATATGAATACGTTCGTTTCCATTTGGATAATGTCATTGAGCAACCTGCTAACAATCAAAGCCAGAAAAAGACAGGTTACAGATTCACAATCAACGATAGGTCGACAATGTTCGATTTTTTCAATGGGTATATAGAAGTAACCAAAGAGCTTCAAAAAAAGGCAGATGGTACTGGATATGCTCAAGCGGATCGCATCACCATGATAAACGGATCTCACAGTCTAATCAGACATATGGTTATCAAATCTTCAGGCAAAATTGTGTATGACAGTGATAATTTGCATCGAATAACGAATGTCAAAAATCTCCTTGAATACAGTGATGATTATAGTAGATCCGTTGGAAAGAATTCGTTCTGGTATCTTGATACTGACGGAACTACAGCAAATACAAACACAGGTTTCGAAGCCCGTCGCATTTTAACCCAGGCTCATCAGAATAACGGCGGTGGAGGAGCTAAGAGTATTAACGAAATGATTCCCTTAAACAGATACAGCTTTTTTCAAGAGCTAGAAAGAAAAATGTTGCCCCCAATGCAATTAACGATCGAACTCACTCTTAACGGAGACAGTGAAATGATTCACATGGCAAATGGCACAGACGCTGGTCGTGTTGTTTTAAAGAGATTGTATCTTTGGCTCCCTAGATTAATCCCAAAAGACAGCATGTATAGTAATTTCGTTTCAGAGTTTCTTAAGCCAACAACCTGGACATATATGCGAGATCTCTACAATCAGTCAGCAAATACCAGAGCTATTCAGAATATGTTTCAAATCAGTCCAGCTATCGACAACGTTAAACACGTTTTTATATATATCCAGCGGACAGACGGACCAAATAATGATGAAGCTGAAAGGTCTCCGTATGTATTCGACACTTTCAAGTTGAATGCTGCTGACGCTAATAGCTCTCTATCAAGCTGTCGTTTAGAGTATGGTAACAATACATTTTACCCAGAGCTGGAATATGATGCGGATAGTAAGGTAAGAGTATTTAACGATTTAATGTCATATGCATATAGAAAAAATGATTTTAATTCAGGGACACAATTGAATATAGCCAATTTCACCAGTTTGTATGGATTAATATATTTCGATTTGACATATCAAAAAGAGGTAGTGACAAGAGATCCTAAACAGTTGATTCTCCATTATCGTCTCAATGTAGCCCCGGCAGCAAACGTCCGAGCTCATAGCATCGTATTTTACGAGAGTGAGGTTGTAGTAAAGACAGTTGGAAACGAATTGATGATAGTTTAAATAAATAAGTTTTACATCGATGAAAATTTAAATGAATATGTTTTTTAAAAGAGAATTTATCTAACATATATTATATGACACAACTATACGAAATAACAGTTAGTTTATCGCCAAACCAGAAAAAGAATCTTAGTAAAGCGTATCATAAAAGAGAAACAATAGTTCTAAGGCTCACGAAGGACTCTCTATCTGGGAATGACACTCTATACGTACCTCAGAATATAGTTAAACGATTGGAAAAAAATAGAAAATTGAAAAAGGGAATGGATATTAAACTTTCTAAAACAAACATTCGAAAGCAAGTAGGTGGATCTCTTCTGTCTACAGTTCTAACACTTGGAAGAACTTTTGGTCCAACGATTGCTAAGACTCTTGGATTGTCGGCTTTAGCTGGAGCAGCTAGTGAAGGAGCATCTCAGATTGTTAAGAAGATATCCGGAAAAGGTGTTCAAACCGGTGGGTTCCTCATACCACAAAATAAAATCGATCAGTTGATAGCATATAAACATCTTTTGACAACCAAACAAAAGAAGGATATATTAAATGCTCTACAAACAGGCTCTGGTGTTCATATAAAACCAACAAAAGTACAAACAGGTGGTTTCTTAGGTACTCTTCTTGCATCAATCGGAGTCCCTTTAGCTATTGAGGCAATAAAGAAGATGACTGGTAAAGGTGCCCCTCAGATGGGACAACCGAAACAAAGACCACCCAGATCTATACCAAATCCAACTACTGTTAACAATCAAGATGGTGGTTTGTTAGTCCCAATGTATAGAACTCCACCTTTTTATGGAAATTGGTCTGATCAAACATTAGGTATGGGGACTAAAAAAAAAGCTCCCAAAAAAAAAGCTCAGAAAAAGGGCAAAGGTCTACTATTAGGCAAAAACTCACCATTCAAAAACGTCCCTCTCTTAAACATTCTATTATAAAACCCAAATTCCATAAGAATGTCCCATTAAGCAATCATGATTTAATAAAATGGTGTAAATATCTAAATATCCCAATAAATGATGTATTGTCAAGAGATGAAAATGTTCCTCATAATCATAGACAGGCTCTATTCATTTACAATCTTGAACCGAGTTATATGAGCGGTAGCCATTGGGTGTCAACATATGTCAAAGATAACGTCATCAATTACTTTGATAGTTTTGGTTTGCCCCCCTTCCAAGAAATGGTCAATCACGCGAGAAAAAAGAATTTAACATTACTTCATCAGAACAATCAAATACAAAATTTACTGACGACAACATGCGGTTACTTCTGTTTGTACTTTTTGAATGAGATGAATAAGGGTAAATCATATTTTGATCTGTTGGAAGTTTTCGACATATATGATACGACGAAGAATGAGAGGTTTCTAGCACGGTATTTCAAAAATATGTAATCAAGTTATATATGAAATCTTATTGCGTGAAACAGAAAAGGGTCACAGAATGTGTACCCGGGAGTGAACGATATGTGAGAGCCAAAAATAACAGACTTATGATGAAATGTATTTGTGGTGAATGTGGTATTACTAAGACGAAATTCGTCAAAAGTCAAAAGGGAGGTGAAAATCCATTAGGTAAAGCTTTTGAGGCAGCCAAAATAGCCGAACAAATAACTCGCAAAGTAATTCCATCAACCAACCATGTATTTGACAGATATTGGTCTGGTGATATATTGAAAGGTGCTTTCACAGAACCAACAGGTATAACAAGCAAGAAATTCTGGACTAAACCAAAGAGGAGTACTGTCATGCGTTTGGTGAAAAATCCAAAAACTGGTAAATATGAGAACGTATATATTGAACCTTAATCTAATCTAACTCATATATATATGAGATCATATTGCGTGAAACAAAAAAGGGTCACAGAATGTGTACCCGGGAGTGAACGATATGAAAAGGCTAAAAATGGGAGGCTTATGCTTAAATGTAAATGCTCTGAATGCGGAATAACTAAGACTAAATTCGTTAAACAGGCGGGAAACGGGCTGGCCCGTCGAAAGGGGCGGGCTTACTAGATACAGTAGCATCGACTGATACTGATTTATTGATTCACCACGGTATTCCTTGGCTGGGAAAAAAGGCTGTTGAAATGGGAAGATATTATGGATCAGAAGCTTTGAGAAACCCAAAACTGCAGAAAAAGGCTATCGATTATGCTCTGGATAAGTTGAATCCAATGATTCAAAATGTTGGAAGTCAAGCTCTTGATCAATTATCAACCAAAATAAGACCAAATAGAAAGTATAAAACTGACAGGAAGGATTTGGATGGTGCTGGTGTTGATATACATAAACTAATTGGGAAAATACCGAAACCAAAAGCTGGATGGACTCCTGGAAATTATAAATACATGGGACCATACAATCCTCTCGATAAACAGTTAGAGTATGATAGGAACACTGGAGAGGTCACCAAATGGCACGTACAACCTTACAATAAAGTGGATGAAATAGCAGCTCATCATGATATTTGTTATGATATGGGGAAAAACAAAGGTGAATGTGACAAGAAAATGGTTAAGTCATTGGATGAAATACCTTATGGACAGATGCCAAAATGGGGGCAAACAGCTCGCTTCTTGATTAACACAAAACAAAAACTAGGTCTTGGTGTAAAACAAAGGAAGACAAAAAACTTGAAGGGCCGTCGAGTGAAAACTGGCAAAAAGAATTAGCTGATGAATTACACAAACCCATAAAACGAAATTTTACTCGACGGCGTGTTATTGTAAATCATATTGACGAGATATGGTGCTCTGATCTTGTTGAGATGCAACAGTTTAGTCGATGGAACGCTGGCTACAGATACCTTCTAATGGTTCTAGATGTGTTTAGTAAATATGGTTGGATCGTTCCATTAAAAGATAAAAAGGGTGAAACCGTTATGAATGCTTTTAAAACAATCCTTAAAGAAGGTAGAAAACCGGAATATTTATGGACTGATAAAGGCAAAGAGTATTACAACAAACATGTTAAGGAACTACTTGATAAAAATAAAATAACCTTGTACTCAACTGAGAATGAGGAAAAGTCGTCAGTTTGTGAAAGATGGAACAGAACAATTAAAACCAAGATGTGGAAGCAGTTCACTGTTCAAGGTAATACACAGTATTTAGACATGCTACCCAAATTAGTGAAACAATATAACAACACTAAACATAGCTCTATCAAAATGACGCCAACAGAAGCCAGTAAAAAGAAGAATGAAGGGACTGTTTACTTTAATCTGTATGGTAATTTGGAGCAAGTATCATCTAAACCGAAATTCAAAAATGGTGATAAGGTTAGAATAAGTAAATATAAACGAAATGTGTTTGATAAGGGCTATACACCAAATTGGTCTGAGGAAGTTTTTATAGTTGATAAAATCCAATACACTGATCCAATCACATACAAACTAAAGGATCTCAGAGGTGAAGACATTCAAGGGAGTTTTTATGAACCTGAATTATTAAAAGCAAAACAAGAGGTATTCCGTATTGACAAGGTAATCCGCAGAGATTATAAGAAGAAACAAGCTTTAGTGAAATGGAAAGGATATAGTGATGACTTTAATAGTTGGGTCCCATTTAGGGATTTAAGGGGTTTATGAAAGTGTTTTAAAGAAAATTATGTAATATATATTATATCAATCGATACAGTATATACTGTTTATTTGCTCTCATGTAGCCAAAAATATAATTGTTTCTGGCTATTATAAATATATAACCTTATTATATGAATACCGTAACTGGTAAGGATTTTGACTTATTAAAACATAGAGCAATCAACGTATATGGTGCTAAGAACCTTGAATACTCCAACAGAATGAATAAAAAATATATGGTCACTCTTAAAAATGGTAATAATATTCATTTTGGAGATTCTAGATGCAAAGATTTTTTAACACACCAAGATTGGATACGTCGTAGAATGTTCAGAAAAAGAGCGTCCAAGATAAAAGATAAGGATGGTAATTTAACATATAAGGATCCGAATTATGATAATTTCTGGAGTTATCATCTACTCTGGTGAACAGGTTTAAAAAAATAAAATATATAATTATATATGGAAATTTTCACTTATGAAGGACAAAAACTGAATATTATCAAAAGGGATGATGATGTATGGTTCCGTGCTAAGACTGTTGCAAGCATTTTAGGATATTCAAATTCACGAAAAGTGATTAATGATCATGTTGATTCTGAAGATAAATGTTCTCTGAACGATCTAAAAAATGGGGGACCCAATTTGGGTCCCTCGAAATTACCCCCCGCAAACGCGATTTTCAAACATGTTGATGAAGAAGATAAATGTTCACTTAAGAGGCTCAAATCCAAGGGGGGCGATTCGTCCCCTTTAACTGAGGTTGGTGAAAATGACCAAAAATCCAAGAGTAACGATTCGTTACCTTTGACTGGGAACCTCAAAAACACGATTTATATAAATGAATCTGGATTGTACAGCCTAATATTGAGATCAAAAATGGATAAAGCGAAAGAATTCAAACGTTGGGTAACAAAAGAGGTTTTACCATCAATCAGAAAAACCGGTAAGTATGAATTCAACAACAGACCATACAAAATGCTGACATTCAATATCAACACAGAATATGATTTACATAAAAAGGTAGTCAACTTTATTAGAAACAATTATCCTAAAGCAATCCTAATCCCAACATTAGGTGAAAACCAAATTAATGGTAACATGAGAATAAAATCATACAACATGGGTTATCAGAAGGGAGCTTGTGATCTATTCATTGGAAATATGCATTTGAAGTACTCAGGTTTTGCAATCGAATTTAAAACACCAACTGGTTATGGAAAGCTTTCAGAAGAACAGGAGATGATGCTACAAGAGTATGAAAACAACAATTACAAAATATTAGTCAGCAACGATTATGATGAAATCATTAAAGAAATCATACTTTATTTCCAGGGTGTAAGAATCAAATGCAAACATTGTTCCAGAAAATTCAAGTCAACAGAAACATTAAGCAATCATTTGAAATTCATACACAAACACATATAAAGAGAAAAATAATATAGTATTAATATATATATGGAAAATCAGAATGTTAAGAGAGGTCGAGGTAGACCACCAAAGTATTCAACTCAAGCAGAGAAGAAGGAGGCTGTAAAAAAACAAAAAACCAAGTACATGCTAAATAAAGAGTGGTATTGTGATGTTTGCAACACTGGTTGTAATTACACTTTGGCTGGCAAATGGTGTCATTTGAACACAAAAATGCACAAGAAAAACTCTGATGAAAATAATGAACATGATGTATATAGTTCAAAGGATCTATGATTTGGATCATTTGAATTCTCGACCATTTAAAACGCGCCTAAAGCTATTTAAGAAAATATTATCATACTATAGTATATGGAAATAAAAGAATATAATTATATAGAAATGAACAAAGCTAGTTTGAAGAAACTTAGCAAATCAAAACTTATCAAATTGCTATTAAAGCAAGAAAAAAAGAAGCCCGAAATTATCGTGGTTGATGATACTAAACCAGTTCCAAAGCCAAGGAGACCAGTACCAACACCTCGCAAGAGTGTCAAGCAGATGGCTAAAGAATATGAAGAAAACATCATTCTTCCACCAACAGAATTCAGGGATGATTACAAACCAGTTCCAGCACCTAGAACTAAGAAACTATTGGATAAACCAGTTCCAACGCCAAGAACCAAAATAGAACAAACAGACAAAGCTTTGAAAGGCTATACTAAGTCTTATGAAATCAGCATCAAAAACAATAAAGACCCCTTAGCTCAAATGCAAAACACGAGAAAGGCTATAGAACATCGTGTAATAGCTTTGTTGAATGAAATGAAAGGCTTGAAATACGTTGAAACATTGAAAGTCACTTTCGAAAATAATTCAGGTGATGAAATAGTTGAAAAGTCAGCATATTTCAATAGTACACCTCAAACAATAATCAACCAAATGGAAATAGCTGATTCATTACAATCATCAAAACAACAGATACTGAATAAGATAGCCCAATGGATATCAGAAGGATCTGGTTGGACAATTAAATCTGTTGATAGCCATTACCTCAACATTGTCAAATACAAACCATTGAAAGGATCCTCATATATCCAACTACCTTCCGAACTTCGAATGAAGGGATTAATAAACATGAAAAATGAGGATAATGAATGTTTCAGATGGTGTCACATAAGACATTTGAATCCACAAGATAAAGACCCACAAAGAATTAAAAAAGTTGATAAACCATATATTGAGAAGTTAGACTACACAGGAATTGAATTTCCAGTCAATGTCAAAACATTACAACAAAATTGAGAAGCAAAACAGTATCAATATAAACGTATTCGGATATGAAGACAAACAACCGTATCCCATCTATGTTTCCAAAGAAAAGTATGAAGATCATATGGAACTACTTCTGGTAACTAAAGATAAAAACAAGCATTATGTTCTCATAAAAGATTTCAACAAGTTCATGTACAATCAAACAAAACACAAAGAGAGGAAATACTTTTGTATGTACTGTCTACAATGTTTCAGTTCTGAAAGAGTAGTTATAGGGTTGGCGGTTCGAGACCAGTTTTTTCAAAACTGGTCTTGAACAGCGCCAACTCTATAACTACTATCCATTTTATGGCTCCACATCATTTTTTTATTTTATGGAAATCATTTTATGGAGAGGAGGCGAGCAGGCTCGGGAAGTCGTTGACGAAGTCAACGAGCGAGCCTCCTTCCGGCCTATTGTGGGTAGACATACAATCTCGCAGAGATTGTATGTCGTAGGGCACAATAGGCATATTGGTTCCATCACATAGCTCCACATCATTTTTTTATATGTTAGATCCATATTTTTGCATTGGGGAACAAAAGCGGAGCTTTTGTGAGGCAGTGAATTGATCGCGAAGCGATCAAGAGGGGAAGTTTCTTTTTGCGATGCTGGTTCCATTTTATGGGAAACTATATGTATTTTATTTTATGGGCACAATTATTTGGATACTATATGTTTTTATTTCATGCGGAAACCAACGCATTTTCACATCGCGTGACTTCATACAACAGGGACTTTCCCGAGGAAATGAGTCATTAAGTTTTTCAATTGTTTGTTTAACGCGTTAGACAGTTTTTTTGTCTTGAAAACCACAGGGACTTTCCCGAGGAAATGAGTCATCAGATTGTCATGTAATATCAGATGAACTTGTATTTGAAGTAAAGTTTGTCAGTAAAGTTTGTCAGTAAAGTTTGTCAGTAAAGTTTGTCAGTAAAGTTTGTCAGTAAAGTTTGTCAGTAAAGTTTGTCAGTAAAGTTTGTCAGTGAAGTTTGTCAGTGAAGTTTGTCAGTGAAGTTTGTAGCCGAGATTTAAGGCACTTGTAATTTCGCCACAGCTGTGGCGTGACGTCATTACTAATAGCTATTGTGTCAATGTCATGAGACGATCGTATGATCTCGGTCAACCACAAAACGCCACAGCTGTGGCGTGACGTCATGTTTGTAAAGTATATAAAAATAATATCTTATATAATAGTATAGAATGAATTGTAATAAAGATATACACGATGAACTGAAAGAATCAGAAGTTGTTTGTCCTTTTTGTGACCAAAAATTGGAAGATTCTAATGAAAAACCGAAATATGATGAATGCTGTGATAATCAGTATATTATTAATGACGATGGGATGTTAGCCTGTCTAAGTTGTGGTATTGTTCAAGGATATAATTATGTGAAAGAATATGTTAATTTTTATGAAAATAGACATAAATTTATTAGAAAATCTGTTTACCATCGAGAGTACCACATCAGCAACATATTACTCGATATTGAAGAAAAATATAACATTAAAATATCAAACTGTCAGAAATATAAGATCGATAGAGTGTTTACAGAGATCGGTAAGGTTCTTAATGAAGTTAATGGAACTCGGAAAAGAATGATAAGCGTTAATTTTATAATGAGAAAGATATTCAAGATGATGGGAATACCTTACAAAAATATTCCAATTAGTAAATCGAAAAAAACTTTAGCTTTTTATAATAAATATTGGGCTAGTATTATGTCTCTAATCGGTGATAAAATAAAATCTATTATTGGATGAATACCTTATTATATTTCTTTTCAAATTTGTCAGTTAACGGACACATATCTACTATTATATCATCTAGAATTTTGACAAAATCAATAAATTCTTTGTCATTATATTCCAGTCCTCTCATAAAAGATCGCAAATGAGTTAAAACCTTTTCATACGTAGTGTACGCGAATTTACACATCTCAATCTTTCTTTTGTAATTTTTAGCCTCTGAATATGTTTTAAGCAAAAGCCCGGCACCAGATACTGTTCCGAGAACAATAGGGTTTAGTGTTACACCACCGACAACTGTCCCTGTTACTACAAAAAAAACAGATCCAATATTACATGCAAGTTCTGCCTTTTTATAATATTTGTAAGTCATTTTGGAAAGCCAGTATTTTTTATGATAGTATTTATACAATGCTTTCAACTCAGATATTTGATCATCAGTTAATTTTTCTGACACATGGTTCCAATTGAATATGTTTTTACGTTTATCCATATATATTATACGGTTACATTTTTTTTCTTCTTGAATGATAATTTAATACTATGGTATAATTTTTTGATGTTTTGAACCAATTTCTCGATACTATCGATGATTTCGATGATTAAAGTTGCTGTTCTCATTATATTATAAAGTTAGATTATTCATTATCTTCTTCTTCGGAATCCTCATTATTTCTTTTGGGATAATAATATATTCTAAAAAGCATTCCATGCTCCAATCAGATGGATATCCTGCATTGTGCTATATAATAAATGTAAATTTTTTTGTGGAAAGTAATCACGCACTTGTTTGATACTCGATACGAAGTATAATTGAGTTGTAACTTTTCCAAATATCATCATTCATATTTAGTTCAAAAGCCAAAATCCCGGACGAAGACATTTGGAAAGAATTTAGGTTTATTGTCTGATACCACCCACTTTTTTTTGAGGTAAAATTTCTTGAAGAGCTTAGAGTTCCAGTAAAAAAATTCCGTAAAGATGTTTTGAGTTTCAAAGATATTTTTTTGTGTCTATGTACAGTGACATGAGAAGAAGAAGAAGTGATTGGACGCGTACAATATATATCCATATTTTTCAAAATCGCTTCACCCGGCAATGATATTATTTCGGCACCATTTAAAACAAAATTTTTGTCCCCTTTTGTTGAATTTAAAAAACCGTTTATGTGGTGAATGGAAGAGCGTAGTAGGTGTCCGTTTAAAGACAAATCTGTTTGCATTACCATTTTACCATTTTCTACAACGTACGCCGTATCATACACATCCGAGTCTACATTACTCTGTGATCCTTTGACTCCATATACAATCAAATAACCAACTCCTTGAGTGGAGCTACTTGCAGTGCCCTGACAATGCATGTCAATGTAAATGTATTCGGGAGGAGTTATGCTCCACTTATGTAAGTGAACAATCGATCTACTGTAATTAACAAACAGCTTAGTTGATTGTTGACCAATATTTAGTGAAGTGGAAACGACACTCACTGACAAATTTGTTGTGCTTGGAGGGAAAAATTCAATAGCCAAAGTGTACTCGCCTTCTGGAAGTTTGAACATGTTAAAGCCAATGCGAGAAGAATACTCATTTTGAGCGTCTTTCCCCATTTTAAATTTATAAGCTTTTTTGTTGACATTGTGGAGGGAACCAGAAAAGTCAACAATGCCATCAACTATTATATTGTTTTCACTTGAAGATTCATCGGCATTTTCCATGAGATACCTGAAAACGTCTTTCTTGTTAGTTGAGCTGGTGATGTGAGACTCCTTGATTTTTGTGTCAAAGTAAGTTTTCAACCCTACAGTCACATCACCTTTGGCGGCGTGTACCTTACTGCTGACATAGCCGACATTAGCTGCTGATTTTATGTCTTTGTCATCGGTGTTCAAGTTGATTATTGTTTTTTCATTTAAATTCAAGTTTCCAGTCATATTGTTGGTGCCATCAACTTTGAGAAACTTTTTTTGTGTCATGTCATCAATTCTGTTGTTAACAAACTCGACACATGCGGCGTCTCTTTGGTTTGATGGAAGATCAAGATTGATAATTGAATTATTTTTCATATCAATATCAGATCCTTTATCCAGTTTTTTTTCAAGCTGATTTTCGACATACTTTTTATTAACACAATGGTCTGAATTAACTGGATCTTTCACATTTGTGATGAAATTATTGTTCATGTCAATATGTTGCTCCATTCGACCTCCTTCCTTCTTTGACAAGAATATCTCTCTTTGCGATTCATAACTGATAACCTTGTTGAGATTACCATGAACTGGATAATTGTCTTTTGGGACAATGAGTGACCCTGTCATCGTATCACCTGCTTTTAGCATGAGTTGAGATGTATCCACACTTGGAATATTGGCTATTTCACTATCTAACTGACTTTTTGTAACCACATCATTATTATTGGTTCCTTGTTTTACATTCACTAATTTTTTATTCTGCATATCATAATCATTATTAGCATCTAATTTAAATCCAATACCAGGTAAACCTCTTGAACCTATCTTACCTAGTCCTTGAGAATCATCATGATTAAGGATACCGTTAGTATAACTCATATAATATTAGTTTAGATTTTTTCGTCGAAATTTCGGGCTACCTTTTTTTTGACCTTATCAACATACAAAAAACTATATGGATCCTTAGTAGCTTTCTGATAATCTGATTTATTTATGTTCAGTTCTCGGCAAATCATCGATTGCTCGTTTATAGAAGGAAAATCAAAAACACCAAAATGTGTACTATTCAGTCTTATTGTTTTATCGGTTCCGTAATAGCTTTGACTCAAATATATACAACAACAATTTTTATTTCTAGAATTGGTGAAGTAGTCTCGTATCCGTTCGTCATTTTTCTTACCTGTATTCAAATAGTCATCAAATATGATTAATTTTTGGTTTTCATCAGACAAATCTGTGAGAGGGATGATGTCATCATTACTTGCTTCTATCACGTCATAACCGACCTCTTTTGATATTGGTTCAAGAGATTTTAACAGATGCTTATATTTGCTTTGTTGGAGATTGCGAGCGTAAAGATATATTTTATCAAAATAGAGAAGCCTATATATCATATCAAGCAAAAGGTTAGTCTTGCCACCACCAGAGGGAGCACAAATAAGCATCCTGAAACATCGGTTTGGCATGAAACTCTTTAATTGAACAAAATCGTTGTTTTCATCATCTTGAATGTCGTAATTTTGTATCTTCATATGATATTATGTTATACAATTTTATCGTATTGCGACACGCTATGCGACACGCTATGCGAGCGTTTTTATATATGATAACCCTAATTTTTCCGAACAAAATACGAAATTTTATGTAAACAAATGATATAATGAGTTTACTCAAATGGAAAGAAATGGCTGAGAAACGATCCGAGCTTGGTAAAAAGATTAACACAGTAAGAGATACAATAAAACAAAAAAAGATATCTGATCAAATGGGTGAAGTCGAGGCAGAGAAACTTTTCAAACCTATAACATCTGAGTTAAAGGAACTTACAGCCCCAAAAGCACCGTTGAGAAGATTGGTAAAGAAAAAGCGACCTGTTCCAGATTATGGAATAGCTATTGATGATGAAGTGCCTGATTATGGATTGGACGATTTGTTTGATCAACCTGTTTTACCTGAAAACGAGAAACAGATAGTTCCAAAACCTCCATCTTATGAAGATGTCCTTGAGGATTTAGCATCAGGTAAAAAACAAATGTATATAGACCCAGAATACA
This sequence comes from Siderastrea siderea, assembly GCA_964030785.1. Lineage (NCBI taxonomy): Eukaryota > Metazoa > Cnidaria > Anthozoa > Scleractinia > Rhizangiidae > Siderastrea > Siderastrea siderea. The sequence goes on along the minus strand of OZ034968.1, from coordinate 70,374,824 downwards.
TGTATGAACCTGAAGATCTTCCACCTGAATACGAAGAAGAAGAAGTACCAGATTACGCGATTCTTGAGGAAGATCGAATAAATGAAGCTTTGGATCAACTTCAAATACCGAATTATGATGATATTGAATTACAACTTCAACAAGAAGATATGAATGACAAAAAGAGGAAATCTTATCTGAACAAAATCTTGAAAAATGCTAAAACTAAAAAGAAACAACTCCCTGGGTTTTTGTCTGATATCAGTAAAAAATTAAATAGTGGCTCAATCACTAAAGCTGAGGCTCAATATCGAAGAAAAATTATTCAAGATACAAGAAAGGTTCTAAATGATTATATCAATTACAACAATCAAAAACTGAAAAATATTAAAGGATCTGGTTTGAAGAAAAAAACAAAAAGAGGTGGACAGGTAATGTTTTTCAACAATCCAACAGAAATGATGAAAAAACTTGAACTGATTATCGGATCAAAGGTTGCTGGTAATAATAGCATCGAACTACGGAATACAGGTGTCGCTCTTCTCGACATCTTGTTGAGAAATTCAATACTCAATAAGCCACAATACAACAAAATATACAAAAACTATTTTAGTCTAAACTAATCATATAAATGAATAGACAACTTGTATTATCCAGTCATATCGTCAAAGGTATAAGTGGTAATAAACCATCGGATTTCACAATCAAATACCGTAATCCGATATTACTAGATTCAAACAGACAATATGAAATAGGCCTAGACCGAATCATTTCGATGTCATTCACTTGGTTTAATGTGACAAACGAACTCAATAATCAGAAAATAAGATATTCAACAGATAGTGGTGCTAATTGGACGGAAATTATATTCAACCCTGGAGTGTGGAATTACATTGATTTTGACAATTTAATCAAAGAAAAAACAAAAACAGGAACCTCATCAAACCCTCAATATCCAATCACTCTGGAGTTTAACGATACTATATTCAGGACAATAATAACACTAGCCTCAAATTACAGATTAGATCTTACTCAAAGTAATTTTAATGATCTTATTGGTTTCAATAAAAAGATTCTAACAAGTAGTGTAAATGTTGGAGATTACATTCCTAATCTCTCACAAGACAGAGAAATATTGAATGTTCATTGTGATTTGATAAGTGCCAGTCTTGTGGATGGTGAAGAGTCAGATATTATATATAGTTTCAGTACTTCAACTCTCACTCCGAGTTATAGTTTCACACAAGAGCCTCGACGAGTACAGTTCAATCCAGTCAATAAAAATACGATTCATAAAATTCGGATTTATATCACCGACGGCAAACGAAGAATAATTGATCTTAATCATAGTGACACTTCATTCAGTTTGATTTTAAGAGAGAAGAGAGATTAATCTAACTAATAGTTATAGATGGCATCATATGAATATAAACGTGTATATCACCCGAAACTAGGTCGTTTTGTGTATAAGCATAAAGGATCTGGGATTATTGTTGATAACATATTCAAACCAGTTGGAAGGGTGTTAAGTAAAGTTCCAGAAATGGTTTTAAAACCTTTTGCCAAAAAAGCGCTAGAATCTGGTATTTCACATGCTGGAGACAAACTTGGAAAAAAAGCAGCTGAAAAAAGCGGAGAGCTTATTATGAGAAAATTACACGGTTTAACTAAACAATCAATGAATAAAACCATGAAACCAACCAAACCTACTAAACCAAAACAAGAAGAAGATTACAACACAATTCTGAATAGACTTATATCTGGTACTGGATTAAGACGATAAAATGTTATTAAAAAGTGAATTTTATCCAATTATAAATAGACTAGCAAGTGGGAAATGGTTTATATAAAAAGTGAATTTTATCTAAACTACTCATATAAATGAGTTTCAGAACAAATGAAAATCTTCAACGATATGAATACGTTCGTTTCCATTTGGATAATGTCATTGAACAGCCTGGTAACAATCAATCACAGAAAAAGACAGGTTACAGATTCACAATCAACGATAGGTCGACTATGTTCGATTTTTTTAATGGGTATTTCGAAGTAACCAAAGAGCTTCAAAAAAGGGCAGATGGTGCTGGATATGCTGCAGCAGATCGCATCACAATGATAAACGGATCTCACAGTCTAATCAGACATATGGTTATTAAATCGTCTGGTAAAATAGTATACGAGAGTGATAATTTACATAGAATTACGAATGTCAAAAATCTACTTGAATACAGTGATGACTTCAGTCGATCCGTTGGAAAGAATTCGTTCTGGTATCTTGATACTGATGGAACTACAGCAGATACAAACACAGGTTTCGAAGCCCGTCGTATTTTAACCCAAGCAGCACAAAACGACGGTAATGGGGGAGCTAAAACGATTAACGAGATGATACCGTTGAATCGATACAGTTTTTTCCAAGAATTAGAAAGAAAAATGTTACCCCCGATGCAGCTCACAATTGAACTTACACTTAACGAAGACAGTGAATTAATTCACAAAGCAGGAGCGGCTGACGATGGAAGGGTTGTAGTAAAAAGATTGTATCTTTGGCTACCAAGATTGATTCCAAAAGACATTATGTATAGTAATTTTGTTTCAGAGTTTCTCAAGCCAACAACCTGGACATATATGCGAGATCTCTACAATCAGTCAGCAAATACCAGAGCTATTCAGAATATGTTTCAAAGCAGTCCAGCTATCGACCACGTTAAACATGTTTTTGTTTATCTCCAACGGACAGATGCACCAAATAATAATGAAGAAGAGAGGAGTCCATATTTGTTTGACACTTTCAAACTGAATGCAGCTAATGCAAACAGCTCTTTATCAAGCTGTAGGCTTGAATATGGGAATAACGTTTTTTACCCAGAGCTCGAATATGATGCAGATTCAAAAATTAGGATATTCAATGATCTTATGAGTTATGCATTTCGTAAAAACGATTATAACAGTGGGACACAATTGAATATAGCAAATTACACCAGTTTATATGGTCTTATCTATTTCGATTTGTCATATCAGAAAGAGGTAGTGACAAGAGATCCTAAACAGTTGATTCTCCATTATCGTCTCAATGTAGCCCCAGCAGCAAACGTCCGAGCTCATAGCATCGTATTTTACGAGAGTGAGGTTGTTGTTAAGACAGTTGGAAACGAATTGATGATAGTTTAAATAAATAAGTTTTACATCGATGAAAATTTAAATGAATATGTTTTTTAAAATAGAATTTATCTAACATATAATATATGACACAACTATACGAAATTAAAGTTAGTTTATCACCAAACCAGAAAAAGAATCTTAGTAACGCGTATCATAAAAGAGAAACTATCATTTTGAGACTGACAAAGGACTCTCTATCTGGGAATGACACTCTATACGTACCTCAGAATATAGTTAAGCGATTGAATAAAAATAGAAAATTGAGAAAAGGAATGGACATCAAACTAGCCAAAACAAACATTCGAAAGCAAGTTGGTGGATCACTCCTCTCTACAGTTCTGTCGCTTGGAAGAACTTTCGCTCCAACGATTGCCAAGACTATTGGATTGTCAGCTTTGGCAGGTTTAGCATCTGAAGGAGCATCTCAGATTGTTAAGAAGATATCTGGAAGAGGTTTACAAACAGGTGGGTTCCTAATACCACAAAATAAAATCAACCAGTTGATAGCATATAAACATCTTTTGACCACAAAACAAAAACAAGATATATTAAATGCTCTACAAACAGGCTCTGGTGTTCATATAAAACCGACAAAAGTACAAACAGGTGGGTTCTTAGGGACTCTCCTTGCATCAATTGGAGTCCCTTTAGCTATTGAGGCAATAAAGAAGATGACTGGTAAAGGAGCTCCTCAGATGGGACGACCTAAACAAAGACCACCCAGATCTATACCAGAACAGGATGGTGGTTTGATGACCAACACTTATAGAACACCGCCTTTTTACGGAAATTGGCCAGACGATACAATCGGTATGGGGAATAAAAAAAAAAAATCTCAAAAAAAGGGCGAAGGTCTACTATAAGGCAAGAACTCACCGTTCAAAAAAGTCCCTCTTCTAAACATTTTGTTGTAAAACCAAAATTCCATAACAATGTCCCATTAAGCAATTACGATTTAATAAAATGGTGTAAATATCTGAATATCCCAATTAAAGATGTTCTTTCTAGAGATGAATCAGTGCCGCACAATCATAGACAGGCTCTATTCATTTACAATCTGGAACCATCATATATGAGCGGTAGCCATTGGGTATCCACATATGTGAAAGATAACGTGGTCAATTACTTTGATAGCTTTGGTTTGCCTCCCTTCCAAGAAATTGTCAATCACGCAAGAAAAAAGAATTTAACATTGCTTCATCAGAACAATCAAATACAAAATTTAATGACGACAACATGTGGTTACTTCTGTTTATACTTTTTAAATGAGATGAACAAAGGGATATCATATTTTAATCTATTGAAAGTGTTTGACATACATGATACAATAAAGAATGAGAAATTCTTAGAACGGTATTTTAAAAATATCTAACTCATATATATATATGGTAAAATCATATTGTGTGAAAGAAAAAAGAGTCACTGAATGTCTACCTGGTAGTGAAAGATTTGTTAGAGCCAAAAACGGACGAATGATGATGGAATGTGCATGCGCTTCTTGTGGTATTACAAAGACTAAATTCGTTAAACAAAAACAGGGAAACTAGTACAGCCCTCTCTTGGAGGGGGCGTACTAGATACAGTAGCATCGACTGGTACTGATTTATTGATTCACCACGGTATTCCTTGGCTTGGAAAAAAGGCAGTTGAAATGGGAAGATATTATGGATCAGAAGCCTTGAGAAACCCAAAACTGCAGAAAAAGGCTATCGATTATACTCTGGATAAGTTAAATCCAATGATTCAGAATGTTGGAAGTCAAGCTCTTAATCAATTATCTACTAAAATTAGGCCAAACAAAAAGTATAAAACTGACAGAAAGGATTTGGATGGTGGTAGTTTAGATATACATAAACTAATTGGTAAATTACCAAGACCAAAAGCTGGATGGACTCCTGGAAAGTATAAATACATGGGGGCATATAACCCTCTAGATAAACAGTTAGAGTACGATAAAAACACTGGAGAGGTCACCAAGTGGCACGTACAACCTTACAATGAAGTTGATAGAATATCAGCTCATCATGATATTTGTTATGACATGGGGAAGGACAAAGGTGAATGTGACAAAGTAATGGTCAAGTCATTGGATAAAATACCTTATGGACAGATGCCAAAATGGGGACAAACAGCACGATTTCTAATCAACACAAAACAAAAACTAGGTCTTGGTGTAAAACAAAGGAAGACAAAAAACGGGAAAGGCCGTCGAGTGAAGAAAACTGGCAAGAAAAATTAGCTGATGAGCTTCATAAACCGATAAAGCGTAACTTCACCCGGCGGCGGGTAATTGTAAACCATATTGACGAGACATGGTGTTCAGATATCGTTGAGATGCAAAAATTCAGTCGATGGAACGCTGGCTACAGATATCTTCTTATGGTTTTAGATGTATTCTCTAAATACGGTTGGATCATTCCTTTGAAGGATAAAAAAGGTGAAACCGTTGCTGAAGCATTGAAAACCATTTTAAAAGAAGGCAGAAAACCGGAATATCTTTGGACAGATAAAGGAAAAGAGTATTATAATAAACATGTTAAGGAACTACTGGATAAGAATAAAATAACCTTGTACTCAACTGAGAATGAGGAAAAGTCGTCAGTTTGTGAAAGATGGAACCGTACAATCAAAACCAAGATGTGGAAGCAGTTTACTGTTCAAGGTAATACACAGTATCTTGAAATGTTACCCAAATTAGTGAAACAGTATAACAATACCAGACATTCAAGCACAAAGATGACACCTACAGAAGCAAGCAAAAAGAAAAATGAAGGAGTTGTTTACTTTAATCTGTACGGTGATATGGAAACATCAAGACAAAAACCAAAGTTCAAAGTCGGTGATAAAGTAAGGATAAGCAAATACAAGAGAAAAGTCTTTGATAAAGGTTATACTGAAAATTTTAGTGAAGAAATATTTACCATTGATAAAATACAACATACGAATCCAATCACATACAAACTAAAGGATCTGAGAGATGAAGAGATTAAAGGGAGTTTCTATGAACCTGAATTACTGAAAGCTGAACAACAGGTATTCAGAATTGATAAAGTGATTCGGAGGGATTATAAGAAGAAACAGGCTCTTGTTAAATGGAAGGGATACAGTGATGAATTTAACAGTTGGGTTACAATGAAGGATTTACAAATAATATAATATATACATATGGATACTGAAAAACAAGAATGGTATTGTGATATTTGCAACAAGAAATATAGTTCGAAGAGAAAGGAAAAACATCTTTTGACTCAAGTTCATAAAAAGAATAAAAAACGTCTTGAGCATGAGGAGGAACTTGAAGATTATGAAATACGTCGAGATGTACTAATGATGGAAAATATTGGAGATATGGATTTTTCAGGGTTCTTGAAAAAACGTGTACTTGTTGATAAACAACTTAAAAAAGAATTCGGTCGAAATTACAAAGTCCCTGAATGAATTTAAACGCATAAGCCAAAGTGATTTAAAAATAAACATATAGTATTATATATGGAAAATCAGAATCTTAAGAGAGGTCGAGGTAGACCAAAAATATATTTCACTGAAGAAGACAGAAAGGAGGCTTTAAAAAAAAGTAAAACAAAGTACATGCTGAATAAAGAATGGTATTGTGACGTTTGCAAAAATGGACGAAATTATACTCTTGCTGGCAAATGGATTCATTTCAAATCAAAAAAACACATCAAAAACGCTGAGAAATAATACAGTTCAAAGGATTCATGCTTGGATCATTTGAATTCTCGACTATATTTAAACGCGGATTAAAAATATTTAAATAATATTATAGTATAGTAATATATAGAATGAAATTAAATGAGACAATGTTGAAAATCAATAGATTAGAACAAAAAATATCACGAATTAATGATGAAATAGATAAGAGATATAACCTAATTATTTGTAAATTTCGTAGAGACCTAATTATTTGTAAATTTCGTAGAGACTGTTATTTACCAGCAACACATCAACTAATTACTGGTAAGTTTCCTAACTATGTAAAGACTATGATATGTGATAAATGTTCAGATAATATAGACAATTTAAACTGCTACCAACTTGATATTATGGGATTTGTTGACCTATATAAGTTATAAGTTATAAGTTACAATTACAGTTACAGTTCAAAGGATTCATGCTTGGATCATTTGAATTCTTGACCATACTTAAACGCAGAATGAAAGTCATTTAAAATAAAAAACTTATAGTAATATATAGAATGAAAGAATCTAATCATATTAATATGGATAAAGCTAGTTTGAAGAAACTCAGCAAATCACAACTTATTAAATTGCTTCTGAAGCAGGAGAATAAGAAGCCAGTTCAACAAAAACGAAGACCAATACCAACACCTCGGAAAAGTGTCAAAGAAATGGTCAAGCAGTATGAAGATAATATTATTCAACCAGTCCCAGCACCAAGAACTAAGAAAAATGCTGTGAAAAAACCGGTTCCAACACCAAGAACCATAATAAAACAAACCGACAAAGCTATAAAAGGTTTTGCCAAATCTTATGAAATTAACATAAGAAACAACAGAGATCCGCTTGTTCAAATGCAAAATACACGAAAAGGTGCAGAACATCGTGTAATAACTTTGTTAAATGAAATGAAAGGCTTGAAATACGTTGAAACATTGAAAGTAACATTTGAAAAAATATCAGCTGATGTAATAGTCGAAAAGTCAGCATATTTCAATAGTGCAAGTCAAACAATAATCAACCAAATGGAAATTAATGAAGCATTACAAATGTCTAAACAAAATATCTTAAACAAGATAGCTCAATGGATTTCAGAAGGATCAGGATGGACGGTACAATCAGTTGATAACCATTACCTGAACATTGCCAAATACGAACCAATGAAAGGATCCTCATATATCCAACTGCCTAACGAACTGAGAAATTCAAAGAAGGGCTTAATAAACATGAAAAATGAGGATAATGAATGCTTTCGATGGTGTCACATTAGACATATAAATCCACAAGACAAGTATCCTCAAAGAATAAAAAAGATTGACAAACAATACGTTGAAAAGTTAGATTACTCAGGTGTTGAATTTCCAGTCGGTGTTAAACATTATAACAAAATTGAAAAGCATAACAGCATCAATATAAATGTATTCGGATATGAAAACAAACAACCTTACCCCATCTATATTTCAAAAGAAAAGAATGAAGATCATATGGAACTACTTTTAATAACTGAAAATGAGAACAATCATTATGTTCTTATAAAAGATTTCAACAAATTCATGTATAACCAAACAAAACATGAACACAGAAAACACTTTTGTATGCACTGCCTGCAATGTTTTAGTTCTGACAGGGTATTGAGCAATCATAAAGATATTTGCATACAAGTTAATGGCACGCAAGCAATTAAAATGCCAACTAAAGATAACAATATATTAAAATTCAACAACTTTCATAAACAGCAACCTGTGCCATTTGTTATTTATGCTGATTTCGAGGCTATCACAGAGAAAATTCATGGATGTCAACAAGAAGGTAAGAAATCATATACTGAGGCTTACCAAAAACATACCGACTGTGGATATGGATATAAGGTTGTCTGCTGTTATGACGACAAATATACCAAACCAATACAACTATATAGAGGTGAAAATGCTGTTTACAAATTCATGGAAAACATGTTAAATGAAGTAAAATGGTGTAAAAAAGTAATGAAAAAACATTTTAATAAACCATTGAAAATGAGTAATGAGGATGAGCAGGAATTCAAAAAATCAACGAGATGCCACATCTGTGACAAGAAATATGATGAAGAAGACGTCCGTGTGAGAGATCATTGCCATATTACAGGTGTATACAGAGGCTCAGCTCACCGAGAATGTAATCTGAAACTGAAAATTAAGCCTGAAGAAATAAAAATTCCTGTTATATTCCATAATTTGAGAGGTTATGATAGCCATTTCATAATGCAAAAATTAGGTCAAATAGTCAAAAAGCACACATACAAAAATAATAAAGGAGAGGATAAACAAATGAATATCAATGCTATTCCAAATAACATGGAAAAGTATATGGCTTTTATGCTTGGCAATCATCTTACATTCATCGACAGTTTCCAGTTTATGAGCTCAAGTTTGGATAAATTAGTTAGCAACTTACCAGCAGAAGCTCTAAAGTATACTAGCGAACGGTTTAAAAAAGAAAAATTAAGTCTTATGACCCGTAAGGGAGTTTATCCTTATGATTATATGGATAGTTTCGGTAAATTCAACAAAACAGAATTACCAACTAAAGAAGAATTTTACAGCATATTGATTGATGAGCATATTTCAAATGAAGATTATACCCATGCTCAAAATGTTTGGAATACATTTAAATTGCAGACAATGGGTGAATACCATGATTTATATTTGAAGTCTGATATCCTTTTATTAGCTGATGTGTTCGAAAACTTCCGTAAGACTTGTCTTCAGTATTATAAACTTGATCCATGCCACTACTTCACATCACCTGGTTTGTCATGGGATGCTATGTTGAAGATGACTGATATTAAATTGGAACTAATGACAGACATAGACATGTTTCAATTCATAGAAGCCGGCTTACGTGGGGGTATTAGTTATATATCCAATCGATATGGTAAAGCAAACAATAAATACATGAAAGAATATGACGAGAAGGCGCCTTCAAAATATATCATGTATCTTGATGCTAATAATTTATACGGTTGGGCTATGTCACAGTATCTTCCAACAGGTGGTTTCAAATGGATGACAGAAAAGCAAATCAGCAAACTTAATATTGACAAATATAATGAAGACAGTAATAAAGGATTGATATTAGAAGTCGATCTGGAATATCCCAAAGAGTTGCATAATCTGCACAATGATTATCCTCTTGGAGCTGAGAGTGTTCGTGTAAATAAAGATATGCTGTCTGATTATTGTAAAAAGATAGCTAAAAAGTATAATATATCTACAGGACTAGTTCATAAACTGATCCCAACATTATCAAATAAAAATAAATATGTTCTACATTACAGAAACTTGCAGATGTATATAAATCTTGGGATGAAATTAACAAAGATCCATAGAGTATTAGAATTCAATCAATCCCCATGGTTGAAGCAATATATTGATTTCAACACACAGAAACGTACGCAAGCAAAAAACGCATTCGAAAAAGATTTCTTCAAACTTATGAATAACAGCGTATTTGGTAAAACAATGGAAAATCTCAGAAAACGTGTCGACATTCGACTTGTAACAGATGAGAAAAAACTATTGAAATTGTCTTCTAAACCAACTTATGTAAGTAGTAAAATATTCAATGAAAATCTGGTAGCAGTTCACAAGATCAAGGAAGTACTAACTCTTAATCGGCCGGCTTATGTTGGTATGTGTATTCTTGATCTGAGCAAAACATTAATGTATGATTTCCATTATAATTATATCAAGCGTAAGTATGGAGACAAAGCCAAGTTGTTATTCACTGATACAGACAGTTTAACATATGAAATCGAAACTGAAGATGTATATCAAGATTTTTGGAATGATAAAGACAAATTCGACAATAGTGACTACCCAGAAGACTCCAAGTATTTCGACAAGACAAATAAAAAAGTAATAGGTAAATTTAAGGATGAAGCCGCAGGAATGCCAATAAAAGAATTCATCGGATTGCGATCAAAAATGTATAGTTATATAAAAGAAAATGATAAAGAAGAACGAACGGCAAAAGGAATCAAAAAGAATATAATAAAAAGAAACATCAAACACAACGATTATAAAAATATATTAACCAAAAATGAGCAAATGCAACATAGGATGAAAACAATTAGAAGCGAAAGACATCAACTCGGAAGTTATGAAATCAACAAAATATCACTCAGTTGTTTCGATGATAAAAGATATATATTAGAAAATGGAATCGACAGTTTAGCATACGGACATTACGCAATAAAAAATTAATCTAAAATATACATTATATATAAATGGATATCGCAACCAAAGAAATTAAAACTATAATAAATATTTATTACGATGACAAATCCAAACAGACTATTACAATTTGGAAATTTTACGATGTATTTGCATACAAACCTTCTTTCGCAACCACTATAAGTGAATACATAAATCATGACGGAAGCATAAACGAAGAAAAATCATATACAACAAAAGGTTACAAACCAGATATAAATAATACAGAATGTTCATATAGGGAGCAAGAAACATTAATAACATATACTTACCATGACAATAGTACAATGGAAGTCCAAAAATGGGAATGGTTTGATGAAAATAAAATATCTAGTTCATTATTTTATATCAAAATTACAAAATGGGATTCAAAAGGAATATCTTATGAAGAGAAAATATACGACGCAATACTTAAAAATACTATAAGACAAAAAGAAATCGAAAATTTTTTAACTAATGATGAATACAAACACAAATATAATCAATTTATCGAAGATACATGTCATATAAACATCAAAAAATTTCTATCCAAAAACTACCACGAATGTTACAATGAAAAATATAAGAAATTTAACAGGAAATACCATGAATATAATAAAATATATGGGATCACGTGATTTAGCCATGTGATAAAAAAAACATATAGATTTCAAAAAATGCATCTTGATATAGTTATCCATATTAGCCTTTGCGCCCTACGCCATGACTCTCTGCGAGAGTACATGACTACCCACAAAGGCTTGGAGGAGCCTCACTCATCACTTCGTGACGACTTCCCGAGCCTGCTCGGCTCCTAACCAAAATATGATAACCATTTGATTAGAGTAGTTATAGAGTTGGCGTTGTTCAAGATCAGTTTTGAAAAAACTGATCTCGAACCGCCAACTCTATAACTACTTGAAAGAGTATTAAACAATCATAAAGATATTTGCATTCAAGTGAATGGTGAACAAGCAATAAAAATGCCTGACAAAGATAATAACATACTGAAATTCAATAATTTTCATAAGCAGCAGCCTGTACCATTTGTTATCTATGCTGATTTTGAGGCTATAACAGAGAAGATTCATAGATGTCAACAGAATAATGAGTCATCATATACTGAAGCTTACCAAAGGCATAGAGACTGTGGATATGGTTATAAAGTGGTTTGTTGTTATGACGACAAATATACAAAACCAATACAACTATATAGAGATGAAAAGGCTGTTTACAAATTCATGGAAAAGATGTTGAAAGAAGTTAAATATTGTAAGAATATAATGAAAAAGCATTTCGATAAGCCATTGAAAATGATGAAAGATGATGAAGAGAAATTTGAAAAAGCAAAAGAATGCCACATCTGTGATAAAAAATACACAGAAAAAGACATACGCGTCAGAGATCATTGTCATATAACTGGTAAATATAGAGGCTCTGCTCACCAAGAATGCAATCTGAAACTCAGAATAAATCCAGAAGAAATCAAAATTCCTGTTATATTCCATAATCTAAGAGGTTATGACAGCCATTTTATAATGCAAGAAATCGGAGCTATTGTTAAGAATAATACATACACCAAAAACGGAAAAGAGATTAAAATGGACATAAATGCCATACCGAACAATATGGAAAAATATATGGCGTTCATGCTTGGTAACCATCTGACATTCATTGACAGTTTCCAGTTTATGAGTTCTAGTCTTGATAAATTAGTTAGCAACTTACCAGCAGAAGCTTTAAAATATACAAACAAAAGATTCCAAAAAGAAAAATTCAAGCTTATGACGCGAAAAGGTGTTTATCCGTATGATTACTTGGACAGTTTTGAGAAATTCAATAAAACAGAATTGCCAACTAAAGAAGAATTTTACAGCATATTGAATAATGAGCATATAACAGATGAGGATTATAGTCATGCTCAAAAAGTGTGGAATACATTTCAATTAAAAACGATGGGTGAATACCACAATCTATATCTTAAGTCTGATATACTTCTATTAGCTGACGTGTTTGAAAACTTCCGTAAGACCTGTCTTCAGTATTACAAACTTGATCCTTGTCATTATTTCACATCTCCTGGTTTGTCGTGGGATGCTATGTTAAAGATGACTAATATTCAACTAGAACTAATGACAGACATAGATATGTTTCAATTCATTGAAAAAGGCATGAGAGGTGGTATATCTTATATAGCAAATCGATATGGAAAAGCAAACAATAAGTACATGAAAGAATACGATGAGAAGGCGCCCTCAAAGTATATCATGTATCTTGATGCTAATAATTTATACGGTTGGGCTATGAGTCAATACCTCCCTACAGGTAGTTTCAAATGGTTAACAGAAAATCAAATTAATAAAATCAATTTAGCTCAGTATAATGAAAACAGCAATAAAGGATTGATACTAGAAGTTGATCTAGAATATCCCAAAGAGTTACATAACCTTCATAATGACTATCCTCTAGGACCCGAAAAGGTTAAAGTGGCTGAAAGCATGTTGTCTGAATATTGTAAGAACATACAGAAAAAGTTCAAAATATCAACAGGACTAGTACACAAACTGATCCCTACTTTATGTGACAAAGAAAAATATGTTCTACACTATAGAAATCTGCAGTTGTATCTTGATCTTGGCTTGAAATTAAAGAAAGTTCACCGAGTGTTAAAATTCAACCAGTCTCCATGGCTCAAACAATATATTGACTTCAATACACAAAAACGTACTCAAGCAAAAAATTCATTCGTAAAAGATTTCTTCAAGCTAATGAATAATTCAGTATTTGGAAAAACGATGGAAAACATAAGAAAGCGTGTTGATGTTCGATTTATAACAGATGAAAAGAAATTATTGAAAATGACTTCCAAACCAACTTATGTAAGCAGTAAGATATTCAATGAAAATCTGGTAGCAGTACATAAGATCAAAGAAACGTTATGTCTAAACCGGCCGGCCTATGTTGGTATGTGTATTCTTGATCTGAGTAAGACATTAATGTATGATTTTCATTATAACTATATCAAAAACAAGTATGGATCCAAAGCCAAGCTTCTCTTCACTGACACAGACAGTCTAACATACGAGATTGAAGCAGAAGATGTATACCAAGACTTTTGGAATGATAAAAATCTATTTGACAACAGTGACTACCCAGAAAACTCACCATATTTTGATAAAACAAATAAGAAAGTAATTGGAAAATTCAAGGATGAAGCAGCTGGAATACCAATCACAGAATTCATCGGTTTGCGATCAAAAATGTACAGTTACATAAAAGACAACCAAAAAGGAGGAAAAACAGCCAAAGGAATCAAAAAGAACATCATAAAGAACAAAATCAAACATAAAGACTACAAAAATGTTTTATTAGAAAATAAACAAATACATCATACTATGAAAACAATAAGAAGTAGCAACCATCAACTAGGTAGTTACGAGCTTAATAAAGTGTCACTCAGCTGTTTCGATGATAAACGATATATAGCCAACAATGGAGTCAATAGTTTCGCTTACGGACATTATGCAATCTGAAGATGTGACGTCACGCCACAGCTGTGGCGAAATTACAAGTGCCTTAAATCGCGGCTACAAACTTTACTGACAAACTTTACTGACAAACTTTACTGACAAACTTTACTGACAAACTTTACTTTAAATATAAGTTCATCTAATATCACATGATAATCGTATGACCCAAAAAACAATAGAAATCTGATGACTCATTTCCTCGGGAAAGTCCCTGTGGTTTTAAGACTTCCTGTTGTATGAAGTCACGCAATGGAAAATGCGTTCGTTTCCACATGAAATAAAAACATATAGATTTCCATGATATGAAACGTATATAGTCATCCATATAATTGTCGCCATAAAATAAAAAACATATAGATTTCCATATAATTATTGCCATCAAATAAAATACATATAGATTTCTGTTGAATTGTCGCCATCAGATGGAAAAGTAGTTATAGTTGGGTTTGGTTTTGAGCGCATATTTACAAATATGCGCTGAAACCCCCAACTGTATAACTACTAATGATCATAGAAAAACAATTCCTTCTCGAGATCGCGAACACCAGTTTTAACAAAACTTTCTAGGCGTAAAATAGTAAGTAGAAGACACATTTTAACAGTAGTTTCTAGCCATTTTATCAAAGCATTGATTATTTTTCAACGCATTTAGTATTATTATGCAAAAACTAAGGTTGGAAGTGTTTTTGCGATTTACTTCAAAACAAACATAAAGAAATATTTTATTCTTGTATATTTTGTTTGCCACACACCACAGTTTAAGATGTTGCTATTTGCTTTTCAAATTGAAATCTGAATCGCGCAAAATTTCAATTTTACTGTTTTTGAGGATTTTTGTTTATCGTTGTCATGGAAATATCGATTTTCACAAAATGTAAACCACACTAAAGTTCAATCCAAAACCAACAAGTATTGCAAATTTCACGTTGATCTGACAAGAAGAAGACTGTCTAAGAGCCGATTCAAAAAGTGAGTTATGGTCCCAAAAAAACTGTATCGAAACACCTTAAACTAAAACATCACGCGCTGCGGTAACAAGATATCTATTACGCAAATTCTCTACAGTAATTAAATCTTTTGAATTGTACAAAAGTGCATTATTAAATTTTTGTGAAAAAAAAATCAACAAACAGACAAAACAAAACGGCTTAACAAATATTGCCTGTAAACTTCGTGATCAGTAATGACTAGGCACTTTCAGATATGATAAACAGGCGGAATAAACAGACAGCACGTTTGGCACCACGGAGTCTAGCACTGTTGGCGTAGCCAGCAGCAATTATTATTCTCTGTAACTTCGTGAATACTTTTTATTCGCTTTGCACAAGAGATCTAAAACGGTAAAGAAGAAAGTTACAAGCTCCATTTGAAAAGATTTAAGATTTAGATGAAACGCTTGGAGAAAAGTCCGGTTAATATTCGCCTTATTCGCGACATGACGGGGTCACGTTTAGCAATTTCATTTGAGAATTGAACTGTACATGCCTAAAGGTTAATGTTATGTTCGTCATGCAAAGATAAGACTTGCAAACACTCTGGGAGCGTTCGATTGGGAAATCCGGATTTCGATTTCGGATTTCGGATTTTTGATTTCCCAATAAAACGCGAAATCCAAAACAATCCGTCTTAGATAAGGATTTCGGCTCGTCGAAATCCGTCTTTGGATTTCGCGTTTTATTGGGAAATCCAAAATCCGAAATCCGAAATCGAAATCTGGGGCGCTTTCCATTCAACCAAAATTTCCGGAAATTCGGTCCGAAACTGAATGGAACGGTTCTGACCAACCGGGAAATTTTCGGAGAAGAAGGTCCACCTTTCGAGATGGACCGCTTTTTCGGTCGGTCCGTTCTGATCGAAAATTACTGTTCCATTCGAAAAAAATTCGGTTTGCAGTACCTCTCTGTCGTAAATTTCTGGAAATTTCTGTCCGAAACTGAATGGAACGGCTCGGTCCACCCAGGCTGGTATAACCATCCGGAAAATTTCTCGATTTACCGTTCCATTTGCCACGTGAAATTTTCGAAATTTCAAACCGGAATTTTTGGTCGAATGGAAAGCGCCCCCGGATTTCCCAATCGAACGCACCCTCGTTTTAATACGTTTTGGTAAATGAAAAACTGTTCTATAAACATGAAAGAAACAAACTGAAGTTGCTTGTTTTTTAGCAGAGAAAGGCAATGACAAACGGCTGTGTTTTCGCCTGTGTAGCCGTCAACACCTGATCTTCGGAACCGATTGTATCGAGTTTGAATGACTTTCAAGTTTCAATAATGCTTGCAGAAAGTCACTGAAATGCGACCCCGTAGGTAGCGTAATTTAATAATACAACAACATTCACGGTAGCCGAGTGATGTTCACGTAAGGAGTGAATTTTTTCCACGCCGTGGAATATTTCACAGAGACTATGACCTTTTTCACGGCGTGAAACATTTCACGGCGACTACGACCTTTTTCACGGTGTGAAATTTTTCACGGTGGTCGTGAAATTTTTCATAGCGTGTTCACGGTGTGTTGGAGAAATTTCACTCACATTCCAATAATTTTTCTTCATTTCACTGCCAGGACCGTGAAAATAGCCGTAGCGTGAAATTTGGATAAGCCCCCAAGTCGCATGAAGGGTCACATATAAACCATGTACCTGGATTATGATTTTCATTTTTGAAAGTCGGTGTACTCCCAATTAAAAAACCGTCGTCGGGCGAAAATCGTGAGCCGTAAACAATGTCGGTACCGGTCAGGTTGGTAACACTTCGGACGTCAACATTGCCTGAATGATGATAGCGTGCATCCACAAACATTGCAGGGTCATGGGTTCGAATTCCGTGGGAGCCTGATTTTTTGTTTGTGATTTTTTTTCTTTTGAGGTTTTCCTTGTGACAGCTGAAGTTGCTTTTCTCGTTTAGAGTAGTTTTTAATTGAGTGTCGAATGTATTGTGTTGTTTTGATTTTTCTGATGACCTGTTACTATACCCAGATCTTGGTAGTGCTTCTGATTGGCTGAAAGAAAATTCTAACCAATCAGAAGCACTACCCAAGATCTGGGTAGGGACACGTCATCAGTATGGAATTTCTGCTCTAGTTACTCAGACGTCGTTTTGCTAGGGCTCAAGTGGCGACCTCGTGAAACGTCCGCTAGTAGTAATGGGGGATCACAAGGGGCACTTTGCCTCGTTTTGATGTAAGGATGACGTCATGACCGGAACCGGAAGTCACGTGTTTTTAGGATGGGAAACCGCTGACCAGTGAGGGAAAAAGGGATCGCGGGCTCATGCAACCGGAAGTCACGTGATTTGGAAGGGGAAACCGCTGACGAGTAGGAAAAATGGATCGTGGGCTCAGGAGGAAGTAAAACCGCTGAGAAAAGGCGGGCTCAAAGTCCAAAGTCCAATTTTTGGAACGGGGATAGGTATAAAAGGGTAAACCCAGGGTGAGGGAGTAATCACGATGAGTTTTTACATCACCCTGATCAGTGATCAAGCACAAGGCAATGGACAAAAATTTACGGCTCGACTTCCTCGTTCGTATTATTTGGTAGAAGATGATTGGGAAGCGGCGTTGGTTCATATCTCCCACGCGGGGTTTAATCAACAATGGGGAGATCAAACCAAACAGAATTGGACGCAAGAAGATAGTCAAAAACATTGGATGAAAACCGATGTGAGATACATCCCAAAACGTGCGGAGGGAACAGCTCCGATTCAAGTGACCAAACAAATCCATTTACCCCCAGGGTATTACACCAATTTGAAAGAAGCATGGATTGCCATTGCGTACGAAATCGAAAAACAACACATGGACGTCATGATGGATATAACCAAAATGGACGTGGACGATCAAGCGAAACGCCAACAACTCGCGGCTCTCAATCTGGCTCAACCCTATGTGAAAATCACCAATACAAGCATCGCCCCCGAATTAGATTCGTTGTATGTACTCATACCAGCCAACATGCAATTTGAAATGGAATGGAAATTAGCTGGACTGATGGGACTTGTGAAAGATGGTACACCAAGTGAACGCGTGGTCCAAGAAAAAAATTATTTAGTGAAAAATATTGTGGATTACGACGATCGCCATAAATGGGAAACAACCATTGGTCCTGTCAACAAATATCCGCCGCATGGCATTGTGTCCGTCAGCTTTACCCACCCCGATTTCAATTATTATTTATTCTTGGGTCCGAATCTCAGTCGACAAGTATTTCCCAGTACGCAAACGGTCAAACCCCAACAAGGGCAACAACAATTAATGATTTACACGGATCTGGTGTCCCAGAGCATTGTGGGAAATCAAGAGAAAGGATTTTTACGTACCTTGGATGCCGGTAATACCGATCATCAATTTGATACTACGCAACGGATGTATTTTCCTCTTGGCAAAACCATCTTTGACAGCATTGCCATGGAGATTCAAACAGCTGATGGACAACCGGCTCCGTTTAAACAAGGCAGAACGATCATGACCCTTGAACTGTCCAGAAAAAGTCAACGATGTATGTAGAGAATGAATAAAGATCACAACAAAGTGTCATGCAACATCTTTTATTGATCCTTGGTATTGACAACAAGTAGAAAAAATCCAAACATGGGGGGGTGTCCTTTTTTTACGAGAAGCTGATACAGGTTTTCATGCGTCCAATGGCAAGGCTTTTGGTCTGACCCAGAAAGTAGAGGGTTTTGCGGTGAGGCTCATAGGGATCTCGCAGTTCTCCCCAGAATCCTTGCAGGGCGTGGTCGGTCTCATAACCAATGCCATACCAGATAGGATTGTTTTTCCAATCGTCCTTGACATGCTGGACAAACTCGGGGTCTTTTTTCCAGTCTTCATGGAGGACTTCAAGGACGACAAGAGGAACGTGGCAGGTAGGGCATAGGTGGGTCTGGCGGCTCTGTTGGTTGGCACAGGCGACATGACAAGGAAGACCACAGCACCTCAACGTGGTATAATTGGCAAGAGGTGTCGAACAGATCACACAGGGGTCGGGTTGAGCCATCAGGCGAAAGGATCAAAGAGTGGATTGATCAAGAGTTGAAACTCGACGGGGGTGATGATCCCTTCTTTTCGGAGTCGGCACAGTTCGTGAAAAGGAAGTTGGTAACGTAAAGGTTGGACGAGGTCAAGGATTTGTTTTCGGATCTCTCCCAAACGTTGTAGGATTTGCACGGCTTCAGGACTGATGTTGTCGGGTTTAGGCCTGGCTTTGTCACCCATTCACCACTGGTAGAAGTGTTTCAAGGTTAATAAACACAATTCGTTCCGACTGAGTTGTTTTTGACTGTGAAGTCGAAGCAGTTCAAAATAAGAAGCTTTGAAGCGGATCTCTTCCAAGTCTTTTTCGAGTCGAGACAACAAGGCTCGTAGACGATCAATCACTTGTTGGGCTTCTGGACTGAGGACTGGATCATCCATTGAGTGTGAAAGATGGAATGGGACAGGGGTTTTTTTATAGAGAAACAAAAGGGTCACGTGGGAGGGAAGGGACCAATGAGAGAAAGACCCATCATGCTTTGAGAGGGGAAGAGGTGGGGGGACCCCCCTCCCCCCTCCTTAGATAGCCCATGAGGCATTGCGCGAATCAGGGTATATAAGTCAAGCGAGGTCACAGGACGTCACTCCTAGCTTTGAGTTCTGTCTGTACGACTTATGTCACTTGCTTAGGAAAAATGTCCGAAACGAGAAGGCCCTTGGGCTCGCTAGCCGGCGAGGTGAATGTGTGCGGAGAAGACTACTTGAGGAGGAGAGTGATCGAGAGGACACCTGTGGAACGGTACACCATGCAAATGTACGCCAGGAGGGAGGAAGCGTGGAGGCCCCTTACCAGACAGCGCGTGGCTGCGTTTCTTCGCTTATTTTGTTTGTGTTTCGTGGAGATGGAAAATGGACGCCCTCTGCACTCACTCACTTACAGGATGATGAAGAAGTGCCTAGTGAAAAGAATCATCCCATGGATCCATAATCGTTTGGTGTGGACCACAAACGAGAGGTATTGGCCCATGACATTGCAGCAATTCAGGGAACTGGACCAGTACTTGGCTGAGCACATGCCGCGCGTCCACAAAGATGACGAATGGGGGGCCCTCAGTTATTTTTTTAAAGTTGTGGTGCAGGAGCAGAGGGACGAGTATAAAAGGTTGGAAGAGATGGAGAGGGAAGCCATGGAGACCGTAAGGCGTTGTTTGGAATCATGAACATTTTTTTATTTGTGTTGAGTTTTTTATTGTGAGTCAAGGCTACTGTGAGTCAAGAGACATTTATTTATAATCCACGTGCAAAGTCAGTGTTGTCAGTTTTTATTTTTTAATTAAAAAAAAAGAGTTGATGTTACAAAGGGTGGTCTGTATTCTTTGCCACGCGGGGTGGGGCGCTCCTATTTACAATTGAAAAAGCTATCCACAATTTGAAAAAATAAAAAAAACTAAAAGAAAGCTATGTACAATTGGAAAAATAAAAACTAAAAATGGCTATGTACAATTGGAAAAAATAAAAATTAAAAAAAATGGCTATGTACAATTACAAATGAAAGTCTTCCAGTTCCATACGTAATTGATCAATGTTCTCGGGTAGACAGAACGTGCGGTTGAACAAGGCTTGAATTTCTGCTCGGGTTTTCTCGTCCACATCCCGGGATCCCACAATAGCACTGCTTTGATGAAGGGTGGGCTTTTTGGGTCCCCAAGGGACAAATTGACTGCCAGTGACCAGGGTGGCGGCATTCTCATTGACTTGGTAGTAATGGTCCGAGCGGTACCATGATTGACTGGGTATGTCAAACAGGTAGACGGGTTTGCCTTGATCCATAGCCAATTGCACAGTCCAACCAGTGCCTCCTTTCACGCGTTTATGATCCGGTTCCAAGATGCCAAAGGCATAGATCGTATGGGCTTTTTTGGCAATTTGATAATTGCGTTGCAGCAATTGCAGGGTGTAAAAATGACTGGGCATTTGTTTGCCTAGTTTCTCAGCCGCCTGGTGAAGATGTGGGTTGGCCAACATCAGGACTTCCACCGTAGAAGGGGTGATGAAAGTGGCTCGAGGATGGTTCGGGGGGACCAGGACTTCTAGCTGCATCCCAAAGTGTTTAGCCAGTTCTTCCACGAGGGCATCCGTACCTTTGGCTCCCCCTGTGTAGACCACATGGCCATGACCAATTTGGAGTTCCAAGGCATCCACATCGTGTTCTCCGATCGTGTCAATGTCTGGGGGCATGGCTTTGAGAATGAAGATCTTGAGACCAAGGGAGCTCCTTAAATAGGGGCAGTTGACCAATGGGAAGACAAGAGGACCTTATTTGGAGAGGTAAAAGCTGACCAATGGGAAGATAACAAGTCCTTATATGGGTAGGAGAAGCTGACCAATGACAGGTAAGGGCCCAACATATAAAAAGGCATGGGTGGTAGGGATGAAATCAACGTTCAGTACGATGTCTGTCGATCGGAAGAGAAAGCCAAGCCTACACCCTGCGGGGAAGAAGAAGAAGAAGACCATTCAACATATGACGCCCGTGGACTGTGATCCTGTGGTGTGCGACGTAGTGGAAGACACCCGGGCTGCCGTGGAAGATATGATGAAAGAATTGAATGATATGGTGTCCCCCCAGACATCCCCATCTGAATACATGGTGACGTATGCCGAAGATCCTCCTCCCAGTTCAGTGGACACTATGGTATGCCCTTGCCATGAGGTGCGTTTGGAGGCCCGAGAATCTCAAAAGGGATGGAAGTATGTGAAATGTCCCATGCAACCGTGTTTGCTGTTTTGTGGTCAAGATCAAGCCTTGGAGTATATGAAAGCTGTGTATAGTCAACCTCATGTAGAAGTGTTGGATATGTGGGGTGGTTTACAATGCTTTTGCCGTGAACCCGCCACGCTTCAACAGAGTCATTCGATTCAGAACCCCGATCGGTTGTTTCTGACTTGTTCCAAGAAAACGTGTGGCTTCTTCCGATGGGCCGATCAACCCTTGGGTCCCAAGTACTGGACGTGGTTTCATGACAACCCTCCCAAAAAAGCCGACCAACAAGCTGAACCACCCAACCGTGATGTTCAAGGATATCCCAAGAGGGGCTATGACATCCCTGGCCCACCACCACCTCCAGTCCAAAGGAAAGAGGATCGGCCCTTGACAGATTATGAGAAACAATTGTTACGAGAAATTCAAGAGCTCAAGAACCGTCAAGAAATGATGGTAGCCCCAGCTCCACCACCCCCTAAGTACAGTGACAGTGTGGACAATTGGCAGAAAGGTCTAGAGACCATCAGCTGCGGCCGTCTAGGTCTCTTTTAAATGAGAGAACGAATAAAATTTTTTATCAATGTCACCATGGAGTCTGTGTGTGATGCGTGGGATTCTGTCTTGTCCCTGGTACAATGGCAATGTCATCAAACCCTTTGCCAGCTCTTATATGATCACCAACCCGGCACCCAAATCTCCATTCCCCCTTGTCCCGAGGACACGCATCCTCTCCACCTCTTTGAAGAAACCCATGTGGACCGCAACCTGTATCGATGGGTGGTGTTTGTCTTATGGTTAAAAGGTCATCCTTACGCATGGCGATGGTATCGAATCATTCAAAAGGCGCATCCCCACACGGTCCCCACCATATCGACCTTATGGGGTGAATGCCAAAAAGTATGGCCCCTCGAAAGAGAACCCAACGCTGGAGTTCGTCGTCATCATGGTTGAAGAAAACCAAGGTCTCGTCAACGAAGAAGAAGGCCAATGTCTCGCAACAATGGTTAAACCGTTACCATGATCCTCGTGCCCCGGGGAGTTTAGGTGGGGTGCAACGATTTGCTAAAGCCCAGGGTCTCCCTTTGAAAAAAGCCCAACGGGTGTTGGAACAGGATGTGGGTTACACCTTGCATAAACCCCGACGTCGTCGTTTTGCTACCTTACCCGTGATCGTAGGGGGGTTGGATGATCAATGGGCCGCGGATTTAGTGGAAGTGCAACGTTTGGCCAAACATAATCGGGGTATACGCTACTTGTTGACCGTCGTGGATGTGTTGTCCAAGTACGCGTGGGTCGAACCGTTGAAAACCAAAACCGGCGTGGCCCTCGTGAAAGCCTTTGAGAAGATTGTGAGACAAGGAGGACGTCACCCGAATCGATTGCAAACGGATCGAGGGAAAGAATTTTATAATCGGACCTTTCAACGATGGGTCGACGAGCAAGACATTCAACATTTTTCGACCGAAGGGGATGCCAAAGCCAGTGTGGTGGAACGATTTAACCGCACCTTGAAAGAACGGTTGTACCGTTATTTGACCGCGGCCAACACGTTGAAATTTGACGATGTCTTACCCGAGTTGGTGCAAGGCTATAATGCCACTCGTCATCGAAGTATTGGTATGCCCCCCGAAAACGTGACGTGGGACAACGAAGAAGCCGTGTGGAAACGATTGTACAGCCAACGATTGAAAGGCTACAAAAAACCCCAATTGAAGGTGGGGGATCATGTCCGTCTCAATACGATTCATCGTACCTTTGAAAAAGGGTATTTACCCGGTTGGACCGAAGAAGTGTTTGTGGTGCATCGTGTGGTGCCGGGACCTGTCCCCACGTATAAGATTCGCGAATGGGATGAGACCCCCGTCCAAGGTACGTTTTATGAAGAGGATTTACAAAAAGTCCATGTGTCCGATGTGTTTCGGATCGAGAAGGTACTTAAGCGACAAAAAGGTCGTTGGTTGGTCAAGTGGAAAGGGTGGCCCGACAAGTACAATAGTTGGATTGCTCGTGGAGACGTGACATCCCTTCGACCCCGCAAACGACGCCGACGCCG
This sequence comes from Siderastrea siderea, assembly GCA_964030785.1. Classification (NCBI taxonomy): domain Eukaryota; kingdom Metazoa; phylum Cnidaria; class Anthozoa; order Scleractinia; family Rhizangiidae; genus Siderastrea; species Siderastrea siderea. Next base: position 70,350,438 of record OZ034968.1, on the reverse strand, counting down.
CTAAAACAATGACATTGGTGCCCAATTCTTCGTTTTACGTGACGTTGATGAGTCATGCGAGTACCAAAGAGTTTCCTGGGAACAAGAGTCATCATTTCAGAAACCGATTGCCTAAACCCATCCGATTTATGGGACGAGGATGGATGGTAGGCATGGTGAGTTTATCCTTACCCACCATTCCCGTGATAGCGGAAGAAGGAGGCGTGGGTGATTCCCATCCTCTGTTGTACGTACGATGGCACGAACGGGTGTATGCCCAAGACGATCAAGGCAACGATCGATGGTGGCATCAACGTCGCGAACTCACTGTCTACGGTCGAGATGTGAGAAAGGAATTGGCCTCGTCGACGGGATCGCACTTTTTTCATCAACTGGTGTACCGTTACGAGCAAAGCCGTGCCAAACAAACCGAACCCAAAAACAAATGGACCGAGGACAATGGCGTTAAATTATACCCGACGTTTGAATGGACCTCCGAAGGGGATTTGTTGTTGAATACGACCAATGTGGATTACAAACGACAAGTGGCGCACGTGTCATGGGGCAGATCCTTGGCCCTGAGAATGGGGTGGATTGAACAAGCGTCCCCCGGACAGTATCGATTAGGTCCGAATCTCTTGCAAGAATTTCAAGGCATTTCCACCATTCCCACCCCGACGGATATCCGCGATGCCGCCAACAAGCCCATCTTTTGGAAAGTGGAGGGGGATTATCTGAAATTGAGTCTATCGTGCCCTTGGCGGTTTGTGAATTTGAACCAGACCTTTCGTCCCTCGTTGGAATTTCCCTCCACGCGTCCTTTGCACGTGTATTGTGATGTAGGGACCAGCAGCATGGTAGGGGGTCGCATCACCGATCTCTTACGAGAAATCAAGTACCAACCTCAAAACACCACCCACTTTGAACCTCGACATATTCAATATATCCCAGTACGCAACGAAGTGGTGGAAATCGTCGAAACCCAGATGGCCGAAACCAATGGGGATCTGGTGAAATTTGGTGAAGGACATGCCCTCCTGACCCTCCACTTTAAAAGGGAAGTGGTGGTGTGAAGAAGACAAAATGTCGTTCTACGTGACGTTACCCAGTCATGCCAACCGACGTGAATTTCCCAACAACCAACCTAATTCCTTCAAGATTCGTTTACCTCAACCGTTACAGCTCACGGGAGGTGGATGGCAAGTGGGGTTGAGTGCCATTTCCTTACCGGATGCTCGCGTCAATTTGTATGAGTTGGTGAAGAAAAATGGCTACGTCATGGGGACGTCATGGGGCCAAACTTATCCCAAACCGGGTGGAAAAGACGGGGAAATGACCTCGCGAGTAGACACCGCGCGAAGCATCATCAATGACGTCCAAGATTTGGATTGGGTGGTGGATGGTGTGAGTTTCATGAAAGCCATCATTACTCACTTGGAACAACAACGTATGGAAATGGCCATTCAAGGTGGTCGGTTTACCAATGATCAAGGCAAGCACACCTACGTCAAGTTCAAGTGGGAAGGCGAGGATCTGCTCATCGACAACACCAATATCTGCCATTGCGGCACCGACACGCCAGCCCTGACCATCTACACCAAGTTGGCTCTCAAAATGGGATGGTTACGTAAAATTGACAGTGTATTGATTTTGGGACCCAACTTACAACAAGAATTCATGGGGGATCAAATCCCCAACATGACAAAACCCGCTGGCAACGATTGGAACGATGTGAACGACGATCAGAGCAAACCGGTCTTTTGGACGGTGCGTTCGTTTTTACCGGATTATTTACAATTGAGTATGAGTTGTGGGTGGCGTTTCACCAACTTGAATGTAGCGTTTCGTTCAGTGGTGGGTGAACCCACACGATCGTTGCACGTGTACTCCGACGTGGCAGGCAGTACTGTGGTGGGCAATCGCGTGACTGATTTGTTACGTGAAATCCAGTACAAGCGAGAAGCACGCGGCAACCTGTATTTTGAACCGTTGCACATTCAATACATGTCTCTTCGTAACGAGGTGGTGGAAATGATTCACGTTCAAGTGGCTGAAACGATTGGTAGAGGAGGAGACTTGGTCAAGTTTGGTGAAGGTCATACCATTGTCACGTTACACTTCAGAAAGACATAAAAAGGGAGTGGCCAAGGGAGTGTCCCAATCACAAGATGCCCAAGACAAGAGTGCGTCGAATGAGACGAAGAAGAAGAAGGCAACGAGGGGGTTTATTCCCCCTGGCGGCCCTCATTCCAGCCTTGATCGCTGGAGGAAAAGCCGTGGCGTTGGGTGCCGCGGGCGGTGCCGCGAGTTACGGGGCTAAAAAAGGGTTGGAAGCCGCTTTTCGGAAAAGAAGACGATGATGACGGTATAAAAAGGGGGTCACGTGAAGCACAGACAAAACGTTTATCCCTGGTGAAGAAGACACCATGCGTGGGGGAAGTTTGACACGATTTCGAACCGACGAGTGGTATGATCAACAAGGCAAAGGATTGATGACGGATCTGATGCGTGGGGGGTTGCAAGGTCCTATAAGGACGCGAAATCCTTTAAAATTGCCTAGTAATATCAAGAGAGGATTGGAAACGGGTTTGACACGAGGTATCAAACGCAAAGCCGAAGACGTCCTTAAAAAGGAAATCACCAAACAAGCCAAGAAAGCGTTGAGTCATAAGAACGTGAAAGACGCCGTGCGTGTAGCCACTGCCTTATTTCCCAAACAAACCAAACGTGCACGTGATATTTTGGGAGTGTGAACATGGAACCCGTGCATTCACGACCTCGACGGATTCGTAGTGATCGAGGGTTGTCTCAATGGGGTGGACTGTATCCGTTTTGGAAACTCATGCGACGACAACGTGGTGGATGGTTGAGTCCCGAGGTGATGAGAGTCCCCGGGTTTGATTTGAGACAACGTTTAGCACGACGACGCTATAAAAACCCCTCACGACGACGACGGGGTACCACTCGACGACGTTAAACATGCCTGACGTGAGTACGCAAACCGCCCCGGCTCACGAGCGTTCCGAAGGGACCGTCAACCCTGCATTACGGATTTTCAAGGTGCCACCGACCGACATTAGCATCAATGCCTATCACATGGTCACCATTCAACCCACCACCACGGGTATCAATCCTATGGAATTCATCATACCGGGGTTGGACGATTTTGTGGATTTGGGACGCAGTTACTTTACCATGGAATTGAGTTTGAAAAAGCAAGATGCCGGGAACTTGGTGGCCAATCAGAAATTGTGGCCCGTCAATAATTTGGCCCATTCCATCATCAAACAAATTGACTTGCAGTTGAATGGTACGTTGATCAGTCCACAATCCGACACGTATCATTACAAAGCTTACCTAGAAACCTTGCTGAATTATGACCGAGAAGATGGCAAGACCGTGTTAGGACCCCAAGGATGGTACAATCAAGTGGATTTCCCACCCCAATGGACCGCCAACAACACAGACAAAGCAGGAGACCATGTAGCCTGGAACGCTCTCAGTGACAATCACAAGGGGGCCTTGGACGCCATGGTAGCTGAAGTGGCCAAGTATGCTGGAGGTGTCACCCACAGTCTAGTGTTTACCCCACACTTGGAAGTCTTTCACACCGGCAAACTGTTGGTGCCTGGCATCGAAATCAAGATGAAATTTCATTTCAATGGCCCCAGCCTGTTTTTGAATGGAGTGGCTCTAGCTGGCCGATTGATGGAAGGGGATGTGAAACTACGGTTTCATCTCTGTCAACTGCGTTTGAATGACGCCATCTACCAGAGTATATCTAGCAAAAGACACAATGAAGGCCAAGTGGCGGCTTACCCGACCGTCCGCAGTGAAATCCGGACCTTCAGCATGCAAAACAACCTGGTCCGCTTTGATATCCCGAACCTGTTTCAAAACAGAATACCTGACCGATTGATTGTGGGGTTACTGGACAGCCGTGCCTTCAATGGAGATGTGACCCGAGATCCGTTCTGTTTCCAGAAATTTGGTCTGACCTCCATTCGACAGATTGTCAAAGGAGAAGAATACCCTTATGAAACCCTCCAGTTAGTGCACAACAATGGCACCCGAGATAATCTAGGCTACTTCCGTTTTCTGCAAGCCAGTGGTGCTTGGTGTAAAAAGAAAGGCAATATGGTAGAACTGCTGGATTGGGGCCAAGATAAAAATTGTACCTTGTACATGTTTGACAATGTGGCCAATGGATGTGCTGACAGTCAAAACCTCAACCCCAAGCAAACGGGCGATTTACAACTGGTCTTGGAATTTGGAGCTGCCCCCGGTGTCAATATAACCGTACTCGTGTATGGGGAATTTGAGAATTTGCTGGAGATTGACAGGAACGGAGCCGTGTTATATAACATTTACCAGCACTGAAGAAATGGAACATGTGGCCTTGAATAATGTGCAATTGGATTATTTAGCCCGAGACGACCCCCAATTGAACCCTGTCTTTTACGGGACGGTGGCCTGTGATCGTTTACCCAAGACTCCTGTCAAGACCCAACCCCAAGGGTACATTGTGAATACGGACCCACACGATCAACCGGGACAACATTGGTTAGCGGTGTGGACCGATGGAAAGGTGTGTGAAGTCCTGGACAGTTATGCTTTGCCATTGGATACGTACGTGCAAGCTACCCCGTTACGAGATTGGATCGTGCAACATTGGAAGTATGTGGTGACCAATGGCAAGTCCCTCCAAGCCATTTCAAGCAAGAGTTGTGGTGATTACGCCTTGTTGTATTTGAAAGCCAAAGCCCGTGGACGAACCTTGCAAGAGTTTTTAAATGAGTTTTCGGATCATGATTATGTAAGCAATGACCATCAAGCCGGTCAACGCCTTCAACAATTGATTGTAGGTCAAGAAGCCAGATGGTATCAACTGTGTTGTCATCCGTATCATCAATGTAATCATTAAATAAAATTTGTTGGAAAAAAGTGGTGTCGGAGTCGTAGCTCAGTGGGTAGAGCCTTGGACTTAATCCAGGATAGCGATTGGGTCGTGCGTGGGTTCGAGTCCCACCGATTCCAATAAAAAGGTGCCTTTTTTTTTTCTAAGGGTAGTTCGTCATCATCATGCAAACGGGGAAACCGTTTCGTTTTCACACTCCTTCCTCTATCTTGGTGGTGGGTCCTTCGGGATGTGGTAAAACTGTGTTTACGGAAAAACTCTTGGTAGACAACCCAGAGTTGTTTGAAACCCCACCGACCCAACGGCATTATTGTTATGGCGCCTGGCAAGATCGATTTCAAGGCATGCAAGATCAAGGGGTGGTGTTTCACGAAGGGATTCCCGATCATGAGGCCTTAGTGCAATGGTTTCCTGAAGGACAGGGGGTCCTGGTCTTGGATGATTTAATGGATGAAGGGAGTCACGATAAACGCGTGTTGGATTTATTCACCAAACATTCCCATCATCAAGGAGTGACCGTCCTATACTTGTGCCAAGACATGTTTCCCGTGGGTCGCTATGCTAAAAGTATATCCCGCAATGCCCATTACATTGTGGCGTTCAAGAACCCCCGAGATCAATTAGGGGTACGCAATGTCATGCTTCAATCGTTTCCGACCACTTGGAAAGACACGTTGGAGACGTTTCATCAAGCCACTACACGACCGTATGGCTATTTGGTCTTGGATTTACATCCCGCCTCGTCCGATCAACAACGTGTATTGAGTCACCTGTTAAAAGACGAAGGATGGACTCGCACCTATCAAAAACGACTATAAAGGCACCCCCTTGGAACAGGTAAAAAGAGAAAGCAACCATGGCCGATGATGATGATGACCGTCAACCTCCGCAATCGTACGATACCGTGGCCCCTGCGGGGGTGGGGGCGGCCAGCGGCAATCAAATGTCCCCAAGCGCCTGGCAAGATTTGTATTTCACGGGAGACCAAGGCCTTCTCGACGTCGCCATGGAGGAAATGCACCCTGATCCCCTCTGGGAGTTTATGGAGTCCCTCCCCCCTACGGGTAGAGATGGTGCGCCCCCTGCCCAGGCCTCTTCCCCAGCCGGGGTAGGAAGCCAAGGAAGTCCATCATTCGGTAGTATACAGACCACCCCACCGTCTTCCGTGGACAGTCCACCTACTTGGGGAAGCGCACGCGTGTCACCCGATCCACGAAGAAGAACAGTGGCGGGTGCTCGGACAGCAGCGGGTGCAGGGGGAAGTGGAAATGGACGTGGGGGAAGTGGAAATGGACGTGGGGGACGCCGTGGTCCTAGGACTAGAGGTGGTGGACGTGGTGGTGCTGGTGGTGCTGGTGGTGCTGGTGGTGGAGCAGGTGGAGCTGGTGCTGGTGGTGCTGGTGGTGCTGGTGGTGGAGCAGGTGGAGCTGGTGGTGGTGGTGGTGGTGGAGGTGCTGGTGGTGGAGCAGGTGGAGCTGGTGGTGGAGGTGCTGGTGGTGCTGGCGGTGGAGCAGGTGGAGCTGGTGGTGGTGGTGGTGGTGGTGGTGGTGGTGGTGGCGGTGGCCGTCGTGGTGGCCGACGTGGTAGACGACGACGACGACTTTTCCCCGGTTCACCTAGGACACCTTCCTCCAGCCCCTCCACTCCTCGAGGATCTCGGACTCCACCCCCTCGTACCTTGCGTCAAGCGGATTTACAACGACGTTTACGTATGCTGTTACAAGATCAAGAACAGTTGGCCCAAGGACGTGAAATTGCCAATGTCACCATGACCAATAGCATTGTGACCAGTTATAAACAAGGAGGAGCCCCGAGCGTACAAACGTCTTCGTCCCGTGTTTCGCCGTGAGGATGAAAACCGTCGTGTCGTTATTGGATGGATCAAAACATCATGGACTTCCCTTCCCCCCGGAATTATTACAACGGATGGATTCCTTGTATGCCTTTTATCATCAACAATGGTGGTGTTATCGAAAAATGTTGAATCATTACAGGTGTGTCAATGCCTTGTTCAATGGTATGGCCTTACTCCTGATGGCCGCTGGTATGATTGCGGGTCCCCTTTTGGAAAACAGTACATTGGTAGCGTGTTTGGCGGCGGTGGGGACCGTGGTCAAAGGATGGAATGATTTTAAACAATACCGATTTAAAGTGACCATGAGTCGGTTTGCGTTTACCACCTATGCCAAAGCCTTGACCGAATTGAAAACCCATGTGCGGGGTATTCCCTTGGAGGATCTGGAACGATTTTTAATCAAGATGCAAACCTTGGATGATACCATTGTGGATTTCACCCCTCCGTTACCCAAACGATGTGTCCAAGATTACCATGGTCATTTTGTGTACCAACCTTTGGAAGCCCTATGCTATGTAGACGGATGTCCTCGTCCCTTGAGACCCAAAGATTATTGGATCCATAAAAAGCCGCTCCCTCCTAGTCCTACACTCTTAGAACCATGGCCGTCCAACGACGACGACGACGACGCAGAAAAAGGAAACAACGAGGAGGGGCTTTAATGCGTCGCAAACCCCGTTTGGTGGATAAAATTGCCCATGGCATGAGTATGTTTCTATCAGGTCCAGCACCTGGGTTTGGACTGGCTTTAGGCAAATTAGGCGGTCAAGCCTTGAAAGGCATCACCGATAATGTACAACATTACCGACGACAACGAGGTGGGGGTTGGTGGCAAGATTTCAAACGCAATACCCGTCAAGGCTATAAAGAGACGCGAGACGTGATCAAACAAGACAAAGCCCTGCAACGTCTATTGACGGGTCGACCATGGTGAGGAGGAGACGACGCCGTCGTCAACGAGGCGGTTTTTTAAATCTATTGGTCCCTGCTATGGCAGGATTGGGGAAAGCCGTGGCCTTGGAAACGGATAAACGTATAAAACGCACGATTCAAAAAGCCAATCAACGGTATCGTCGTCGTCACCGATAAAGGATGCAACGTCTTCGGCGTCAATTACCGTTTTTACGGTCCATGTTACAAGAAGCCAATGGTTCCAAACGTCAAGAGTTGTTACAACATGCCAATGCCGATCAAATCAATGCTGTGAGTGAATTGGTCTTGAACTTCTTAAAAAACAAGATTCCTGTGACCCCACCCATGCTGGCTAAACTTCAACCCTATAAAAAGGTACTACGTGATTTGGGACGTCGTCGACATTCCGTCAAAAAACGTCGTCAGTGGTTAGTCCGACAAAAAGGACAAGGGTTGTTTCAAGGACTTCACGAGGTGTTATGTCAATGTGTTCGTTAACGTATCAAGACATGGAAGCATAAATATCACCTGTTGTGACAGCTGTCGTGCATTGGAAGACCATGGACGAGGTGTACATGATTCCCCAAAAGGACTTGGAACAACTCATTCAATATTACAAAGGAGAACTCACCGAAAATGCCTTGTTGAACAAAGCCGCAACGCTCGCCGCCCAAAAACATGTCTTGTTAGCCAACCCTCAATTACCTCCAGCCCTGGTCAATGCTCAAACCAAACCGTTGAGTCAAGAATTAATCAAGTTAACCAAACGCATTCGTCAATTTCCTGGCGGGGTGGGGGTTGGTGCCCCGGGTGCCCCGGGTGGTCCACCAGGCGAAGAAGAAGAAGCCGGGGATTTGGTAACGGGACCCGTCGAACAATGGTTGAAGCGCATGATAAAAGGAGGTCCGTCGGCTCCCAAACCCACCATTACCCCTGCTACCAGGGAAGGCGCGAGAGAACAGAGACCTTCTACCAGTCGAGGAGAAGAGATACCTTCCACCAGTCGAGGGGATACCCGGACGCGTTTACAAGTCCTTCGAGAACAGCGCAAGGCTTTGGAAAAAAAGTTAGCTGAAAGTGGTAAAGGCAAAGGCAAAGGCAAAGGCAAAGGCGTCTCCCGGGAAGTGCAACGATTGAAACCCTTACCCGGTTGGGAAGATTGGACCAAAACCAAACAGCCCCGACGGAGACGTTTGCAGTACGACAGTGAATAAACATGCCCACCAAGAGGAGAAGGGGTATTAAACGGAAACGCCCCCAACGAGGAGGGGCCTTGGATGTCCAAAAATGGATTGCGAAAACTGGCAAAGAATTTCATTGGCCCGGTTATCAATACATGGGCCCTGGCACCCATTTGGCCAAACGTCTGAAACGTGGGGATCCCGGGATCAATCGCTTGGACCAAATTGCTAAGCAACACGACATTGATTACAGCCGTGCCAAGAATTTGCAAGATAAATGGAAAGCCGATACGAAGATGATCCAAGCCATTGATCGATTACCCGGCAAGAAAAACAAGACGGAACGGGTGGTCAAGAAAATTATGCAAGCCAAGAAACGTTTGAAATTGTAAAATTTAATGACATGTTGAGTAAAAATGTCTCATTGGTTCGTTGTACTGTCTCAAACAAAGATGTGGTATCAACCACATTTGGAGACCGACATAACCCATTGTGATGTAGACAAAATAATCCTGATAAAATAAAAACAATGTCACTGTCTCATTGGTTCATGAGTTGTCAAGTTCATTGTTCTGCCAAAAATACTGAGACGATTCAATGTTCTTCCAAATACTGAGACGGATGTTCTGCCAAATACTGAGACGAGGGGGTTAAGACACTAAATCATACAATAAATCCACGCCCTCGTCGGATGACATGTCATGAACGAGGTCTTCAGGGGGCAACAATGTCTCCACATCAAAGTCCTCCACATCGTTCATGACCTGCTGCCAATCATCGGGTGACATGGACAATAAGTCCTGCAAAAACGAAAGGTTCTCCCAATCAGGGGGGTCCACGACTTGCACGCCCCCCGAATCCAAATCAAAGAGAGTATGAGAGTCCGCGGGTGGTCCGTTTGTATCCACAGATTCCAGCGTCACAGGAACGGATTTCAAATAATCCGTCAGGGGGATGGTCAGTGTCAAAGGTCCTAAAGCCTCCAATTTCTCTCGAGTTCTCTTTTTTTCATTGTTCGCCACATGCTTTTGGTACCGACGCTTTTTATTGTAACGCCTATGGGACTCCTTCACACGCTCTGGATATCTTTGCCGGTAACGCCTTTGGGCCTCCGCCACGCGGGCTCGATGTCTTTCCCGGTAACGCTTATGGGCTTCCACCACACGGTCTGCATGCCTTTCCTGATAGCGCTTTCTGTTCTCCGCCTTGCGTTCCCGGTAGAGCCTTTGGGTCTCCGTTAGGAACTCTCGATGTGTTTCTCGGTACTTTTTTTTGTAGGCGGCCACTTTCTCTGGGTGTTCGGCCCGGTACCGTGCACATTTGGCCATGTCGCGTGCTCGTTTAGCCCTGAGGACTGCCAGTTCGTACTCGTCGTCAGTGTCGTCGTCGTGGGGGTCATAGTCGGAGTCGTCGTCGTCGTCGTTGGTGTAGTCATCGTCGTCGCTTTGATGGTAGCTGACTGGGGGTCTGTGACGGCGGCTGCGGGGCTGTCTTGCGCGGGACATCGGGCGATGGTGGCGGTGCTGGGGGAGGTGTGGCTGGCCGCTGAAACTCGTACCGCCAATAGTCGCAGCAATAATCCAGGCCCTCAATGAACCAGTCACAGGTCAATTGGGGGTAACAATATTGGTGTAAACGAACGGCCTCTTCTGCTCGGCGTTTCTGCGCCTCGACTTTCTCCGGTTCCAGTTCTTTTAACCTTTTGGCAAACTCACCAAAGTCTTCCTCCTCCTCCAACTCCCTCTTCACTTTCCCCAAGATCTCCTCCACTTCTAAATCTAACTCAAATTCTTCAAAGGCTTCCAATAGCTTCTCATGGCCAGCGTCCATTTTGAGATGACTCACCTCGAGGGTCGATCTGTTTTATAGTCTCTCATTCGTTCCCGTGATGCACCATGGACCCTAACTAGAGAGGGGGGAGGGGGGTCCCCCCACCTCGTCCCACCCCTCCCTAGGGCACCCCCTGAGAGGGGCACCCTGTTTAGTGATTGGCTCCTTCCCCTCCCACGTGACATTTTGGTTCTCTATAAAAAACAGAGCCCCGATCTCCAGTGAGTTCATCTGATCATGTCCACTCGCCAAGAAGACGAAGCGGGACCTAGTGGCATCGACCCCCATGAGATGATGTCATTACTTGGACTAGAGATGTCCGATTCAGAGCCAGAAGAGACGACAGCGAATTCCCCTGATGAGATGGCGGACAGTGATGAGATTTGTGAAGAGGCCTTAGATGACTTCGAACGGCAACGTGCCTTTCAAACTCATCTCCTTCAACAAACTGGGGGAGGTTTGGATACCAATACGGAGGGTGTCTTCGAGTTTGAACTCCAACCCTATGTCGATCGTTTGAGCAACCGTCTGGGAGTGCGTGAACGTCATTTCAATACCCAGTTACGCCAAAGAGGTAACTTGATTCCAGGGCAGAACATTACCCAAGCTCTCCAAGAGGGGTTACGTCGAGCCGTGAATCAAGTGTTGACCACCACCACACCTGCCCTCCACGATCAAGATCGCCTCTACTTCACTATCGCCTCCAACAGACTCCATAATAATTTTCAGGGCTGGGGATTACGTGCAGGAGAATGGCGCCAAGGCGGGGAACGTGTCGAGGCTTTATTCCAACGTTTAGCCCAAGCCCTCAACAGCAACGAACAATTTGAAATGGACGATTCCTTTCAAGTCTCCATTACTCAAGTCCATCATGCCCCTCAAGGAACCGGCCGCCGACGCCAGGAGAAACCCGGACATCAACCTCTCCGAAATTTAATACCCAAGAAACGTTCCATTATCCAGATCCGCAATGACGACGATCAGCTCTGTTGTGCCAGAGCCCTCGTCACCGCCAAAGCCAAAGTGGACAATCACCCAAAATGGGAATCGATTCGAAAAGGAAGACCCCTCCAAAAAGAACTCGCGTTGCTGCTTCATCACGAGGCCAACGTACCCTTCGGCCCTTGTGGCTACGATGCCTTGACCCAATTCAGTACCACTCCTTCCCTGGCCGGTTACCAGATCCTGTTGGTGGATGCCGACCGTTCTTTTCACATCACCACCTTTGGTCCCCTTCAAGACAAACAATTGATCCTGTTGCACGAGAAAGGCCATTATGATGTCATTACCAAGTTGCCAGCCTTTTTCGGGGTCGGTTACGTCTGCGCCCATTGTTGGAAACCCTATAACGAGGAGGGAAAGCATCGATGCAACAACAAACGTCATTGCAGGGCCTGTTGCCAAAAAGAGTGTCCCGATTTCCTGGAGGCGTACCCTCGAGGTCAGAAAGCCACTCAACGTTGTCAACAATGTCATCGGGACTTTTTTGGAGACACCTGTTTCCAAATGCATCTCGTCAAGGACCACGCCGGCAAACCCGTGACCAACCTAGACTCCTCCGTCTGCTTTCGACGCCGTCGCTGTCCTAAATGTGGCAAACAGGAAGTTGGATTAGACAAGATTGAAAAACATCAATGTGGGTATATTGATTGTCCCTCCTGTCATGAGTACGTGGACGGCGACACCCATCGCTGTTTCATCCAAACAGCCCCCAAACCTCAAGACAAGAAAAGGAAACGGTCTGGAGGGCCTCGCGCTAAACGTAGGGCGGGTGTGGATGCCACACCCGAGGAGGAGGAGGAAGACAGCATACCACCCTTGCATGTCTTCTTTGATATTGAAGCCATGCAGCCCCAGGAACAACACATCGCTAATCTCGTCGTGGCCGAAACCGAAGACGACGACCAACCCGTGTGTTTCCCTGGCAACCATTGCGTCCGAGATTTCCTGGAATGGCTGGATACCTTGACACTCAATGATACCCGCCAAGTCAATGTGTTGGCCCATAACTTCCAAGGGTACGATGGCTACTTTATCATTCATCAATACTATGGTGACAACCGGATCGTTCAACAACTCCGGAACGGGTGTAAACTCTTGCAAGTCCAACACGACCGTATCCGCTTCATCGACTCATTGAGTTTCTTCCAGATGCCTCTGTCCGCGTTTCCCAAAACCTTTGGATTGACAGATGGCTGCAAAGGGTACTTCCCCCACAAGTTCAATCATCCAGACCATCAAAACTACGTAGGACCCATCCCGGCCCTCGATTACTACATGCCTGAAACCATGTCCCCCGAAGGCAAGCAAGCCTTGGAAACCTGGCATCAAGAGCAACGCGATAAAGTCTTTGACTTCCGCAAAGAACTGGTGGCCTACTGCAAATCCGATGTACGTCTCTTGAAAGAAGGCTGCTTGACATTCAAACGATTGTTTGAAACCCTAACGGGCTTCAATCCCTTCGACCACATCACCATTGCTTCTGCCTGTAACCGCGATTTACGCATGAATCGCATGATCCCCAACAGTATTGCCAGTGAACCCGTTCGTGGTTGGAAGAACTACATCAACTATTCCAAGGTGGCCCTGGAATGGTTAACCTGGTGTGCCCAACAACAACAGACCATTCAACATGCCCGCAATGCCGGCGAGTATCGCATCCCCGGCACTGACTTCCATGTCGACGGTTTCGATGCCAGTACCAACACCGTCTACGAATTTCATGGGTGTTTCTGGCACGGATGTCCTCGCTGTTTCCCCATTCGTCACGAAAGCCATCTCCGCCACTATGATCGAACCATGCAAGATGTCTACGAGACCACCCAGCAAAGGATCCAACAATTTAGAGAGCTCGGATACCATGTCATAGAAATGTGGGAATGTGATTGGTCCCGTCTCAAAGACACCTCCTTGGACATCCGAACGTACGTGGGCACCCTTGACTTGACAGAACCTTTGAACCCACGCGACGCTTTCTGCGGGGGTCGTACCAATGCCGTGAAACTGTACCATCGCGTGACGCCCAGTCAACAAATACATTACATCGATGTGACCTCCTTGTACCCATGGGTGAACAAGACCTGTGTGTACCCCAAAGGACATCCTCGTTTCATCTTCAATCCGGGACACACCGACATCACCAAGTACTTTGGCCTCGTCCAATGCAAAGTCCTGCCGCCACGTCATCTCTACCATCCTGTCCTGCCTTACCGTCATGACTCCAAACTCCTTTTTCCTCTCTGTGCTGCCTGTGTGGAACAAGAGATGCCCAAACGACCATTAGACAGATGCGCAGAATGTGTGCACACGGACGAACAGCGGGCCCTGACTGGAACATGGTGTAGCCCGGAATTATCTAAAGCGGTGGACTTGGGGTACGAAATCCAGTACATCTATGAGGTCTGGCATTTTGACGAGACGTGTGAAGGACTCTTCGAAGACTACGTGAACACCTGGTTGAAAATTAAGCAAGAAGCCAGCGGGTGGCCATCCTGGGTCGGTGAGGACGAAACCAAACGCCAGCAATACCTTCGAGAGTACTTCGAACATGAAGGCATCCAGTTGGAGTACGACAAAATCGAACACAACCCGGGGCTGCGTACCCTCGCTAAAATGATGCTCAATTCCATGTGGGGCAAGTTTGGACAACGTCTCAATAAGACCCAAGTCCAAACGTTTGATGACCCTCAAGCCTTCCACCGTTTTCTTGATACCAGTAGTTTGGAGGTACGTCACGTATCCGTTATCAATGACCAATTAGTGGAGGTGCATTACCAGTACCAAGACGAAGACATCCCCGTTTCACCTAACCTCAACATCTTTGTAGCCTGTTTCACTACCTGTTGGGCCCGACTCCGACTCTACGAGGCATTAGAGAAGCTGGGGGAACGTGTCTTGTACTACGACACCGACTCCGTCATCTACTGGACAGACGAGAATCAATCAAGCCCGGTCTTGGGCGATTACCTCGGCGACTTTACGAGTGAATTAAAAGGCAACGATTACATCGTAGAATTTGTCTCAGGGGGTCCCAAGAACTATGGATACCAAACCCAGAATGGCCACGTCGAGTGCAAGGTGAGGGGGTTCCGACTCAACAGCGAAGGCAAAACCCAATTGAATTACAACATCATGCGTCAGAATGTCCTGGACGAAATCCAGAAGCCACTTCTAGCACCCCGAAATACACAAGTCGTCAAAACGCACCAGATCGTGCGCGATCCCAAACACTACCAACTCTTCACCTTCCCCGAGTACAGACGTTACCAGCTCGTCTATGACAAGAGAGTCGTGGATCCACACACCTTCCAGACCTTCCCCTATGGATACCAGTGAGAAATGTTGCCCCAAACAAGATCGAACATTAAGGAATCTGTTGAAGGACCGAAGGAACTCAAAGGAATACTCAGGAAACCCTCCTATTTTCTCAGTTATTGTAAACAAAAGTAGAACAATAAAAAAAAGTATTTATTAATTTTGTGTTGTTTTCACTCCAAAGGACTACCCCCCTTGCTCCAATTGGACTTTGGACTTTGAGCCCGCGTTTTCTCAGTGGTTTTACTTCCCCTTGAGCCCACGATCCTTTTTTCCTACTCGTCAGCGGTTTCCCCTTCCAAATCACGTGACTTCCGGTTGTATGAGCCTGCGATCCCTTTTTCCCTCACTGGTCAGCGGTTTCCCATTCTAAAAACACGTGACTTCCGGTTCCGGTCATGACGTCATCCTTACATCAAAACGAGGCAAAGTGCCCCTTGTGATCCCCCATTACTACTTCCGCTGCTTTTTTTATTTATTTATTTATTTATTTATTTTTTCGGGCTATCTAGTTTTCGGTTCAATAAGTGCGATGACACTATTAATAAGTGTCTTTGGCCAAGGATGGCCATGGTGGTAATGGATTACAACTTAATTAGGCCAACTGTAAATTTCGGACCCTTTTAATTAATTTTAGGGAACAAATTTGTCCAAGGTAACCCTATCCGAATTTTTTGGCCGTCCGAAATTTTTAACGTCTGCTCAATACATTAAACATATATTATTTTCATATTGCCGATGTATTAGTAGACTTCAGGTCTTCTTTTTTCCGTCCTGTCGCATCGTATGATCTCAATTTACCCCTCCTTGTAATTCTCCCAAGGTTATGTTCTCCACTCGGATGGATGAGCCAAATTTTGTGCACCTGAATAAACGCCGAATAAATGGTTTCAAATTCCCTCCGTAAATTCAGTACAAGATTGGCTCTAGCGCTGCGTTCAGAAGAATCAGAAGCTGAGACGCTTTCCATACATAGCCTTCAACGGTCAAAGAGGAATACTTCAGTGTTCGAACAACAACAAATGGTGACCAGCATGTTACGAATGCTAAGGTTAGGGCCGCTAGGACGTCGATCAGAGCACGCCGTCGTCGCTGTAAAGTTGTTTTGGATCGGAAATTAAAGACACCGTAGCGTAAAGTTAGGAAAATGCTAATCTGCGCATAAATCATATACGCGGAACGAGAAAAAAGCAAACAGCGTGCAAACCGTAATAGATCTGTCTTCCTAAGTTTCCAAATACTGTGTTATTACAAGTTATTGTGTCACTGCCGTCTTGCTTGGTGCGATAAGCAAAAAGCAAGGGAAAGCCAACCAGTACGCTAACTATCCATACGGCGATTAGTTTTCGATGCGTATTTTCTGGAGCTGTAAGTCTTGCATTGAATGGCTCCACCACGGCTTTGCGGTGTCGCTCATAGCTGATAAGTGCGAGAGTTATTATTGAAGCTGTGTAGCATGCGTCGACTAAAAAACTTTCTAATTTGCAGGACACCTGTCTACCAACCCAGGTCCATAAGAAGCTTATCAAGTCCAATATGGTCAGTGTAGTGAATGTCAAATCAGCGACAACCAAATTCGCGATAAAACACTTCAGATAAGAAGTTCGTCTTTCTAATTTTTTGCAGCAAACCGATAAGACGATCGAATTTCCCACGACAGGTGATAGAAAGACCAAGATGTAAATGCAAGTGAATAAAACAACCACTGCTGTAGGAAAATCGTCGTCAGCTGCCACTACCTCAGTACTGTGTTGTTTAATGGCAGGCGGTCTTGAAAAACTAGTTGGTAGCAGAGAGAATCGACGCGACTTGCATTAATGAGTGTTTGCCAGGATTCTAAATCGAACCAAACAACTTGAAAGAGTGTCAAATTTTCCAACGCCTTTATACTTGCAGGAACGAATGTTCTGTGTTTTCGTCAGCATTTCACGCATGTTGTAAGGCGCAAAGTCTCAAATTAAAAGATAGGCATCAAGTTAATTTTTAGCTCTCTTAGCAAGTGATATTTTAATACAAGTAAAACTTCTGGTCTATTATGAAATGGAACGTTATTCAGCGAATGCAAAACAACGGTTACAGCTAAGACTACATCGAGCCGTATAAAGGAAACCTTTCGTCCTTTCAAGCGAGTACAAATACAGAAACTATATTTTAATTTACAGCTTTTAATCTATTGAAAGTTTCGTATCTCAGTTGCTAGACCTAGTCAAAAGGCAAATTTGTTAAAGATCTCTTTTTATCCAAAGCGAGAAGAAGTGCAAACAAAATAATCCAAAAGCAAACATAAGCGATAACTGATTGTATTCTAAAAAGAACAACGGTAAACATGGGCGAAAACTGTTTGAATCTATTATAGTTATGTTTTATAGTCTCAAACCCCAAATTATTGGATTTTGTCTCCTAACAGGCGGCCTGGTAAAAAACATCCAAAAAAAAAATCTTATGAGGCCTTGTACTTCCCAGTAACAAGGATACAAAATACCGCTAAAAATGAATTTTAACAACCGCACTGGATTATATTGATTTAAACATTAAAAAACTGGTTGGCTGTGCAAAAGAATACAAGGAAATATTTCTTTCACTGAAGTGACCTGGACTGGCCTGAAGTTTCTGGACCTGGTCTTTAAGGGTCAACAATTTAACTGTCAGCTACTAAACGCCTCTTCACTGGCTTGTGACATTATCTATCATGCTATGCAAGCTGGTTCTAACTTTTGAGTCTGTGGATAAAATCCTCAAGTGCGACCATTCAAATTAAAGTTACTGAGTATTCATTTATTCCTTTGTTCAATATTCTACATGACCAACACTCAATAATGCAAGCTCTGTTCAGAGTAAAGGGGTTAATTAACCGGTTTCGGTAGTATCTTTGCTGTCAGCCGAGGGATCATTTCCCGCAGCTGCTTCTTCAGATTCTTGCTCTCCGCTGTCAGACTCCTCTTCATACATGACGACGTCCTCTGCTGCGTCATTCATCATCATCATCACTGATATGCAACATGCCAAGTTACACTGAGGACGGCGCCTCAATGCTTGAATCACAGACACCACGGCTACAAAATAGCGCACTGAAAATAAATTGTAATAAAAGCGTTAAATTATTTATCACTTTTCAAAACATATTCCATTCACAATGAAATCTGCACTGTTTCGATGGAAAACACTATAAGAGATTGCTTCTTTCGTTGAGATAAGCAAAGCCGCAAACAAGCCACAGGAGGCCCAAGGAAACACCACGTGCGGTGGCAGGGACAAGGCCTCGAAACACCGACCTCCATCTCAGAAGTTCAACGCGCACCACTTCACCGTACCGCCCCCACCTTTCGTTGAAAAGACCTGGTAAAATTTTTACTGAACCGCTTGATCTTGGAAACCAGCTATTTGCCTTGTCTTTAACAGTGATATTTGAGTAAAAGATATCAAATAACAAAGCTAGAAACTGAACATTATACACCCATCTAACCTCGAGCTGACAGTTGGTTACAGCGAGTGTGATTGGAGAGGTCGTGGGTTGGAATCCCAGCGGGCTCAATGGCTATAGGAGTTGCCGTACTGGCTCCAACGCTTGTCTGTAAAAAAAGCGGTCAACTAGGGCACCGCGGGATCCAATAGTGCAACATGTTGCCATATTTAGCTTGTTTTCTTGAGCTTATTTGGTAAAATGACGTAGTGTGAGATGATAAGCTGCCACAATGCACTTGCCCTACGTCACACGGGTAATTCATTGAATGGGAAGCATGCAGGCAGCATTACAAGTTTGAGAGGGGATTTTTACCAGTAAAATGTAACATTTTACGAGAAAAACATGATATCATAAAAAATACAAAATAGGGACCGTCTCAAGTCCCGTGTTCTTTAAAATTCCCAAGTGGTTTTATGTAGCTTAATTTACTTGTCCTTGTTTAATGTATTCCTGAACTCATATCCACGTAGCACCCACCTGCTATCATTCCTGTTACCAGCAGATTTATAAAAATGAGGAGCACAGAGATGCCTGTGGACTCGATTTCTGTTTTCACTTCCGAGGATATGGATTCCTCAGGTATTTTCAGCAGCATGCCCAAGTTCATATTAGTACTGGTAGCCACAAGCGACATCAGTTGAAGCCAGTGTTCAAATCGGTCACTGATTGGCTGGTAAGCGGCAAATAGCACTGTATAGAGGCCTGAGGTTATGGCTGCCAATCCGAGGCTTGTGCGACTCTCGCCGCCAATCAAAACCAGAAGAGAAGTAACAACGACTTTTCGTACAAGCTCCAGGAGCTCCCAAAACCAACATTCCGCTGAATAATTTTCATACAGAAAACTCAATCCACGCGCAACCTCGTTCACCCCTTCGCCGTTGTTTTGCTCGTCTTGTTTAAGGTTCATACTCCGCATGTTCTTCCACAGGAGGAAGACTGTTGCAATCGGAAACAACACTACGAACGATAGCACGATGTAAGCGAGTGTGACGAACTTCACGTGCGAATCCGTATAGCATTCCAAGTTATAATCAGATCTGATGTAGGCCCGGCAATTCTTGTCGTGGCTGTCAACACAGATTTTCTGGCAGGATGAAGGCAACATCTGGAAAACTTGAGCAGTGATTTCAGGGTATAAAATAAACAACACCAAGAAAACGTATCGAATGCAATTTTCTTTTGTCTCAGAAAGCTTCTGTTTCAATTCCACAGCATTCATGGCTTCATTTTTAAGGCAAAACTTCCAAACATTGTAATAGGTGATTGAAACTACGACAATAAAACAACAAAGTGCAACGGAGAAAAGAAAAGAGGTGTATGCGGTCACTTCTAGGGTGTCTGTAAAACAATTCAATGGAGCAATCTGCAGCAAATTAAGCTGAAGAAACTTAGTAAACGTACCGACCTGCAGCAAAAGCTGTGGCCATTCAACATAGGAAAAGGCATCAAGAGTGCCTGAGGTGACTTGATAAAAACCAATAAAGATCTTGAACCTCGCAAGTACTATGTCAGTCATCGAGCGTCCGGATGAGTTACGCATCTTTTTGCCAATTATCAGGGGGAGTAAAATCATGGACAACAAAACGACGGCTAAAATAATCTGTCCGATCAACCAACGAAATTTTGGGCACTTCTGGCATCTCGATACTATTTGGTAGTACCCTGTGCTACACACAGCACATAAAGGTCCTTCGTAGCCCTTGGAACATAAGGACTGCATTCCACCTTGGCATGATGACGTTACGGGACATGCGTACACCCTGGGAAAGGAAAGCTCGTATTTCGTGTGATTCGGATCATAAGCTGTACTTTGAGCTTGGAGTTCCTTGGTAAATTTCTTGTAAATTGCCCTAGATTCAGGAGACTTCCACTGCCAGAAGAACCCTTTATTTAGAGTCACCGTCTCGTTTTCACAAGTTAATCCTACTGACGGACATTGCTTGCATAGTCCAAAGCGATCCAGACGATAAAAGTTTTCCATACAGGGACATGCTCTGAATTTTGCAAAGGCATCGTACTGAGTACCTATAAAAAAACAACAGCAAATGATAAAATGAGTTCCATCTACGACAAAAACCGGAATTTATCTTCGATTTCAACCAAAGGACATCCAAATTATTCTTACTCCTGTCTGGATGAGCTACGAGTTCAAGGCTTCCCAGTCTTATGGGTACAACAAGCATTTCCTTAAAGAGCCAGTGTCACCCAAAGTGCTTTGCGCCCCGAGGTACATTTTTCATATATGAAAAATCCGCCATTTTCTTGATTGTTGTGAAGTCTGATTTGTATCTTCTTCCATCGCTGCCGTTAGCTATCCGAAAGCACTAGTGTGAATTTTGACTTGACATTTAAGTGCCGTCGTATAGATTTCGTTGCATATTTCCGAATTCTGAAGTGTTTTCGCGGTGGAGAAGGAGAGCTTCAAATTGGATGCTTCGTAGGGTCAGCCGTAGGGTTCAGGAAAGCTGAGGCGAAGGCCGAGTCTTGCACGCTCTGCCAAAGTTGTACGGCTGAAGGAGTCCGTCTATCAGTAGCGGAGAGAAAGAAAAACATCTAAGTATGGGTTTCAGCAACAGTACTGACAATGCGTTCGCCGAAATAGTGCCACGTTCGTTGCCGGATGAAAACAGAAGGTACGTTAATTTACCACAAAATAACAGTAGCTACGGGCCTGCTCCAAAATAATGCTTATGGTCATGAGCTTATGGTGTTTTGTATATGTAATCGCATGAGGCCGAGTAGAATTAAGGATAAATTTTCACGCGTAATTTCAAAGTTTTCACAAAATTGCCCGAGTCGCGCAGCGACGAGGGCAATTTGTGAAAACTTTGCAAATACAAGTGAAATTTATCCTTAATTCTACGAGGACTCAATGCGATTACTTGTTTATAACATAGAGGGCAAAATTTTCGGAAAACTTTCCATGCACGTTGAAACACAATCAGCCGACCATCAGAATAATTATAAAAGTACCCGTTCGTAAACAATTCACCAAACAAGCATTTTAACTGCTGCTCAGCGCACAGAACAAGAAAGAGTGACCATTATGTACATCTTAAGAGATAAATACAATTCTAGTTCATTGACAAAACACACTTATAACTCAATTAACTAAGTAAATTTTATTCACCTGAGTTTCGAAGCTTCAGTCTCGCTGGAAAAACTATCGACCACGTCGCTGTAAGTTTTCAGTAGTTTTAAAACAAATAGCAGATTCACCTTCTCGAATTCCTCTTCAAGCAAACACCCGATTTTCAGACCATTTTTACCAACCTTCTCGGTTAAAAGTCAAACTTTGAAGCGATCCTTGTCTTGCGTTTTTTGTTTCAAGACAGATCAAGACGCCTACAAAATGCAAATAGCGCGCTCTCGCGCTCAGCCAATCAAATACGAGTAATTTTGGCGCTTGGCCAATCACGAATTAGTAATTTTGCCCTCGTCCGAAAGAAAATTAAGAAAAAATGCCCTCTGTCTCAACCAATCAGCATTCAGTAATTTTGCCCTCTATGTTATAAGCTTAATTATTCCTTGTGTTCACTCTCTGTTTATGTTTCATGTTTACAAAAAGTGTAAGTAACTATTCTGGTTTTGCAATCGACGCGATCGATCGCGCGATCAATCGATCAGACTGTAAGATATACATGTACACGCATTGACTGCGAAGTCAGATCTTGAGTAGTTTTCTCCAGTGACATCTAGCGATGAAGGCGTCAATATTCTTACTACTTGTTTTTGTTTTATTTTTATATCGAGTAGAAGTGGCTGCTCTGGTTTTACGTACATCGAGATCGATCGGTTGTTATAATAGCTCCATACACGTTGACTACAAATTCAGATCTTGAGTTGTTTTCTCCAGTAACATCTAGCGATGAAGATATTTCTATTTTCAGAGGTTACTATTGTACATATCAGCTCGCTGAAAGGCCAGTTTGCACGGTATAATTTGCGAAAAGTCCGGCAAACGCAAAAAGCTGTTTCAAAACAAAAACACAAGCGCGCAAAGCACTTCGGGTGACACTGGCTCTTTGAGGTCTCTCAACATTTTTTTATCTTGTCAGTAAGGACAGATTGAGCACAACGTTATAACCCGATCGTCAATCCATGAAGCTATATGTTTAATTATTTAATTTCTTTGATTTTGTTGTTGTTGCCGGTTGTTTGGTTGTTTGTATTTGGGACAAGTGAAGTGACTGGATTCCACTATTTGATATAGAAAAAAATCTATCCCCTTGCTAATATGCAATTAACGAAAAAGCCACACTCTAATTCCCTACAGTAATGGTCTTTCAAAAAGATGAGTTTTTAGTGGCGTACTGCTTTACTTTGATGCTGCTGCATAATTTTAGAGCGACAGCTGAGAACCTTTTGCCTCCACAATTAGGCAGGACGATTTCTGAGCATATTGAAATTGCCTTAATGTTGACACTGCCTTAATGCTGATGACGTGTGAAACTTTCTTTTCAATTTCGTTGCTGTTTTATATGGAATTTAGCATGTAAAATTTACAGACATTTAACCTAATCTCGAATTGTTTTGTCCAGGGTACTAGTATATTATTTGGCGGTGTAAAATGATTTCAGTCCACATAACAAGCATAAGTAATAGCTCCTTTACTTGCTTCGCAGTTTCGTTTATGTAATTGATACTGCTCGTTGCCGACGTCTCTTCGGAAGGACGTTCTTATTACCTTGAGGACAGGACGTGCATTCGGTGATTGCTTTCCCCGGAGCTGCATGTGGATGAATATACCTTCCCGGTGGACACAGCTTGCAACCCAAGCCATAAGCATTTTCCTCACCGGTATAACCCATTACGTCTTGGTAGAATCCTCCTAAAAGTAGAACAGTAGCATCTTAGCATGCTCTCTTGGAATTTCTTCAGCTCATTTAAAAGTTGCTGCTTAAAAAAGAAAACAAAAGACTGAAAAAAAATCAGTTCTTGAATTATCCATTCCGGCTTTAATATGAAGTTCACGTATACGTGCAATGGTATATTGTGTGTGCATTATCGACGTTTTCATTTATTAAAAGGAACAGAGGGAAGTGAAGTAGAAACAGTGGCATACTTTTAATTAATGTGAGAATGCCTTTGACTGCAGCGTAGCTGTGATGTTGAAGTTTGGGTTCATAGCCCCATGAGTCCCACTGAAACTGACCGTACAGCATGCGCATGGCATCGAAAAAGTCATTTCCATTAATGTTAGTGCATACGACACAGTTATGACCACATTATCTAGTTCTCAAACTTTTTGTCGGGCATTAAGGTCACGAAAGTTTTCCCCCTCTAGCCTGTGTTTCTGTGTTGTCTACCTCGTTTCTAGATGGGCAAGTATCTATTCGTTAGCCCTATATTCAGATTGGGCTTTTATTGGTCTATCCATGACAACCAAACTTGGAGAGCAGATAGTACGTTTTATGAATGTTTCCTTTAAGGTCCGGAATATGAGCTGATGACGTAATTTGACGTACGAATTATGTCACGTTCTCAAACGGTGGCCATCTTGGATCCGCCATTTTGGATTTCTTGTTTTTTGCCAAATCCTCCCAACACCACCAAAATTGAGCAAAAAGCTTAGTCAAAATCAATAAAAGGACACAAAACGAATATTAAAAATGTAAAAATTACTTTAAGAAGGTTAAAAAAGGAAAATTTGAAATTCTGACAGCCTGTCAAAAAGCGGTCACCAAGGTAATATCAAACTTGATGGACAAGGACTTGGTATACCAAGTTGCTCTCAGTTAAATTATAGGAAAAATCACCAAGTTTTGTGGCTTATACGTCCTTACTAAAAAAGTTATAAACGTCCAAAGTCCGTGCGGGCGGAATCCGATACTGCGAATCGTTTGACAAGGAAAATGTCATTCGCTTATTTGAATTACCTCACATGCTGTCATGCATTCACGAACCTGGAGGACAAGGAACGCATTCCCATTTTCGCAAAAACGTTCCCATTGGGCACATGACGCATTCTATCAAATAATATTGAGGTGGCAGTCCTGGTGGGTTGAAATCAAGAATGTCACATGTGAAGCCGGCCTCCTTGAAGGCTTCCGTCATGTAGAAACTTTCATCGATGGCTGTTATCGTGAAGTTTTTATCGGATGGCCGACTGCAAGTAAACACGTGAAATAAATCATATGCATATGGTCCAGATGAAACCATGAATGAATTAAGTAATCTTGGTAGAGTTACAAGTGATTAAGCAACAAAGTAAAAATCTGGTTTGAACCATCAATTCAATCGTATGGCCTTTGCAAAACTGGCGTTGAAAGATGCGCAGATACCCTAATCTTGATTGTTATCGCTATCATGCTCAACCTTGTAAAAACACAATTGTTAAATAAATCCTCATTTACGATTTAAGCAGCTTGTCTAACAGACGTTGATAGGAACGCAATACAAATAACAGTCAAGTAACTCCCTACAAAGTCCACGACACGCTACTATAGAAGCTGGGCATCAAAACCGCTTTAGTTCTACTTACATTTGAAAACTCGCATTGGCCGGCGTCCAAGGGTAAACAGCTGGCATAATGTCCAACAAAGTCCCCATTACATTTCTAGAAGAAATTAATTAACCCTATTTAGCCTGGGGGGGGGGGGGGGGCACATTGTGCCGGCGCTGACTTTGACGAATTATAACTTAAACGGCTTGACAAATAATCACCAAATCTTGTGACTTTTCCTGAAATTTATCAGAGAAAATGTTCCTGTGTCAATGACGTGTCTATGATGATTGACGTCTCCATAGCAACTATCTACTCAAGAGGTGTTATGACTATTTTCTGTCTTTTTTCATTCTTTTTTCAGTTTTTTCCCTTCGTTTGCAAGAAGAAGATAATCCTTTACTCTTTTTGTGCTTGTTTTGATTAAGTATGTCCCTTAAAACAAATTCATATATTTTTCGATGTCGTCATTGTCAACTGTATGACTGCATGCTCGGGTATAAAGATTGCGGCTCAAAATTCAAAATGGCTGCTTTTTGACGTCAATGTGACGTCACGAGACGTCATAATCGACACATCATAAACCCAATCTGTTAAGCTAATGTCGTGCTAAAAACCTGCCAAGTTTCATCACAAGAACGTGAATAGCCTTTCCAGATCTATAGGCCAGGCAAAGTAGGGTTAAAATTGCAAAACTAAATATTCCACAAAGGTTCTGTGGGGTCTATAATTTCCAAGTACTATATATTTCTAATAAATTACACAAATGACAGCAATGGAGTGTCCTGAAACGTTTCCTTGTCGATAATGCCTATCTGATTACCGTCAACGTTTCTGAAAAATATAAGGGACACATTAGCATCATGGATCATGCTTTATGTCATGATAGAAAAGCAGAATCAGTGATGTTTTTCTTTTTCACGAACCAAAACGAAATCAAAGGCAATCATGTTTATTGCATCAG
This sequence comes from Siderastrea siderea, assembly GCA_964030785.1. Taxonomy (NCBI): domain Eukaryota; kingdom Metazoa; phylum Cnidaria; class Anthozoa; order Scleractinia; family Rhizangiidae; genus Siderastrea; species Siderastrea siderea. The sequence goes on along the minus strand of OZ034968.1, from coordinate 70,324,577 downwards.
TATTCAAAGTATTTTCGTCTTAAGTTTATAACAATGTTTATGGTAAGACGAACGTTTATTCGTTTGTCTCACGATGGAATCGCTTAGAGTTGTTGATCGCGACGTTTCGACTGCAATACTGCTAGTCTTCATCAGGGGATGAGGTCAATTGTTTACGTGTCCCTATTTGTAGCATGATGGTTCGCTGCTATTGGTGCATTTCGATCCTCATTATTATTCCGACTATTAGATGTTGTTCCCTCACAGGTCCGCTTTGTGGTTGGTCGGCTGTTGTGCTTTCTGATCGTAGGTATCCAAGCTTCAGGAATTTCGATTCCACTATCTCTATTGATGTTGTCAGGATGAAGTCTTATAGGGATAGCCTCTTTGACCCAACGTGTGTACCAGTGAGGGTCACGATCAATAAACTTAACTTCTTTCCAAATAGGAAGATGCCCCGTTTCGTTAGTGTGCTCCGAAACTGCGGAGGTTTGCGTACGAGCAAGCCGTATATCTCTGTCGTGTTCTTTTATCCTGTGTTGCATCGCTCTCCTTGTTTCCCCGATGTGTACTTTGCGGCACTCACATGGAATTTTATAGACGACACCATCTTGTTTAGTTGGTTCAAAAATGTCTTTCGGTCGCACTAAGTGAGACCTAAGAGTTGTGTCTGATTTGAAGACGGTGCGTACGCCTTGTTGTTGTAGGCAGCGGTGAAGAACCTCTGATACACCTTTTATGTAGCGTAGAACCGCAATGGATTTAAATTCCTCCGAGGGTTCTTTGTTGGCTGTTGCTCTTGTTGTTTTTGTGAGCTAGGCACAAACAGCCACCTAGGATATATGGTCAGCCTAAGATACACAAGCCCGAGATACCATTAAGACCTATTGTATCGTGTGTAAACACCTTCGGTTACGATTTGTCGGCTCACTTAGCTGACATCCTGTCCCCGTTGACAGGCAAATCCGAATGCACAGTTACCAACTCTTCTCATTTTGTGTCTACCATCAGCCATGAGCGAATACAAGAAAATGAGGTCATGGTATCTTTTGACGTAGAATCGTTATTTACAAACGTGCCGATCGAGGGTGCCGTAAAGGCCGCATTATGCAAACTAGAGAACGATTCCGGTCTTGCCGACCGCACAAACCTTACACCTACACAAATTGCCGACCTTTTAAACTTTGTCTTAAGATCCACGTATTTCCAATACAACGGGTCGATTTACGAACAGAAAGACGGAGCAGCCATGGGGAGCCCTGTCTCCGCGGTTATTGCTAACCTTTACATGGAAGAGTTTCAGGAACAGGCGATAGCAACAGCGACCTATAAACCTAAGATCTGGAAGCGACATGTAGATGACACTTTTACAGTCTTAGATAAAGACTATGTAGACGGCTTTTTACAACATCTAAACAGTCAACAGAAAGATAATTCTGTCCCCTTTCTTGACACGTCAGTTTCAAGTGATTCAAACGGTCTTCTCACCACCACTGTTTACAGAAAGCCCACCCACACTGACCAATACCTAGCCTATGATTCACACCATCCTCAGTCAGTGAAACGGGGTATTGTTAAATGTCTATACGACCAAGCCAAACACCTCACATCAAAACCATCAGCTATCTCTGAAGAAAAGAAACATTTATCATCGGTACTTGTTTCGAACGGATATCCTTCTTCATTTGTACGAAAGCTCACAAAAACAACAAGACCAACAGCCAACAAAGAACCTACGCAGGGATTTAAATCTACTACGGCTCTACCCTACATAAAAGGTGTATCAGAGGTTCTTCGCCGCTGCCTACAACAACAAGGCGTAAGCACCGTCTTCAAATCAGACACAACTCTTAGGTCTCACTTAGTGCGACCAAAAGACATCCTTGAACCAACTAAACAAGATGGTGTCGTCTATAAAATTCCATGTGAGTGCCGCAAAGTATACATCGGGGATTAACAGGGAGAGCGATGCAAGACAGGATAAAAGAACACGACAGAGATATACGGCTTGCTCGTACGCAAACCTCCGCAGTTTCGGAGCACACTAACGAAACGGGGCATCTTCCTATTTGGAAAGAAGTTAAGTTTATTGATCGTGACCCTCACTGGTACACACGTTGGGTCAAAGAGGCTATCCATGTAAGACTTCATCGTGATAACGTCAATAGAGATAGTGGAATCGAAATTCCTGAAGCTTGGATACCTACGATCAGAAAGCACAACAGCCGACCAACCACAAAGCGGAGCTGTGAGGGAACAACATCTAATAGTCGGAATAATAATGAGGATCGAAATGCACCAACAGCAGCGAGCCATCATGCTACAAATAGCGACACTTAAAGAATCGACCTCATCGCCTGATGAAGACTAGCAGTATTGCAGTCGAAACGTCGCGATCAACAACTCTAAGCGATTCCATCGTGAGACAAACGAATAAACGTTCATCTTACCTATCTTACACCACGATGAACAATAAACACATCTTTAATGACAACAATGTTAATGAAATACACTTTCAATCCTGAAGACTTTTTTTTTTAATTACGCTTGAAATACTTACAGAAAACGGAGACGTCTAAGCCCTTGCAAGGTGTAAACATAGAGACCTTTAAGTTTGTTATTAGATAATTCTCTGTCAAGGAAAGCCACAATGAATTCCTTAAGTTGTAACTTAATTGAACAATTTACCGCAATGTGGTTTTTCAAGCTGGGTGTTTAGCCTAATTAAGCGTGGTCGTGTCGGGGGGGGGAAGGGGGGGGGGTGCCCGCGGAAACTCTGAACGTTGGATAACGTTAGCAAACGATGACAATTCCTTGCCTTAAATTTTACATCTTTAGATCATTTATGAGTTCATCTATTGGACCTAATTACTTTGGGGCCAATTTTTGGTCGTTCTTGGGGGATTTGGAAAAAATCAAGAAATCTAAGATGGCGATATCATGAATTAATTCCTAAGTCATGTGACGTAAACATGTCATGTTGCGAACCACAATGGTCTGCTGTACCGTCGACGTTTGCCTGTCATAGCCTTAATTCTCTCGGAGTAAGGGAGAAGGGCACTTTGTATCCATCCTCCTTCCCTAGGCTCAGGAACTCCAAACAAACCCAGGTTGAACAGGGTGAAGAGTCGCTGTGATTCAAAATTTAACTCAGCAGGATCACTCTAGAGAGCCTAGAGTTTAGATTCTTCGAACATGCGCACCACCTTCCACTTGTTTTACATTTTGCCTAAAATGAATGACTGGATTTAGAATGCCCAGGGCTGGAAAGATTGGTAATAGACCGGGGTAGGGGAGTTTGGTAAAAAGGGAAATTGTTGTATGATTGAACGTTGCTTGCTTCTTGGATGTGGGGGGGGGGGGGAGGTGGGGATTTACTGGGTGGTCAGGAAAGGGAGAGGAGGCGTTTTGCGAGGTTTCATAAACACTTACAAATACACGAGTGACCAAAGATCTGCAAAGGACCCTTCCTCGATGAAAGTTATTTGGTTGGATGAAAGATCCCTGCGAAATTTATTAAGTCAGTAAAGAAGCTGGTGACGATAATTAAATACCGAATAATATTTGGCTTTGTTTTTGTTTTGGTTTGGTTTTTTTAGCCTGGTTATGCAAACAATCTTGCAGTGATCTAAGTGATGATTGTTGCTGACATTTGAATTTATATAAAATTATATATTTCAAACTTATTTTTCAACCAACGAGTTTAATTAATTTGTTTGTTTGCATGTATGATTTTTTGTCACTTTTTTAACCTAATTAACTCGACGTATGTCATCTGCGTTTTTCTTTATTTATTATTTGTCTCATGTTTTACTTTACAAATCAGCAACAAAATGGATCTAAAGCTACCGATTTAACATTACAAATCGATAGAAGATACAAGCTCAAGTTGGAGAAGTTATTACAATATGATATGTTAACAGAATTTTCCTTTTACTTGATTTTCGCGATTAATATTATGTGATGTAATTAACTTCCAGATGTTTTAGCTTACATTTTATATTATTGAGTTTGCTTGTAATGCGTATTTAAGGATATTATAGAAAATGTGCAACAACAATAATAATAATAATTGTTATTATTATTATTATTATTATTATTATTATATCATTACTATTATTATGAATAATATTATGTACTAGAGAACACACACTTAGAACATCACTTCGACTTCAAATTCTTAGTAATTGTGACTGTAAAAAATTATAGGAGAAATGAAGTAAAATTCCATTTTGTTTCTACCAGACTTCTGCTTACAGTAAGGTTAGGGCTTTTAAGCCAAAGAATGCACCTTTGCGTACAATTGACATCTGGTTCCTTTCAACTCTCCTGCAGAACAAAGAACTTTATCTCTTACCAATAAACCTTGTCGCTGTTTTTGTTGGTTTTCCACCCTTCTTATAATAAATTAATGCACAAGTGCAGTTTCTTTTCATTTGAGGATATAAGTATCCCGAAAAAAAGTAGAAATGCTTAATCACTGGCTGATAAGACTGCAGGCGCTCAACTCAGGTTTTTGCTGGAGACCATGAATAAACTAAGAGATTTACTACTGACCCTTTTGACATATATGTCAGTCCACCACAGATTACCTTGTGAGCTTACAGTAAGATTAAAGAAAAAAGAAGTGCCGTCACAGAGAAGAGCAAAAGACAGAAGGAACATATCACAGGTGCGAAAAAAAAGCGTTCCAGCACAGGTACCAACTCTCTCTTGTCCAAGATGCAACAGATTCAGCGTCTCACGCACTGGACTCCATAGTGGCCAGCAATCGTACAAGAAGAAAACCCAGCTATCCCAAACTCCCCTACGCGCCATCGTTGCATGCAAGAGAGGCCAGAAACCTTCCACAATTCTACTTTGCTCAAAAACCTTTTGGAAAGTCAAGACACAGCTAAAGGTCTGAAATTCAATCCAGCGTCAACTTCAGATGTAACATCCAACGCCCTGAACACAAAACTACAACTTCCAGTAACAAGTTATGGCTACTTGTACTGAAACTGTGATTTTTCGTCAGCTTAGTTTTTCCTAAACCGTATGTCATATTAGATGATTTTCATTCTTCCCCGATACTCCTTAGATCTACGATGCACTTACAATACCCGCAGATAAGGTACATCTTTAAATGCTCCACGCTGGATAAGTGATATTTCATTTTCGTAGATCAACCTGTTATTTGTTATTAGGAACAAAACAACTCTTATGTCATTCTTAATGATTGATGGCATATTTTACAATTACTAAGGCTGTTGTTTGCAACATTTTTTAAAACAGTTCTTTAATTGACCGATGGATTCATCCTTCGAAGACACAAAAAGACACAAGACACAAAATTTTGGATTTAACAACTGAGTTGATAACGTAAATTGAGCGATTCGCTCTGACGAAGGGCTAACGCTTGAAACGTCAGCTTTCATTCTCTTTACGGTGGCCTTATCAACTCGTTGATAAATCCAAAATTTTGTGTTTCACGTCCCCACCGACGCAGCACCACAGTTTCTTTAGAAACTAACCCCTTTGTTTGTTTGTTGACTTTCAGTAAGAGTCGAGCATTTGGCGGTAGAAGTTGAAAAATCGACCTCTTTCATTTTTGGCACATAGATGGGTATTGGTAGGGTTGTGTAGCTTAACACGGAAATTTCGGTGTATTATGGGATGAAGCAAAGTTCAACTTCATTAAATGCCATTTGTTAAACTTTGGCGAGTTTGAAGATTACCCAGAGAGTGTAGCCTGAATAACCCAAGCAAGTTCCAAAGTATGTTTTAGTTCAATGTTCAAGCTTTCTATTGAGAGAGAATTGAGACTATTTGAGACTATTTGAAGTTATAGCACATGTTAAATTATTTCATCTAAGTTGACTTCCAAATCAATGTTTACCTATCCATCAAAACTTGCCTCTTATTTTGAAATTGTTCTTCAGTTAGGTTAACTCCGCTACTGTGCGCTGTTTGTTAACCCTATTTAGCCTTGGGAGGGGGGGGGGGGAGGGGGGCACATTGTGCCCCGCGCTGATTTTAACGAATTATAACTTTTAAACGGTTCAACGAATAATCACCAAATCTCGTGACTTTTCTTAAAATTTATCAGAGAAATTTTTCCTGTGTCAATGATATGTGTATGATGATTGACGTTTCCATAGCAACCGTCTGCTCAGGAGTGTATTTTGACTATTTTCTGTATTTTTGTTAATCTTTTTTTCAACTTTTCCCCTTCGTTTGTAAGAAGAAGGTAATAATTTACCTTTTTGTGCTTGTTTTGATTAATTATGATTCTTAGAACAAATTCATATATTTTTCGATGTCGTCATTGTTAACTGTATGACTGCAGGCTCAGGATTCAAGATGGCGGCCTCTAACTTCAAAATGGCTGGTTTGTGACATTATTGTGACGTCATAACACGCCATGATTGACACGTCATAGACCCAATCTGTTAAGCTAATGAAGTGCTAAAAACGTGCCAAGTTTCATCTCAAGAGCGTTAATACTTTTCGGAATCTATGGGGGGAGGGGGGGGGGGGGGCGGCAAAATAGGGTTAATTAACGTCAAGTTAATAAAAGGGTTGTTCTGTTGTTAGAAATTTGTCTATCTTTTACGATGCGCTTTAGTCTGCGAGCACGATGCAAGTTTATAGTATTGATTTTCAAGATGAAATTGCTGTCAGTGGTTTTGACCACCCGGACTTGAGAATCGATTTCCTCTTTTTTCTCGAAATTAAATTAAAAAGCGCTTCTGGCGGAAACGAACCACATCAGGTTTCTAGTTTTACCAATACCTATTTACTGTATTTCCTCGAATAATAGACGGGGACGATTAATGGGCATATAGATGGGCTTTGATATCCTCATATATGTTCTGAGACATTGAAACTGTAACATAAAATTTCTGAATTATATATTAAATGATTAAGTGAATCTCTTGAACGTACAAGGTGATGAGTTTCCTAAGACCTTTGAGTGTTTCTTCATTGATGGCCTTAAGTCTGCAGTTCGTAATGCGCCTACGGCAAGCGGAATTTGTAAGAAAAATCATATTAATAAACAGAAAGATGGTAATTTTTATGCAAGTCCGGTCATGTAGCAGGGTAGTATGAACATTCATCCTGCTTTACCATCTTTACTTACTCCACATTACGACAGTAGACTGATTTGACGTTCCTAACAGTACGCAAGACGTGTTTCACGTGCAAACCTAGTGAGCCTAGCTTGCTACGAGTATCCCTATAGATTCGGTTTGAGAAACGGACTAGTGTGTGTGAAAGGTCATACGTTCAATTCTCATAGGGGACAGAATTTATTTTCCTTTGTCCCATACCCGTCATAGAACTGGTCCAGTAGAAACTTTCAGGAAGTCTATGTCACCTCACGAGTCAATCCCTGTATGTGTCTCGCTAGAGAGTTCGACCAATGTTGTCGGAATTACAAGCATTTTTCATGGGAGTTGGCCCTTATCCATTAAAAACAGATTACAGTTTACTTGTTAATCTATGTCTTTTAACGCGTCATAATGTCAGTTGTCAAAGGACTAAACCTGCAGATGACTCAAACAAGTTCGTGTAATGCCCGTACTTACAAATAAATTAGCTTAAACGGGTGTTTGAATGCCCTATCCTCTATTGGCTCTATGTAATTCCATCGAAGATCCCTGACGTAATAAGGAAAAATATATAACAAAACACCCTCCTGCACATCATTAAAGGATCTAGAGTAGTTTACTCTCTGTGCTTTTTGCAGGTACCTTTATTTAAGTTTAGCTCCTTGCATACATGGCAAAACTGGATCTTTGTGAAACCTGATCAATTTCAATTTCAAATCATTCGAATTTGACGTTTACTCACCGAAACGTGGGGGCAATAGGCCATGATTTTTTTTCCAGTCAACATTCGAACTTGCGTGCCCATTAGAATTGGCACATGGTATGTATTTTGTATAATGCAAAGAATATTGGCTTCTCCGGACCCAGCAATAGTATCAACAATTTAAGCGGAAAGTCTATGCCATGATGATGTTCAGTGGCCTAGCGAATGATATCTTAGCAGAGGCAGTTTCTTAGGCCGTGCATTCTATCTTAGCAAGCTTTAAAGAATTCAAGTGGGAAAGATCGATTTTCGAATTGGGCTTTTCAAAATATTTTTATTATTCATTGATTGATTGTTTGGTTCATTTTTGTTAAGTGAATTGCAAAGTACGGAGTACAGTTTTCAAGTTAGCATTATTAGTTAGTTTATTGGTAATTATTATTACCATTCTTTTCTATTACCATTTATTTTTTCCATATCTTAAGCTTATAGTATTTCATTAGTTGATTCTTTAGTGTATATAGTGAGTGAATTTTATAGTTATTTTTCTTGGTGCCATCTAATATTTTGTGTTGTCGTGAGGGCCGCGGAGTTATCAGTGGTTTTTGCTACTGTTAAGTGCTTACCCTCTATAAATAAGCCTATTGTTATAATTATTATTTGTTATAATTCTTCTTCTTCTTTTTCTTCTTCTTCTTCTTCTTCTTCTTCTTCTTCTTCTTCTTCTTCTTCTTATTATTATAATCATAACTATAACAAAATTCTCGAATCTGATTGGCTATCAGCAGCCATAATTTATGATGGTAATAGGACTGAGTGGAGTCCAATTCGGTCTGTAATCATACGTCGAGTGATTAACAAAATCGGACGACCGCGTAGCGGGAGTCCGATTTGTTTAATCACGAGTATGATTACAGACCGAATTGGATGACACGAAGTCCTGTTACCAATTAATCATATCTATAACAAAATTCGAGAGAGAAAAACGAGAAAACGTACCGGAGAAGGAATAGACAACAGTTTTATTTGCGAAATACGTAAAAAAAAAAGCTTATTCAAGTGTAACTGATCCATTAGCGCGCGCGCTCTGACGCGTACTGTCCAATTACTTAGGCATGACGCGTACACTGTCCAATTACACTGTCCAACTGTCCTATAAATGCTCAAATCATGGCTGGTGATAGCCAATCAGATTCGAGAATTTTGTTATAGTTATGATTAGAGCATTAATAGGACAGTTAGGACAGTGTAATTGGACAGTGTACGCGTCATGCCTAAGTAATTGGACAGTACGCGTCAGAGCGCGCGCTCTAATGGATTAGTTACACTTGAATGATTTCTTTTTTACGTATCTTGCAAATAAAACTGTTGTCTATTCCTTCGCCAGTATGTTTTCTCCTTTTTCTTTCTCAAATTTTGTTATAGATATGATTAATTGATAACAGGACTTCGTGTCATCCAATTCGGTCTGTAATTATACTCGTGATTTAAAAACAAATCGGACTCCCGCTACGCGGTCGTTCGATTTCGTTAATCACTCGTCTGATTACAGACCGAATTGGACTCCACTCAGTCCTATTACCATTAGTTATTATTATTATTATTATTATTATTATTATTATTATTACAGTGGGACCCCGATTTTACGATATGGCAAGGGGACAGCAAAATCATATCGTTAAATCGGGATATCGCTGTAAATGAGCTCCCGATTTAACGATTTGGCGGCAAAGCAACTAAATATATCGTTATATCCGGATATGGTTAACAATTAATTTTTCCAAGTGTATTCAATAAAATCAATAAGTCTCCGCAACATGATACCTGTACTGTATGTATTTTATCGCAATGGGCAAATGAATCACAAATGCAACAACCGAAACACAACATAAAGTCCTTCCACAGCGATGGAACACTAGCTAAGAGAACAAATAAAAAAAAGGAGGACAAGGATGATAAAGCGGCTTAGATACAGTAAATAGCCCTTAGTATGACAAGCTGTTGACAGAAACGCTAATCTTATGCAATACAGGACAAAGGATTACTGTAAGTAAATGAAACTTTAATTGGTAGGTGTTTGTTACTCTTTCACGGTATGTGATATTAATTATATCAACGCAACTTATGCAGTTGCGAAAAGAAAGCCTGAAAAAATCAGGCTTGCCGGGACTCGAACCCTGACCTCTGCGATACCGATGCAGCGCTCTAACCAATTGAGCTATCAAGCCAACTGGGAGCTGGTCATTAAATTGGTTCGTAATATACCCGGGAAAGATGAAGATGAAATTATGAATATATGAAATTCATATATTTGAACTGCGGAATGAAGAAATAAATGTAAAGAAGATCCTCGTAGTTATTAACGCAACTTATGCAGTTGCGAAAAGAAAGCCTGAAAAAATCAGGCTTGCCGGGCCTCGAACCCTGACCTCTGCGATACCGATGCAGCGCTCTAACCAATTGAGCTATCAAGCCAACTGGGAGCTGGTCATTAAATTGGTTCGTAATATACCCGGGAAAGATGAAGATGAAATTATGAATATATGAAATTCATATATTTGAACTGCGGAATGAAGAAATAAATGTAAAGAAGATCCTCGTAGTTATTAACGCAACTTATGCAGTTGCGAAAAGAAAGCCTGAAAAAATCAGGCTTGCCGGGACTCGAACCCTGACCTCTGCGATACCGGTGCAGCGCTCTAACCAATTGAGCTATCAAGCCAACTGGGAGCTGGTCATTAAATTGGTTCTGGGACGCGAAAGATGGCGGACACGTTTTCCAGCGCTCCGCTAGTCCCTATGTAATTTCAAGATGTCTGCAGGGGCAGATGACGGATTAAACCAACCTTCGACCAGAGAATCTAACCCCTAAGAAGTAAGAGAAAGTCGAAGAAGAAAACGAATTCGAGAGCGTGGCTCACAAACGGACGAAGAGGGTGCTGGTGAAGAAGAACACAATCATGGCTGCTCCATGTGCAGCAAGAAGCTAGATGGCATACAAGAGAAACTGGACAAAGTTCTGTCGATGCTTCCTGAAATAAAACAACTTCAAGCCAAAGTGGTAAAGCTCGAAAAGGAAAAGAACGACTTGAAAGAAAGTTTGGAGCTTTCGCAGGCCGAAATAGCCGAACTGAAGAATGAAGCCGCTTCAACCGTGACTAAGCTTGCAGCCGCGAGCGACAAAATTGCCAAAGTAGATGAACTCGAGAGGCGACTGATCAAACAGGAATGCCACAACCGACGAAACAATATCAAATTCTTCGGTATACAGGATGATGACCACGAATCACCCAAAGATACCGAAAGGAAACTTAGGCAATTTTTGCAGAAAGAAATGAAGATACCGAGTGGCGAACTCGAAGATATCGAATTTGAAAGAGTGCATAGGATACCAACGCGACCAAAGGAAGACAAAGGACAACCGAGACCTATAACCGCAAAAGTATCCTTCTTTCAAGACAAAGAATTTATTAAATCATGCATCAAGAACTTGCCTAAAGGTAAAAAATATGGCGTTGCTGATGACTTCCCGAAGGAAGTAGACGAAATTAGGAAAAAACTACATCCAGTGCTCAAGAAAGCAAAGGAACAAAGGAAGATGGCTTTCTTTAACGTCGAAAAACTGATTATTGAAAATGCGGTTTATCGCGGTCCTGAGACAAAGAACTTTCCGCTTTATGGTCGAATAATGGAAAGTGGCTAAGCCAGATACTGTAATTTGCCTTTGCGGAACTCTAAGGAGTACTTTCGCACGTTTTATTTCAGTTGCTAGTTTTGTTTACGTCTATCTTTAGGTCTATAGTGTTAGCCGTATTGTTGTTCAATGTCGCTTTGTTTATATTCGAGCTAAATCACAAATTAGAAGTCTTTCCAGATTTTTTATTTATTAAAAAACTTTCATTATTTATCACCATCGCCGAACCGTCAAAATTCGCAAATTGCAAAGATCAGAGTGTTTTTTTGTATGCACAGCTTAGATGAGCCTTAAAATCATATCACTCAATGTAAGAGGTTTGAACAAGACCTCAAAGCGAAGACAAGTATTTAGATGGCTCCATCAACAAAAATCGGACGTTATTTTCTTACAAGAGACATATTCTTCTTCGCAAAATATACTGAAATTTATGGGAAGCCGAATGGGGGGGAAAAATTTTTTCTAGTCATGGCTCAACACACAGCCGAGGCGTTATGATTATGTTTAAACCCCTACTAGACGTAACGATCGAGAAACAAATCGCCGACAAAAACGGTAGATATATTCTTGTAGAAGCGTTTGTCGATGGATCAAAACTTAATTTCTTGAATGTTTATGCACCAAACGATCAACAACAGCAGGTGAAGTTCCTTTGGGACTTGTCGACATCAGTGTTAAACCAAGTTGTTAATGAAAAGGTGTTAGTTGGTGGAGATTTTAATTGTGCTCTGAGCAACCTCGATAAACGTGGCGGGCGCTCTTTTGAAAGCAAAAAACTGTTATTCAAGAAATCAATCAGCTGAAAAATACCTTTGATCTTGTGGACATGTGGAGACAAAAGCATCCGAATATGCCTGGCTTCACTTGGAGCAACACATCCTTGAAAATTCAATGCAGATTAGACTATTTTTTCGCGTCTCAAAATATGCAAAACCTTATTACCGATTGCCAAATAGTTTCCAACATTTTTTCAGATCATTCAGCACTTCAGCTCCACATAAACTATGAGCAAAAAGAAGCGAAACGAGGCCCAGGATTTTGGAAATTTAATAACTCATTACTTACAGACAATGAATATATCGAACGTATCACCAAGAGTGTTCCCACGTTCTTATCAAAGTATGCAGACCTTACAGACAAAGGACTATTCTGGGAAATGGTTAAAATGGAAATTAGAGCTACTACAATCGTGTTTGCCAAAAGAAAGGCCAAACAAAAACGTGATGAAGAGAAAGAACGTTTACAACAATTTAGTAAATTACAAGAACAACTACGTTCTAATTTTAGTGATACCACCAAAGCCGAAATGGATCGCGTCAAAAGTAAATTAAAAAAAATAGTCGCGGGTAGAACTCAAGGTGCCATGCTCCGTAGCAAAGTTAGATGGTACGAGTTCGGGGAAAAAACAGCAAATACTTCTACAACCTAGAGAAAAGAAATCATAAGAAAAAACACATAACTTCGCTGACAACCGATAACGATACTATTTTATCCGACCCCAAACTAATCCTAGAAGAAGAAGCTAACTTTTATAAAAAAATTTACAGTTCCAAACAAACTGACCCAGAAAGCAAAACTTTCGCTTTCTTCTTTGAATCTGAAGGGCTTACTTCTTTAAACAACGTCGAAGCTGAGCAGTGCGAAGGGATGCTAACACTTGAAGAATGCGCGAAAGCAATTAGTAACTTTCAAAACGATAAAACACCTGGATCAGACGGCTTTACCATTGAGTTTTATCGTCGCTTTTGGAATCCCCTAGGAGAATTAATGGTTGACAGTTTCAATTATGCTTTTCAAACAGGAAAGCTTTCAATTTCCCAAAGACTCGGAATTATATCGCTTATTCCTAAAAAAGACAAGAACTTAGAGTTTTTGAAAAACTGGAGACCAATAACCTTGCTAAACACTGATTATAAAATCGCCACTAAAGCCATTGCAATGCGTCTAGAGAAAGTATTACCAAAGATTATTCATCCTTGTCAAGCAGGGTATATAAAAGGTAGATATATTGGAGAATGTATAAGAACTATTTCCGATATAATGTCTTTCACAAAACAAAGAAATATGCCTGGTGCAGCAGTGTTCCTGGACTTCGAAAAAGCCTTTGACTCTATCGAATGGAATTACTTACAAAAATGTCTTGAAATATTTAAATTTGGTCCTCAACTCCAACAATGGATTAAAATATTCTATAACGACATATCTAGTTGCGTACTTAATAACGGTTTTGCAAGTAAACACTTTACGCTATCCAGAGGCGTGAGGCAGGGATGCCCTTTGTCGGGATTACTTTTTGTTATAGGTATAGAAGTCTTAGGTAATGCGATTAGACAATCAGCTACAATAAAAGGTATTGAAATCACACCCGGAAAAACTGCGAAACTTGCTCAGTATGCCGATGACACCACCGTATTTGTAAAGGACACTCAATCGATAACCAATCTGTTTAACCTTCTAGAAAAATTTGAACGTGTTTCCGGCCTCCGGATAAACCAGACCAAGTCGGAACTCCTTTGGTTAGGATCATGGCGTCTGCGCAAAGATAAAATCTTGAGCTTAAAACTTAGTGAAGAGCCGATATATGCGCTCGGAATTTATTTTTCCTATAATGACGAACGCGCAATTGAAAAAAACTTTTACGATAAACTCGGGTCGCTTAAAAAAGTTCTCAACATTTGGTCATCAAGAGACATTTCTGTTTATGGCAAAATTAATATAGTCAAAACACTTGCGCTGTCGAAACTCATGTTTGTGTGTAGCGTGCTGGATACTCCTAATGGCTTTACGGAAGAGGTCAACAAAATTATTTTTAATTTCATTTGGAAGTATAAGCAGCCTAAAATAAAAAGATCTACGATCATCAAATGCAAAGAAGAAGGAGGTCTTAATATGACTGACTTCACGGTATTCGATAAAGCTCTAAAACTATGTTGGGTAAAGCGCTTATGTTCTACAGATGACGCACCATGGAAAGCTATACCAATTTCACTGCTATCAAGCGTAGGTGGCAAACTAATTTTCGAGTGCAACTACGATGTCAAACGCATAAATTTAGATAAATCGCTTCCGAAATTTTACAACGATGTAATAACTTACTGGCAAGAGTTATCCAATAACGTACCTAAGACGAAGTGCGACGTATTAAACCAAATTATATGGAATAATCAGTTTATAAAAATAAATAAAAAGTCAGTGTTCTTCCAAAACTGGCACATCGGCGGCATAAAAAACGTATCCAGTCTCGTAGATGAACAAAAAAAACGCTTTCTGTCTTTTCAGTCCTTCCAACAGAAATTCCATATAAACTGCAACTTTCTACAATACTACGAGCTTTTATCTGCGATACCAAGTGCTTGGAAAGAGCTTTTAAAATCACAAACCGGAAACCTCTCCTCTTCGACGCCAACTATAGAAAACCTAACGTGTAAAGTCATATTTCATCTGTTGATTAATGGCAAAAATCTTCCTCCACCTACGGCAGAAAAAAGACTCATCAAGTGCGGTTTTGATCCTTCGCAACGTCGCAAAATATACTCACTTCCCTTTGTTGTAACAAAAGAAGTTAAATTATCTGTTTTTCAGTTTAAATTAATACATAATATTCTAAACACGAATAGTCTTCTGTACAAAATGCAAATTATCGATTCACCTACTTGCCCATTTTGCCCTGATACAGAGCAATCTATCTCTCATTTATTTGTGTACTGTTCATTGGCTGTATCTTTCTGGAACGAATTTACCGAGTGGTACTGCTCACAATGCAAAGAGCATAGCGTGACAGCCTTGACAGAAAACGAAATATTATATGGCGTCTTAAAAGGCTCATCTTCGCTTCAAACCATCAACCACCTTATACTCTTTGGAAAGTTTTTCCTGTTCATCTGCGCTAAAAATGACAAAAAATATCAATTTGCGGATTTTGTCGTCTACGTGCGAGAAAAAATAGATCTCGAAAAGTACATCGCCTTACGTGCAAATAAACTCGCTCATTTTAATTTTAAGTGGAAAGATTTCTTTTAAATAATTATCACATCATCGGTGGCATGTCATTCTCTTTGTTTTTTTTGTTTTTTTTTTGTGTAACAATTTAATTAATTGTCGTTTGCAGTAAGTAAGTAAGTAACGTAGTGTGAATAGTGTTTGTATTGTAAGCTATTAGGGACGAAGTGTCAGTAATCAAAGATGTAGAATAATAAAGGAATCGTTGTACAAATAAGCTATGCATTTCAAGTTAGTAAGTAATTATTTAAAATGTGTCTCGTTGTATTAATGTAATTAGCGTAATGTATTGTACTCTAGCGTTGTATTGTAAGTAAGAATTATACTTTAGAAGTAGTCAAAATTAGTTATCCTTATAATTAACAATTATTTTTTTTTTCCTTTTGAAAGTGTACATGTAAAAATTACGTCTCTTGTAAATAGCCCGTTGAAAATATGTATTTATCTGTAGTACCTATGTAATTAGTGTTGCGTGTAAATAAAGTTGCATTATTAAAAAAAAAAAAATGTGCTTAATATAAAACACGATTTTAGGGTATAAACGTGCTGAATAACTTTGGAATTTTCGAGAGAAAGGGAATAAAATTCAGCTGAAATCCCGCTCGAATAAAAAACTGAGATTTGGAAAAAAAAAATTGGTTCGTAATATACCCGGGAAAGATGAAGATGAAATTATGAATATATGAAATTCATATATTTGAACTGCGGAATGAAGAAATAAATGTAAAGAAGATCCTCGCAGTTATTAACGCAACTTATGCAGTTGCGAAAAGAAAGCCTGAAAAAATCAGGCTTGCCGGGACTCGAACCCTGACCTCTGCGATACCGGTGCAGCGCTCTAACCAATTGAGCTATCAAGCCAACTGGGAGCTGGTCGTTAATAACTGCGAGGATCTTCTTTACATTTATTTCTTCATTCCGCAGTTCAAATATATGAATTTCATATATTCATAATTTCATCTTCATCTTTCCCGGGTATATTACGAACCAATTTAATGACCAGCTCCCAGTTGGCTTGATAGCTCAATTGGTTAGAGCGCTGCACCGGTATCGCAGAGGTCAGGGTTCGAGTCCCGGCAAGCCTGATTTTTTCAGGCTTTCTTTTCGCAACTGCATAATTTGCGTTAATAACTGCGAGGATCTTCTTTACATTTATTTCTTCATTCCGCAGTTCAAATATATGAATTTCATATATTCATAATTTCATCTTCATCTTTCCCGGGTATATTACGAACCAATTTAATGACCAGCTCCCAGTTGGCTTGATAGCTCAATTGGTTAGAGCGCTGCACCGGTATCGCAGAGGTCAGGGTTCGAGTCCCGGCAAGCCTGATTTTTTCAGGCTTTCTTTTCGCAACTGCATAAGTTGCGTTAATAACTGCGAGGATCTTCTTTACATTTATTTCTTCATTCCGCAGTTCAAATATATGAATTTCATATATTCATAATTTCATCTTCATCTTTCCCGGGTATATTACGAACCAATTTAATGACCAGCTCCCAGTTGGCTTGATAGCTCAATTGGTTAGAGCGCTGCACCGGTATCGCAGAGGTCAGGGTTCGAGTCCCGGCAAGCCTGATTTTTTCAGGCTTTCTTTTCGCAACTGCATCAGTTGCGTTAATAACTGCGAGGATCTTCTTTACATTTATTTCTTCATCCGCAGTTCAAATATATGAATTTCATATATTCATAATTTCATTAATTATATCGTTGTAACGGGAAAAACTTTACGTGTGGGTCGCTAGATTTCCATCGTTATACCGGGAACATCGTTGAACTGAATATTGTTAAATCGGGATTCTGCTCCTCACAATTTACCTTAACTTTTGGCAGGACACACAATGTTGATCCTTATATCGGGAATATCGTTAAATCGATAATCGTAAAATCGGGATTCCCCTGTATTATTATTATTATTATTATTATTATTATTATTATTATTATTATTATTATTATTATCATAGCAGTGCAAGACGTATATATGCTACCACCCTAAAAAGCATGCACAGGGCGCGAACGTAGCCTATGCAGCTATTATTATTATTATAATAATAATTATTATTATTATTATTAGAAGTATTATTGTTACTATTATTATTATTATTATGAGTAGTAGTAGTAGTAGTAGTATTTATATTAATATCTAAACACAGAGAATATAAAATAAAAACTAAAAAAATCTACAATGATAAAGAGTTTAGTTAAATTTATGAAATTAATCTAGTTGGGAACTGAGGCACTATAAACAAAGGTTTGAAAGCGATAACTCTTATAGGTGGACATCAAAGATCGCACCATAATTGCTTTCAGCAGCCCGTCGTCTGTCCATCCAGATGCAAAACAATTTGCAGACAGAAGAGCAGCACACAATATGAATCTGAAGTCTGCTTGTCTTTTCAGTTCTTAATGTTGCCTGGTATAAATTGCTTGTACAGTTCGTAATGAAATGAAAAACCTTAAATACATAAACATTCAGTTTTTATACTCGCTATCGATCAATTAGGCTGCGACTGGCCTAAGAAAAGGGACCCAAAAAGTCGATATTGTGACATAAACAAACAGATTACTCATTTTAGTTTGGTATCTCTGTTCTTTGTTAGGTGTGTTTGAATAACGTATTGGCGAATCTCCAGAGAAGGATGGAATGAATGAGAACTGATAAAATCACTTACAATACAAGGAGCAACTTAAGCCCTCGAAATGTTCTGTAGTTTATCCTCCTTATGTGGTTTTGGAGCAAAGATCTGAGATTAGAATGGAACCTTAGTTGTGATAAGTTAGTCCTTAGCGGAAGGCGGAGGGTAAGTCTTTGAGAAAAAATCGGTGCAAAATGTGAAATCTAAGGGTTGAATACGGTGTTTAAAAATGTAGGAAAGGGTGTGTGCTCGCAGTTAACAGCAGATTTGGAAAAGTGCTAAAACCTGTATCAAGAAGGCGGGAGCTCAGGGGGTGGGGGAAAAGCATTAATTATATGATGGCAACTAGTTTTGGATTGAAATGAAAAAATACTGAGCATCCAGCGGATATCACTGATTTCTTGGTTCGTAAACGATTGTCAGATCGCCATCTGTGATTGCTTATTAATCGATGGCGCCCATTTCATTCATTCCGGTGGTATCTACATATATGACGCCATGTTTGCATGAAATGTTTCCCGCTGTCCTCTCAAACACCGGTACCCGTATCGCTTGATAGCATTCTTTTATAGAGATTGAATGGAAAACCATTGATGCTACCCTAAAAGGGCCTCCATGCAAACCACCTGGCGATGTGGACCATTACTGTCGCTTGAATAAAATTCGGATCCACATAATCGGCTGGGCAGCGGATCGACAGCCGTTTCAAAGTACACTGTACTTTCTTATCTCATTCCAGACTGGTGGCAATTTATATTTGCTGCCTGATCGGGGCTATCAAAGGGCACCCAGATAGCTCAGAATGTGCCAAAATTCGCCTCACAGTGTGATGCCATTTGAACGATGAAGTGATGGGGTGCAGGTGACTGGCAATTATGTCGCGTCCCGGCTTTCACTGTCGTGATTAATTTATTTTCGGTTTATTTATACGTCCCTTTCAACCATAGGGATTTCCCAGGCCTGTCTTGCTACCTATTACATGGCACTTTAGAGAAACCAGGATGGCGTTAAATAAAAACCGTCTAATTTTTGCGGTAATTATTTTCAATGGGCAATTTTCATTATTGTCTTAAAACATCTTTTCAGTACCTCCTTTATTTCTTTACATAGCATGAAATTGGCCAATTTAAGTAAACACGAGCACTGATGTTTTGCACATAATAAAATAGCTGAGTCAAAGGCGTTAAATTTGGGTTCCATCATGTAGTACATGAGCAAACAATACTCACGGGACTTAACAAAGGAAAAAAGGTAAGTACTTGAAGGTAGTGAAACTACATAAACAGTAAACCTCCTAAAAATGACCTAGCCGATCAAAACTCTCCCTCAGGAACGTCATGATATTGAATTCCTTCTAGATGCACTGGATGCAGATTACAATGACACTGACACTGATTAAGTCAAAACGACTGTCGACTTGTCGTTTCATAGAATAAAATTACAACTACAATGCTCACAAAGTCCTGACTTCAGATAGGTCGTTGAAAGCGTCATTCTCTATCACTGAAATCTCGTTCTTATCAAGATACCTATCCAAAGAAAATAAAAACTGATAGTGAATATATTTATTAACCTTTTTTAGACCGGGGTCTTTGTGGCGCTCTTGAGCCTAGGGGGAGGCCCTTCTTAACTCCGAGAGTATCAAAGCTATGAAAACAAAACTTCGGAAGTCCATAATAAAATGTTTCCGTTTAGATCCGCAATGTGACCTGATGACCTCCCATGACGTGGGAATAACATAATGATTTCTGAAAGGCGGCCATCTTGCTTCCGCCATCTCTAGTGGATTTCTTGATTTTTCCAAAACCTCCGCAAACAACCCAAATAATCCAAGACGTAACTAAATAAAAACAATCGAAGAACATTTAAATGATCCAAAAAATGTAAAATTTAACTCAATAAAGTTAAAATTTTCCCTTCAACACGAAAACATTTCAAAATTCTGAAGAAAAGTCTTTAAAAGCTTAAGCTAGGCCAAAAAGCTGAGCTCCACATATTTTTTCGCTGGTACTTATTGATTTCTGAAAATGCTCTTACTGAAGTCTTCAAAAAAATTCTCTTCGAGAATCGAACCCGTAAATTTCGCGTCAGAGCTACGTGCGATGTCCATTGAGCTAAGCTAACAAGTCGACTTAATTCGCGTTAATTTTAATATTTATGTGTCTGTTAATTCATCGCAGCTCGATCGATAAACACGCGCGTGTTTTCCCTAGAAAATGTGTTCAGACCGCCGCAAAAGCCATGGTTGAGGACAGAAAAAACAACAGAATACGCTAGCTCTGCTATAATTGACTTCGGGGCCGCTGCCAAATACTGCAAACTCAAGCGTTGTGCCGACCAAGATCGCAGCAGAACACAACAAAGATGAAGTCCTCGAAGGCAAATTTCGTAACTTGAACTTTTCGCCCTTCACCAAAAAGACAAATGAGTATTGGTTTGAACTTTTTCTTTAAAATTATAGATATTAGACATCTTTTCTCAAGTTTAAAACTTCAACACTGTCGAACAATCTTTTTGCTAAATAAACTTAACCTTTTAAGAAAACCTGTTTTTCAAAAGCGACAGTGGTCATGCAATTTCCCTGCCAAGAAAAACGCCGGTTTCCCAAAAGCACCGCGGGATTTCCCGCCAAGAAAAGATGACATTCGCCACCCCCGTCGGGTTACCTTGGGACTTCCCCCCCTCTCCCAGAGTCTGTACGCGTGGGCGTACGCTGACGACAGGACCAAAATTTCTCGGATCGATAGGTTCCGTTTGAATTATCATAATTAGGTTACCTACAGGAACATTAAATTGTGAAGGCCAAGAAATGTTTCGTTGCTGATCCTTGAAACTTTGTTGACCTTGACAAACCTAATAGATAATAACAGGTGTACTAAAAATTCTCTTCAAAGCAGCAACTCCTGTAAGAGCGCATTTCGTAGTTAACGTCAATAGTAATATAGCCGGTGATCGCGAGCTTCGATCTAAAAAAGTGAGTCCTAGTCGCAGGTTATCTATTCTTCGAGACATAAGTAAATTAGTATATCAACTTGTTATAGAACACGTTAAAACTCAAAACTCTAGCCTCACAAAAATTACCCCAACTTCAATTTTCAGCTGGATTTGCCGCACCCGAATCGGACATTAAGCAACCAGAAACTCTTTTTAAAGTCCTGACATCGTTCGATATCAAGTTAATCAACTGTCATTCTTCGTCTTTGGGCATGATGGCTGAAAAAACATGTCTCAGTGCATGGTGGCGAGAAACCCTCCTTATGCACTTAAGGATAATGATTATTCTAATTAACAGTGTTTCAGGGGCATAATAGGGATTCGGGACGGCATTGCAGACGATTGACAACCAAGGTTTGAACTGAAATTCAACTCTTCTCGGAACTGTTCCTGAATTTATAAACGTACTGAGTCAATGTTTAGCTGTTTGGCAAACAAGAACGTGGTTAAAAAAATACACAACACTCGAACATTCCGGCGTGTCCTTGAAAAGGATTTATTTATTTGTTTATTCATTTGTTTATTGCAAATGGACGAAAACTAATCGTTGTAATTCTATTGTAAACTCTATGTTGTTAGTACTAATACAATTAAGTCACCCGTCTGCGTTTCCAGCACCAAAAGGGGAGGTTTGACATTATCAATACAAATATATGTATAATTGGAAATTGAGGCACATTAATTTTACAAAAGATGACTTCTGCACCTTCGCAATCCTGAATACTGACCATTTACATTAAAAACAAACAAACAAAGAAACAAACAACCAAACTTCTAAACTCGTGCATATGCTGAATAAAAATGTGTATCGGCCGGGCAATCAAAAGAGAGCTTAACCCTCGGGCGTACAAGGGGGAGGGGGGATCATCCCCCATAAAGTTTTTCTTGAATTTTTCCAAGAGGAGTTATTATCTAAACCTGCTGTCTTCGGTAGCTGTGCGCATATCCCTTAGACACATTTCAAGTTTGGTGAGAACCGGCTGCTATGGTTACGAGATATGACGACATAAGTAGCAGATGGTCAAGCCATTTTTGAAGAAAAAAATCGTGTTTTTTACCCTTTTAACGTGAAAATTGCAAAAACGTCAACAAAAAGCAGAAAAATGTTTTGATTCTGTCATATTCTACATGTCCAGATCCAAAATTTCCAATTTTTAATGTTTTTGATCGCATGACGATTTCTAATTTTCGGTAAAAACAAAGATGGCACCCAAAACGGTGGCCATCTTGGATGACGTCCCAGGCCTCCAGTAGGGCGGCAACCCATAATGTGTACCTCATCTTGTAGGGCACATCACAGGCTTTCTACTAAAGGTGAAATCTTTTCAAAATATTTTAACATAACGAAAACCTAAGGGGGTCTATCAACCCCCCCCCCCTTTAACCACGGTGGGGGTGTGACTTTGCTTGTACGTCAGAGGGTTAATACTCTACCCTAACCATTTAAGTTGAAATTCAAGTTCACCCGCTTTCTGTGGAGCAGTTCTACAGACCCTATACTGCAAACAGAGGTTTCTTGGTGGTCCTACGTCCCTCTGCTTGCAGGGTATACAGTTCTAGAATCGAATCCAAAGACCATAGGCTCCTGGCAGTACATGATGAAAGTAATAAAACAAAACCTTACAATCTCCAGAGATACACTTGATCCAGAAATGCTTGGTCCTGAATGTGTTTTATACTATTGACTGAGAGGTTCCTTAAAAATATGAGATACTAATATTAACATTTTTGAGTTATATTTAATTAATATTGGAATGAGTTAATATCCAAACCATATGTTATCTTTAAATGGGTGGACCTTCATGTAGGGATTACTAGTGAATTTACCGTGTAACACTAAATTTTAGCGGGAGCTCAATTTTGCGGATTGGCAATTTTTTGTGTATTGCGGGAATTAATTTTTGCGAATGGGAGAAACTGGTTTTTCTTGTTGGGAATTAATTTTTGTGTTTTTCAGAAAGTCGCCTTCTATTTGGAATTATAACGTCGTCGTTTTTTGAGTACAAACAATCGAATACAGGTGAACAATATGCACTTAATCAATGGAGTACCTTCAGACGATCCTTTTCTTTAAAGATTTTAACTGTCAAATTTAGGGACGGACCATTAATTTTTTTTCTTTGGGGGAGGGGGGGGATGAAAAATCCTGAAAAAAATTGTTTGCAAAATCAAAAAAGCCCAAATAAATTGTTTGCAGACATGAAAAGGAGAAAATAAAAAGTTTGCAGACTAGTTGATACATAGTTTGATTTATATAAGTAAATTTAGTCCTATTTGTTCAAATGCAAGATAACAATGCAACAAAATGATGTGCAAAATCTGGATTCATCAACTGGTTTGACATGGTGAATTAGCCACCACAAACTAATTCAAAAGTTGACATTTTGAGTGTTAGCTATTCATTAGTGCAAATGAGCTATTTAACACTCAAACATCAGTTTTGCCATTTCTTTCCGGTGGGCGATTTACCAAATCGACTTGGTTGATAAACCCCAATTTTTGTTTTTTAGTTTTCCACCAGCAAAGTACCACAGTTTCTTAAAATCAGTAACTAACCCCTTTATTAAAAACAATCTCTTCCGAGGACCTTGAAAGCATTAAATATTTAAGTTAGGTTATTGTATTAACCGTTTCTATAACAAGAACTTTTTGTAATTGGATAGCTGTAATCGGACAACTATGTTGCGCACGCGTCAATCAGGTGCACTGAAATGGGTTCTTTTTATAGCTGTATCTCTACTGCCTGCAAAACTGATTATTAAAAATATATCCCTGAAGGGCACATAGATTTTCTAATCTCGCATTTTGTTATAGATAGGATTAACTGGACTTCCTATTGTATAATTCAGGGGTAATCGTGCTCGTAACTTCAAATCGTTCTCGCGCTACGCGCTCGGCCGATTTAAAGTAACTCGCCCAATTACTCCCTGAATTGTGCTCCACTGAGTCCAATTACCATAACTAATCAAGAACTCTTCGAAGTGCAATGAAACTCTTACTGAGAGAAAAGATTAACTTAAAGGCCTGGGTTGCATGTATTCACTATTATTATTCAACAAATTGTGACTATGCCCATATATGGTAAGGAAGCCCTCAATATCTGTCATCCGTACATGACAGATATCCTGTGATATACGTAAATGACCATATTTGGAAGTGCACTGCAGCTTTTCTTTCACGGTTTGTCTGGGGGCCATTTTGAAAAGCGAGGCAGTTTGAGCAATGTTTTCCGGACATTTTAACTCCCTGGAAGAAACTTTCCACGATTAAATGCTCTCAAAAAGTGAACAAGTATTTTCTTCAGCGTACAGAGATATCCAGAGGTTGACTTGGAATTTGTTTCTAGTGAGAACTCAACCAAGAAAATGCTATTGCGAACGAAGCAGCTCCCTTGCTCACGGAAAGCTATAAAGTAGAAAAGATTTTAAGCTTAATTCACAGGAAGAGGACTTATTCTCGGCAAGGTAGCAATATTTTTTTTTACTTTGTCTTGTCAGTTCCGAACATTAGTTTGTAAATAAGTCTGTTCGAGGGAACGGTAGTAAACTCCGACTTCTTGAAGTTTTGTTTTGATGTTTATTATGTGTTGCTAGCTTTTAGCGTTTTCATCATAGGACCATAGTTTTTGTGGTTCTGAAAATGGTAGTCCATGAGAATTTGTTGAATAATAAAACAATTATCCTGCTCAATCTTGCGGAATATGCCCTGATTTAGCCAACTCGGCCTACGGCCTCGTCGGCTAAGTATCAGGAGATTTTCGGCGCGATTTCGCAGGATAATTGTTAAATAGTCATACTGGCTTTTCAGCAGGGTCCTAGGCTGGTTTGATGATGACATTTAATAAATCGTCACTTAAACAGCAAGCAGTCTCCTGTTTTCCACTTCCATGAAGAAGGCAAATTGGAACCAGTCTTGTTTAAACTACAAAATAAAGCGCAAGTGTAAGCAAGCACTGTTTCATTTGGCTCCTCAATCCTCTCTAGGATCAGGGGAGAAACGGCCGCTGGTGTAGTTCTATATTATTACTTACAATCAGTTCACATTTTGATGGTTCAGGATACTTTGATGTGAGATTTTCAATTCTTTTAGGAAACAAAACAAGCCATGGTGCAGTTATACATTTATAAGCTAGAGACATAGAGACACAGCATTCATGGAAAACGGTTTAAGGCAATAATGCTTAGATTAGTATTTTTACTACATAAGATTACCTGATGAATTTTAACCGTATATAAATAAATGTAATAATAATAATGATAATAATAATAACAACAACAATAATAATAATAGTAATAATAATAATAATAATAATAATAAACACACAAAAAAAATTGTTTGCAGGAAGATGCAGCCGGAAAAAATTGTTTGCACAGGCGACAACACAGAAAAAAATTGTTTGTCTTGAAAAAATTTTCACCCCCCCCCCCCTCCAAAAAAATAATGGTCCGTCCCTTATGTACCAACTCAGGAGCTCCTGACCAACTACAATTTCATCGTTTTAGTTCTGAATGTTTTGGTTCTAATTTCGTTTTGTTTCTGAACGAAAGAGGCGGTTAAGTAAATGGGCACCAACATGATTTTACATTACGTGTAAAAGACGATGTTTGTATACAATTTCGAATGTGGAGTAAATTTTTGCGGAGAGAATTTTTGCTGGAGATTTTTTTCGCTGGAACTTTATTTTGCGGATCGTGAAAAAATCCGCAAATATCGCAAAAATTAGAACCCGCAAAAATTTAGTGCCACACGGTATGTAGGCTCAGTCTCCAGCCGTGAGTGTCTCGATGCGCCCGCGATTCTCGCCACCTTCACGGCAGGGCGCACGGGTTTGGTTGCATGTCCGTGACGTCATTACAATTTAATAATTATGCAGACAATCCACACGTCATTTGCTTACATTTTATCTGTATTTTTTTTATCGTCTTGAAAAAAAGTGAAATGCGAAAAGTATGCCTGAAACGTCCTCCTAAAAGTGTGAAATTTCAAGAGAAAGACGAAATCCCGCTAAATTATGCCGCGCATTCTGCCCCGCAATTTTCAGGGGGCTTGTCTCTGATTGGTCAGTCTAAACAATAACCAGACCCGTGCGCCCAGCTGTGAAGGTGGCGAAAATCGCGGGCGCACTGAGACACTCACGGCTGGAGACTGAGCCTACACGGTAGGTCGAGTGACAGACAATGGGTTTCACGTGCCAATTTCGGTCACGTAAAAAAATTACGGATTTTAGTACCAGTCCGGCCAGAAGAAAAAATAGTTATAAGGCACGTAAGAACAAACATATGGCAAGGAAACCGTCTAAAAAATGCAGCCACTATAGCAAGGCTGTTTCGTTCTCATTAAAACTCCTCGTTAAATATCTAATATAGACATGCGGATAGGGTCTAATTAAACAAGGGAAAAAAAAAAGAAAAATCGACCCTTTAGGCGCGTTTACTCGAGGGATGGTATATGTACGGAACAAAAAAGTGCATACGCAGTGATCCTCATGGTAAAACTGGTGCCTGATAAAGTGATAATATTCAGCATATACTACATATTTTCCTGTTGTGAGCGGAATAACTCGGATGACAATCCGTGTGTACTGCAACTGGAATGTGGGTTAATCAAACAAATCAAAGCTGATTTTCCCCGTATCATATAGTAATACCAGACTGCCGATATATACCCAAAACTGTTCCACGATATATATAATGTAGAAGAATTTCGTAGGTACACGTACAGTAGGCGGAGGTAGTAAAGTCCCCAAAACGTTCTATTGGTGATTTTCACAATTTTGTTTTCAGCAGCATATCTTAAAAGAAAGATTTAGAATTTAGTTTTAGTAAAAAAAAAGTAAATAATAATAACAACACCAGGCGCACAGTGTGTTATAACGAAATATAGACTTTCCGTGAATAAATACCGCAATTATAAAAACAACTTCCCTCGTGATTATACATTACTCTATAGATAGATTATTTTTAGCTAGCTACTGAACTAAATAAAAAACCACTGCAAGCAAAAAAATAGAAATACAGGTATTATGTTATTAATTTAAAAAATTATCCTTGGCGAAATATTACGTCAATTGTATTCAGTGTCAAAAACCATTACGTTGAGTAAGGAAGGTCACATTTTTGCACTCATCCAGGTGCGTGTTTTTATATGCGTTCAAGCGTTAAGATGTATTTTAAATATATACATCTTACATGATAAAGGTTTCGTGGTAAAAAAAAAATAAGGCCTTACAATTCACGCAGGTACGTGAGATTCTCAAAGGCGTTGTCCTCAATAACTTCTATTTCGTTAGTTGAAAGATTTCTATGTATAGAAAGGGTAATATTGTATAAATGCCTATTTCTAACAACAAATAAGCTCATCGTGATTGAAACGGACTGGACACATGCACACCCAGGGCACGCAGAACAGATTAACTATTCTTGGAGAGGATTAAAGCTACCTTAAGGACAGTGCCTCCTAATACAGATGTATTTTGCAAAGGTTATGACTATGGGGAAAAAGCAGACCTTAGCAAGACCTATTGGAATTAAAAAAAAACTGTGGGTAACTGCCCATTTTTCAGAGATACCCTATTCTGCCTGGGCTTTTTTAGAATTCTGAGCCTGGCGGGGGGGGGGGGGGGCACACCTCCCGTATAGATCTCAAGAATTATTAAAGCTCTTGCGATGGAACTTGGCACGTTTGTAGCACGTCATTAGCTTAACAGATTGGACTTATGATGTGTCAATGATGACGTGACGTGGCGTCACAATAACGTCACAAACCCCCCTTTTTGGCGAAGTCTAGACAGAAAATAGTCAAAATACACCTCTGAGAAGACGGTTGCTATGGAAACCTCAATCATCATAGACACATCATTGACACAGGACAATTTTCTCTGATGAATGTCAGGAAAAGTCAGGAGATTTGGTGATTATTTGTCTAGCCGTTTAAAAGTTATAATTCGTTAACGTCAGCGCGGGCACAATGTGCCCCCCCCCCCCCCCAGGCAGAGTAGGATTAATCAACCATAATTCTAAAAAAGCGTTGAAATTCAACGAATGTTTGGTAATTTCTTTGCAAATTTAAGCTCAATTATCTCTGAAAAATGCGTGGTTACCCCCAATTTTCTTTTTGGATTTTGATAGCCCTTGCTAAAATCTGCTTTTTCCACATAATTATAAACCGCGCAAAAATATTATTGTATTAGAGGGCAAATTCCTTAAGAAATCCGAATATCCCGAGATGCTCAGGAAGTATGTGCAGTAAGAGAAGGAGGCACAGTCCTTAACAAGCTTAACTCCTCAACATTGAAAGCCTGGAACATTCGAAATCACGTGTGCACGGGCGAAGCTAGTTACAGTTCTCCACCAAAAGCCAAACAAACAAACAAACATCTGACAAAGAAGTAAAAGAAACAGAAAAATATAATGAAAACATCTGGGATATCTTCACTTTTCGAGCGCTCAGTTTGATAATGTTACGAAATGGCATTTATGCCACTGAATTACGCAGGTGACATAAGCGGGTACGTACGTGCAGGCAAGAGAGGATGAAGGAAGAGAGCGAATCCCCCATACATGGGCCTCTTGGTTGAAACTTGTTTGAAACCTATTTTTGGAACCTATTGTTTGAATCCTATTATTTAAGAACGACACCTTATTAATCAGTTAGAATGACGTCATGTAATTGTACATTGCTGACATGGGAACAACTGATAAAAATAACCTTCTCAGCATAGATGTGAACTAATAATAAATTTCAAATAATTGTCAAGTGACTGGCGAAAATGTATCCATTTCCGCCTAGTTCCTGTACGGCTTTTTTCCCAGGCCTTCACGGTCAATCCATTTCGGTGACGTATCCGAGACGAACGAGCAAAACGGTTCGATCGCGATGAAATCTGAGGCCTCGGAACTAGGCAACCCATTTTTTAATAAGTATGGCGCTCTCTCACTGGCTGCTCTCGTGAGTCCGCGCAGCAGCTACGCCTTAAACCTCTTTCTTCGCTGTGAACATGTTTCTTCCGTGGGAAATAATCAAATAGCCATTTGAATCTTGAAAGGCGGTTTAAAAACGGACGATCAAAATACTGAAGTCACATGGATTACAGCTAGTTTTATTTCTTCCTTCTTCGAATTCCTTAATTCTTGGGTCCTTCCGTCCTTCCATCCTTGCATCCTGCCTTTCTTACTTCCTACCCACTTGTCTACCTTTCTACCTATCTACCTGCCTATCTTTATTCTTACCTACTGGCCTATTCTTCTTCAATTCAATTATTTAGTGGCAGATCACCAATGTTCATTCTCATCATACCAGTTATTGGTGATAACATTACAATGCTTATAGTGATGACACCTTCATCTTACAGATAGCGGAGATAATAAAGTCCACGGAATGTTCCTTTGCCAATCTTCTTCACTCTATTCCTGTCTAAATGTCTTTTTTTGCGAAACCAAAAATAAATGAATTTCTTCATAGAATTACTCAACCTAAAGGAATTGAGACTATGGTCATAATTTTACTGTAACTTGCGCATTATTAAAGCAACATGTTTCTGTGTTTCCCTTGACATTGATTCGTAAGCGCTAGTCCTTTTCAAGTCAAGAAAATCTTGGCCAGATTTTAAAACGTCATTTGTTTTAATCCACAAAGTGTTAACTACAGCGGCTCACTAAAAGTTAGCTTCAATTGTACTAAAAGTCAGCTTCATATGTTCCATTGCACTGTAGTGTCCATAAAGTAAAAATTAATCATTTCCCCCGACCTGGACTTTCTATTAAGCTTACACAGCGCATCTATCACTTGTGCGCGATGTAAGCGTCGTGTAAAGTGTAAAAACAATGTCTTTTTCGAAGATTTAGAAATATCAAAAATGGAGTCTTATGTGATATGCAAAGCCGGGTGTCATTTCTCGAGGTTTCCATTTTATACGAAATTGGGGCTCTGAATCGGACGAATCAAAATCAATCACACTGGAAGAGTTTTATAGCAAATTATATGGCAGAACATTATTAGCTGGTATACTCTACTAGCGATCCAAGTAACGTCGGGCTTGTTCCTGGCAGTCCTTCTCTGAACGATAGTTTGGTCAACGACAAAAATATGCGAGTTTATTAGAGAGAGGCCTCTGCAAAAATTACTCAATTAGAAATCTGTTGACCTTTCATAAATTCTTACTCGGACTGTTCTCGTCTTGGATCTAAAAATAATTCCAAGTACCACAAAAATGAGAGAATTTATCCTAAATTAGGCATATGGGAGTTTTGTTAAGTCTTTCACTACGACAAAAAAGAAATGTTTATGCCATTACACTTTGGTGTGTGAGTGTGTGGGAAGGGAAAAGTTAGAGTTACTTTCTGTTTCACAAATCGTTTGTTATTTGTCGTTTGCTTTTTAGTTTAATTTCTTACAGTAAAAGTAAATAATCCCGATCTTGGAAAGTGTCATCCTCGATAACTTGAAGGCGGTTTTCCGTAAGATATCTTAAAATATATGAAAAAGGTA
Source organism: Siderastrea siderea (assembly GCA_964030785.1). Classification (NCBI taxonomy): domain Eukaryota; kingdom Metazoa; phylum Cnidaria; class Anthozoa; order Scleractinia; family Rhizangiidae; genus Siderastrea; species Siderastrea siderea. The sequence continues at coordinate 70,293,991 of OZ034968.1, read as the reverse complement.
AAATATAATTATCTTTTGAACAGCCGGGCCCAGGGTTATTCAACAAGCGTGTAGTGCGTATTTCAGTAACATTTATTACATGCGAAAGCTAGGTAGGAGGTGCAAGCAGTATATCTGTGAAAACCATTTACAAAAAAAAAACAATACTACAATTTGATTCGATTATCCTCACCGTAAACTGCAAAGTTTACTTACATGAATCTAATGTAGGTCTGATCCACAAATGCGTCTCTCTCGATTATTTCAATTATGTTGTTTCTGAGATCACTGTATTTTAAATTGTGAAGAAAAAATGATGGCGATCAATGAATAGCTACAGCCTTTTCTTCAGTCTATCCAGACTAAGGGGGCGTTTATGATTTTGAGTTGCAGGTAGTAATTAACTCCCCTCCCCCCCCCAAAAAAAAAATCGCCTACTTTTTCCTGAAATTCATTGGGAAATAATGACGGAAACCTCACGTTTCTGTGTTAATAAGCTATTTTTGTTAAGTTTTCTTGACCCTTTCTTTAGTACAAGAAACTCTACTCTACAGTCTCTCTCTACCCAGGTGTATAAATGGGTACCGGCGAAAAAAAAATATGGCGGGGGAAACCCTACTTTGCAAGAGAAGAAACTATTGGTAAGAATCGGTTTAGATGGGGCGAAGTCTCTCCAGAGTACTTCTTCTTATCAGCAATGGCCATCTTGGCAGCAAACTTTGGATTTTACCACAAATTAGAAATTAGAAAACGGCGGAAATGAAAAAAATGATGCTAGACATTTAGAATCTGAAATAACTAAACTCTTTGCTGATTTTTTTCAAAAGGTGAAAACACGCATTCTTATTAAAACATGGCTCGACTAACTGCTACTTATGACATCATATCTCGTAACCACAGCAACCGATTCTCACCAAACGTGTGTCAAAATGGGTTTAAAGGATATGCGAGCAACTACTCGAAAATCGTCTTGGTAAAATTGAAGAAAACCTTTATGGGGGTCTCTGCTCCGCTTGTACGTCTGAGAGTGAAGCAACGGCCTTCATGAGGCTCGTTATGTCCAGGAGACTCAGGAGTCACTGGACACAATAATTTACTTAACTTCCGTGATCAACAGAAATTTTGGTTATTTAACAACTATTCCTCGAGGGCGCGCTGGATATCGAATGGATATCGAATTATAGATAACGAACCATTCGATATCCAGCAAGTCCGAGTAGAATAATGGTTATTAAAACACTCCGCAACCACTGTAATTGTTATGAAATCAAGAAAGAAAGAAAAAAAAAATGACAAAAGAGTTTAAGCAATATAAATGTAACTTTCGCAGATCAGAGACCAACCAACATTTTGTCACAGAGTGTTGTCCAAAACAAAAATCATTTGGTTTCAGCTCCATAATGCGATAACTTACTGGCCCATACGAAGGATATCAATCTCATACAAAAAACAATATTTTACGACGTGGGCCTGATACCCAGCTAAATATGTTAGAATGTTTAGCTACAAAAGACAGTTCATGTGTTAAAACTCACTGAGATCAAGAGCACCTTAACATCGTGACTCAAGAGCACTCAACGTACCAGTTTTAAGTAGTACTTACAGAAACGTAAGATCCTTAAGCCCTTTGAAGGTGTTGTTTGTGATATGTTTCAGTCTGTTGTATCCAAGGTATCTTAAGGCAAGAAAAGCAAATGAATGATTTGAGAGATTTGTAAAAAAAAAAAAAAAAAAAAAACAGAGTGACAACAAGGCATTGACATCAGAGCTCAACTAAGCCGGGTTCAACCTTACCTAGGGACCAGATGCCACACATGCATTGCACCTTGGAGTCGGTGTCTTCGGTTGATCTTTAATCCCAGAACACGAACACAAAACACGATCACAATGAATCTCTAAGTGTTGCGCACGAGTATCGTTACCACTCACGCAAAATTAATTTTTTGTTAGTTTTTGACACCTTGCTTCTGTGTAAACTGGCCAATTAGAATGAAAGAACTGTGATTCGCTGAGTTGTCAAGTCTTCACAGTCGCCACACCTCGTCTCAAGGTCTTTGATTTGATTTGTCAGGACAAATAGAAGCTATCAAAAAGTTGTCAAAACTAATAAAAATCTACTTGCAAGTTGCAAAGGTGCAGCGCTCCGCGAAGCATTGTAGATATGACATTTAGAGCCACCATAACACGAAATGTATCTTGAACTTCGTCTTATGGTCGGCAACTCATAGAGTTAATAATTTATGAAATATAACATTCCAAATCTCGAGGCTATTGTAATCAGTGACACCTTTCGGAATATTGTGAGTAATTATAAAACACATCTTTAACTTACGCCTCCTTTTTTTCTGTTGGTGTTGTACATGTACTTACAATATCTCAAGGTTAATAAGATCTGCAAAAGCCTTATTTTGGATCCATTCCACCTCATTACGCGAAAGGTTTCTACATTGATTTTTAGAACAAAAAAGAATGAAGTGTTTTCACAAAATGTAGTATACATATGTTTACAACGTAAAATACAGAACACTTGGTTAAGTCCATAATAAATTTCGAACTGGCGAGAAGTTTAATGCATGCATACTTTTAGATGGAGGAATTAATATATACTGATCGGTATTTATGGACCGATGGATGGATGGACGGAAGGACGGACGGACGGACGGACGGACAGACGGACGGATGGATGGATGGATGGATGGATGGATGGATGGATGGATGGATGGACAAGGTAAATAAATTAAATTATATGGGAAATGAATGTATTGATTTGGTACAATTAGTCAAAGACCGTGTATGAATACAGAGTAAGTCATGATACTTAAAATACCCTACTTACAACCGGTTAAGGTTTTCAAGTCCTGAAAAAGTTCCTTCCTTCATGGTATAAATTTTATTATTATCAAGAAACCTTCAAAAAGAAACGAAACTTTTGTCACTGCTTGTGTTACTTATTTTCTTTTTCCTAGGGTAATTTCCCTGTAACTCTTACAAAAGTATTATTAAATAATGGAACCTAAGTACTTGGCACTTGCGAAACAGGGTGTCCGACCGTACATCGGTCGGATGCCCTGGCCACTGAGCTACTGGGAGACTCATGGCGAGCTACAACCCCGGAAAATTATTTGAGACACCCCTCCGTCTTCTCCCCCTTTTCCCCTTTGCAATGTTCAAAAGACTACAAAATATGGTATTTTCTGCGTCAAAAGCGGATTTTTTCCACAGTGAATGGGGAGAGGGGTAGCTGCCTACATGGCGTCAAGTGTCTCAAGAATTTATGTCCTCGGTTATAGGTCATATTTACAAATTTCATGGTGACACACGTCCTGTAATAGTTGATGTAAATCCATTTATTTTTCACTATTTTGAAATATATATAATTATGCATATTTTCATACTGACAAGCTACGAAGGCTCTTCAGATCTTTGAAGGCGTCTTTTTCTATTGCCTGTATTCCGTTGTATCTCAGGTACCTAGGTAGATTGGGGCATTTATTTTATACTTTAAAAATATGGATATTACAGTTAGGACAAAACGAATACACATGGTGATATTTATTACAAGGTCTTTGTTTGTACCTAGTTAGTTGAGAGTTTTAATTAGATATGAAAACTCCCAATCCTCAAATGTGTCGACATTTGCACAATGGTGTCAATGGTTAATCAAATTCAAACATAAACGTTTCAGTCTGTTTTCAGTTTAAACGTACGATAGTTTATGCACGTTAAAGGTTCGTTTAGAACGGTCCAAAAAATAACTTTGAACTACAGTAAGAAACTGACAGATTTCGAGTAATGTTTGGCACGAATTGCAGCACGTTTCTTCTCACGACAGCTATTCCTTGGGGCCGGCTGCTGCAGTTTATTTGCAATCCATTGCTCAATCTAGTACAGTTGCACTTGGCTAGGCAACCTGAAATTGCCAAAATGTAAGCAATGTTAAGCGTCGCTTAACAACAACTGAATGCTCGATGAGAGGGAATAGATATGAAATGATCATATGAGATTTGGCCTGTAACCGGTATGCACCAGGGATAATAAAATACGGTCATTAGTTTGTATATTCGTAACACTCATCTCTCAATTAAACATTCGATGTCTTCGTTATTATGGCACCATTTTTGTCTTCCTGTGGTCACCAATATTTGCATTTCAAAGAAAGCGACAAAACCTTATTCAAACAGATTTTACCATGACCTGCCATGCGAAATCATTTCTGTAAAAGTCTGTAACTTTAGTGACCTTTGCAAAGAAGTTTTAAAAAGTTATTATTATTTTTTTAGTTTGTTCGGGCACAATCCCATTGACCGCACCAGGGGCGAATCCAGGATGTTTTCAAAGGGGGGGAGGGGAGAGGGGCTACCTCCAACCCTTCCCCCCATACCCCCCAATGTTTAAACAGGGCCAAAAAAGATACCTGTGCATGGCGTGGGCGGGCACCAGTTTCCCAATGTTTCTGTGAAAAAAGAGAAAGGAAGAAAGTCAATATCAACGCAATATTTCATCGAATTCTTGTGTGCACTATTTAAGCGAAGTTTTTTATAAGCGTTATGTTGATGGCAGGAATAACATACGTGCTTTGTGTTGCCTTAGCAAACGCTAAAATAATAAAGTGAAACCTTAGAATTGGTTTTGCTAAGAGTACTTTTGAATCTAATAGAACGTACCTGGTAAAAGCGACACCGCTATTCCAACAAATATCAAGCTTAGAATGTTTGGAGGAGAAAGCATTTTCCACAGCATCACCGAGTCGTTTAATGGTCTGAAAGAAATTTCAAAAGAGCCGAATGTTGACCAACAGGCAATAATAGTTGCAACATTACAGTGTGCACGTTTCAGTACTCTATAAAACATTCCATAATTATTTTAAAGAAAATAGTGATTTCGCGAATGCTTACCTGAATCCAGAATACAAGCTAAGCGCCTCCGCGGTGAAACAAATCCCTGAGAGCTCGCTTTCAATCTAATAACACTAGTTGCGTGCCACCTTGTTTTAAACGTCTGCAGTTTTTATCATACAGAGAAAGAGTTTTGTTTTAAGTTCCCTTTAAATTGCTCTCGGACAATTACACAAGCAATTGATTGGACGTCAACTCCCTAATAAGTTGCTACTAAAACGTGATGTATTTACATATGACAAAATTAAAGCAGGTCTTTTTCAACTTTCCTTTGAATGCACTGACTTGAGACTCTGCACCTTTCCTAGAACTATATTAAATTAAGCGAGGCTACCCATGTGAATAAAACTCTGAATTGGGTAAAATTCTGAAGTGCCTGCTGGATTTTGAAGTAACATACAGATCAACAAAACGGAATGACAATTTACGCAATGTTGTCCGTCAGACAAATGCCCTTCAGCAAAAGAAAGGTTTAAATTAGCCAACTAAATCAAACGACCTTAACAATATGCAACGCATTTTTGTTTTCTGTGTTTGTTTGCTTGCTTGCTGTTCATATCGTAGTGTATCTACTAAAAGAAAAGAAAACTTCAGAGAACAAAGTAGGACCTAATAACAATTTAGCGACTTTCTGACCATATGGAGTGATTTCGGTTCATATCAGGACGCAATTGCAACCAACTGAACTATTGTCAACTTTTATTCTTCCTTGGCACAAATTAAAAAAAAGTGTAATACTACTCCCTGGGAGTCCTCCGGTTTGTATTGGGCGCTTAAAAGATATAGCATCGATTACGCGTAAGATTGATACCAGATTTCATTATATAGACAAGAATGTTGTAGTGGAAATTAGACCACTCCTAACGTTAATACAAAACTACATCCGGGACTTGAGTGGCGAATTTTCCATATCCTCACTAGTGAGGATATCGATGACGTCATTGCCCGCTTTTACACAGTTGCCTGTGCAAAAATACACTTCTCTATATAATAAAAAGAAAATTAAACGGCGGCTTGAAGATATGAATTTTATTTGCGAGTGGTAAAATATTGTTTTTTACCACGAGCCAAGTGCCACCGTGTAATATCCTCTGTATAATCATTTCTGCCAGACGAGGTATCTTTCATATGGCCGATGTTTGAAGTTATAGCTGTGGTTACAGGAGGCAACCTTTTTTTATCTAGGTAAATATGAGGTTTACCGGTTTATCATTTCCCGTGTAGCCAATTTTACCTGGCGGGAACAGGTGTTGTAATAACAATACGGCGGCTCTCGCCAAATCAGTGAAATTGGCCAAGTTCGAAGTGTTCTCGCAAAATCTTTAAGTGCACCAAAAATGGACGCATTTTATAATTGTTAACATCTATCCTCTAACTGTATGCAAAGTACAGTCTGTGGCTTTATCATGATGTACAGACAGGCTTTTTCGGGAGTTGTTCACGAGTGTAGGCGAAAAAAGGCTTCAAAGTGTCTTCAAGTAAGGTTTTATAACACACCCATGAACAGAACGTAACAGCTTCTTTCTATTGTCAGCGCGGCGGATAACCAGAATTGGATATCTGGTGACGTCACGAGAAATGGCAATATGGCCGCCGAAGCTAGGCACACTATACAATTCTGAGCTCTTTTTGTGGCCAAAAAGCGGCCTTTTCCCACAAGGCTTTGCACACAATACAATAGAACAATAGAGATTTGTTGGGTGGAGAGGAAAATGGCGTTTTGCGAAGCTTTCACGAGTTGGGAGGCCGAAACCGTGCCATTTTGTGCTTTTTTTGCTCTGTTTTCGACTCGACAGGACACCACATAAATGGAAAAATCAGGTACGTAGCATTTTTTTGTCCTTGGTGAAAAAAATATGTCATTAATGTGTATGAAATTTGCTTTTACATGGTGTTATTTTTGTGTGGGTCCATGACTGCCTCGCTGGGTCCAAGGCTTTTGAAGATGCAATAATGTAGTTCGCCAGATGTGTTTCTCGTTGACCGATCACGCAGACCGTTTTGCGGACCCGATTTCATGCTGTGTTTATTATTACTCCCCTACAGGCAATGGAAAACCACATAGATTTCCTCAAGAAACATTGTAGATTATGTGGTAAAAGTTTAAAAAGGAATGGCAAAGACTACGGAAAGGCATTATTCGAGAAGGTTCTTAGTGAAAAACTTCACGTCAACATAACAAATGATGATAGTGAGGTTCATCCCGAAAAGGTGTGCATGCAAAGCAATGTTGTGTCGGCTAAGTAATGTAAATGATGATGATGAGGCAGTGAAAGGGAATATTTCAATGATTGAAGGGTAAGTGTATTCCACTATTTATTTTGAAGATTTTTCATAAGCTCACACACAAATTACAGACTGTTATTATCGTTATTAATAACAGTCTGTAATTATCGTTATTACACGTTATTGCACAGCTGACCTTAAAACAAGATGTTAGTTTAGTTTACCCCAGAGGGGTGAAAAATTAATTCAGGGTAAAACTTCCTGCCTGGTATTGTTGTGGGCACAGGCTCTGTGGTCGCGATTTTTTGTTGTGTTTTTTGAAAGAGATTGATCGGAGATTGCTTGGCAATAAAATGAAATAAGATAAATGTAATGAAATCAACAGCCATCCCAACCCCTCCCCCAACAGTCCTCTCCTCGCCATAAAGCCAATAAATAACAGCAAAAATCATAGTAATAATTTATACAAAGGAAATAAAAAAGGCGCTCATACAGGTTTGCATGCACACAAGTAATGAGTTTTGACTCATAAATTAAAAGAATATTCGGGGTTCATCTTTCAACAATGCAAGGATTGGAACCAGATTTGTTAAAACTTCAAAGTATCATTTATGTTTGGTCTACTATAGCTATGCCAGGGTAATAATGTGATCTTGTATTGGATTGCAGTTATGAAAAACTGAATTTGTTTTTTTTTTTATTATTAAGAATAATAACTGGAGAACCAACCATAAGCCACGCACCTCTTCGGAACCTGTAATTTTATTGGCTTCCTATATCACGCACCTCTATTGTTTTAAGGGCTAGGGTCATTGTTTTATTGTTTGTTCTTTTGTCTTCTCAGCCAGTCCTGTTAAGCCTTCCGATAGGTGCCTACCGCCTCGAATCAACAGCATCAGCAAAACCCACTACCACACAAAAATGGTCGAGAAACAAACAAGCAGGAGGTGGAGCATTCCAACGTTGCAGCTGGTTATTGCATGTGCAGAAAGGAGAGGGAAACTTTAAAAAAGTGACAAAAATTATTAATACAATAAGGTCAATGGGGTTTTCCATTGATGGCTTTCAAAACATGGAAATAAGGGTAAATAAAAAATTCAGTTTGATACATGAAGCTATGGAAGGGTACAACAACTCTTGGTTGACAATGTTTATCTACTTCACTCAAATCCCCAAATCCTCTTTGGAAACAAATTTTAGAAGCTCTTGTTGAGGCTTGATCAATATATCTGCAAATTTACCAGTGTGTATGGGTCTTGACATTTTGTTTATATATTTCCTATCCTTCAGTTATGTCATCAACTTATTTCAAACACCATAAATATTTATATTATTTATACCGGTACATAAGCAATTTAAAAAATATATCTATCCAAGAGAGATTGCACCTTCAACCAACTGTTAACCCTGGTTTAGTGTTGATTCCGCTTTCGAAAAAAACACAGCCCTGGTCAGCCATATTATTCAGTATTTTTGAAGGATGCACTTCTCATGCTTATGTAATTTGCTTACGAACATATCTTGCTTGTTAAATAATGGGATGGGACTGTTATAAGTGGCTTAACAATAATTTATGTCTGTATTTATGTCTGTAAAGATGATACAATTCAATTCAAAAAAAAAAATTATTCCCAGAAAGGTGTGAATGTTATAGCTCATATTGGTTTTCAGGTTATATATGTTTCAACCTAATTATAAGGACACTACCTTTATAATGTCATAAAATAATATGAATACATTCAAAAGAAATCCAAATAAATTTAAATTATTTCTTGTCAGGTTTCTCATCAGATTGTTGCCAACCTAGGTTGGAAAAGAATTTAATACAACAGATATACTGTAGACATGGTTGGGTGGTAATGTCGAATGTTTTTACAAGATCAATGTATCTTCCCCTAGGCATGCCAATAAACCTCTTTTCACTGGACTTCACTATCTATAGCTGTCCACTGGAATACAGCTATACATGGATAAATTCTGACAGAATTTCACTGTTTGATGGCCATGCAGTGTTAAAGGATAGGAGTAACTTCACAATTATTTTGTTTCTGTAGGTTATGACAAGAAAGCATTAATAGACGAGCAAGGACAAAGAAGTTCTAACATTATCAAATACCGCAATAAAATGACTACTGAATGAGCGATGTTAATTGCTTTAATGAAGTTACTATAACTACTAGACGTTTAGAAACCTTCAGCCTGTTCAGCTTGTACTCAAGATATAAACACTTTTTACCAGCAAAAAAATATACTCCCCATTACACATGTTGAAACATATTTACATTACTGCTTATAAAAGTTCCCAATACTGTGGATTTTATTCTGACATCCAAGTGAATACAATCTATCACTCCGATTCGAGGAAAGGAAAAGTGAATAATTATGTAAATCTTATTTTCACACGAAATTGTCACGAAATTGGGAGGAATGTCTATTATTCTTATTATTAGTCACTCCGCGAACACGTGAAACAATGTCTTCTGAACAACCTGGTACTTGTGATAGTGATGTTGAAACAGTATTCTGGCGAGATGTGATATCGCAAAAGCTTGATCAGCGCAATCAAAGCCGGCGTGCCAATGTTTACGGTATGACATGCATACCGGCTGTAAGCGAGCGTTCACGATGCGTCGGCTGTCCTATGTCAAGGGACGATCCTCGTGTGACAAAAATCGTCGACAGGCTTTTCTATGTCCAGATAATCCAGATTTCACGAACCGATGCAGCCGTCTCTGTCCCCTCAAAAAAATCTTTTCCCGACGCGGACGGCTGTACACAGGCTAACCGAAAATAGGGTTATTACAAGCGATCGACAAATCGAGGACAAAGTTGCAGTGTTTAAATGAATAAAGCAAATCCTAGGCAACCGACTAATGGGTGAATTATACAGAGGCTCCAGAGATCGACAAATTGGGATTCCTTCGACCTACGACATAAGACTTCACCTCGCTCGACTTTCACACTCGCCATTTCACTAGAGCTTAGTCCTTTCGCGGTCTAAACAATGTTTTGATTTTGTGTGAGCCAATCAGATAGCAGGAAATCATATACCCAGTTCTGGTTATCCGCCGCACTGATTGTTAATAACTCAAATTAGGACCAAACTATAAATTAAGTTATCGCAAAAGAAAGATTTACGGTTGATTCTCAACTCGCGCGACAACCTGACTATGAACGTGATGAGATTTCGACTCTTCGAATAGTCGAATATGGCTGTATTCGAACCCAGCAGTTTTTATTTAATTTCTCTCAACCAAGCAAATATTTGATTATATGGTAAGGGGTTTACGGAGGTAGTGGATAAGCACATTAATGCGGTTGGGATTGTTATGAAACAAAGTCGACAGTCATTTTGTTTTATTAACAATGCCAAGAGAAACGAAAAAGAAAAATATCACTGTAACAATGAAGTAGTTTATGGCAGAAATTTTAGTTAATATGAGGATCGCTCTCTGACACATTGTTTTTGAAAGATTCCTGAGCAAGATTCATAGAAATTGAAGTGTCTCATACTACATAAGCGGATTCTGCCTATTTATAAACAGTAACCTCGGACGTATAAGCTAACTCATACTCCCTAGGGGGTTGGGGGGGGAGGGGGGTTGATGGCCCTCCTTGGATTTTTGATGTGTTAAGAGCGGCTATCCGTAACTTTCACCTAGGACCATGCAAGATAGAAAAATCGAAAATTGCCAAACTTTGTCACAATAAAGGTCTTCTCAAACCATTTATAAAAATATAAGTTTCAGTTTATTTCGGTAGATATTTTACCGTTACGACGACTTTATCATTCCGATGGCTCGTGAGCGAGTAAAAACGACTTGAAAGTGTCACTTAAATCAACCGCTCGTCTTGAATTGTGAAGACAGAAATATCAATATCAAAGCCATGTAGTATAAGTAGGATATTCCCTTGTCATGTTTGCTTTGTCAAATTTGAATTCGATCGAGACCAGAATTTTTGAGAGATTTTTAAAATTTAACCGTTTCGAGCGGCATAGTCGCACGCTAAAAAATGGCGAAATTCAGGACCAAAAAAAGCACTCTGGTATATGGCTTTCGCTGCTGAGACTACACTTGTTGGAATAAGCAATCTTTCCTCTACGATTTGATGAAAAAAAATTTTTGGGTAAATGAAATGGTAAATTTTGGGAGCGCTTTATCTACACCCTATTTTCCAGGCGAAGACGACCTTTTGACCTTGACAGACAGGGAAGTAATGACCAGCGTTTTCAAATAACACGCGTTAATTCCATTTTTTAAAGAAACGTTTCACAATGTTTGGTACTTACTAATTAATAGAACCTCAAATAAGGTCATCAGCCGAAAACAGGACATGTTTTCACCAGCAAATACGTTTTTTTGGCCAAGGGAAACTTTGGTTGTTAGTGATTATTGCGGTTTTCAGTGAAATGCGAACTCTGAAATTTAAACCTCGCGCAACGGTTACGTTTTTCGCTGCCGTCAATCAAATTTCCGGTGGCTTCCGATGACTGCCGAGAGTGTAGCGCTCACGTGGCCCAAATGCAAGGAGTGATTTAATATGGCGGACGGGTCGGCCGATGGTTCCTTGGCGTCCTTGGCGTGTTTGCCGATCGAAACACAGTCTGAAGACAGTTTATACGAGGACGTGTCAGTAGAGCTTCCAGACTCGGAAGAAACCCAAATCATAGACAATGAAGAAGACCAGGTTAGGCTATTTTCAATCTCGAACGCAGATTGTTTATTCGGGTTTTTCATGCACGTGGGCGGATTTTGTAAACGTGAGATGTCATCATAATATAGTAAGCGATATTTTCTGTTACTTCCTTTCCAGAGAGAAGTTTCATTGTTCCTTGAAATCAAATCTGGAAAGGTTTGTGGGCCAGAAAGTACGCCGTTTATTCTACCCAAACGATGGACTCTTAAAACCATCCAGAACTGCGTCGAACATTACATAAATAGAAAGAGGGAAGGAAAAGAATCGCGCCGGGTAAAACAGTTGTATTACAAACGAGCAAGAAGTAAAAATATCGTTCGACTTGATAGTGAGAGTGATTTTTCGTCGCTGATAGATGAATACCCTTTGCGGCACCCCACTGGAAAGAAGAAAAACGGAAGATGTATCATGTACTTGGCTGCTGATTTGGAAGACATAAACGGTAAGCGACTAAGCGATACCAGTTTACGTTTGAGGCATGTTTATGTAAAGAGATAGGTAAATTGCATCCCTATTGATAATTCTCTTATTGTATGGAATATTGAAACCCGGGGTAATATTAGTGTGCCACATTAAAACTATGTGGAAGATCCCAACCAGTGCTCGAAATTAGAAAAAAATCCAGAGCACTGCCCAACTGATACGTGACATAATTATGGTACACTAAATGGATTTTCTAAATAAAAAGTACATGTACCGAACCGTTTAGAAATATATAATTATCTGTAAGAATGCTGTGCAGTGGCCCTTTTTAGGCGTCTTTGGCGTGGAAAGGTTAAAAATTACAGTGAGGATCACCTTTCAATTGCATTTACTAATAACAACTTTTTTGGGGGGGGGGCGGGAAGGGGTTGTAGTGATGTAAACTGTTTTGATATCTCATAAGCCTTCCATGTTTCAGTTGGGAGAGCTGCATATTTAAAAAATGGTTATTTTTTCTTCAGATACACCTGCACACACAGTAACCCCTCGCAGGTCTCCTCGTCTAGTTCAAAAAAAGTACGACATTTTTGTCCATCAGATAGAGGAGGGGACAGGTAAAATCTCAAACACTTGCGAAGTTATTCACAATGTGGGAAGAAGTGCAAAGCTGTGTACGATAACAGAGTCTCTGGTGAAAATTGGTAATGACGATGTTGTATATGTTCCAAGGAAAGCAATTTATTGGTTGAGAAAGGGGAACAAACAACCTGTTTTGCTGAAAACAGAAGAAGATTTGGAAACATGCAAGAAGGAATATGGGACAGGATCTATTAGGATAGCTTGCACTGTGGTTAATGTCAGTAATTCCTCTCCAGGTATATGTATGATTTGAATTTTTCAATACATGACAGGTTTTGTGTAAAGAGAAATCAGTCACTGAGAAACAATGAAGTAAATATTGGGCTGGGACAAGCCATCCAAATATTTCCACCTCTTTAGAGGTGTCTGTGTTAATGTCAATTTTGAGAGAGTTTACTGTACACACATCAGGGTCAACAATGTTATTTCATTCAGGCTTAGTCAAAGCAAAGAATTGTCAAACACAAGAATGTTATTTTAGACTATTAAAATGCTATTTAAGTAAAAAAATATTATTTTATGTTAGTTGACAGCAGTAATGCAAACAAGAGAAGAAGAAAACTGGATATGCAACGTGGGGAGAAGACACAGGAGCAAAATGAATTGTGGAACGAAATACATGTAAACTTGGTGCGAGATCTGCGAGAGCAAAGGTTTACTTTGGAGATACGGAGTAAAGCACCTTAAACTTTGGACTGACATGATCATGGATGGTAAATGTTCTGGAGTGGGGGAGGAACCACAGTGGGAGGAACACCTTGAGCAGGTCATCATTCCCCCCAAAAGCAGAAAAAGAAGTGCATCCTCCAGCACTACTACCTCCTCCAGCACCACTAGCCCTGAAGGTGGAAAATCTGACAGAAGCATTATTGAACTGATGATGTTGCAACACCAGCAAAGCATGGAAGCTGAAAGTAGGCGAGCAGAGATGTTTCAGAAAACCCTGCTGACTATGATGTCATCTAATGTTGCTTTATTGCAAAACCAGGTAAACTTTATGTGCTTGTTTTACCCCTTGTCACTGATGTCAGTCCAAACATTATTTTGCATCATTTAGGAGCAAACAAAAGCCAGAATTGATATTACAAAGTACAGAAATGGTTGACACTGTGAAATCATGAGACATACAGTCAAGTTATTTTGTTTTCTTATTTTCAATGGTTCTACTTTTTTATATACTAAAACAGATAGGTAATTGCAACCTAATTCTTGTACAATAAACCCATGTGGAATTTAGGCTTCTGGCTGTTATTAACTTCAATAGACACCTGTTTCCCTTATTGTGAATTATTCAGCTTTCAAATTAGTTTTCCCGATAGTAGGTCTCTTCTATGAGCGTTACAATTTTTGCAATTTCTTTTGTAGCCCTATACAGGAAAGCAGCATAAATTCATCTCCAAGCCAAGCTTTTCTTCATCTCCAAGTGAACCCTTTCAAGGAAAACATCTCAAGAATTTTAATTTAGAAGAGTGTTGTGAATTTTTAACGTCTTTAGGGCTTGGTCACTTAGCTCAAGTATTTCAAACAAATGATGTAGATGGACCCTTACTGTTTGCCCTTTCGCATCCCCACTTTGGGGGTGTTATGCTCAACAGCATGGGCGTCACAGCAACAGAGCAACAGGTGTTGGTTAGTGGCATTCAGAGTTATCTTCATGATTGATGTCACCTATTATTAATGCACTGTTAGCACTAAATGTCATATTTGTTAATCAGTTACTGTTGGACAATTTGTTCATTATTCTGGTGGCCTTCAAAAAAACAACCAAGGCTGATTTCACTCTTTCGTTTATAAATAATATTGATATTGCTGTTATGCCAGAAAGAGGGCAGTTCTGATAAGAAGAGCCACCGGTAATAAGCACTACCACCATGATTGTGTAAACAGTTTGTTTTCTTGGTAGCTGTTGGAAACATTTTCCTATAAGGCCAACCCACCCACCCCCTCATCCCCCTCCAAACCCCCCTGTTGGTTAGTGACATTCAGAGTTATCTTTATAATGTCACCCATTATTAATGCACTGTTAGCACTAAATGGTCACATTTTTTAATCAGTTACTGTTGGACAATTAGTTCATTTTTTGGTGGCCCTCAAAAAAGCAACCCAGGCTGATTTCACTCTTTTGTTTATAAGTTGATATTGCTGTTATTCAAGAAAGAGGGCAGTTCTGATAACAAGAGCTACCGGTAATAAGCACTACCACCATGATTGTGTAAGCAATTTGTTTTCTTGGTAGCTGTTGGAAACATTATCCTATAAGGCCAACCCACCCACCCCCTCATCTCCCTCCAACCCCCCCCCCCCCTGTTGTGTTGTTACTACATTAATCAACTCAGGTTGGATACTTTTGTGACAGTTGTTTACAGGACACAAAACATCTTCATTCAGACTTTGTTTATTGCTGTATTACATGTTTATACAAGGTTGTTAACACTGAACTTTTAAATCGTTTCAATTTTCTGTGCTAGCTAAATGCAGAGAAGCAAATGTGATACTAAGTTTTATTACATGTAGCCACAAAATGCAAAGTACCCTGCACAGCTATCAGATGAAACCTGCAAAAGGAAAAAAGAATGTTGATATTACATAAAAGGCAATAAAATGGTATGTTGAGTCTAAAGGCTTCCATTTTCTGTGTTAAATAATTTTATTTCTAGCAACTTTTTTTCAATGCAATCTGATCAAAACATGCAACTTTTACATTGTAAAGGTGTGGCCAATTCTGAATTGTTTAGTGGGACTTGGGTAGGTGGTGGCATTTGGGATAAGGTGGGGTAGGATGAAGTGGAGTGATAGAAACTTTTTTAAGGCTACCTGTAAAATTGCCACTGAGGTGCATATAATTTTGTTGGATATAAAACTTACAAAATTTGTTTATGAATATTTTTTTAGACAAACAATGAGATTCATAATGATAGGAATTGATCAGGTAATGCTGTGTTTTTTGCAAACAGTGTTACTAGTCTTAACTTATTAAAACAGAGAGCCTGCAAATGGTTAAATTAATTAATAACCTGTTGAAGTGCTATTTCAAAGCATCGTTTGGGATACTTGTCACACACATCGTGATGCCTGCGAAGCCATGACTTCCCATCTCCAAAGCACAATTCAATTGGGTTCATATCAGGAGAGTATGGACTAAATGAGGCAACACAAGAGCAATGGTTGTTGGTAGTTGTGACAAAATTCAGTTCTGATAAGGCCTGTCTTGCTCCAACTAATCCGTTTATAAAATATCAGTGCTGAACATTTTGCATATAATTTATTTTCCTCAGTTATAAGGGGTTTCGTTAAGTTTTGAAGTAGGAAGGTGCCAAAAGGAGAGTAGGCAGGCACAAAAGAATACAATGAAGCAAATTTCTTTATGTTAGATTTGAAAGTAGGTGGGTACTGACTCTTGTGTATCCTGGTACTGGTACCCGGGTCCCGCCTTCTAATAAGAACCCTGAGTTATGCCACTCAATAAATGAAAAGGTGACCACTTTGAAAGAGGGCAACACAATAAACATCTGTACTCAGTAGCTGCATAGCTTTGGGGGATAGTTTCTAGTGGTTCTTTGCTTTGAGCATATGATATCTTTACATTATTTAGACAGTATTTCCATCAGCCTTCAGTCTACTTCACTGGTGGAACATGTGCAAAATAAAATTACTGCTTGTGTGATGTGCATCTTATTCGCATAGCTTTCTGATTTAGTTGGAGGTACTTCTAGTCTAGGGGAAAACAATGAACTCTCTATCCCAGGAGTGGTCAGTATGCAATTTCTCCTCACATTAATACACTACTGTCAACTATACAGGTGAGGAGAATAAAGAATATTATTAACTAGGGGAACTGAAATTGTCTGATGTAACACCTTACTAAATTTCAAAAGCAATGTATTGTAGTCAGTAGGGAGAATTACTTTTCAGTTCATGAGACGACAGTAAGCACTTACGGTAGAAATACAGTCATTCCTCCTTTTTGACGTACAAGTTCGAACACCTGTTCTGAGTGGTGAATGCGGCAGTTGTCCATCACGACGACAGAACACCTTTCCTTGTTAGCAAATGAGCCTACATGTGGCTGCACAAAATGCTCCACTGCATATTCGAACTGTTGTTTATTGTATGCTCCTTCAATAGCATGAGCAGCCTTTACACCATCCACTGTAATGGCACCTAAAACACTGTACCTTGTTCCCCTTGTAAAATTTCCTTTCCGGGACACCCTCATTCCCTTTAGGCCTTGGGCATATTTTCGCTAAATTTAAGTGATGAAAAATTTGTTAATATTTAGCAATTCGACTTATTTTCAGTCAGAGGGCGGGGAGCTGGTGCAAATGGAGGAAAGCCAAATTCTGCTGACCCTCCCCTTTTATGAAGCACATTTTGTTGATGACCCTCTCCCCTCTTACCCACTCACTCCTTCCTAAAATGCATGCGTAAAATTATATGCTCCCCCGCCCCCACTTTCTTTTCTCTGGATAAAAATCACCCCTCCCCCCCCCCCCCCCATTTGCACCAGCCCTTCCCACCCTCTCGGAGTATAAACTAAGCAACTGTACTTTCGGCATTAGAGAATTTTTGTACGCAGGGCTACTCTTATACCTGGAACGTTCTATCGTCTTTTGAAGAATAACAATTTATGCTTGTCGAACTGGGCCATGTAGCGTCGAAAATTTGCTCGTCGTCTTTCATCTCGCTCTTTTGCAATCAACTGCAGCTAAGACAACGAATACACATATTACCAACATGTAAGTACAACTGGTGTTTACATCAGTGTATAAATACCGGTATATAAGAACTAGCTGATGAAATTCAACAAAAGATCTGCCGAATTGCTTTTGATATATATGTAAGCAAAAAGGAAAGCTTATAAATAAAAAAATGCAGGACAAATCAACGTTCGGCGCCGTTTATATTTGGGTCTTCACACAAGGCTTTCTCAATATTTTCACGGTAATAGGAAAATAAATTTTGTAATGACGAACGTTCAAATTTATTCTGCAGGAAACAAAGTGCTACAATAATCCTCGCAAAGCATTTTTTCACCTGGATTCGCCTAGAAAGTACGGATAAGAAACGAGATTTATACTCCAATTAAGTGGGGATAAAAGTAGCTTATTACTAACCTTTTTAACAGAAAGACCAATTCTACGCAAGCAGCGGCTCAGCGTTGGAATCGAATATGTTTCTCCAGTGCGGAAATAGATCCAATCGCGAAGTTCGTCCAAATACAACTCGGGGTATTGGTCGATAATAGAGCGAATGAGCAAAATAGCTCTCCCTGTGTACATAAAATTATGAAAAACAATCCTCTGTGAACGTAGTTTTAGACAGAAAGTGTGATGCCGGATAACAATCTACAATACAACGTAATTACAGTTCATCTAAGCGATTCAAGCTTACCATCAATCAATCGCGCCTTTTTCCTGCGATTCAGCGAGTAGTCCACTCCTTTGGTCTCCGCGTAAAGTTTTAGCACCTTGTGGACAAATGTTTTTCCCACTTTCAACAAGCGAACTATTTCCCGTGGAGGAAGATGATGATTCACATACAAAAATATCACTCTCCACCGCAATGAAGTTCCATATTTGCGAGCCATATTTACGTTTGAAAATGGGCGCGCTTTTCCAATCGCTGTCGGCAGTCATCGGAAGCCACCGGAAATTTGATTGACGGCAGCGAAAAACGTAACCGTCGCGTGAGGTTTAAATTTCAGAGTTCGCATTTCACTGAAAAACGCAATAACATCGGCAAATTTGCATAAATTTGAAACATTTGTTTTTCACAAGAAACTCGTTTTACCTTCCTTGTTTCTAGAGTTAAAGTAATAACGAAAACCAGTAAATCATTACCTAACTATCTATGTAGCAAATCGTACCTTAATAACCATTTTCTGTGAAGAAACATAGGCGTACGGGCCGGGGGGGCGGGGGGGGGCTGCAGCCCCCCCCAGTTGCGAAAACTTTCGGGCAAAACGCTTGTGATTCGGGCAAAAGCACTTGGGATAAAATATTTATTGAATAAATATTTATTTATCTACTTATTTTATACATTGATTAAAATATGTATCTATTTATTGAGTCCGGCTTCTACAACACGACCAAACGGTCCATCTTGAAACGTTTGAATGGCTTTGCTGCTGATCTGCCGATCGCTAGCAGCTTGGCATTTGCTCCAGTTCGCGCCAACGTTCGCGCCAATTCACATAAGGCGGGAGAACGCGTACGCTTTGTGAATCGCGTGCTGCTCACATGTAGTTGAGTTTCGGTTGAGGCCTTCGTGGAGTCAAAGTAAACGTTGTTTAATAAGAAAAAAAGTTCAAATTCAAGATCAAGAAAAGAGTTCAAGTTCAAGATCAAGTAGAAAGTGCCTTAAGGTCAAGCGGTCGACAAGACGAAAGGTAAATAATTGGTAATTAAGTCAAGGCATTTTGTCGGCTTGTACTAACTACCAAGGCGTGGAGATAAAGATTTGCAAAAATAGCTCTTCGGGTTTTTGCCCGAGTGTTTTTATTTTTTTCTTTGGTGTAATCTTAATTAAACGGGTTTATCTTAAGCGTTAAACCTGGTCGAACTGTCCGTCATTGTCAAGCTAGGTGAAAAATTTTGGAAAACTCTCCAAATTTGCGTGAATGGAGATTAAAAGCAACAACGTGAGCGCGTTGCAAATTTGAGAGTTGATTTTAGATTAGAAGAAACGCTTATTCCAATTTCACCAAAACGGCATAAGTTGGGTGTTTTTGTTCGATTTTGGTGGGGTGCACTTTAGCGTGTTAAAAGGCGAAATTACTTCTCATTCAGTGAAAGCTTATATATTTTTGGACCGCTGCATAAATGATCTATTATGTATAGCAAAATGCCGGCCACGTGTGCAAAAGCTGTGTTCTATCTTAGTTTTATCGTGTACAGTCCCGTGCGATTTGCATTAGAAATACATGAAAAATTTTTGGCAAAAAGAAATCCTTGAATCAAAACTTATAATCTTGAATTTTTAAAAAACATTACTAATCAGTACGTATAAAAACATCACACTGCACTATGCTCCGCAACTTAGTTTTATTTTGGAATGCGTTACGGTCTTTTTGTCACGCTTGGAATGGTAAGAACAGCATCCGATGCTTCAACTTCATAATTTAAAGCGATTTATTCAGAAAGTAAACGGATACCTTAAAGTACTCTATTCAACGTCCCATTTTTAGACTGCAGATCGAGAGGTAGAGGTGAACCTTGAATTATGACGGATCAAGAGCCTGATAGAGGAAAAAGAAAACGCCCTTATCGCCAGCGCGTTATTTGTGGTGTATGTAAGAAGGAACTCGATTCCGATTATGAAGATAATCATGCCAAAACTGTGCACAAAGGACAGAAAGTTGCTTTCGCTATGGTACGTGAGCGTAATCAGAGTCAGCTTGCTTTTTTCACCAAGAGCTCCGCGGAGTCGCGGCCGTCACACAAGCTCTTCAGATCAGACAACCAGACTGACGCACATGACCAAGATAACACTGGCTCCTGTTCCAATGTACAAACTGATGGCATTGAAAGAGTTGAAATCTCGCCTGTGTCGGTGGTTCTGGAACTGCAGGATGACCAAGATGAACACGTCCCTATTCAGGAAGCTACTGAAGAACCTCAACCATTCTCGCCTCAAACCGTGGAAGTAGTGATGGAGCCTGAAGTAGAGATGACTGTGCCGTTACAAAGAGATGATAACGCAGTACGTGAATCAGGGCTGGCCACAAGTGAGGGGCCGCAGCAACCGACTCTCCGCGAATATAACCCACAAAGATTTGGGAATGAAACATTCACCAGAGATTTCCAGCCAAAGTGGTTCAAACAATATCCTTGGTTAAATTACTCAGTAGATGGAAAGGTTGCAACTTGCTATGCGTGTTCCACGTTTTTAAAGGATAACGCTTTCACGTTTTCCAATTGGAAGAAACCTGAGCGCCTTACAAAACACCATCAAAGTGACGCGCACTCTCTGGCGATGACAAAGTGGTTGGAATACCGCCAGATGGAGAGGAAATCCTCTTCTATCATCAGCATCATTGATGATGGTCATCGTAAGTACGTCCAACGCAACCGCGAGTTTTTACGTGTGATCATCGAATGTCTTTTTTACACTGCCCAACAAAACATCGCTCAAAGAGGTCACAAGGAGGACCGATCGAATCTCGGACAAAGATCAGATGTCAACAGGGGTAATTTTCTAGAGCTTTTGCACCTTCGGTGTAAAGACATTCCTTGGTTGGAACAGACATTGAACACTCAGTTACAAAACCACGCTCAGTGGTCCTCGCCATCCATCCAGAATGAGCTGCTGGAAATTTTTGCTGACCTCATAATTGAACTTATCTGTAAGGATGTAAGAGATAGCGGCTGGTATGGGATCATAATTGATGAAACGTCCGATTTAAGCCGAGCCGAGCAAGTGTCCTTTTGTCTCAGCTGCATAGCGAATGGCAGTAAGAAAGAAGCATTTGTTGGATTTCATGCGACGAAAACAACAGACGGTGAAACTCTTTACCAACTAGTCAAAGAAGTTATCAACAAGCTGCAGTTAGAGCTCCAGAATATCGTGGGTGAGTGCTTTGACGGCGCAAGTAACATGAGTATGTGAGTAAGGGACTCAGTGCGCGAATGAAAGAATGCTCTCCCCTCGCGATTTATGTACACTGCTATGGCCACTTGTTAAATTTGGCACTGCAAGACACCACGACAACAGTGGAACCATTGCGAAATACTCTGGGCACAATTCAGAGCCTGTACAATTTTCTAGAGGCTAGTCCAAAGCGACACGCTTTGTTTGGAGACATTGAGACTGAAGAAGGTAGTCTGCTTAAGACATTGAAGTCTCAAAGTGTAACAAGATGGGCATGTCGGTGGGAAGCGGTGAAAGCCGTCGACCAGCAGCTCGAGCGAATAGTGAAGGCATTGTTAGTATTATCCACCGACGAGGACACTAAAACATACTCAGAAAGTCGCTCCCTTCTGCATGGAATCTGTGATTTCCAGTTTGTCCTCGGTCTGCGTGTTTTGAAGATTATTTTATCTAATACAAGCAGCCTGAGTGCTTACCTTCAGGGAAAAACTATGGATGTTATCACGGCGAGGCGGAATGCCAATTTGACTTTGGCGACTCTACGAAGCTGCCGAAATGAGGAGAGTTTCACCTCAGAGTGGAAACTGTGTGAATTCATCAGTATTAAGATGAAATCGTGGATTTCTGACTCGGAGTTTTCATTCCGCGATGCTCGTGTGCCGCGACGACAACCCTCAACTCGCTTACAAGCTTTAGTCGGGGAAACCGTGCAAAACGTCAATGCAGCGCCTCCACCATCAAAACCAGAGGACTACCATCGTGTGAACACCTTTTACACCTCTCTGGATAAGGTACTGGCAGAAATTGAAACTCGATTCAGTGGCAATGATCAAGATGTTCTTTGTGCGTTAGGTGACATCACCCTAAGTGATTCGCCCACCAGTGCTAGCTTCGACCGGGTTGCCAGGTACTATAACCTCGACAGGGAGCTACTCCAGGCAGACCAACGCCTGTTCTGTCAGTTTAAGGCAGCACACGTGGGGAAATCGATAAAAACACCTGCAGAAGTCATCGAAGTGGTGAACGCAAACAGGCTGTATGAAATGACCCCAGAATTTTCAAAGGTCGCGTCCATTCTGGCCGTCATCCCCGCAACGTCCTGCTCAGCGGAGCGCTCATTCAGCGGACTCCGACGCTTGAAGACCTACCTTCGGAGCACGATGGGTCAAAATAGGCTGAACAGCCTCGCTATCGTGTGCATTGAGCGCTCTTATGGGAACAAAGTTATTGTTCACAGTATGGACAAGATTATTAACACTTTCGGACAGCGCCACGGAAGGAAAAACTTTTTCTTTTAATAACTTTTTAATTTTAACAAGATTGATGGCATGAGTAGACTTGTCAATAGAGTTCATAGAGTATGCGAGGTTTGAAAACAACTGTTTTTGGAGTTATAACAGTTTCAGTAGACGTGAGAATTGTGAACGATTTTGTTTTTCTTGCAATTTAAGTTCGTTTATATCCAAATTTCAACGCTTACACATTCGGGCATTGTGTAATTTTTTCGGGCAAGAAGATCACCGCCCCCCCAAGTCCGAATGTGCCCGTACGCCTATGTGAAGAAATGACGAGATTTCTACTAGCCGCCCATGACAACTGATGACAACCGTCGAACATTTTTGGGTAAGTGATGGCTATACTGTCACGCAATACACAGTGGTGTTAGATTACAAAACCACAGGGCCAGGCAAATGCAAACAGTTGTCAGCAGAGAATCTCCAATGCACAGGAATGGACGAGAAACAAAAGAGATGTCTAAAACTTTGCTGCTAGTGCAATGAATTGTTTTAAAATTCAAACCAGTCTTTATAGCATTAGTACTGTAGAATGTAAAATTATCTCAAAGTTCTTAACCAAAGAAAAATAAGAGCCAAATAAAGTTACCGGTCATTATACCTGAAGTTGCGAAATACTTCCACAATCCTGATGTAACAAACATGCCTCGTGTCAAAAAATCCCGACACAAATCTTGCACGTGGGTTGAGCTGTTTGGAACGCCACCAGTCTGTCAAACCTCATAAACTACCATGGCTTTGTGTGGGTATTCGGAAATAGTTGGAGGAAGTTGTGGGGCTAGTTCAGACAACCCAGCGAATGTCCAGTATGTTACTTACTTCTTATTAACTGAGCGCGAGGGCCGTACTGGGAGAATATTGCCCAACGTCGTACAAGAACGACTGAGGACAATATTCTCCTAGTGCGGTCCCGAGCTAGCGAGAGTTAATAACAGGGTGGTAACGAGGTATGTTTTTTCATCGCTGATCTCATTTTTGTACGCAAATTTCTGTTCCTTGATTCCAAAAGCGTGACCAATTTTCGTCCCTGATCCCACAAATATGGTACAGCCTGATCCTGATCCCTATAGGAAACTGCTGATCCCGATCCCATGGTCTGTGATTCCTGATCGCAGGGCTGTAGTCCTAGATCCCACCCTTCTGATCCCCGATCCCACCCCTTTGATCCCTGAGCCCACATACCTCGTTACGACCCTGTAATAAGACGTTTATTATATGGCTATGCCTAACACTTTATTACTTGAAAAGTGAGCCGTGGCGGATTGGGATGAATGAAACAGTTTACCGGAAAGCATACAAAACTCAGCGGTTTTATTCCACACAAGAAATTTAAAGCGCACCCGGGGGATGGGGGGTACTCCCTTAAATAAGCTCTATAGGTATGTGCGACGCCAAAGGGCATGGTTTTTGAGCCTTTTTGGTCTGAAATAGGATATCGATTTTGACCATTTTGGTCTGAAATAGGGTGAAGTTTGTGCCCGGGGGGTTACTCCCTTATATAAGCTATACTGGTATGTGTGGCGCCAAAGGGTATGGTTTTTGAGCCTTTATGGTCTGAAATAGGGTATAGATTTTGACCATTTTGGTCTGAAATAGTGTGAGGTTTGTGCACTCTGATATGGGATCTGGTAAGGTTCTTACAAGGAGCTATCTTTTTATTAATTTTCTTCTCCAAAGAACTGAGTTTTGATTAACATTGGGAATTTGAAGCCCTTCTCAACTGTTTACGCAAGCGAAATAGGGTTAGGGTCTCGTCTGAAATAGGGTATCAAATCTTAAGTCAGGTCTGAAATCGGGTAGGGAAAATCACATATCTTGGTCTGAACTAAGGTAAGGGTTTCCAGAAGCGCGCCGCACACCGCCACCCAAATCCTCGGGAAGTACCCCCCGGGGGTATCGCACAAGAAAAAGTAAAAACTTTCAAAGAAACTGTCTCTTTTCATTTAGCTTCAAATCATTCCAACTATTTGAATCAAATGTACTTTTACAATTTCTATATTTCCACTTTACTAGTTGGGCATTAACATCGCTCATAATGCCCTTGGGCATTACGGGAAAATCTGGCCCCGAGTATTGGCCAATCACAGCGTGCGTTATATATTTACAAGCTCTAGCCATATAATAAAATTGGGGAATGCAATAAAAACATCAAAGGACATCTGAGAAGTTACAAGGTGTCGGATGCCTCACTAGATTCAGAAGCAAAGCTTTTGCTGGCAAGAGCAGGTAGCTGTACTGTTGAAAAATTTGGGTACTTATTGCTGTAGACTGCAAAATACTTTTTGCTGTTCGCTCTCTTTCCCTGCCTCAAAATAAGAAAAGAAAAGACAAGAAAAAGAAAACTCGCGGGGGCACGAACTTCCGAAAAAGGTTAACTCGCTTGGTGCGAAGCGCCGAAAGCGTGGATTTTCCCGCGCGAGCTACACACGTCCCGCGCGTTCGTATGATGCACCAAGAAATATGTTATGTTTTGCGCTCGGTCTTTAGCTTGGATACAACTGTACATGCTGCCACCAGGAGTTGTAAAATCTTGCCTAAAGGCCAAACAACACGGAAAACATTCGTGCAACTATTCGTGCAACGATGTTGCGCTTATTATCACCTCCCCGTCGCGTGTTCAGGTTGCAGAAAGTTAGTTGCTTCTACTTTTCGAAAAATAAAGATTTGTTGCGTGTATAGGTGAGAACACTCTCAACTTGTAACGCATCCTTGTTGCGCAACACGTTGCACGAAAATCTTGCCGGTATTACTGAAGCGAAATAATGAAATTACTCATGGTATCCACATTTGTTATCACCTGGGACGCAACACCCCTCTCTCAATCTTGGGGTACATCCATAGATAAGTGAGGGGTAAACGAAGTTCTGCACTGCCCAAATTAAAAATTCTGTTAAGATACCCGCCTCTTACAATGAGACATATTTGGCAGCTAGGGTGGGTGAATACTTCCACGGAAAACTCAGTGTACCTTGGCAGAGATTCTGACGTTTGATGATACTCGGAACTGTTTTTTTTTCTTCTAATTTTTAAAGGAATTTTTGAATTCAATGAAGTTCGTTTGGGTTTAACAATATGCCCGCGACACCGGGAAAGGCTTAGAATCCGCTGGAGATCCTACAAGAAAAACTGCAGCTGTCCAAGTGAAGTGTCCGTTAAATATTTAGGTCCAATTTGCAGCAAATTATGTGGTAGGCCAGATAGTAGAGAATTACAGTAATCGATCCGAGAAGTTGCAAAGGTGTGTGTTAGTATTTCGCAGTTTTTGTGTGATAGGAACTTTCTGGTAGTAACTAGATTACGTAGATGATAGAAAGCTGTTTTGTACAGTTAGTTCACTTGCTTGTTTATAGAAAGGGCACTTTCAAACCATACGCCAGTGTTCTTGGCTGACTATTTATGTAGCAGCCTTTTATATATATGTAGTCGTCGGCAGTATCGTGGAAGCCATTGAAGCACATCCGCAAGATAGTTTTTCATTACCTAGGGTGGACCGGAATATCTACGTTTGTTTATCAAGAAATGTTTTTAGGGCAAGGGGCGCCCAGCATACCCCAATGATTGATATTTTTTCTGCTTAGAATGGTTAAAAGTAAAACCATCAGCATTAAATTTATCACAGGCACTTCTATTTAGAAAAAGTGGCAACCAAAAAAAAAAAAAACTCAAACAAACAAAAAAACAAGTCATGCCCAGAGAATGTAGCCGACAACATTCCAGGAGACAAGAGCAGGAAAAAACATCGGACAGATTCTGCCGCAGGCTAGCAATAAAAAAAATTTGAATCCAGGCATTTTATCTTATAAGGTCCTTTTAACATGTCCGATGATCAATCCCGTCGCTTTTATATGCCCTTCCCCTCATCCCCTCCCCTCTCCAGCTCTATGCTTTGCAAGTTGTTGAATACTTTCAATAGCATCTGAGCCTTTTCTGCTGCCTTGTCTTTCTGTGAACTGCCCACACTTTTAAATTGAGGATCGTACGTGTGGTTCCAAAATAACACGGTAAAAGCCAGGATGGGACCTCTCTGGTTTGTAATTTAAGACCAGTGTATATTACGTGACAGCAACGTTTTCGCGACCACCCAAAAATGTTCGACGGTTGTCTCGCGCGGCCAGAAGAAATCTCGACGTTTCTTCATCAGAAAAGAGTCATTAAGGTAAGATTTGCTTTATAAATAGTTTGGTCACACTTTATTGGTCTTCTTTACCATTGTTTTGGAAAAAAACTGAAGGCAGAAAACCGACTTTGTTGTGAAGGAAAAATGTTTCAAATTTATGCAAATTTGCCGATGTTAATCACCAACAACCAAAGTTTGCCTTTGCCAAAAAAACGTATTTGCGACCGAAAACCTGTTCTGTTTTCGGCTGATAACTTTATTTGAGGTTCTATTAATTAGTAAGTACCAAACATTGTGAAACTTTTCTTTAAAAATGGAATTAGCGCGTGTTATTCGAAAACGCTGGTCATTACTTCCCCGCTTGTGAAGGTCAAAAGGTCGTCTTCGCTTGCAAAAAAGGGTGTACATAAAGCGCTCCCAAAATTTACTATTTCATTTACCCAAAAATTTTTTTTCATCAAATCGTAGAGGAAAGATTGCTTATTCCAACAAGTGTAGTCTCAGCAGCGAAAGCCATATACCAGAGTGCTTTTTTTGGTCCTGAATTTCGCCATTTTTTAGCGTGCGACTATGCCGCTCGAAACGATTAAATTTTAAAAATCTGTTAAAAATTCTGGTTTCCATCGATTTCAAATTTGACAAAGCAAACATGACAAGGGAATATCCTACTTATACTACATGGCTTTGATATTGTTATTCCTGTCTTCACAATTCAAGACGAGTGGTTGATTTAAGTGACACTTTCAAGTCGTTTTTACTCGCTCACGAGCCATCGGAATGATAAAGTCGTCGTAACGGTAAAATATTTACTGGAATAAACTAAAACTTATATTTTTATAAATGGTTTGGGAAGACCTTTATTGTGACAAAGTTTGGCAATTTTCGATTTTTCTATCTTGCATGGTCCTAGGTGAAAGTTACGGATAGCCGCTCTTAAATATTTCGAAAAGATTTTGCCTTTTGGTGGATAGCCTGTGATGTACTCTACAAGATTAGATAAATATTTTAGGTTGTAGCGCTGCAGGGGGCTGTCACATTATCCAAAATGACGGCCAAGATGGCAGCCGTCTTGACTTTCCTCAAAATTAGAAATTGTCCAAAAACGGTAGGAATTGAGCATTGTTTCATGGTAGACATAACAAATATGATATAATTATAAACTTTGCTGCTTTCTTTTTTCACTGAAAAAAGGTAAATAAAGGAATTTGCACTCAAAGAGGGTTTGGCCTCATATAACCATTGTGACCATAGCAACCGATTTTCGCGAAACTTTGCCAGAGTGTTTCTAATGGGCATGCGTACAGCTTATTTTTGTGCGCCCGAGGATGAAAGTATTGCCCAGCACCAAAAATTAAATGTAATAACACAGTGTAAGTGGATTATATCTATTTACATTTAAAAAAATGATTGTTCCGGTGCAAGACAATACAAAGAATTGCTTTTTCCATTGAACTGACCTGGAGAGATTTTTTGCTGAGACTGATTTGTTAGGGTCAATAATTCAACGCCAAGCTACTGAACACCACCTTCTTGTGACATTAACTATTACGTTGTACAAGCTGGATATGTAGGTAAAATTACTGAAAGCTACTAAGTATTCATGCCCTATGGTACTGTTCCTTTGTTCAATATTGTACGCAACCAATACTTAATAATGTAAGCACTGACAGTTCAGAGTAAAGGGGTCAATTAACCGGTTTCGATAGCGTCTTTGCTGTCAGCCGAGGGATCATTTCCCGCAGCTGCTTCTTCAGATTCTTGATCTCCGCTGTCAGACTCCTCTTCATACATGACAACGTCCTCTGCTGCGTCATTCATCATCATCATCACTGATATGCAACATGCCAAGTTACACTGAGGACGGCGCCTCAATGCTTGAAGCACAGACACCCCGGCTACAAAATAGCGTACTGAAAATAAATTGTAATAACAGCGTTGGATTATATCTCATTGATCCGTTTAACAAAATAATAGATTTCATGTTGCCATGCGTCTGTTCAGTAATAGATCACAGATGACGTCAAAATGTGGTAACAAGGTAACAACGGTAAGGTGGCACACGAGCCGTTAGGCAAGTTTGTCACTGATGTTCTTACCACATTTTGACGTCTTCTGTAATCTATATATTACTGAAAAGACGCACGGGAACATGAAATCTATTTGTTTTATATAATGAAGAGACAAAATGATGCCAATGGTGACGTCATCTATGCGTGTGTCCTCTAATAGATCATCTGATAGCCAAGAACCAGTAAAAACGCACGTATACTTCAGCATATTATATATAGAGGATATTACACGGCGGCGCGAAGGTATGAATTTTATTTTCGAGTGGTAAACACAATATTTTACGAACTAGCGCAGCGAGTGAGTAAATTATTGTTTTCTACCACGAGAAAATAAAATTCATATCTTCAAGTCGCCGTGTAATTTTCTTTTCATTATATAGGCAAGAGTATTTTCGCACAAACAACAGTTTCAAAGCGGGAAATGACATCATCGATATCCTCACTAGTGAGGATACGGAAAATACGCCACTCGAGTCCCGGATGTAGTATCGTATGAACTTTTTGAGTGGTCTATTTTTCACTAAAACACTGTTGTCTGTGTAATAAAATACATTATGTGAGTTGCTCAGATTAAAAACAGTATACGAGTTTCTTTAAAACGAGCCGTATTAATTTTGCTGGTCCATTTTATCTTGAAACCATTTCTTTGCTCTGTCTCTAACAGTGACATTTTGATCCAAAGTATTTCACAAGACTGTTAGAAACCGAAAAATGCGCTCACTCGGGATCCAACAGTGTATAATACGTTGCCATATTTAGCGGATAAAAGAACCTTGGTCCAGTGTATTGTTTTCTTATACTTGTATAAGTCAAGTGCGAGATGCACTCTGCCTCATCTTTTTGCCACTCTATACGAACTTTTCACGAGTTCTTGAAAATTCCCAGGTGGTGATATGAAATTCAACAATTTATTCTACTGCATTTTCTGTATTCCCATACCTGTGTTCACGTAGCACCTACCTGCTACCATTCCTGTTACCAACAGGTTTACAAAAATGAGGAGCACAGAGATGCCTGTCGACTCGATTTCTGTTTTCACTTCCGAGGATACGGGATTCCTCAGGTATTTTCAGCAGTATGCCCAAGTTCATATTAGTACTGGTAGCCACAAGTGACATCAGTTGAAGCCAGTGTTCAAATCGGTCACTGATTGGTTGGTAAGCGGCAAATAGCACTGTATAGAGGCCTGAAGTTATGGCTGCCACTCCGAGGCTGGTGCGACTTTTGCCGCCAATCAAAACCAGAAGAGAAGTAACGACGACTTTTCGTACAAGCTCTAGGAGCTCCCAAAACCAACATTCCGCTGAGTAATTTTCATACAGAAAGCTCAATCCACGCGCAACCTCATTTATCCCCTCGCCGCTGTTTTGATCATTATGTTTACGGTTCATATGCATGTTCTTCCACAGGAGGAAGACTGTTACAATCGGAAACGACACTACGAACGATAGCAGGATGTACGCGAGTGTGACAAACTTGTCGTGCGAGTCCGTGTAGCATTCCAAGTTAAAATCAGACCTAAGGTACGACCGACAAGTGTTGTCGTGGCTATCAACACAGATTTTCTGGCAGGATGAAGGCAACATCTGGAAAACTTGAGCAGCGATTTCAGGATATAAAATAAACAACATCAAGAAAGCGTATCGAATGCAGTTTTCTTTTGTCTCAGAAAGCTTCTGATTCAATACCTCAAGATTAACCGTTTCATTTTTTAAGGCGAAGATTCCGAACGTAGTAAAAGGTAATTGAAGCTACAACAGCAAAACAACAAAGCGCCACAGAGAAAAGAAAAGAGGTGTATGCGGTCACTTCTAGCGTGTCTGTAAAACAGTTCAATGGGGCAATCTGAAGCAAATTAAGCTGAAGAGACTTAGTAAACGTACCGACCTGCAGCAAAAGCTGTGGCCATTCAACGTAGGAAAAGGCATCAAGAGTCCCTGTCGTTACTTGATAAAAACCAATAAAGATCTTGAACCTCGCAAGAACTAGGTCAGTTACAGAACGTCCGGATGAGTTACGCATCTTTTTGCCAATTATGAGGGGAACCATAATCATGGACAGCAAAACTACAGCTAAAATAATCTGTCCGATCAGCCAACGAAGTCCTGGGCACTTCTGGCACCTCGATACCATTTGGTAGTACCCTTTGCTACACACAGTACACAAGGGTCCTTCGTAGCCCTTGGAGCATAAGGAGAGCATTCCACCTTGGCATGATGACGTCACAGGACATGCATACACTTTGGGAAAGGAAAGCTTGAATTGGGTGTGATTGGTGTCATAAGATGCATTTTGTACTTGAAGTTCCTTTGCAAATTTCTCGTAAAGTGTCCTAACTTCGGCAGACTCCCATTGCCAGAAAAATCCTTTATTAAGAGTCACTGTCTCGTTTTTACAAGTTAATCCTACCGAGGGGCATTGCCTGCATGGTCCAAAACGATCAAGACGATAAAAGTTATCCATACAGGGACATGCTCTGAAGTTTGCAAAGGCATCGTACCGAGTGCCTAGAAACAAAAAGTGTAAAATGATATGTCAGACCTGTGTACTAGAATGACCAGTAGTTATCTTCGGTTTCCGTACTATAGCTAGACATGCTAGACTTGTTCCTTCCCCAGTCTAGAAGGTATGTAAGTCCAACATTCTTTAACCTCAAAGTCACAATAAGTATTCATTTTCAAACATTTTCCCGTTATATTAGCCGTGGTTACATCAGGCAACTTTACGTAGGTAAATATGAGGTTTCCCTAGAGAAAGTCGCATTTTTCCGTGTAACCGATTCAGTCCCTCAGGAAAATTTACCTAGTTAAATTTTCGTGGTAAAATGACTGAGAACAATAAAAGCTGCCCCAAGCAAAACCCTATTTGGATTGAAGGGACTTTTGGTTTCCCCAGGTAAACCTACAAATTATCATGAGAAGCTGAGTTTTGGACACTGCGCATGCAGTGCGTGATCATGATGCGCTACATGACCTGAATTTCCAAGCGGCGTCTCCGTGTGGAAGATTGAAGGTGCCTCCTTCTCGAGCAATGTTGTGAGTGTTGAATTTTAATGGAATGCCGAGTCTCACAATATATTCTACTTTATTCGTATCGAAAATTTTTCTACGTCTCGGGAAATGCAAAAGATCAAGGATTTAACAGCATATCTGTTGGAGTGAGTTTCTCGTCTTCTCCTTCAGCTTATAAAGAAAAACATGTCTCGATCGGCCCTGGTTTTCTCCCGCTAAACTTACCCAGCCAGAAAATTTACTCCCTTGAATTCCATGGGTACATGTAACCTTAAACTGGGAAACTTATGTATCCTAGGATGCTGTAACCTCGGCTATAATGTAATACTACTTTGCAAGCAGCACATTTCTTTTTCTTCTAAATGAGAGACCCAAAAAATTGTTACAAATTGAAAGCAGTCATTTAAACGTTATTTTGAAAAAGGGACTTTGCATTCACGAGTTTTAATACTAGCTTAACGCTAAATCCTTTCATGCTGCATTTAATCTTGGAGTAGCAGCTATGAATGTTTGTCTCCACGATTAACCAAACCGGTAAAGACGATTTCCGAGAACTTTTGAGACATTGGGCATTTCTTTTTTTTTCCTTATTTTTTTCGGTGAAACGCACATAATTTTCAATAAAAAGCAGCGAAGTGTTTTAAATTATGTCATATTCTACATGTCCAGCATAAAAAATTTTCAAGTTCGGACATGTTTTGATTATTTCTCATTTTGGGTGAAATCCCTGGCCGACATCTTGGATGACGTCACTGGCCCCCGGCGGCACCACGACCCATAATATATATCTCATGATCTCATGTTGTAGAGCACATCACAGGCTAATATTAAAGGTAACATCGTTTCGGAATATTGAAACGCAACAAAAACTCAGGGGAGGGGTCCCATCAACTTCCCTTCCCCCCTTACTTTATTTGTACGTCCGAGGGCTAAAATAGTTGATACTAGCCCCTATTTACATATAAACATGTAGATGACTTCTAGGAAACAGAAAATTTATTTTATTACCTTGCGGACAGGACGTGCATTCGGTGATTGATTTTCCTGGAGCTGCACCTGGATGAACGTACCGTCCCGGTGGACATAGCTTGCAACCCAAGCCATAAGCATTTTCCTCACCGGTGTAACCCATCACATCTTGGTAGAACCCACCTGTTAACAAAGAAAAAGGTAAAATAAAATTAATAATAATAACAGTAACCCTCGGAGCAAGGACGAGAGCCAACAACAAAACTGGGTTACGATAAGTAACCCAAATGTCATTTCCTAAGGAGCTGGCATGAGCCGGTTCATGTTTTTCACAAACACTGTGGTAAATCTATATGTGCTTATCTGATCTTTTATCTGCAGTCATTTCGAGCATTAGAGAAGTTTTTCGTATTCGGAGGGAGAACAGAAGAGTCATGAAAAATAACAGCCACGGCTCCTATTATGAAGCAACTCGCTTCAAGGGCCATCTAATGACCAATCGTCAGGATGAGAGGCAGACATACGTTCGGTCTGTGATTCCTTTCCGGAGGACAAAGCAGCGTTCCCTAAATTAGGGCAGATATCAGCATGGCACCTTCACAAGTGTAAATACTTTTAAACTCCCCACAGCATGCCCACTAATTCTCCATCGCCAAATGTAGAATTTGGACTAAAATAGCTGGCGATTAGCCATCTATAGTGTAGGGAATGTAAAGTCTTTGAAGCAGATCGGCCTCAGGAGCAGCCAGAATACCAACAGATATAAGCTGGCGACGGTGAACGGCAGTCCCAGCTGAAGCGAGGACATCAAGACTTTCACTTTGTACATCAACCGGGAAATGGAGGCACAACTTCGAAATATCTCTCATTATTTTGTAATGTTTAATGTTTATTTTGAGGGCCATATGTTAGAAAACTGTAAAAGGTTAATATGTTCACCCTCGTTAAATAAAGTGTATTGTATTGTATTGTATTGTGGATCGTAGGAAAGTTCATTGCCAGAGTCACTCCCCCTGAACAGGCTCATTGTCCATATAATTGACCTTGTATTCACGCAATGCAGATTTTCCCGCGGACAGAGGCATTTGGTGCTATTGTACAAATGTTCGTTATTTCTCAACTTGAACAAGACTTGGCCCGAGTTGTTCAAAAGTTGGAGAGCGCCATCCACCATACAAGTCACTATGAGGCCCCATTAGGGGGACCTGGGTATCCAGTATCCCTTTAACTTTTTCTTGAAATATCCCATATGTAATTGTGCAGTCTCGTATCCCTGGACTTCTTGTTAAATATCCCCATATTTCTTTTTCAAATATCCCGTATCCCTATAGTTTTTTCCTTCGATATCCCGTTTCCCTATACTTTTTCCGCAAATATCGCGTATCCCCATAACCCCTAATGGGGCCTCTATTATCCAGTGGATAAGTGTTAGGGAAACCAATTGCGTTATCCAATGGATAGAGATTTATCCGGTGGATAGCGCTATCCAACTTTTGAACAACCCAGGGCCTGGATGTTAAGAGTTAGGGTGTTCAGATAATCATGTCTGGTTAAGCATTGGTGACTCGTCCGACCTTTTTCTGGCGAGGAATGTGAAACGGTGACGCGTACTGGAACCCCGCCTTGTTCGCTGTCCTTTTCCCAGCATTACCGTTAGACGCTTTCAAGGACTTTTAAGTAGGGATTTTCTATCCCCTGTAATATTTCCGGACGACCTTTTTGCAATACAGCGTGCCCACATCAAGACTCACGCTGGGAGATGACCTGCCTATATTCTACTCAACCGTCAGATCGACAGGAGACTCCATTCAAAGTAATTAAATAAAATATTCAATAAATCTTCAGCAGCAATGTAGCTGACCAGAAATAATACGGCTTCATATAATCAATGAAGAGATGATTAAGGATGATGATTTTCTATCTCGTTCACTCCACACGGGTGCAGGCTATTTTCAAAATCTTTTCTTACTACAAAAGCTGACAGCGGGGCCAATTACTGTTGTAAGAAAAGCACCGAATTTTGGAGCATAAACTAGGCAGGCGTAAGTCAAATTTGTTCTACATTGCAAAAGCTGTCAAGCTGTATATAGTTCGCTCCCCTGGATTCTGTGACTGTACATGAAAAACAGTAACACGCTGGGAATTTTTTGCACAGTTCTGGCCACGTTCAAACTACTTCCTCAGTTTTGATGCAATGAAATTGAAATTTCACATGGGTATAGAACTCGCCATTCGCTTAAAAGTTGCCTTATCCTTTTTTTTTTCAAATTTAAGCACTTTTGGTGGGAAAATGACGTCATTCATTTGAAGCCAAAAATTGTTTTTAGTATTATGGTCTATTCAATGACAGTTTCTAAAAGAACATGTCAAAAGGATCTCAAAACCGAAAAATTTCCAAAATATGTTGAGCCAATCAAAAGTTTTAGCACGTTGAATTTTGAATTTGCCGCCATTTTGTTACTAAAAATAGAACAAATTAAAAATTCAAAGCACCATAACTTTTGATTGGTTTGACATAGTTTAGAAATTTTTTCAGTTCTGAGATCACCGTGACACGTTCTTTCAGAAACTGTCATTGAATAGACTATAATGCTTAAAACAATTTTTTGGCGCCAAATCAATTACTTCATGTTCCTGCCAAATGTGCTAAAATTTGAAAAAAAGCAAAAGGTAACTTTTTAGAGAATGGCGAGTTCTATATTGATGTGAAATTTCAGTTTCATTGCATCAAAACTGAGGAAGAAGTTTGAACGTGGCAAAAAATCCCCAACGTGTAATCACTCACCGGACTTGCCTTGGTCAGTGCAGGCCTGTCAAGTATTCGCTTACCTGGAGGACAAGGTATACATGAAGCGCGCGGAAATGTTCCCATTGGACACATGACGCATTCCAATAAATAGAAATAAGGTGGCAGCTCTGGGAGGAGGGTATCAGATATTTCGCATATAAACCCTGCATCAGTAAAGGAACTTAACATGTAAAAGCTTTCGTCGATGACTTCTACCGTGAAGTTTTCCCTGGATGGCAGACTGCAATATGAATAGTAGGTATTCATTTGGTTACTTGTGGGTATAACAACGCCTTTTATTAACAAAAAAAAATGTTGTAGTTTGTACTGCAACTAAAGACGTTCAGCTTTAAAGAACATAAACACGGTGATGATAATGCCGGACAAGCTTTTGTACCATTGCACAGTCAGAACAGTTTATACAACTCGCAATTACATGCAGTCCAGCCCTAAAGAGCTTTTCTCTAATAATACTTGTCGCTACGATTATGGGGTCTTTGGTTCCGCAGCTAATATCCTCCAGACACCAAAGGGAACTTATGCAATCAGCACAGACCACACATGGAATGAAACTCAAGATATATCTAACACATTGTCGTTATTAAAATCCCTTTTTAAACTTACATTTGAAAGCTCGTGTTAATTGGTGTCCACGGGTAAATTGCTGGCATAATATCTATCAAACTCCCCATAAGATTGCTGTGCCAAAATAAAACAATTTGATAGAATTAAGTACTACATGGTATGTGGCCTATAATTTTCAATTAAGAAACCACAATTCTTAGAATTTCACTAACACATAGTGCAGCGATGAAGTGCTCCGAAACGTTTCTTTGTCGATCGTGCTTATCTGATTGCCATCAACGTTTCTGAAAACAAACATGCGGGAAAACCTTAGTCAGGGTTGAAAGACTCTCTCCTTACTCAAGATAATCATGCCCTACTTGCAATATTATTCATCTGTGCACTCTGATTGGCTCTATATTTTGAGGCTTTCGGGACACTATACTTCTACTGAAGAAAAAGTTTTAATTTATTTTTTTTGCGACAGTGTTTACCTTGGTTAGTAACTACACATTCCCCCGATCCAGGGAAAGTCTATGGAATACACGACCCTGTGAGCCTCGATGTCTCTGAACGTACGTAGGGCGTGATTGAGAAGAATAATTGTTAACCACCGTTTACAAAGTGAGATTCTAACATCGAGTTGTCCGGCAATTTTCAATTGCCTGTACATGTGTGCTACTGGCGATTTTAGAATGATACGCAGAGCGTAATGTTTTGAGCAAAAGCACGTAAATCACACTTACATTGCGGTAAAGTTTATCACATTTAATATCGCTTCAAAAATCGCCTGTGTAAAAGTTTTTTTTAACAGACAAAAGCAAATGGTCAACCATAAGTTTATTCAGTTTTACTAAAAAAAAAAGAAATTACGTTTAATGCATGTTTAATTAATTTAATTACTTTCGAACTACTCACAGAAAACTGAATTTTCTGAGGCCATGCAGGGTGTGAGAATTAAGACTTTCAAGTTTGTTATTTGACAACTCCCTGTCAAAAACAAAAGCACAGTGGATGCCTTAATTTTTAGTTTCAATTTCATTACTCAAGTTAACAGAATGGATTCTTGGATTCTTTGATTCTTGTTTCGGCTGCTAAAGGGCTCACATGGCTTAAATTAAACCTTGACGGTTTAGAGCCGGATTCTTGAGGATTCTTAAATTTGTGAGTCTAGAGTCGGATACTGCTGTTATGCCTTTAAATAGACAAAACGACATTATTATTCTCAGCTTGCCTTACTATTATAAGAAATTGTATATAACATATTTTTTGATAGTTTCTAACTGCACGGAAAGCTGACTTTGATCTCGTTCAAACGGATTCAACGTAACGTCATTCAAAAATGTTAAAAAGTGTTGAATGGACTCGTGGAACCCGTTTGAC
This sequence comes from Siderastrea siderea, assembly GCA_964030785.1. Taxonomy (NCBI): domain Eukaryota; kingdom Metazoa; phylum Cnidaria; class Anthozoa; order Scleractinia; family Rhizangiidae; genus Siderastrea; species Siderastrea siderea. The sequence goes on along the minus strand of OZ034968.1, from coordinate 70,256,346 downwards.
CAAGGTCAAAAGTTTAATGGCAATGAGACTTCGTTCAGCACCATACAAACATCATTTAACAGGCTCAACATATATGAATGAACAACAATGTCGAACGTTGCCGAATACTGAGTAAATGTTGCAACCGCAAAGCTTTATGGGAACTGGAAGGAGTGAAGGGTCAGGTTTAACCGTGGAACAGCGTTTTATTCCTTAGATGTAGGGCTTATTCAATGGGTGAGCAAGCGTGTTAAGAATGTAGCTTGAGGGACAGGTTTGCAGAACACTCACAGATATATAAGTGACTCGAGATCTTCAAAGGCCCCGTCCTCGATGTAAGTTATTTTGTTGGATGATAGGTCCCTGCATATATTAAGTAGAAAATAAACAAACTAGGGAAGGTAACCGATTTACAAATTTAAAATTACTTAGAATTATTTAGAATTATTTGTGACTGACTGGTGATTTGAGCTGCTTCAATTTTTGTGCTCCAATTTGTTGCTTAATGGTGACTTGTTCGTCATGGATTAATTGTACTCACAGTAAGGTAAGACCTAACAGACCGCTGAATACATCTTTGCGTACAGCCGTTAACTGGTTCCTCTCAAGTCCCCTGCAAAACAAAAAGCTGACACTTACTGAATTCTTCCACCTATCTTTTTTTATTTTTGGTGGGAAGTTTCACTTGATTGTAGCTTATTTTTTTTCATATTTGTTGTTATTTTTAATATTGTTTTTGATGTGTTTATTTTATGCATGTGATTTAAGGTTTCCGATGCACGCCCTCACTCCCCCATGCCATCCCTGTCTCCCAGTCGAGTACGCCTCAGAAGCTATATTTGCAAAACCCTGAAGCTTTATTCAAATAAACAATTATGTTTTGTCCTCGTTAGTAAATTTGGAGTAGACTTATTTTTTAAATAACTTTTGATATTGAGGCTACGATAGCATTTTGTAATAAATTTCGTTAAAAAAGGCAAAAATTCTTGTGACCCACGAATATTTTTTCGCTTGTACTCTTAAAGGAAATCATTTCACAGCTGAATTTCCGCTGCACTTGTGGGGGTTTAGTCTCCCAGAGATTACACTTTTCTCGACTTAGCAACCGATTTTTAGTTACTCACAATCCAACGTCAGAAAATACAATTCATGCATTTCTAACTTCAGACCTGAAATCCAACACATTTTGTTGAACACCACGTTTAAGATGTAAGAGTGATTAAACGTTTTAAAATTCTCTATAAAAACACAATTAATAGAAGTGTTTGTCTTCGGATTTTCCCAAATCTTAGCTTTTATTGCACAAAGAGGCGATAACGTTTTGGTTGTAAAGTAACACGTTAAGTTGATAAAATACACTTACAAGCTCCTAAGATAGGGCACATTTTTAAAAGCTCCGGGCCGTATTAGTGATATTTTGTTCTCAAAGAACAACCTGTATTTTTTTTACAACCAAGAAATGGTGAGTAGGTGCTATTATGTAAATTTAAAAGTATTGTAAAATTTCTTCAACGGGAAAAAATTTTATTACCATGATTTGTGATCGTCTGGCTAAATCTCTGTGCCCTTCTAAGTGACTAAAGAAGTCGGCTATACGAGTCCTTTCAAATACAATTTTAAGTAGAGCATGCTAAAGTATCGCATACCTCTAAATTCAAGACACCAACCACTAAAGCCAACTGTTTTTTAGTTCAAATTGTAATAACTTAGAGTATGACACGAAAGATATAACGTGTCAATAATTTCCTCGCATGAGTAGGTATAAAATAAAAGGGTTCATTACTGCAGTCGGCTTCCAAGTTTACGGTTCTTTTTATCATAAAACTCGTTCTTGTTTTTAAAGGCCTTGCACGAAGTTGTGTCTTCGGCAAATCTCCAATAAATATGCTTAAGTAACTGCTTTATTCTTACCTATTTTCGTGCGTGCTTGTTTTCACGATTTTCGCGTTTATAAAAGACAAAAAGTACATGAATTTTAAATGCTGTGGGACACAGGCGTATTGGTATTATTCTGAATTAAAACTGTTGCTTTCTGTCCTTGAAAATATATCCTTCTGCATGGTCATGTTTTTAACTAACACTCTTCCTCCTATTCACTTTTTTTTTAATTTCGGGCGTTTTAAACTTTTTGTAGAGGCTTTTTTTTTCTTGTTCTGTCTAGTTAATTTGTAAAATTTGCCTTTTTGAGAAACTGGCCTTCTGATTAGGGTTTGTAAGACTAAAGCAATGGCAAAACTGCCAATTTTAATACGCTTTTGTTCACTTTTTTACTGGAATCACGAAAATTTGTATTTGCGAATTTTAATACTCCCGAATTTTCGCGAAATTGAGTACGCACGGAAATTAGTGAGAAAAAGGTATAATTTACGCACACAACAAAACAAACAAAATCAACAAAATACCTATAGACCGTTTAGCGTTCTTGTACCCGTAACGTTGATTAGATTTGTCAATAATATATTAAGAAGTGAGTAAATCCGTCCTTTGTATACGTACAGAGTCATGAGCTGTGTAAGACCCTTTAACGTTTCTACATTGATCGATTGAAGTCTGCAGTGCATGATACGTCTATAAATCATATAAAGTAAATACTGTTTAAACTAAGTAAATGGTAAGATTAGATTTTAAGTATTAAATAAGCTTTATTCATTTTAACCTACTTTATTTACTCTCGCAAAAAGCGCTCGAAGTCACTTGTCCAAGTAGCATACACGACATATTTGACATGTTTAAACTTAGCAAAATCACTTAACTCACAGTGGTAAGCACATCTAGTGTGCGAAAGGTAAAAGACAGGAGTTTTGTACTGCAAGATCCGTAGAAAACTTTTGGGTTGTTCTTTTGGTTTGTTTGTTTGTTTTTTGGTGGCCCAATGCAAGCAATAGAGTACAGATTACTTTTTGTTCCACGCCTTTACAATTGTAAAAAGTGCACATAACTCTGACCCTAACAACGAAATACTGTGTGAAGAACCAGACTTTCATGCAATGACTGACTTACAAATTCTTAAGCTTCGCAACATCTGTGAATGTTCGATCTTCTATTGTTTCTATGTAATTCCATCGAAGATCCCTGAGTTAATGATAGCAAATAATAACAAAATAGCATACTGAGAAATAAATGATACTGTTTCTTCCATACCAGAATTATTTTCAGTGAGTTTTGCCCTCGCGTTACACTAATTCCCCTGTTCCCTCCCCCCCCCCCCCCCATACATAAAAAGGAACAATTCAAACAGAGTCTGAACGTTAAGGTTACAACGGTTACAAAATGATTAATTCTCCTAATAATTATAACTTGACTGTGGTACACCTCCTTTGGACAACCATGTTAAATAGATTTGCTTCTAGTGAATTTCAGAACAATTTTTTATCTTTGTAATCGTAATGAGGCAGGCAAAATTATCGGACGTTACTGAATTTTTGACGAAAAAATTTTTGAGGGCTTATGAGTCCAAAATTTAATTAATGTGTATTACCTTATTACATGAAATTCTCGCGACACTTCAATTCCGCGCTTTTCGCGATTTAAGAAACATTGCAAAATTAAAGTGTCGCGAAAAATAAGTGTCGCGAACATAAGATGACGCGAAAATTAAGTGACTGTCATTATGTCCATTATTAAAGAAAGGAAGAATTTATCACCAATAATGGCATCATTTTCCTTCGAAGACCTTTAGCACGTTTCACGATAAATGGAGAAGGATAATAATCAATATTGACTCAAGACCAAGCAAAACATAACTAAATGAACAGCTTCTGAGAACATTTTTGCTGCAGCAACTGATGTTAAAGTCGTTGTTTTTACAATAACTGAGCGAATTCTCGCGCGCTGATTGGCTAATTTTTATCGTCAATAAGAGTACAGACGGATGAAACACGTAAAGCTGACGCAATCAGCAAATGTTTTGTCAAACTTTTTAGTGCTGCGTTCTTGATGAGGCGAGAATTGCACCACAAATCTAGTAGTCGTCAATGAGGAAATCATCTAAAATTTATGGGTTAAAACTGAAGAAACCATTGCAACCTTAGAGCGAAAAGATGAGGATGTTTATTGTGGATTCAGACCTGAAAATCGGCGGTGAGCGGGAATTTGTGCTGTCGATGAAATTAAGCTGAACCGTGTTTTAACGGATTATTTTGGGAACAGTTTTCACTTGATTAAAGGTTAGTTGAGCAATTCGAATTTATCCTTGTATTTCTGACCTATTCTTACTATAGTTTTAATTTACGAGCCTGTGATTCTCCGAATTACAGCGATGAAATTCAGATTCTGCGGCAATCGCATCTTCCATTGACTCTAGATAGCATTTCTTTCCTTCGTTTGAAAATCAGTTTGGGCTTTTTGTTACACTTTGACAATGTTATGACGAAATTTATCATCAATAAGAGGACAGACGCATAAAAAACTGACGTCAATTTGTTAATTTTTTGTTAGTGTTGATGTTTTTGAATAAATTCGTTTTACCTAAATTGATTCAAGAAATGTTAATCACATTGTCAAGGAAATAGCTAAACCTGTAACGTTGGCAAAATCGCGAAGTTAAAGTGATTTTGGATACGACATTTTCGCAAAATCACAAAATTTAAGTGTCGCGAAATATGCGACCTCCGAAATTGCGAAATAAACGTGTCACGAAAATTTCATGTAATAATTATAAGGTACTTTAAAGAAGTAAGGGTCATGTTAATTTTAAACAGCTAACGCTCATATACGTTCTTGGACTGGCTTGAATAGGTGTTATTCTCTATTAGCGTTTTTTTTCCCTTATAACCTACAATTTGTTAAGGAAAAATGTGTTGCAATTTAGAGATTAGTCAATTATTTTTGGAAAGACAATGAGAGTTTTCAAACGAACTGAAGTGCAAGGAAAATTGGCATTTTTTTCCCCGTTGATTGGGATTGAAAAGTCCATGTTTTGTTTGTGGTAGGTCTTATTCTAAATGGTAGAAAAAAGGTTTGAAATGAATTTATTAATTTTTGTCAATAAAAAGTTTACAGGATACCCCTTTTTGTTCGTTTTGACGGATTTTCTATTTTAAGTGACAAAATGACTAGATTACACCTCAACAAATTCCTTTTTGAAAGATTAACTAGTCTGACTGTCCCAATTAACTACAGAATCTGGTTTCACGAAAACTCGAGTTCCGCTTCTCAAAACCTCCCTGAGACATTTTGAGCCGCCATACTATTTTAATGTGCAGTAGTTTTTGGGATCATGACGTCAGAACACTTTTATCTTTCGTGACATGTATACTTAATAATTTCATTCGGCAAAATTTTATAAGACAGGGCATAATTTTCTGGCTGTTTCGGCCTTTGTGGGCTGTGGATTAGTCAGCAATTTTCGGGAGGATTGAGAAACGGACCCCGTAAGGCGAAAAAATGAAGCTTCTGATTACGAACAGCAACAAATGCTTACAAGATATACAGCAATCTAAGGCCTCGAAATGTTCCATGGTTTAGCCTTTTTATTTTATTTAGGGGCAAGGACCTATAACGAAACCGCAAAGGTGCATTAATCCATATGGTGTGCCAGGTCAGGACTGACTCGAGAGAACTCTCGCTGTCTTGAGTGAAAAGGCAACTTAGTCGAAGAGTTACGCTGGGCTATGAGTGTAAAAATCGACGCGGGATGCGATAATGTGCTCTCTTTTAAATGACATGTTTTATGAAGTAAAAAGAGACAGCAATATCCCTATCCCAGTCGATCTGACTGGCAAAGGATGGCGATTAATTTCCGATCGAAGAGAGATTGCAAAAAACGCTTTTTTTGCCCCCACGATGTATATTAAAGCTCATAATTACTCCTGTGCGAATTAACCGATAATGATTCTAGTGTTTGGGAAAATAATTTGGATTTTCGCGGGAGATTCAAAGCGTGTTCGTTGAAAGTTGGATCAACATAAAATATCAAAAAACAGTAAAAGATCTAGAGGATAGAATATCAAAGAGGGTAGAAATGTTTGCATTGTGTTTTTTCATACAAAAAGAACGCTGAAATGGACAAACTTTGACTAATTTTCGCTACTAGTTTCACAAGTGGTAAAAATTTAAGAAAGGTCTCCATCATTTCATTAATCTATCTTCTGTAAAAGCCGTATGCTAACTAGTACGAAATAAACCTAGAGTAGTTAACTCGTAATCTCGCAAAATGCACGCGCTGTTGGGCGTTTTTTAGGTCATTTTCTCTATTGTCTGTCCGTCTGGTATCCTCATTGAATTTGAGTTTTCGCGCTGGGTACACATTTAAGTCCTGGATGTGTCGCAGCATTGTGGGCGATGTGCAAAACCAGCTAGCAACGTCACTGTTACTGGTATATGATCGAGCTTGCGACTAGTCCCCCTATAACTCTCTGGTCATCAAATCCGACCGGTGGGCTGGGATAACCTTAATTACAAGCTAAGGTCAAAATAAAAGACAAATGGTCAATATTTACAAGGTAGTGATGCGAGATAAGTCTTTGAAAGCGTCATTCTCTATGACTGAAATCTGGTTACTGTCAAGGTACCTAAAACGGAGGTATATCTTTATCTGTGATGATCAATACGATCATAGATGGTCATGAATATCACATTCAAAGGATCGAACTCGAATAATAATAATAATAATAATAATAATAATAATAATAATAACAATAATAATAATAACAATAATTATTATTCAACTGCATTCAGTAGAGTACAAATAACACCCAAAACGAGTACAAATATCCCACGGTATTTGTACTCCAGAAGACCGGTTTGACAGGTTTTCTACAAATGCCACGTCAGGCTTTAGGCTTACAAGATGAACGATGAAAAAATGGCCGAAACGCTCGTTTTTCCCGAAGAAAACAATGAATGCTTACCAAATTTTGAGGTTTTTAACGAAAACGAGATCCTAGAGACAAGCAATGACCTAGACGACAGTGAAATTTCTTTATTTATTGAAGAAAATCGAAATGTATTAAAATACAACAGAAAATACAAAAACTGACCTCAAGTCCGTTAAAGAAACAAGAGCCATTGAAGAAATTCCCGCCGAGGAACTTAACAACCTTTTATGTCATTTGTTTGTCAAAGTCAGGAAACGGAACCCATCATTTCTCAGGAGCTGTCTTCAACAAATGCACAATTGTTGTCGGTCAGAAGTCTCCACCGCTATCTCTTCCAAAACGACCCGTGGTTAGTGATTCGGACGAAGATCTCTGACTGAGCTTGAAGTGCTGTTTAACTTTGTTTGACTTGACTTTCGAGTTCTGTTTGTTCTGTCGAGTTCTTTCTTTTCGTAGTTTTACTCGTTGACCAAGAACATTGTTGTTTATCTAACTGTAAACCCGAAAATAATTCAGTTTTGCCTTGTTCCATCTTTGTTTTCCTTGCAAGTTTGAAATAAAATCCCAACGCTTCGCTCGATTGACACAGGTTTGACAAGTTTTCATTTTTGACCAATCAACAACAACCTCACGTCAAGCGCGCGAAACCTGACTCCGCTGGCGCGCTCACTCGCTGCTCAGAAGTCACGTTAGTTTGTCACGCAACTCAGGCAGTTTATAAACCACTTTTCCATTTTGTAGCTAAGTTGAATAATAAATCCCTTATTAGACGGTTTAGTGTGTAGTATCGTGGGATATTTTTACTCGTCTCTTGTATTTTGACTCGCCCTACGGGCTCGCCAAAATACGGCGCGACTCGTAAAAATATCCCACGATACTACACACTAAACCGTCTAATAAGATATATTAATTAAAAACAATATTATAATTATAATAAGAACCTTCCCAGAATGCTTTGCACCAGAAAAATTTCAATGCAAAATAACTTAGTTAATTTGTGGTCGAAGAGAATGCTGTACCATGTGTTATTTTCAACTTCGTGAAAGTTATCCCTCATATTAACGTTAGGGTGATGACGTCATTATTCACGTGACTATGGCAAAAAATATGTTTTCACTCACTGCAAGAACAGGCCGCCATCAATTCAAAAGCAGACAACGTGCCCTGATAGTCATTGGAATGGGCAATATGGAAATTGCCAGTTGACATCTGGCATTTGAAATTTAAGGTGGCTCTGTACGGGAGCATTTCCCAGGGGACTGGTAAGGAGTCAGTAGCTATGGTAGCTTAAGGCGGAGAGAAACAAAGCTTGGCTGGTTAATAGAACTTCGCATGAAAGTAACGACCATGATATGCTCACTGTTGTGACGTCATTGGTCACGTGACCAGAGCACATAGAAAATTCAAATCACTTTAAAACTGCTTTATTTATAAGCTCAATAAATTCGTAATTTCTCACAGCAATATTGTAGAAAAAATTGCAAGTTATTCAAAAACGTCCATTATTATTTTTCCTTTTGAAAAAAGTACGATGAAAAATGAACCTTAAACTTTTGATAATCCTCTGTTTGGTGAGGTTTTAATATAAATGTAACAACGAATCAGCGTATTTGGTTTCAAACTATGCTCTTTCTAACTACGTTAACAGTTTTTTTAAAAAAATTTGTTTTCATATAGCTTAGGGATGTGAATTTGCAGGCACGCGGAGTACTGGGCACCAATGTCATGGATTCCTCAGGAAGACTGGTGCACTTTTTAGGCGCGGCGCCATAGCTAGCGACAAAAGCTGAAAAATGGGGTGAAAAGGTGTATTAGCTTTCCGTGGTCCATTTCTGCTAAAGAATAATGGTTTCGGAAGGAGGACAGCACTTCATTTTTCGCTGCATTGCTCATGTCAGGTACGTGTAATTATAGCTTTTTATTGTCTGCGGTAAACAGCTTAATGTATTAGCAGGGCTTTACCGATCGATCATTATAGTTTAATGTTTCATATTTATCGTTTCAAATAGTCCAGTGCTTAAATAATTTGCCATTTGCGTTTCGGTAGCAAAAAGCCGAAAGACAGACACTTAGGTTGGTAACTAAAGTTTATTAAGTTTCGTAAGTCTTAAAATAAACGTTATATGAAGTGATGTAGTTTTTGTACACTCGTCTGTGAATCGTATGTTATTTGTTGGCCAAGTAAAAGTGTAGCAACGCATCCTTTATGTTTTCAGTAACTTTAATTACAGCGTTGCTGTTAAAATTAATGTTTCAAACAGCTATTGCTTAAAGCAAGAAGGTCAGGCTATTCTCCTAATGTTGATACTGGCAGATAAGTTTAAATTCTTTTGTGTAGCATCATTTAAGCTTACGTGTTGTAAACATCTCATAACAACATAACATAACACATAACATACTTTATTTTATCTCCAACTCCATTTATTTATTAGCTGGGCTTTTCTTCACTGCTTGCAAATTATTTATATACATCTAATGACTCACGAATGTTTCTTAGATCAAGTAAGGTTCAAAGCTATAGTTGGCATGATTTGATGACAAACAACAAATTTAAATTTCGAATTAGGTACATGTAAAACGTTTATTAAAAGTTATGTGTTGATCACTTTTGGGAAAATATGCTTAAGATAATCGAGTTCAAAGCAGGTGGATGTAATTTTTTTGTACATCTCATTCTGTACTTTTACTGATTAAGTTATTCCATAATTTGCAGGGTAAAAAATTAACTTCAGTGCTTGAATCATTGAATTGCAACTCGGGCCAGTATCCTTGAATTCCAACCTCGTCCCCAGGGTCTTTTCACTTGCTCGCTTAGTATAGTGGACCAGGCCATTTAGATAAAGTGGCTTTCAAAATCCTCTAGTCTAAATAAAAAAAATTAAAACGATATTTACTTGAATAGACCCCTCCCAACCCGGGTGAGAAGTAAGTCTTTTATCCAGGGATTTCGCCAATAATCATGTGGAAAAAGTACCACATACTGTGGAACTCTAAGTAAGACTGGAGTCACATGTCAATAAAAACAAACCTCAACTTTTAGTGGCCCTGGTCAGTTTTAAATTGCTACTGGCAACCAGGAGACTGTCAATTTTTAGCCCTGAAGTTGTTGTTTTCACTTATACTTTTTTATCTATACTAGGCATGTATATGTCAGCAGTGATCAGTGATGCAGCTTTTCTAACAGTGAAGGTATGCACATGGAAAACATCAATCATATAATTATCCCAGCTTAGGTACTATCTTACTGTTCAGTAAAATGAACTGGGTCAAATGCAATGATCGGTTTAATTTGGGTTCAGTAGTTGAACACAATTAAACCAATAATATGCATACAGCAGTGTTTGATTCCAATTTCTGAACCCAGTCAAACATAATTAAGCACAGTTAAACAGTTTTAAAATCATTCAAATATATCATATTTAAACCATCTGCCTTTAAGTGTGTGAGAACAAGCACAAATTTCTGTAGTGTGGAATTTGAGCATGATCTGTTTTATATTGTCGTGTAAACACATAGAAGACTGGGTGGCTAAAACAGTCTTTTCGGGAAAAGAAAATTTGGCAATCCTGATACTCACAAAGGAAAATAACGTTGAACCAAGGATAAAATTAAATTACAACATTTACATGAGTGTTCCATCAAGACTTCCATTGGCGTTCAGGTGATGAAAACCTTATACCCACTTAAGTTACAAAATCCATTTTTCACGGTGATGTAAGATTTATTCTTGATGGTTAAAGGGTTAAAACTTAATGCAGAATAAATCAAACAGTTATACCATGTATGGGTTTTCATACCACAGTGATTATTGTGACCCAGTACCACTACTGGGGCAAGCTCACACAGGTATGACTTGTACAGTTACGAGATTTTGTGCTGTAATCATTAAACAAATACAGAGAATCAAGAGGAAATCGGGAGGAACTTGTACCAGAAAGAAAATCATGCTGGTATTATGTAAACGCCCCGTTAGCCTAGAGACGAGCAGCTCTCAAGAATGTTTAACAACATCCTCAGAGACCCACTGGGGCAGTAATGCCCTGATTTCACCACAGGCAGCCCAAGCTCACGCCTCGAGAATGCGAGGAATTTATAAATTATTTATGGTTCTCGAGCCGGGACGTGACCTTCGAGAGAGACCGGTATTGGGTTACAAGCGGCCGTTAACAATTTGAGACTTTGTATGGGGAATAAAATATCGTCGATTTCGAACGTGGGATAAAACTCAATTTCCAGACTTTTTTAGTGAAATGATTAAAACTAACTTACCTCTTGCGTCTTTGTGTGTTTTTTGGGCTTATTTCATCGTTCTGGGCTTTCTTTGTCATGACTGTTATTACCTTCATAAGAAGAAGTCAAGGCACCACACTGTTTTAGGCCGGAGATTCGAACTCGTCGACTCGAAGGCGGTTTGCGGCCCGAAAATCCATCCTATCGCAGATTTTTTCGTCCAGAGGTAGGGCTCTATGATCTCTGCACCTTGTAAAATGTTCGTTCGCCAAATATCCCCGCGCATTTTTCTGAAAATGAGCATTTTCTCACTCCATGTCCAAAATCCCTTCTTTCAGCGAACGCTGATGATTTTGAAAATCGACACGAGGCTTGGGTCCGAGGTCAATTTTCTCTCGACCGAGAGTGGTAAAGTCAATTCAGTTAATTCATGTACAGCTGCTGACGGTAAAAGTAGTTTTAGTATATACCAAATCAGTGCGATAAAAACCTAAAAAAATGTGTGACACAACATTAAACCAACTGATGCAGTATCTCCTGTGTCCTTTTTAACTGGATTTACGCTTGATTCAATTCTCCTGTACCACCCTCGGTCGAGAGAAAATTGACCTCGGATCCAAGCCACGTGTCGATTTTCAAAATCATCAGCGTTCGCGGAAAGAAGGGATTTTGGACATGGAATGAGAAAATGCTCATTTTCAGAAAAATGCGCGGGGATATTTGGCGAACGAACATTTTACAAGGTGCAGAGATCATAGAGCCCTACCTCTGGCCGAAAAAATCTGCGATAGGATAGATTTTCGGGCCGCAAACCGCCTTCGAGTCGACGAGTTCGAATCTCCGGCCTAAAACAGTGTGGTGCCTTGACTTCGTCTTATGAAGGTAGTAACAGTCATGACAAAGAAAGCCCAAAACGATGAAATAAGCCCAAAAAACACACAAAGATACAAGAGGTAAGTTAGTTTTATTCATTTCACTAAAAAGTGTTGAAATTGAGTTTTATTCCACGTTCGAAATCAACGATATTTTATTCCCCATACAAAGTCTCAAATTGTTAACGGCCGCTTGTAACCCAATACCGGTCTCTCTCGAAGGTCACGTCCCGGCTCGAGAACCACAAATAATTTATAAATTCCTCGCATTCTCGAGGCGTGAGCTTGGGCTGCCTATGATTTCACGAGACTGGTACAAACTCAGACTGGTACGATTTTGTTTACATGAGACCGGTCTGAAAGTCAGACTGGCATGAAGTGTTTACCTGAGACCAATCTAAACTCTGTTTGTGTTAATATGGTCCGCAACCATCCCATCCTTAAAAATCCAGTTTATCTATTATCCAACAGCTTGGAATGCTCCAACACCACTTATTAAATGTGCATACCCAAAACATATCTCAAACCAACTGGAACCCTGTTCATGCTTAAGTGGCTCCCCAGTCTGATTTCAAACCGTTCTGAGTCATTCATATTGGTCCAGCAGCAGTGATGAGTTAAACCAGCCTTAAAGGCCCTGTTTACATGAGCGACTTTATCCTGGGATGACTTTTATCTCATCCCGGGGTGACTTTCATCGCGGTGTCTGGTTATTTACCTGTAAATGTTTACATGATTTGGAGCTGAAATGTGTTCACCCTGGGACGATTTCATCCAGGTCTTCAGCGATTTCATCTCGGGATGAAATCACTCGTGTAAACACAGCCTAAGATGATAATTATTTTATACTAGCTTCATGTTTCGTACGTTTCGTGTAAACAGAGGTAAGCATTTGGAGTCGATCTGAAGTCGTACCGGCCCAAGTTGGTACCATTCTCATAGACTACAGTGTACGAGCAGTCTCTCATTTTTCTCTGGCGCATGCACACTGACTGTCCTACTGTTGGTAATTGCGATAATTAAAATCTGCTTTGGTTTTCTTACAGGTTTTTATTCCATCAACCTGGTGTCAGGAAAATATGGGAGTTTATTATAAGGGTTTGGTTAAGAAATTTGTACTTTTAGTTATATTCCCAGACACACTTTATCAATTCAAATAAAAAATTTGAAGAGCAGTTTTGAAATAAGGTTATATATTTTTTTGTCTTTTTCTGCTTAACATTTTGATGTCATTGATTAGTTTGACTGACGTGGATGATGTATGAAAATGGAATGAATCCTGGAGTACACCTTTTAGGGCTCTACTTCAAAATATCTGATGAGCACACCCTGCCTCATATCTTTTTTGGGGGGACTATCCCTCCCCCCCCGCACTACTATCCCAGGAATGAAGAGTCAGACCCATTTGATTGAATTCTCTTTATGGGAAAAACTATATCGATTGACTGATTCACCACAGTCTGATCCCTTTTTGTCAGTTCATTGCCTGTTAGGTTTCAGACTATTCTGAAATGATTTAGGAAGAGGCTATTCCTTTTGTTTTTCTTTGGTACCAGATTATGGCAATCAGTAACAATGCTTATTGATGACAAATTATCAAACCAAAAAGAACTAAAGTCTCGAGATCTACTGCCATCACGGTCTGGGGTAGTAAGAGAGTGAGTCATAATCTGTGCATCAAATGAAGTCATTAGTCATTACTGGACCATTTGTTGTTCGCATTGGCAACACTGAGGTCACCGATTGATTGATTTGTTGATTGACTGATTAATTGATTGATTGATTGATTGATTGATTGATTGAATGATTGATTTCTTAATTGGCTGATTGACTGATTTATCAGCCAGTTGGTTGAGTGGTTGATTGATTGACTGATTGGTGCTTAAAATAGATGAATGAATTGATTCACCTGAATTACATGTAAGCAATTACATGCATAATGCTGCACTTCTTCGAATCTTCCTCTGGCAGTAAAATAATACCCGGCATCAGTCGAAACATAAAATAATTTTTCAAGCCCCAAAGTCATGACATCATTGTAAGCAAATAATTTATTTGTAATCAGCAAGTAGTAGGTTAAAGAAGGCATATTAGAGAGCAGGACTATTAGAGCTTTTACAGTAATTTAAATTATATTTCATGTTAACTCCAGTAAGCTACTCCTTCTGAGTAACTACCACTATTGGACAGTCAAGAAAGAAAGCAATGCCCTGGGATGTTTTAGGGTTCACTACTTTCTACTATTAATTAAACGTCCCGGGGAATTAATACAAGTAAATAAGGTACATCATCATCATCATCATCATCATCATCATCATCATCATCACCATTCAACTATAGCGTCATTTTACTATATAAGGAGAAAAATATGAGTATGAGAGCGTCTTACACTGTAGAAAACGTATTGCACTATAGTATCCCGGTTTCAAATCACTTATTGAATAAAGCATTTAAATTGCTTAGATATTTAAGTTTATATTACCTACAACAGAGGCTTATTTAAAATTTATGAAACACTGGTTCTAATTTGATGAGAGGTGTATTACTAATGATTAACTAATAATTATAATATTGTTTTCCGGTCTCACTTGTAATAATAATAATAATAATAATAATAATAATAATAAAGTGGCATTGGTGACCCTACACATCCACCCGTTCATTAGTTAACGTTAATGCTTACAATATAATCTACGACCTAATTAACCAGCTTAAGCACCGAATTACACGGTTCGAGTTTTGCTTACGACTGACGTATGCGACTTTTGCAGCGCGAGCTGCTCGCGTCGAGCAAAGATCGTATACAACTCATCATTCTAACATTTTGATCGTGGCTACGACTGTTGCAGGGCTTTAAAACATGTTTTAAAATCCTACGGCATTTTTCGTGTTGTGTGCAACTGTCGTGATGATGTTGTACGTCTGATTTAGACGACACGATTCGTGTTGCAGAAATGACGTGAGCAAGTCGCATACAACATAATGTAAGCAAAATTCGTACCGCCTAACTCGGCCCTAACAGTTCAGACCTGGCTTATGGTAACCTTCTTTAGTTTCCTGAATTTTCTTACCCCTGTATACCCTGTTGTCAAGCTTACATACAGTAACATTAATCTTCCGAGGCCATGAAATGTTTCTTTGTCGATCCTTGAAATTTGGTTAAACTTGATACTCCTAAAAATGGTAGTGATATAATTAAAGATAACGGCCACTCTGAAAATCGTGGTGCCTGGTGTCTCCATAAGCGATTAACGTCATAAATAATTTTGTAATTTTCATCTGTTATTATTTTTAATTTTCTACAGTTTTTGTCAGCTCCTCGTTTTTCAATTAAGACGGTAATTCCATTGACAACAAAGAAATTCCGCATTTTCTGATTAGCTGGTCACAGCATGCCAACCACAAAATAGACTCTCAACTAAACATGACTCTATATCTGTAGTTAAGGCTCTGGCTTCACTAGTCTTTACTCAAGGGGTGAAGAGAGGTAATCAAATTTTTATGAAAAAACACGTCGTTTGTTCATCCCCTGCTCTGTAAAGCAGATATCTACCATGCACGTTGTAAAACAAACAAGAAACCCTGTGGTTTATCAAAGACGGGCCTTTGCAAGTTGGAGTAAATTTAACTTGTGAGCCATTGGTTTTAAGAGCTACCCCCAAGAACTTCAAACCAAGCCGTAGTTGCTTGAATTAATCCTCTGAAATCTCCTACCCCCCTCGGAATTTTAGTATTTATAAAGAAATGCCAAGTGTTTTATAAAATCGCTTTACCTGTATATTTGAGTCACTATACTTGTCGAAAGGTGATCCCCAACTAAATGCCCTTGTTTTAAGGGTTTTTCTTGAATGAACCATTCACTGATACAATAATTTGTGAAATCCTAACTTTTTTTACCGTTAAATGACAAAATTAACTTAGTGTAGATTCTAGCGATTTGTTCCCTCTTATCTCATATTGAATTAAAAGGCCGAACTTTGTCACAGACTTTTCATAACCAAATAAATTCATTAGCCGTAGTTACACAGCCCTAGCTAAACATGATTTCCCCAGTACAATTTTCCCCTGGAAAGATAGCTGAGGTTTTTATTTACCTGGGTAATAAAGGTTACATGTACCCAGGGAGTTTTTCTGGCTGGGTAACTTTCGCGGGGTGAAACAGGGACAACTGAGACTGATTACCGTACATTGCTCAGTCATTTTTTTTAATGTTACGGCGACGCTTAGCTCTTTCATACATAATGTTTTTCTTTAGAACCAAATAACAAGGCGAACAAAGTATTTCCAACGGATACGCTACCAAATCCTTGGACAGTCACATTTCCTGGAAAGTGAACTGAGAAGCAGAAATATTCGATACACATAAAATAAAACGCGCCTTAAACCTCCGGTTTCTTTAAAAGTTAGGACTCGCAGCATTTTTCGAGAAGAAACTATCTTCAATCTTTTAACGACGCCACATGCAAATTATGTCATCCAGTTCAATAGACAACAGATCAATCAACAGTCAGTACTGCAAACGTCGACGTCACAGCAGAAAAAGAACGAGAGAATTCCATTTGCGCTCACTTATCATTCAGTCACATAACCTTGCAGCCAAAAACATCATTTTAGAGAACTCTAAACTACTCCAAAATGATAATGAGGAGAATAGGTAGAACCTTTTCACAGCCCTCCTTGATTTCAATTAAAGTGCGGGTGAACTAAAATTTTTTTCGCACATTTTGGTAGTTCATTATGTGTTAATTCCGAAATGGCAAGAGAAATTGGATGGCAAGAAACAAAAATCCGTTTTTTTGCCGTTGAAAGTACCCAAAATGACCAAAATCGTGTCTCCGAAGACTGGGAACTAGTTGGCCGAAGAAGCGGGCCGTATGACGTCACAAATCGCGCAGAATGTTTGTCTCTTTGGTCTTTGTCAAGTGTTTGAGCGATGAAACTTACATTTTCCTTGCTAGTATTGATATACAATGAAAGCTACTGACGGCTGAGGAGAGCGCTAAGATTCAGCTCGATGCGATTTCGAAGATGTGTAGTTTTTGGGTTTGTCGTTCGTGGATAAAGCCTAAACAACGACAACAACAATCTTGCGCGAAGCAAGATAGCGAATTGGATTGTTGGGATTGACTAACTTTCAGCTCTACTGGCTTGACTGGCTTGAAGGAGAAGCTTCCAGAATTGAATGGTCAGTACTTTTATGTGTTAATAACGAGAGATTGACGCAGCCTTGACTTTACTTCTTTTGTTCAGAGCGTCATTGTATGTACTTCAATTATTTTACGCAAACCGATACCAGACAAGCTCAAGTTTACGGTGTACTTCTTTGTAACTTAATTTGTTCATCTTTTCATAGGTTTTCACGCCAAGAGAAAGATAGACTCAGTTGTTCGGCTCTTTGGAATGAGGACTTTTGCAGAGAGAACACTGATATAAACTTATTAAGTTAGCAGGAAGTATTTTATACATTGAAGATAAGCATGCCTAACGGCTGAGACATCAATATAATTTCTAAAGAGTGTGTTTTATTTATCATAATCAGCAGCTGTAAATGATTTTCAAATGGAAGTGCAGTGCTTTTATTGTTGTAAATTTCAAGCCATTTATGAGGGAGCGTCTCAAAGCAAATAAATAAGAATGTTTGAGTATGGTGCTCATTTGTGGTCTTTTACTCCACCTGTAGGTGCTATGAGGATGATGACTGGGATAAACAAAGGTGGATATACGTGCAAACTCAGACTAGTGTGACTTCAGCTTTGTCTTTGTAATAATCCATTGCTTCTGACTACATGAACTGGTTTGAGTAATTGCCTACACAATATTAGACCAGCTGAGATTTTTGTTTTTCTGTTCAGCAATCACTGCATGAAATAACAAATATAAGGTGGTATAATGCGTCCGTATACATAACGTATACGGAGAGAGATACTTAACAGCCGATGTCTGAAATTATCGAGAATCGAGCGTCAGTCGTGAAATTTCGAATTTCTTTATATTTTGCCCAAGTAACCTCTATAGTGAAGCATTTTCAAAAATAACATTAAAAGTTTCAACAGCTTTTTATTTTTTTCGAAATCGGGCAAAGTTTGAAAATACGGCATATCGGCCTCCTTCGAATAGTGAAACTGGCGGAAAATAACACATTTTTATCTCGCTCGTACGTTAAAACGCGGCGTCGTCTGTTAATGAAACACAAACACAATATAAACACACTTTACCTCTTTATAATACAGTAATTTTCTTTGGATAAGCTGTTCAAGTGAGAATGTATCGGCCGTTAGAAGAAAACCAGTTTCAGGTATTAAAAAAAAATAGCAAATTTCACCCAACTTCCACACTACAGAGACCCAATTGGTACGTGGATTTTGGACATTGAATGACAACAGGTTTGAAGAAAAACATTTGTAAATTACTGTGTTAAAATATTTCTGGCGGCAATGAAAATTTACACCGTCGAGAGACCAAAATGTGAAGGGTAGATAGACACGAATCGCCGACTGAATTTATGACACAAACCGGCGACTGGCTACCCTTACGAAACACAACACTATTTTTAATCTGTTTTTAAACTGTTTTTGGAAACTATTTTTAAACTGGTTTGGAAAAACATATTAAAAATACGCATTTAAACTATATTTTTTATATCGTTTTTGAATGCTTGAAATGGGTTTGTAAGCTGTTTAAAACAGTATTGAAATTATTTTGAAAACGGTGTTTTAAGCTGTTTAGAACACTATTAAAATATATTTTGAAAGTTCTCTAAGAATCCACACAAGCATGCTATTTTTGAACTGTTTTTAAAAATAATATTTAAACTATATTTTTGAAATAGTTTTTGACTGTTTGAAATGGTTTTGTATGCTGCTTAAAACAGTATTGAAATATATTTGGAAAATGGTGTTTTACGCTGTTTAGAACACTATTAAAACCTATTTTGAAAATTTTTTTTAAGAATCCACAGAAGCAGGCTATTTTTGAACTGTTTTTGAAAAGTAATATTTAAACTATATTTTTCATATAGTTTTTGACTGTTTGAAATAGTTTTGTAAGCTGTTTAAAACACTATTAAAACATATTTTGAAATGGTGTTTAAACCTGTTTTAAAACACTTTAAAATATATTTTGAAAGTTGTCTAAGAATTAAATAACAGAAGCAGGTTGGAATTTAAAATGTATTTATTACAAACTCAACAGTATACAAACAGAATTAAAATTACATTATAAATTCTCACAGTATTTGTAAACTATTTTTTCATGCTATTTTTATGTCCGTCTGGAAAAGAACTACGCTATACATTTGAAAACATGTTCTAAATTTTCTGTAAATTGCTGCTCAAAACAAAATTTAGAATAGCTGAAGACAACATTGCATAACACAAATAGCACAGAAGTATGGCAAGTTGAATCAATAAGGGATATGGTAACAACTATTTTACTCAGACAGGACCCACAACTCTGCAAAAAGTCAGGTGGTCTCTTCATGTAACCCCCTTTCCCCACCTTAAAAGATAGTGTCTTGTTTGTATAGCCTCCTTTCTATCCGGAGTAGAAACTAAGAAAAAGATTCAAACTTCCTTGTGCCATTTCATAATCAAGGCAAGCTTCATGTACACCTAATATAAAAGTCTCAACTCAAATTTTAAGGCCAATAAATTTTGTCCATTTGGCTTACCAGACAGGTGGTTTCTTGCCTAGCCCCCCTACCCCATATTGGTTGGACAAACAAAAAACTCAGTCAGCCATCACATTAATTTGAACTTAACTCTTCTTATTCCATGGACTGGAGTAAAATATTATTTATATATCAGATTATCTTCTCTTAATGTTATCGTTGAACATTGTCAGTTTATCCAACAATTATAGGTTCACAATACAGGTAAGAATTGATTTGTGTCTTAGAAATCTAAAAATCTTAACGAGGGCTCTGTATAAACTATTATGATAAAGTGACAATCTAACGAGCGTTCTGATTGGTTTAAACAGCGTGCTTTATGAGAGTATAAAGCACGCTGCTTACGAGTGCTCTCACCATCTTTTTCCGTTTGCGCGCGCGTGCAGCTTATGGATCATTTCAAATCTCGCTGTTTTAGCAAACCGAGGAAAATTTTCAAGATTTGAGTTGTTCAGCTCTATCAAAAATTGATGATAAGACCTCAAGTAGTGCTAAACATGCACTATTTCAAAAATTCAGACGATTTAAAAAAAAAAAAAAGAATTTGTAAATCAAAAGACTTTTTACGCCGCCATGTACGATTCGTCACGCCATTCCGTGTGCGTGTCCTGAGATTAAATCTTGTTTAATTCTAATTTCTCTAAAGTTTTAAGTAAAACTTTATTATAAAACAAATAAAAAAGCCTTGGCCGTGCCTACGGCTCGTGTTTCACCCTACACTTCTTTCGTGCTCTCATCACTTCCTTGCATGCTTTTTAACAGAACAAAGCACGGCCAAGGCTTTTTTATTTGTTAATCAAAAAACTTATTCATTATTCTCAGCTTGTTGCAGCTTAGCTCGCTTCTTCTGTTGGTATCTTTCTGTAAAAGAAAATAAAAATGGTATCACTCTTATTGATTACTGGTACCTTTGTAAATGTTTTATACGGTGAGACAAACAATTAAACAATTAACCTACAACAAACTAAGTTAGAAATTCAGGCTGTATCAGCCAGTGTCTCAGTATTCACTGGTTTATCTCATGCCAATTGAAAGATACAAAACCACAAACACAAACAAAAACTGTCTGACGTTTCATAATATATCATATGTTGGGTTCTTCCTGTTAAAGATGACCCCATTACACTTTCCACGTAGTGCTTGCATCACTTTCCCCCTTGTTACATTGTTGTTGTAACCTTTTTTTTCCAACTCCTTCCTCGTTTTCAGCATCAGGACTTTTTATTTTTGCAACAACTGCAAAATCTAAAGACCAATTTTTTTTAAAAAATTAGATAACATTTTCCAGAAAGTGGTGTAATAACAGCAGCCAGTATAAAAAATATGACAGTCCACTTAAATGGTCAAAAGTGCCGGCTTTAAGCAAACAGTTGCTGTCATATGCAAATAATTTATATGCCAATGCCGAGTCTTAACCCCAACCGGCCTCTTACCATTGATGGGGACAAGTCAACAACACAAAAACAACAACAACAATAAAAATAATAATTATTAATAGTAATAATAATCATAATAATAACCATGCATGATTTTTCTTTCTGTATCACTCAGTTAGATTATTCAATATCCTAAAGCCTGGCATAATGAGGATGCGAGTTGATGACAGTTGACTTTCATGATATATTTTGTCAACTCTCATTGACTATCAACTCCGGTCAAATGACAGTGACCGTCTATCAAACTCTTATCAACTCTTGTAAAAATTTGAGTACGGTCAATGTGGATGAGAGTGCATGATAGTCTATGAGAGACAGAGTGAGTAAGAGGTCCATGCCAAACAAGAGTGAGAGTTTGAACTCTCATCCTTATTTGGCCCAGGCGTAAATATTATATCAGTTTTGAATTTGATAATTTTTGTTTTTATTTTCCAGTTTACCTGCGATTGTAGTCACAACTTTCTGGTCTAAATCTTGTAATCTTTTACCCTTTAACTCTCTTGTTGGGTAAAAAAGGGAAAGGAGACTGCATGCCAATGCTCGTCTTGAATAGTTTGAGCTTATTAAAGATTTCACTTTTACGGGGCAACACCACACCCCTTCTCCAATCTCTGAAAGCTTGAAAAAGAAAAAGAAAAAACACTGGTATAAGTATACAATGTATTCTTTCAATATTGAATAACTTCAATTAATTAATACATCGGTTTGTAGACACATTGTGTAATTCACAGGTTAAAGTCTACAGCCCAGCAATAGAATGAATTTATTTGTATGAACTAAATAATAATTATTGTTCCAATGTTCATGCTTTCTTAAACCAGTAGCTGCTTTTTACAGTGATGTACCTCATTGAAGAATCACTGACACAAGTAAAACAAAAACAAGGGGGAGGGGTATTACAGCAACTTCCCATACATTCTCTTATATGAAATCTGAGTGATTACCTCTGTGTCACTACTTGCAAAGCAATCATTGGGGCGGTAGTCGGTGTATGCTTTTAAGTGTATGAGCAGATCTTCTCATTCCAAGGCTCATACAAAAAATTGCAACCATTTTTAAAGGACAAACTACAAGGAATGTAATTTCACAGATGGTACATGTACATTAAATATACATTATTGTAATGTGTGATGTGTTATTGAAATTATTGATATTATCCTAAAAATCTTACCCCCCTACGGGAAGCTTCACTAGCGTCCATGTGCCCAGAGGGAGTTGTAACCTCACATCTGGGTAGTGTTGCATTAGAGGAACTTGATGCCCCTAAAAAAACAGTATAAATCAGTCAACAACTACATGTTTCTGAGGAAATGCTACAGTGACAGTCACCTTGAGCCTTATTTTTATTATTAATCTATTACTGTAAAATTCCGGTTATAAGCCCTGGTTATAGGCCCATCTACCTGGAATCAAATAAATACATCCGATTTTAAGCACCCCTCTGGATATACCTACATGTAAGCCTCCCTCCAGATGCCAGATGAGAGTACTGAAAAAGGGGTAAATGTTGCTTTATGATGCGTTTTGAACTAAACAACACATTTTGATCAACATTCCTGTGGCCCTTTTCCGAATTTTTTTTTATTCTGCTGAAAATTAAAAGTAAGGTAAGCCTCGAGCCAAGTGGCCCATACTTGCCAGAGCTTATCCCAGATTCTGTAGCATTAAGCGGCTAGGAATATTTCTATTCCCCCCTGAATGGCATGCTAGTCCATCGCAGGGTACCCCCCCAGCATTATGTCGCCGGTACCCATTTATACACCTGATTCTGCTGAAAAGCCCTCCCAAATATATATAAGCCTCTCCACTTATAAGCCCACTCAAAAACCATTACATGTATGAAGTTGTATAAGCTCAGGGCTTATAACCGGAATTTTATTGGTACATAAAAGTGGGTGCTTGAGCTACAGCTGTAAAGGTGTATGTGTACATGTATATACTGATATAAGAAATGAACACTTTAATACTGTTCTTAGCACTTATAACTTAGGCGGGTACAGTTGCATTTTGTTTCCTAACTAGTAGCAGATGACGCTGTCAACAGACTATACTTAAGGATAGCCACTTGTACTATTGATGTCATACATTCCATTGGCTCATGTGCCAATTTTTGGACAGATTTCAAAACCAAAAGGAAAAATAAAGTTCAGCATCAGGATCCAAAATGAACACTTCAGTTATTGATTACGCTGTATTGGGTTAATGTAAGTCTACAAGGATTACTAACTTGTTTCATCTAGTTCTGCTTCAAGTTCAGATATTCTTGATTGTAGTGTTTCTTTCTCCTCCTTACACTTGAGATTAAGGCACTTCTTCGGAGGGAACGACGATTTAGGGCACTTCATGCCAATTTGTGGCCTTGGGGGAGCTGGCAGAGGCCTTTTTGGCGGTGGTGGTGGTGGAGGTGGTACATGGGATTCATCATCATGATAGCGGTCATCATCCTCAATATCACTCATTGAGTCGTCACTTGACAACTCATTCACAACAAATGTTGTTTTGCTGTTGAATAGTTTTAATATGTCTGCCACAAGACTTGCAGTTGCAAGAGCTTTTCTAGGAGAAGCTTTCTGAGCTGAAAGAGGCCAAATCAAAAAAAACGTTTTGTTTGTAAACAAGTTTGAAGAATAAAAATTCTAAAGGCTTTCATTAACAGGAAGTGTAGGAACCTTGATAGTAACTTGTCCACAGAGTATAACATATACATCTACATTAAGAGCAGTTTTTTTTTAAGTATCACTGGCCAATCAAGCAGCCGGAAACAATCCTTTACACACATCAACGGGAAATTGCATAAGTTATAGTCAACCTTTACTGCTGGTAAATCAATTTACTCAATGATGTTCAAAATGGTTTATCAATTAAAGTCTTAGGGATGTGTGTGCAACGTTTGGTGAATACATCAAATGGAAATTGTTGTCTGTAGTGCTGTCTAAGCACAATCTGATAAGCCATTCAACTCAACAGACAATTTGGTATAGATTTCTTTTGTGGGACATAACAATTCAGTAGAATGTGTTTTAAGGCACACTTGCTTCCAAGTTAAACAACTCAGTAGATTTATTTTGCAACAACATAAATTAATTATATGAATGCCACCAAATAAGTCTTCAAAGTTTGTGGAATAATTGCTGTTCAACTGTTCATGTATGATTATTACTAGTAATAATTATAATTATAACAATTTTACAACTTACAATGTACAATTATAATAACAATTATATTTACCATTGGGTTTCTTTTTTGTTGCTTTTTCATGAGTTTTCTCTTTCTCTGTTTTATCTACAGGGTATAAATATGAGAACAATGTAATATTAAACTATTATTTCACTAGCACGCATTGGTTATGAGATGGTTGAAAGCCAATGTCCAGCCAGTCTGTGATGTGGCACCAATTACATTAATTAATTAAATGTATGCCACGAAATAAGTCTTCAAAGTTTGTGGAATAATTGCAGTTCAATTGTTCATGTATGATTATTACTAGGAATAATAATTATAATTATAATAACAATTTTATAACAATAATAATAATTATTATTAATAATAATTATATTTACCATTGGGTTTCTTCTTTGTTGCTTTTTCGTGAGTTTTCTCTTTCTCTGTTTTATCTGCAGGGTATAATTATGAAAACAATGTACTATTAAACAATTATTTCACTAGCACGCATTGGTTATGAGATGGTGGAAAGCCAATGAGGCACCAGGGCTCAAAATAATTTTTGGATAGTTGCTGGTCACATTGACCAGCAAAACCGTTTTTAGATTGGTCACGTCGTTAAAATTAATAGTAGTCACTTTTGCCTTTCGTCTTAGTTCTTGTGATAGAAGAGGGCGCGTCATCTCTTCACCAGATCATGTGATGCTCTCAAAAGAATTTTGCCTTTGTCTTTCTGGAAAATATTCGTTCATTTCCACGTGAATTTGTTTGAATTTGAAAGAAATAATTCTCAAGGGTAGCGTCACATGGTCTACAATAGGACAACAAACAAACGAAGCTTAATTAAGAGGTCTATTTACTGAGGCAAAATGCAAACATCTGTCATGTTGTTTTCCCTCTTTTGCACTCGAATGAGTTATCTGTGGTTTTAATGTAGAGGTTGCCTCTACATTAACCTCTACTTGTTCCACGAGAAGAGGTTAAAATACATGTAAGTTGTTAGAATTAACGTTCTAAATTAGCATAACAAGTTGCTATTTTAGTCTGATGCATTCGCCACTTTCACATCTCCCATAATACACCTTGTTTGCCCCCAAAAATTTTGCATAAGCATTGTTTTCAATTTCTCTTGGGACATACTGTCGTCCCAAGAGAAATTTAAAACAATACTTACGCAAAATTTTGGGGGGCAAACAAGGTGTATTATGGGAGATGTGTAAATGGTCAATGACCGGTCAAAACTGATGACCAACAAAAATGAAGTCGTTTGTCCAGAGAAATTGTCATCTTGGCCGCACATTGTGCATTGTCCGGCACTTATTTTAAGCCCTGAGGCGTTATTTTTTTACTAAGCTGAGTACATGTATTCCGTGGTACACAATCCATGTACAATGATAAATGAAGTGACACAATTTTGACATAAATTATCAGCATTTACCACTTTTCTGCTTCTTCTTCTTCTGACAGCCTTTTTTCCCAGCACCTGTAATAATAACAACAAAGTAAAACAAAAAATAACTCTTAAGGCCCATTTTTAAATGGTGCTTGCACTGTCATTTAGTGTTTGAGTCTTTATTTATCTAACGACTTGTGCAGATAATTAAAAAAATAGTGAATGGTCAAATTCCTGTATGAATGTATGGGGCACACAAGCAAAGCTTCATGGTAGTTGTTTTCAGCATTGCTAAGTCTCCTGCATATTTTGTTGAATTACAAATACCATAATTATGCACAAGTGCAATATTAAAAAAGGAATTGGGCACTGCATATTGTACCTTTTGTCTTCTTTCCTGAAATCTTGTTCTTTTCTGTCACAAATCAATGAAAAAAGAAAGCACTGTAATTGGTATTGTGTTAAGATCAGTAACTAGCCACAAACATTTCACTGGATCTCAAAATAACAGATGGTCAACGGACAAAGACCATTCAAAATGACAATTTGTTTGGAGAAAATTTCTGTTTGCCGGTAATCTTGACTGGTTACATACTGATGGCTTTAAAAATGATAGCTGATGATCAGAAAAATAAACAAATAACATAATATGTTATTTGTTTATTTTTCTGATTATGTTATTTGTTTATTTTTCTGATCAGCAGTTATCATTTTTTAAGCCATCCATTATTTGATACCAATATAATTTATCTTTAAGCGTTAGGATAATTTTTACCAACTTTTCGACTTGTCACTATCACATCTTACATGTACACTTGGGCATTAATTACTGAAAAAATTATAAAAATATAGCCAAGAAAACACAGCTCATCAACAAGCCCTGCTGGCTTTTCTGGACTTGGTCGATTCAAAATTTTTGCCAAAATCTATGTTCTCGTATGAAATTTCAGCCAGATTGAAGCTCTCTTTTAACTGGTGAAATTATCACGTAATTGACGTGCAATCATATGGTGTACAATTACAGGTATCTAATTTGAAGTTGTTCAAATTGAATACCTGCAATTGGACACCTACACCACTCGCGCATCAATCGCCCGCATATAAATGGGTTCTTTCTTCTTCTTTTTTACCACCGTTTGTACAACCAGTTAAATTTACTGTAAGTTGACTTTTTCACACTAAAAAAGATTCTCAAAGACTATTGATTTGGTAGATTCAATATAATTTTCGATGACCTCCACATAATTTACATTACTTTGAAGGCCTGGAAAATGAAATTCTAAGATCTCAAGACTTTCAAGGGTTTCCATTACCTGTATGATGTATGATATATATTTTGAACTTTATAATGATTGAAAAATCCTGTTTCATACCTTTTTTTGATTGTCTACTTGTTGACTGGTGCATGATATCTGTTGATTCATGGTTTAATTCATTGTCTTCAAAATCTTGATTGCTGTCATTGGCAGCTGTAAATTTAAATGCAAAGTTCTGTATCATTCTACATGTAAACTTGTACATTTGTAATATTAGAAACTTGCCGTATATTATTTTAACAATAACTTCACCTCAGGGGGGTACTCGCAGTATACATGACGGGGGGGTCCGACAGAGCTTCATATTGCGAACCCAAAAAAATACATGAGCCTGAAATTTTACACCCAAAAAAATACCTGGCATCAAACTTTTTTACCCCAAAAAGTACAAGACCTAGCACCTCGATACTGATTTATTCAATCAAACAGATTTAAGACCTAAAAAAATACATGACAGATCTCTTGACCCAAAAAAATACCGAGGGTGTAAATTTTTAACCCAAAAAAATACGTCGGACCTCCCCGTCATGTATACTGCAAGTAGCCACCCTGGGAACTTCACAATTATGCATTTGCTATGTGCTGGTAGATAACGGACAAGTCCCATAGCCCCAAGTCTGCTATAATTACATTAATTTTGTTTCTTGTATCCAGCAAGCACAAGTATCAGAAATTGTTTTATTAAAAAAAAAAAGAATTCCAATATTTGAGCTCCTCAGCTCAACAATGGTACAGTTGTATGTGACCTTATCTAAATATTAACCAATAAAAACCCAGATTTTGAATTATAGACTACTGTATCAATCATTTATTTTTAAGACATGGTATTAAAATACAGTACACTCAATACTGTATGGGAAAATGAAAACTAATAATCACAATACTAATCTAAAAAACTTTCAACCACAAATAAATTACAACTTATATTATACCATGTAAACTGAACCTAATTATATGGCGCACAAATTATTTAAACGGTAAAGCACTTCACTGACATACCTTCACCAAACATCCATTCACCACTATCAGCAGGTGATGGTCTTTTCCTTGGCCTTTTGGTTGAAAGATCCTCATCTTCCAGCTCATCCAGCCCATCGTCAGATTCCGAAAAGAGGCGGTCAGAGGCATCGAGAGCGTCTTTCTTTTTCTCTAACAAAGAAATTGTACATGTATTGGTTGTTTAAAGCTGTTAGGGTAAACTAACTTTGCTGTTTAGTCGAAGGTTTCATCCATTTCGTCTAAAAAAACAAGTGGAATATTTACGTTTTATTGCTTAATATTTATGTCCAATTTTCTTGAGATGATTAAGTAAGAGCTAAGAATTGTATTCTTTATACTGTCGAATTCTAAAAGCTTATAACATAAGCTTGATATACAGGTAACGTATATTAATCGAAACATTCATAACACTCGACCTTACCTCTCGTATAACGCCAATTTGAAGTACGTCAGATCGATGAACCATAGATGAAGCGTCTAAAATACATACTGGTGCCATACAAAATACAATAACCTAATACTGTAGTCTTCTTCCAAGTTCCAAGTCAAAAAAACTCAAGGCAGGCGTTCGAATTTAGACTCGGTCGGTCGTTTTTCCACTCGCACGATGATTTGAAAACAGAACACGTGATCATTGGCGCATGACAGCTGACCCAAATGCTTGCATAGCTTGCCGCTTCCATGTTGCCAACCGCTCGCAACACGTTTGATACGGATTTGAAGATCGTTCTTTGAGGTTCGATCATGTTGGTCGCAACCATTCATAACATATTTTTGGCCGATAAAATAATCCGGATAATAAAGGCAGCTGGTCGATGGTCAAAAGTTGGCCGACTTATCGGTATCGGAAACGATGCGCGTCAGATGATCTTCGGATTTAGTAAATCATTAACTTTTCGCGCGACGAAGGTATTCACACACGAGAAATATGTATTCGAGGTAAACGTGCTTTGATTGTTGGAGTGCGAGATGAACAGTATACCAATAAATCTCGAAGTAAACTATCTATAGCGTATCCGTAAACAAAACACTTTTCACGGATTAGCACCTTTCAACAAAAATAGTTTTTTTTTTCACAACGTACCAAAAAGGAAATTGAAATCGATCACATTTGCCAGGGGTGTACTGAAGAAATTTTACAGATAGTATAACCCCGAATAGTATATCGCCTTGTTAAGGGGACGATTCCTGAATTGTATTACTGGCAAGGAAAAAAGGCATCTAAATAGCGAAAGACACATTGCTTGAACACAGATTGCTTATGTTAAAATATACGAAACTCTGGTCACGTTTTCTCACCGTAGGTTACGGCGGTATCATACGCAGATACGCCCCCAAATTTACACGAGATGAGATGAATTGCTTTCGAATAAATTTTTCGATAATAAAATTAAATCCTCATAGGCAACTGAACAAGAAACGATCGCCACAACCATCCTTATTCAAATGAAAGAATTATAGAAGAAGAGTATTATTCAATTCAATGCATTTTTCACTGTTTGTTATCATTATTACATTGTATTCGACAACCACGAAATTATTTTATAGCTGTGGTATACATGCATGGTAATTCACTGCTAAAAATTATACCGTCGAGGAAATAGATTTATGGCTTAGGCGAGATCGAGGTCCAAATTTCGATACAAAACCGCGACAATCATCACATTTAAAAAAAGCTAGCTTACCGTGCAGAGAGTGGATTTCGCCGTGCCACATTTCCTGATCGTATTGCATTGAACATTTCGCGCCTTCCTCTGCCTTTCCGTCGATTACAAGATTCTTTGTATTTAAAACTTCGACCTCTTCTACTGGCAATGTCCTCAGAACCTATAGCTTTCCAGGTCACAACGGCGAAAGACATCTGAAAAGCATGACAATAAAGAACGGCTTACGACTCTTAGCCTTTTTAAAAGACAAGCTGGA
This sequence comes from Siderastrea siderea, assembly GCA_964030785.1. Lineage (NCBI taxonomy): Eukaryota > Metazoa > Cnidaria > Anthozoa > Scleractinia > Rhizangiidae > Siderastrea > Siderastrea siderea. The sequence continues at coordinate 70,226,549 of OZ034968.1, read as the reverse complement.
AAAAACTCAATATTTCGCTCCGTAATTCCCCCGTAAAGGAAAATTATATTAAAATATACATACCTTACAGAACAAAACTTGTCTTTGGGAACCAAGAAATATTCCTGAAGGAATCTTGCCAATATAATATTGAGCAAATTAAACAGCGAGAAACGTCCGCGTTTAGCACTAGTTCGGAATAAAGCTAAATAAAGGCGCGCAAAACTTGATGACCTCGAAGAAGCCCGCGCTTTTCAAACGCTGCCTATGATTGGCTGTGATGTGTTTTAATAAGTTGCGTTTTAAAAATAATTAACCGCTTTTAGTGGTATGCTGGTCAGGAGAGCTGCGGGCTCTGGGAGCGTGGACCAACTTGACACGTTTGACACCGCAGACGGCACCTGACCAAGTGCTAGTGAGACGGAGAGATGTGACTTATAACATGTATAAAGATGTCTTCTAGTCGTTCTACACTTCATGGAGTCGATCCAAACGAAAATGCTAGTCCATTGAAACATCGGATAGGTGATGTTATTGTAAATGATGGTAGTAGTATTCTCGGAAATGAGGATTATGTCGACGTCGAATTGGAAACAGAAACAGTCATCACAAGAAAGCCGAGAAACAAGAGCAGAAAAACATTTAATTCCATCGATACTTTACAGCAGTGTTCTTCCAGTGGTTATTCAGCTGACTATGAAGTTTTGATTCCAACTACTGACTTCGAAGAGTCTCAAGGACCACCTGTTTCTCACGATGATCAAGAGTGTGCGGTGATAGAAGGCAATTCATCATTTGAAGACCAAATATTATGGAACGAAGATGTCACGGTAGAAAAGAGCGACGGTCAATTGGAAAGCACGACTGTGTCAAGCGAATTGTTGGAAATTGAAGTTGGCGATGGTGAGTGTCATTTTGCTTGGGTCGTTTGATGTGAACGGACCTAAATGTTTCTTTCAAAAGGTTTTTTTATTAGCTTATTTCGATCTCTTTTGCAAGGAACTGGCCGCCTGGCGGCATATCACATCGGACAAAACCGAACAGACTTTTCATCAAGCTATGATTAAAATTCGATGTTGTTCGGTGACTTCGGTCACAGCATTTGTTTTTGTTAGTTCGATTACCTTAATCGAACAAAATGGAAATGTTCGATTAATGAGCTCTGAGTTCGAACTTGAAGCTTATAAAAAATTTAAAGAGTGAGGCTTACATGATTATTCCTGCAAAAAGTGGTTTTGGAAAAAGTGACTGGACACAGTATCATGTGATCTTTTCATTAATAATAGTTCCTCATTTTGTTTTGTTTTGCAAAATACAGGAAGCCATAAATCCCACATAGGATTTTATAAACCCATAGAAATAAACACATCAATTATTATAATGGACATATTACTCTGTGTGATAAAAAATTCTGTATCCAAGCCTACATGTAAGTGGCCCACCAGCTGGAGCTTATCCCGGTTTCCGTAGTATTAAGCGATTAGCAGTATTGCAACTCCGTGTATTACCCTTTAGATGACTGGATCGATTGACGCATTTATAATCCCAGCAATAATGAAATGGTGGAAACCGATTTTGCTTTATTCAAGTTATATTGAAATATGATGTCACTATGCCGCTTAGGTATCATTTTGCGACAGAATGACATTGTACATTCAATGCATCAGTTTTTATCAAACATTCCACTTGGTTCAATTTGTAGTTATTTTTGTGAGTTGGATTTTGTTTGATGACTGAACAAAATAAAATTTAATCATGGGACGACTAGGTTCAATGGAGCTCAAAAACCAATGTCTAATGTGATACACCAAGTAAAAAGGTCTCAGCCTTGTAGAAAGCTGTAAAAACGATATCAGGCTTGCAAAGTCTTGCATTTACCATAAGAAACCATACCCATAAATAAGATTACTGTACTGCATATATATTCATTGATTTATTTCTTTTTGCTTCTTTGCTAGTGTTAGCTGGGAATTTGGAGTGGTGGAACATTGTCCCACATGAGAGTTTATGTTCATTAGACAGTGAGGTTGATGATGAAGCTTGTGTTGGACTCGTGGACTCAGATGGCATTGAAGATTTCCTTGATAAATCTGAATGGCTTGAAGAACTGAGAGAGTTAAACAACATACAGGAAGCTTCATTTAAGACTAAAGATCCAAACAATTCAGATGAGGTGTTATTTTCAAATTCACAATTGACTGTAAAAGAAACTGTGATTTTGATTTTGGCGATAATTACTAGGCACCGACTTTCTGGTGTAGCTGTTGATGACATGTTAGCTTTGATGCATCTAATTTGCCCCAAAGAGAACAGATTGCCCAAAGATGCAAAAGAAGTTTTTTCTTTTTTCCAAACTGAGATACAAAGAATTGTTAAACATTTCTACTGCCCGAACAAGAAGTGCCGAGCATATGTTGGTACCGTGTTGCCCAAACAAGAAAACTGTAGCCAGTGTAACTTTGAGTTGAACCAGGAGGCAATGTTCCTGGAAATTCCAGTACAAGAACAGCTAAAAGCAGTCCTGACAGGTACATGTAGATGTAGTACATATAGGATGTTTACAATTAATCACATACATTTTGTATTACACAGCACAAAAGGAACATCGAGGTTTATGATATTTGCTGATTACAGAATACAGAACATATTTTTACCTAAAATAGAAAAAACAGCCAATCAGAGAAAAAGGCCATAATTGTATACATGTATAATCAACTGTATTCAACTTACAGGGTTTAAAAAGTTAACCAATCCTTCCTCATACTATTCCATGTAATATCCCACTTGATCAGCAGGGATTTGCTACAGCAAATGCATAAGAAGAACCAAGAAAGATTTAATATTGCTCGACGTTTCGGATTCATCTTGACTCCATTATCGAGACGTACAGTATGCAAATAAGGAACGCAACAAAATAAGCATTAAACAATGAACGGCCGAAACGAACACCATAAATATCCCACTTGTCACTTTTATTTCCTTTGAGTAAAAGTTACATACTCCCCTAAAGGCTCCAGAAAATGAATGTACCTGAATTTTTTGGTTAAAAGACTTTGCCTTGACAACATTTATCTCATTGATTAACAATATTTTGCCCATTCAAAATCTTAACTACATCACTGTATTTGATGAAACACTTGTGCAGTGAAAATTAGCATTGTGTACATTGTAGTTCCAGAAAATGTCCACACACTCGGACCACAAAAGAATTTAAAATTTCTTGTGGGAGAGTGTGGACATTTTCTGGAATTTTTAACATTTATTGTTAAAAGAATGCAATTGATTTAATTGATGGTTTTATATGCTTTAAGGGCCTGGTGTATTAAAGAAACTTCACTACAGATTTAATAGACAGAAGCATAGTGAAACTGCCATTGAGGATGTGTATGATGGACGCCTGTATAAGAAGTTGTCTGTCAATAATGGATTTTTGAGCAGTCCAGATAACATCTCCCTACTAGGAAATACAGATGGAGTAGCATTGGTGAGGTCTACAAGGGCAGGAGTGTGGCCTGTTTACTATGTCATAAATGAATTGCCACCTAGAGAAAAGTAAATAGATTGTGTAGAGCAGGAATGTACAATGCTTCCAGTTACAGTACATCAGGTGAAAGTTTCCTTTTTTGTTTGCACTGTTTGATGCTGTTCAAAAAAAACTTAACAAAGTAAGCAACAGTTAGCTGGAACATGTACATCAGGTCTGCTATATCAAAGTATAAACAAAGTCTATGTATTGCAAAAGTGTACAAGGTACACATAGTCATGTTTAATAATTTGATCCAGTGGAGCTTAGTTCTGATTGATTTTCCTCACTATGATAGTCAGAGAGAGCATTACAATGTAGCTTAACATTTTTAAATAATTTTAAAAATTCTTTCCAGCCTACAAAGATTGATTTCAACAGGAAACAACAAAGAACCACACAAAAACAATAATCATTACATGCACCTCCTGGGCTACCTCAAACTGGTTTTCAGGTTACATTTGTTTCATCTCAGTATTGTTGATGTAGACAATGTAATTTAACTAAAAAGGTTAATCTTTTGAAGAAATTCAAATTGGACTGAGTGAATAAATGCATGAACTTTGAAAAGAATTTGCTTTCAGCTACATGTAATTAACAGTTTTTTTATATACCTGCAGATTCAGCAGGTCAAATAGGCTTTTTGCTGGAATATGGTTTGGCAAAGGTAAACCACACTTTCCAACCTTTATGAAGCCCTTCTGTGAAAGCTTAAGAGATTTGTACCAAGAAGGTGAGTTGCTATGCAAGTGAATTACTAACAGGTTCATTTTAGATAATGGTGTGTACATCTCAATAGCCCATTAATTAATGGCAATTAAGCCGCATAGTTATGGTACAACTATACACAGTGAATGTAATTTAAACAGAACCAGCACTGCATATTATATTATCATATTTGCAAAACGTCAAAAGGGGGTGTGTGCAAATACTATTCATTCTTTTGAGTCTTTGTCTACATGTAGATAACATTTAAATGTACGTTCCATGCATGTGGAATTGCATCTTGTACATGTATAACTGAAAGCAAATGTACAAGCATATGCAGGTAGTACAATATGATGTTTTGTGTGCACCGGTAAACTTATATCAAATATGTGAATATTTCTGAGTGTAAGTCAATTTTCGTTTTTTTTTTTATATTTTACACTCGGGTATAGAAATTGATGGAGGTCTAGGAAGCACTACTTGTATTAAAGGCATCCTCCTAGACACAAGTATGGACTCACCTGCTAGATCTTCTTGGCTTAATATTAAGCAATACAATGGCTACTTTGGATGCAGCACATGTACTGAACCTGGAGAACAACTGGACCTTGGACCTGGAAAGAAAAAAGCTAGAAGGCAATGCCACATTTACCCTTTCAACAAAGAATTTGCAGGAACCACAGGGCATGCAGAACTAAGGAAACATAATGTGTTGAAGCAACAGGCCCTTGTTGCAATGTCACAAATATCTGATAGAGGAAAGGTTTATGTGAGTGATACATTGTATAATTGTGTGTTGTATAAAGTACATGAAGGCTATGCATGTAACACAGAGGATTATCTTTATCTGGGAGTGTTCAAATTGATATCTTACAAATACATGTGTACATCCAAGCAACCATGTATTATTTTGTTAATTATATAGACCCGCTAGTTAATTGATTTTTTGGAAGATTTTCTGAAGATTTCCAGTAATTTTCAAAATGTTGTCCAAAGCTGAACATTTCCCAACTTTAAAAAAAAATTGGAACAGAATTCCAGTGTAGATTTCCTCTGACCAGGCTGTTAAAGGGACTGTGTCACAGAGATTTCGCAGATTTTTGGTCTAAATGGTTCTGAAATTGGTGGAATGTAATCTACGCCATAAAAAACAACATCTAAAGGAATATATTAAGACATTAATTTGTGGATAGAAATCAAGCTACGGCTATGAATATAGATTTTTTGAAGATGCGCGGAAGCAATTTAAAGTGTTTGCGTAGCGTTTTCAAATTCCAATCCGTTTCCATCCCCAGCCAATAATGCTAGTTAACAGTTTTGGTGCTCTAATATAAATCTAATATAAATCTAAATGGACTATTATTTTTAGGTTTCATGCAGCAAAAATTGTTTTGCCACTGCGAAGGCAATTCAGATGAACAATCATCCGTTTCATGACTCTTGCAATTGATAAAAGAGCAAGCCGTGAAAATTGAGTTTTCCCTTATTTCCTCATTGAAATGTAAAGCATGAAGCTAACACATGTACATGTTAGTTATAATTGTTATTATTATTATTATTGTTACTACAATTAATTATTATTTTTCAACATTCTGTTTCAAGAATCCAGTGGAAGGAGTTCTTGGCCTGTCTTGGGCTTTTTCTTTGCCACTGCATGATGTCATTTCTGGTACTGCTGTGGACTATATGCACTGTATCTGTGAAGGGGCTGTTGATCAGCATTTAAACGCTTGGTTTGACGATAAATCCTGTAACCAGTACTTGGGTACCAGTCAGAGTGACATCGACACTGCCTTGCTCTCTATTAAGCCAATTGCCGAGATAACTCGTCGACCAAGAAGTTTATCAGATTGGAGACAGTGGAAGGGTATGTACCCCATAAAAATTGGATGGTTTTTGGAAATGTTTGCAAAACTCTAGGTGATTGTATACCTCTGTAATACGTAAGGTGGGGAGGGGGTCCCTAACCACCAATTTGTGCCTTTTTATGTAAAAATTTCGTATTCTGTTTAGGAGTGGCACTAGCAATGCAAGCACAATATCATTTTTTTATTTGCAGTTACAATGTATCCTGCCTACCAAAAATACACCATTTTAGCACCCCATTACAGACAAATGCTCTATAATGGCTTTCCACCAGAGAGGAGAGCTGACAAGTGACTTAATGTGGGGGGGGGGGAGGCTTTAAAGACTCTTCTCTTAGGAAGTCTTTATTTTTTCGGAATATCTGGGGGGGGGGCAACAGCCCCCAAGCCTCCCTCCCCACCTCTGCCATCCATGATCTTGTATGGCTTGATTGTCTGGCCTAAGTTGGCTGAAACTTTTTTTTAGAAAATGACTCAGAACATCACTACTGTGATATCAATTGGGCATATTGTGTACACCGGCATAACATTAATTTTTGTCAAATTGTAAATTGAAGCTTGGTAATCTGATTTATGTTTCAGCTAATGAGAAGAGAGCATTTCTCCTCTACTATTCTCTTCCACTGCTCTTTGAAAGACTAGAGGAACAATGCTTGTTACACCTTGCCTTCCTTGTTGGTGGAGTTTACAGGCTTCTACAGGACAGTATTTCTGAAGCTGACATGCAAGAAGCTGACATTTTCCTCAAACTCTATTGCGCTCAAGCACCATACTTTTATGGTAAGTAACAATAGCTGTACTCAGTAGTTTCTGTTCTCTTGAGTAGGACATTGATTTCCATGTGCACTGTAATCTGCATGGGAATATAAACCAATTGGATCTTCATTTTTTTAATGTACAGTACATGTACAGTACATGAAACTTCCTAGTATTAACAGCTTTAGTTGCATTTGGTAGTGCTGTGATCTAAAGGGAAAACAACTACATGCTTGTGCAAAATGAGGAATTTTAATACATTGACGCTGCCAAACGCTGTTTGAATCTTGTGTGCTTGCAGTTAGTTTTACTCAGTTGTCTTGCAGTCAGTGTCACTCTGACTAATGATAAGGCAGCAATTTAAATAATTGTATCCTTCCTCTTGTGCTGCTTCTTCTGTTAATGTCATTTTGCATTTATACTTATGTTTTGATTGGCTGTACAAGACTCTCCAAATGTCCAGAAAGTACTGTAGACAATAACATGCTTTAAAAATTCCTTTTGTAACTGAAATACTTTGTTAAGAATTCATAATAGGCATGCATACAAACTTTACTGTACCACAGGGAGTATTGTATGGTTCTGTTCAAAAGAAGAAAAATTATTCCCAGCACTGAAAATGTGTTTTTAACTAATATTAAATAATAATTATTGTCTTCTCAAACAAAGGTGACAGATTTCAGACATTCAAAATTCATCAAGTTCTTCACTTGAAACACAGTGGAAAACCTGGGACCTCTATGGTCTAATTCATGCTTCCCCTTCGAAGACTACAATGGTGACTTGGCAGGATACTTCCATGGCAGTCAAAATATCCAAGGACAGGTTAGATTAATTTTTTTGTTTCATTGCTGATTTTCAAATATGGATTTGGACGCATGCATTGGTATTTCCAGTTACGGTTTCTGTAATATGTTAATATTTTCTGGGAGAAGGTGAACAACCTGCTCTGTATAGAAAAGAACCTGACAAAACACAATCAGCAATGCTGAAATCATACAAAAATATAGCAAATTTAAATACATGTAGTTTTTTTTGTACAATTAATATGTACAACTAAACAATTAATATTTTCATAGTGAAGGCAGCAAAAAATGTATGCCTAATACACATTTACAGTGTTAAACATTATTTTCTTTCAAAACTCATTTGTTTCAGATTGTTAAATCAGTGTGTGTCCATCAAAGCCTTCCATGCCTTGCAGAATCATTGCCAGAAGATTCAGTTACAAAGAAACTGTACCAACATCTAACTTCGAAGTCGTATCTCTGCAGGTAATGGCAAATGAGTGTCACGCTTAGGTTTCGCTAGAGGATTTTGGAAACAGTGGAATTGATATTGACTAAATTAGATACGTTGCACACATCTCACTGCATAACACATTGTGTGCATATTTTGTTTACATGCCTGTATGCCTGCAAATTAAACAGTTCCACATGTAACTGATTCTTATCTGCTTTTGTTTTTTATCCTTATAAGGACTGTTGGGGAGCAGATATCAGAAGACACCTTTGTTATTGGTTCATTAGAGCGTGTCTGGGAGAATTCAAGTCTGCTGACAGTGGAGGAGAGAGAAGTTGTTGGCCCAGCATCAAAGATTTGGATTTTTCGTCGAGCAAAGATCAATGGCGCTGAATTCCACAGTTCGTTTTACAAACGAACTACAGCAAGGAATAATTTCACTGTTGTGTATGAAAGGCATGGAAAGAGTCAATATGGCTCAGTTGAAAAATATGTAAAGTATCAACAAAAGTGCACTTCTATGTCCTGTCAATATGAAAAGTGTGCATGCAATTTGTCTTTCCATTATGTTGCTCTAATGAAGAATATGAGGAAGCACCCACGTCAGCTGCCATTATACCAGGGAATGAGAGTGATTAAGCATATGCGAAGAGTCAGTGTGGCAGACAAGCTTGTTGCTATACCCATAACTTTCATAAAAAGGAAATGCATGAGGATTGAGTGTGGTGCTGATAAAGTCTTTGTGTGTCATCTACCAAATTCTTTTGAGAAAGACTAAGATGTTTAGTTCCTTAAATATCTATGGCTATGGCCCACCCCTAGTTATGTAGGTACATGTATGTGCCACTAGCCTTTTGTTGACCCCATCTTGGTCGCATTTGTTCAACTGAAAATGTGCGACCCCATGATAGAGGCCTTCCAAGGGCGTTTTTGATGTCGCTTTGTCGTTCGTTTCCAACTCACTTGTCATCTATTTGGTGAGGGAAACATTGTCGCTGTCGCAAATATACACCCTTTTAGTGCTAGTTTCTGTCGGCTGTCGGTGCTGTAGAGCAAAATTGTCGCTACAATTTTAGCAATTTTGGAGCAATGTCGCCTGTCGCCAAAACCCCTTGGAAGGCCTCGTGATAGTTATTGTATTGGAAATGAAACCTTGTGATAGTCCAATCATGGTGTACACATACAATGTACACATTGACTGAATCTCAATGGCTTATTATTAGCAAGCAGCCTTCCCAGCACTGATTGGTTCCATGCTTATATAGGGTAAAGACCCAACTAGAGACATTACATGTAATTTTTAGCTAATTGCAATTTACATGTATACCCCATGAATTTTTTGAAATTAAATTTTGCAGATAGCAAAATGTTGTTATATCAAATAGTGGATGTTTATGAATTTCAAAAACTCATTTAATGCCTTTGTATTCTGTATAACATAAAGGAATGTCTGTCTGCATACACTGTATTCTTATGTATATCTTGTACAAAGGATTGTGTAATTCAAGTTGCAAAAATGTGTACACAGTTAGTACGTAGTGAATTAGAACCCTGTATTTAATCACAATCATCTTTTTGAAATACAGGCTTGGGCATTTAATAAAATACTCAGGAAAATCACTTTCAAATAGTTTTTAAATAGGCACTTCCTGATCAATGCTGCTTGTGTAGTTGACTCACACATGTGCAAACTACATTTTAAATTGCACACCTTGTGAGTGTGTTTGTCAACTATGTTTTAAATATACAATTTTATTCAATTGTATGGACCCTTCAACAATTTCAATTTCAAATAGCGTTTAAATATTAAATTATAAACATGTTTAAACTCATCACAATTGAAAACTACATTTTAAACAGGAAACTGTTTCAAAGACTCTTATAAAACAGTTTTTAAGTAGCCTATTTAAAACGAATTTTAAAAACTTCAGTAGTTGAAACCAAAAAACAGATTTAAAATACTATATTTGAACACTGTTTGTTACAATCTTCGAAGTTTGTGTTTCCAAAATATGTTTCAAATACACTAGTTAAATCATGTTTATTGTATAAAACACATTTCAAAAAGATGGAAAGGCCTATCAATGTTATAAAATACAGTTTAACTATACTTTAAAATATATTTCAAACACTACCCGCAATTTAAATTTTTTTGTAAAATAGCATTAAAATACAGGAGGATAGCATCAAAACAGTTTTTAAATCATCCAAATACATTTTAAGTTCTTTTAAAGCAGTTTTAAAACAGGGTTGTTTTGGTAAGGGTACGCAAAGCAAACGGTAGCCCTTTTCATTGAGAGAAATGCCGGAGAAAACCTTCGCAAAATTACTTAGGGGGCTTCCAGAATAGTTTTACATAGTGTTTGCTGAAGTTAAATGTTGTTTTTGACGATCAAAACACGCACGTCTTGTTTTAGTACACGGATCGGTCGATCGAAACCGCAACATATGCGGAACATTAATCTTACCGTGTTTTTAAAATTATCCATTATCTGTCTGATAGAAATAATCCTCCACTCCATCGTTGTGATTGGTACTGTAATAGCTGTAGCTTGCTGGACATGTGAGAACGTTGTTTTCTTGAAATTTGTCATCACTTAGCCGCAAACAAACTGACAAAAGTAACATTGTGGAACAGTGCCAGAATATATGTTGCAAGAACAAGATTGCGTGACGCATGACATGGGCAAAGGTCAATCGATGCTTTTTGAGGTATAAGCGTATGTATAAGTTCTAGAAATATTAGGTTTTTTATCCACCTTTTGATGCAACAAAGCTTTCATGCATTGATATCGTGTCGCTAGTTTTTTTTTTTTTTTGACATTTCATTGCATGGCATCTTGTGGCTATATATTTAAAGCATCATGATGATAGTCCTCGTCAGAATGTCCTCGTTGGTGTACCCTGTGGCCCCAGTTCATTTAACCTGGGGAATGTTAAATGTGTGGCAATCGGCGAGTGTAGCAAAAATGTCGACAATCACCTCGTGTATTGTAAATCGGCAACGAGTCGACATTACACTCAATAGTGAATCTACGCTTTTACTTACTTGAGCAGGTAGGGAGTTTCCTGTTAGACATTACAAATCCTAGAGAGCAATTTGGACATTGTAAAAAAAAACTATAATAACGTAAATCAGCATTTATATTTCAGGCATTTTTGAGACAGAAGGAGTCTCACTTTAAAATAACAGTGTGCCCACGACATCGGTATTTGTTTGGGACTAGGTGGCGGTGCGGTAACTCGCGGTGTTCGATCCCCGAAGAAGTGGCCATGGTGGCTGCACACTAGGGAACATCCTCAGCCCCAAAGGCTCAATGTGGATTAAAAGCCCATGTTATTAGGCCAGAAATACACTTGCACAAGTAAGCTCGCGTAAGTATTTGCATAAATGATTTTCGTTGATAATAAATTATTCGCAATTTGTCTGGCTGAGGGAGAGGCTAATCAAAGACATACTTACATAGAAAACCGCTGCTCAAACATACTTTCCTAATAGAAAACCGTTACTGCCGTGATTTAAAAAAAGCACAAACAACAACAGAAAACCGTGTCCCATCGTTCCCAAATCTTACATGGTTTAATAGCTCGTGCCCCAAAACATGTTTTTTAGGGTCAGTTCACAACTGTATATTTATTAAGTGTTTTAGATACACGAGTGCACGAGCGCGAACCGCAAAAAAGAAAATCGAAAATGTTCTCATTCCCTCAGCCAACCTCTCACCCGTTGTGTGCGCTCGTGAAAACCTATCTTACTCGAAAAGAAAATACGTCTGTGACGTAAGTCTTTTTGAGAAAAAAAATGTGAATTAAAGGAGGGTGCTGGGGGTTTCGTTAAAATAGTTTTGGCCTTGTAAAATTCCACCAGCTAGCCCTCCGGAGACATTGTGAATAGGGTCAGTTATTATGTTCTTGTGATTTTCTCATTTCCATGAATTATTTCCTGGATAAAAACCATTTCAGAAAGAAAAAGATTCTTTATTTGCGTGATCAGTATCCGTTAAATTCTAACACCTTAGACTAAAAGCAGTCTCTCTTCCCGCTCAGGGATAGTCTAGTCAGTCTAGAAAAACGAACAAGCGAGCTGACGAGCGCTAAATCGCCTTCGGCGTTGTAATGTGACGCGCATGTGAACAATGGTGGAGCCGCTGTTAAAACAATAGAGTTCTTCTGTCGAAGGCACTACCGTGTGATAGGTTGCCCGAGGAAATTTGATGTTCACAACAAATATTAGCCCGAGAACGCAGTTCAAAGGCTTATGTGAAGTTTGAACATCAAATTTCTGAGGGAACCTACCACACATGGGGCCTGAGACGGAAGGACTCTATTGTTTTTATTGTACAACGCTAAATTTTGAGCGAAAATTGCCCAAAACGGTCACTATGCGCTGATAGGCGCCCGCTGAGGAGAGACACTATCGCGTCACGTGATCGATTTTGACCAACGGCAGCACGCCAAAATTTAGCGTCGTGCTATAAATATATATATGCTATGTGCTAGTGTACTAGAGCCGGCTCAATACTAGGCGGCTTGACACTTCCGTCACGTTTCAACGCCATGTTTGTGCAGGTGATTTTCGCGCTTGCTTCTTTCCCTTATTCGTTTCTCTCGACTATTCCTGAGAGGAAAGAGAGACTGCTCGGTCTACTCTTCCCGCTAAGGACTAGTCTAGCCAAAACAACCCGCGAGTGCACGTAAAAATTGCTTGCGGCGTTCGGCGATTTTCGCGCGGGCTCCACACGCGCGTCACGTTTCAATGCCATAGGCGATTTCGCGCTCGCCGGCTCCCTTGTTCGTTTTCCTCGACTATCCCTGAGCGGAAAAAAAGAGTGCCCGCAGCCTAAGGTGTTGAAATTTGACGGACACTGATCACGCAGATAAAGAATCTTTTTTCCAAAATGGTTTTTATCCAGAGAATAATTCATGAAAATGAGGAGATCGGAAGAACATAATAACAGACCGTTCATTTCTTATTCACAATGTCCACGGAGAGGAAACTAGTGGAATTTCAAAAGGCCAGAGAACTATTTTAATGAAACCCCTAGCCTACTCGTTAATTAACAGTTTTTTTTTTTCAAAAAGACGTCGCCTTTTCACAGAAGTTTTATTTCGTGCAAGATGGTTTTTCACAAGCGCGCACAAGAGGCCGGGGGAATGAGAACATTCCTTTTTTTTTTCGCGGTTTGCGATTGCGCACTCATGTACCTAAAACACTTGATAAATAAATCGCTGTGAACAGATTTCAGAAACCATGTTTTACTGAATGCAGCGCGAGTTTTTGGGGCACAACCTTTTACAAACCACGTAAGATTTGGGAACAGTGGGACTCCATTTTTTGTTTTTGTTTTGTTTTTTGTTTTTATCACGGCGGTAACGGTTTTCTGTTACGAAAGTATGTTTGAGCAGCGGTTTTCTGTGCCACCTCTCCCCCAGGAACATGAAAGAGTTAGTAAAACTGCGCACACCAGATTAACCGCGTAAACAAATTGCGGCTAATTTATTCTGAACAAAAACCATTCATACAAATGTTTACGCGAGCCTACTTGTACAAGGCGCTCATAACATGGCCTGAATGCGCCTTTTAAAATCCATATCGAGTTTCTGGGGCTGAGGATTTTCCCTTGTGGGCAGCCACCTCTGTGGGGATCGAACACCGCGAGTTATATTGCAACGCCACCTAGTCCCAAACAGATTTCAAAGTCGTGGGCACAATGTTAATTTTAAGTGAGACTCTTCTGTCGCAAAAATGCATGAAATAAATACGCCGATTTAATTTACAAAAATGGCCAAATAAAAAATCGCTCTCTAGGATTTGCAATGTCTAACAGTAAACCCCCTACCTGCTCGAGTAAGTAATAGCTGGGATTCACTGTCCACTGTAATGTCGTCGCTGATTTTACGATACACGAGGTGACTGTAGACATTTTTGTTACACTCGCCGATCGCCACACATTCAGCATTCGCCGGGTTAAATAAACTAGGGCCACAGGGTCCACCAACAAGGACTATCACCATGGGTGATGCTTGTATAGCCATAAGAGGGGGGAGGGACAGGGGGTTTAAACCACCCGCTTCCCGTACCCTTTAATCCCGGTTCCCGCTCTGTATTTGTTGGCTCCCGCCTCTTTGCATTTCTTTAGATTGCGAAGTACTGCGCAATGTTGGGTAATTTTCCCCTTTTTCTCCCGCTTCCCGCCCCCTCTTCTCCCGCCTCCCGTACACCTCCCGCCCACTTTTCTCCGGGTCTCCCGCTCCCCCTGCCCCCCTCCACATAAGATGCCACGCAATGAAATGTCAAAGAAAAAAAAAAAACTAGCGACGCGATATCAATACGTGAAAGCTTTTTTCCATCAAAAGGTGGTTTTAAAAAAGTTTATCTGTAGAACTTTACGCTTGCACCTCAAAAAACTAACACCTATAAAATGCGATTGCATCAATAAACCTTGCCCATGTCATGCGTCACGCAATCTTGTTCTTGCAACATGTATTCTGGTACTGTTCCGCAATGTTACTTTTGTCAGTTTGTTTGCGGCTAAATGATGACAAATTTCGGGAAAACAACGCTATCATATGTCCAGCAAGCTACAGCTATTACAGTACCAATCACAACGATGGAGTGGAGGATTATTTTTATCAGACAGATAATGGATAATTTTAAAAACACGGTAAGATTAATGTTCCGCATATGTTGCGGTTTCGATCGACTGATCCGTGTACTAAAACAAGACGTGCGTGTGTTGATCGTAGTTCAAAAACAGCATTTAACTTCAGCAAACACTATGTAAAACTATTCTGCAAGCCCCCTATGTAATTTTGCGAAGGTTTTCTCCGGCATTTCTCTCAATGAAAAGGGCTACCGTTTGCTTTGCGTAGCCAGTCGCCGGTTTGTGTCATAAATTCAGTCGGCGATTCGTGTCTAACTACCCTTCACATTTTGGTCTCTCGCCGGAGTAAATTTCCATTGCCGCCAGAAATATTTTAACACAGTAATTTACAAATGTTTTTCTTCAAACCTGTTGTTATTTCATGTCCAAAATCCACGTACCAATTGGGTTTCTGTATTGTGGAAGTTGGGTGAAATTTGCTATTTTTTTAAAGACCTGAAACTGGTTTTCTTCTAACGGCCGATACACTCTCACTTGAACAGCTTATCCAAAGAAAATTACTGTATTATAAAGAGGTAAAATGTGTTTATATTGTGTTTGTGTTTCATTAACAGGCGACGCCGCGTTTTAACGTACGAGCGAGATAAAAATGTGTTATTTTCCGCCAGTTTCACTATTCGAAGGAGGCCGATATGCCGTATTTTCAAACTTTGCCCGATTTCGAAAAAAATAAAAAGCTGTTGAAACTGTTAATGTTATTTTTGAAAATACTTCACTATAGAGGTTACTTGGGCTAAATAAAAAGAAATTCGAAATTTCACGACTGACGCCCAATTCTCGATAATTTCAGACATCGGCTCTTAAGTATAAGGACATCGATGTATAAGGACTGTGCAATGAACAGTATACGCTTGATTCCTTACACTAGTGTATACTACAGCTTACACATAACCGTACACTAAGTGTTAGGGCATCGTATATTCGTTGTTTTACCAAGTATCTAAACCTTTTAATTTACCAGTCTACTATTGATAAATATAATTTAGACGTGGTAAATTAGTGAATGGTATTTTTCGCTATAACTTTTGTGATTGTTTTGTCGGGACACAAGGGCATACTGTTTCGTACACCCTTGTATCCTGCAAATTCCCTCCTTTGACAAGCATTATAATGCAGGAAATTTACGGCGAATCTGGGGCTACTGAACATATTTTTACCCTTAAACGCAACCGAAGCCTATTCCTATTTTTTTTCTGTAACATTTTTGACAATTCTGTCCGGTCACAAGTGTATACCAGAGTATTTACGCACCTTTAACGTTCTTTACGCATCTTTACCCACAGCTCTTTGCGTTCTTTACGATTATTTATTCTTCTTTACGCGCAATTCCTAGATATTATAATTTCCACTGAATAAATTGTTTGCGGAAGAACAAAAAGAAATAAAACATTTCCGCCCTTATGCTCGTCAACGATTTTCCTGCTGTATTTTGACCGACTTTGCTGTGAACATCTACAGTAACTTTACGCCTCTTTATATCTGTTTACGCGTCTTTACGCACCTCTCTGTACGTTCTTTACGATTCGTTAACCTTCTTTACGTGTAATTTATCTTCTAACGTACAAATCGTCAAGAAAAGCTTTGATTTTATTTGCAAATGCAAGCCGTACGTACTGTAGTTCATGCGCTGCCTTTTCTTTTCTTGTTTACACAGGTAAATTTGCGTCTGTATCCACTCAGAAAGTACTTTTATCCGAGCCGCTATCCTTCCTGTTGAAAAGTATTCAGGGCTTTTTGTGTGTGCAAGTATTAAACTAGTCAGGGAGAAAGTGAGTTCCTTTGAGTCTATGCGTAAACGCCTTGAACTGCGCATAATGGCAAAAAAATGCGTTGAATCCGTAAAAAAGTACAGCGGAACCTCGATTTAACGAAGTGCCATGGGACTCGGGAAATTGGTTCGGTATATCGAGGTTTTGTTATGTCGAGGTTCTTTTCCATACATTACACTATTACTGGGCTGAAAAATGTCGTTTATACCGAGGACTTCGTTACAGGTTCCACTGTATGCTTTCTTCCATTCCCCACAGCGCGGCTTCATGGGAACTGGAAACGAGGTGACACGGTGGATTTGATCAGCGGTTTCCGTGTTAGCGTCAATTGTGGCGTCCATTTTGAAATTACGCGAATGTGTGATATTTCTCCAACGTCCTCAAAAAGTAACAGGAATTTTCTCCATTTTATATCTGGAATATTGCGCTAGATGGCCTTCGAAGACAACAAAAAGTTTCTTTCCAAAATATTGGTGATCTTCGAACTGTTATTGATGGCACAAAGCTTCGTAGAAGGACTATGGCTCAGGCAAAATGAAATCCACATGACGCCGTGATGTGGTGACTATGAGAATTCATGGAATGAAAAGGCGGGATATTTGAACTTGAAGACGCTTCAATGGGGCTGGCAAAGCTTTTCTGTCCTATGTTGAGTTGGATTTCCTCGCAGGCTGAAAGTAAATACAGATTACCGAGGTAGGCCGTCTTTGTTTCAAACTAAATCAGTAAATGGAGAACCATGATGTGTCACTGGCTTGGAAGGTTTCAGTTTTGTCAACGAACTTCACCCAACCCCTTTACTGCCAAAAGTACGCAGATTTTAAACTAAGAAGGTTTTCGAAGTTCCATTTTGCAATCAAGTATTTAAAATCGGGCTAATTATATCTATATATGTACCTAGCTCAAGATAAGACTCGGCTAGCTAGAGAAAGGTTCACGGTGAAACTAAGAAAACCGCGAACGGTGGAAATATTTCAGAGATGTTCACTGTGTTTTGCCCAACCACCTGTGTACGGTGGCCCACAACTGTCACATGAAAACAAAATGCTCACATCAAATTCAAATCACTCACAGCAAATTAAAAATCACTCACAGCAAATTCAAATTGCCCACGGCGAATTACAAATCACTCACAGCAAATTACAAATCGTTCACATCAAATACAAATCGTTCACATCAAATACAAGTCGTTCACATCAAATACAAATCGCTCACAGCAAATACAAATACGGTCAGTGAAAAACGAGGACTGCGGACTGTGGACTTAGGAATGCAGACTGCAGACTAAGGGTAAAATTCAGAATGGAGACCGCAGACTAGGGATAAAATGCAGAATTAAGACTGCAGACTGCAGACCAGGGGGAAAATGAGAGAAAAGACAACCAGAAAAATGTCTGCGCTCGTAGAAGTTCGTAGCAATCTACTTAAACCTATTTAATATGGTCAAAATGTTTGCATTTTTTTCGTGTTGTAATGGGAAAGTTTGTTTACTAATTGAGGAGTAATTTCAGTTTTTACACCAAGGACCTGCTGGAATACGTTGCTCATGAAAGAGTTTTGCTTCATCTTCAAGCCGTAGATTGTTCAGAATTTGATCGGACAAGGCAAAACAACCTGTGTGTGATAAATGAATAAGTTCAGACGGGAGTAAATGTAGAGCTAATTATTTCATTAAGCGAAACCTGTAGTGTTCCAAAGGATCGCTTTTTACGAATGAACTTTATTTGTGAACTAGCTGAAGTCATCAGCTACATGTAGTTCCCGGTTGGTCACCCATCCAAGTACAACTTCGCTCGTCGTAAGGACTGAAGAACTTATGGTACCTTGATCAAGGACTGGTATCTAAGAATTCAATTAGTTAAAATGTTTACCTCTTGCTTTCCACTTTCATCTTTTTCCTGATTTTTTAAAATGCATATTGTACTTAAAAAAAATTTGTGTGGGAGATAACGGAGTGAAACATCTACCATAATCAAAACATTCTCTCAATGGAATTAGTGCTTAGATGGATGACCACCCTACCCTGGGTGCCAGAGGCTTTTCTTGCGCGGTTCCCGGTTGCAGCTTATGTTCTCTATTGTGACCCGCGCGAGACATCTGCTGTGATTGGTTTAAACGTAAGAGGATAAAAAAAGATCAAAGTTCAACGAGAACAGTAAATCAAAGCGCTCTGGCTCAGAGGTTTTTTCTCCCGACAAGCCGCTCATTGCGTCGGCCTTCGGCTGATTTCTCCCAACGTTAGCGAGAAAAAACCTCTGGTACCCAGGGTATGATCCCCGGGAACTATATGTATCCAGCGGAGTTTGACTTTTACCTCAGCTAGTTCGCAAATGAAGTTCATTCATAGAAAAGCGATCTTTTGGAACACTACAGGTTCTGATCTAGCTCTACATTTATTCCCGTCCAAGTTTATTCGCTTATTAAACACAGGTTGTTTTGCGTAGTGGATCAATCTACGGCTTGGAGTTGAAGCAAAACTTTTGTATGAACAACGTATTCCAGAGAATCATTGGTGGAAAAACTATTCTACATCTCAATTGGTGAACAAACTTTCCTATCAGAACACAAAAAAAATGCAAACAATTTCACCAGATTTTAATGGATTTCTACGAACTTCTACTAGCGCAGACGTATTTCCGGCTGTCTTTTCTTTCATTTTCCCCCTGGTCTGTAGTCTGCAGTCTGCAGACTTCATTCTGCATTTTACCCCTAGTCTGCGGTCTCCATTCTGAATTTTACCCTCAGTCTGCAGTCTGCAGTCTGCAGTCTGCCTTTTACCCTCAGTCTGCTTTTTCCCCTGCTCCGCAGTCCGCAGTCCGCAGTCCGCAGTCCTCGTTTTACACTGACCGCATTTGTGTTTGCTGTAAGCGATTTGTATTTGATGTGAACGATTTGTATTTGATGTAAATGATTTGTAATTTGCTGTGAGCAATTTGAATTTACTGTGAGTGATTTTTAATTTGCTGTGAGTGATTTGAATTTGATGTGAGTGATTTGAATTTGCTGTGAGTGATTTTTAATTTGCTATGAGTGATTTGAATTTGATGTGAGTGATTTGAATTTGATGTGCGTGATTTGAATTTGATGTGGGCATTTTGTTTTGGTGTGACAGTTGTGGGCCACCGTGCCTGTGAGATCTTGAAGCTGCAGAAAATGAATGGTTTTCTATCAGTCAAAGAACAACTGCTTTGTGGCTCGTTTTTTAAAACACATTCATCACACAACCAAACAAATGCTCGTGAGATTACATGTATGTAGTTCCACAAAAATATCCATAGCCACCCCGTGGATGGTCACTGGAAATTCTGGGGGGGGGGGGGGGGTATCAAAAGCCAAACTTTTAAAGTTAAAGTGGAATTTCCTGAAGAGTGGGGGTTCGAATCGAAAAAACCCTCCGTGAAAAGGGTATGGATATTTTCTGGAACCACACTTTTCACGTGTGCTTGTAGTTGTTGTATTTATGTCAAGTGAAATTATAAGCTGCTGGACTACAGTGAAACCTGTATTAATTATTTTAGCATCCCCCATATTAAGTGGACACCCTGTATTAAGCAGACATGAGCGTCAGTGTAAAAGAAACCTGTATTTAGCGGACATCTCTATTAAGCGGACACTAGCGAGAGTCCTGTTGGTGTCCGCTTCATACAGGTTTCACTGTAATTCAACCATGTGGAACCATCAAGTTGTCTTCTAGATTAATTTTATTCTCTTTACTTGCTCAAACCTTTTTTCACTTCTGTGGTATATGTGACTCTGAAATAGGAAGTAATGGCAATGGAACCACACTTTTCACGTGTGCTTGTAGTTGTTGTATTTATGTCAAGTGAAATTATAAGCTGCTGGACTACAGTGAGACCTGTATTTAGCGTACCCGATATTAAGTGGACACCCCGCATTAAGCAGACATGAGCGTCAGTGTAAAACAAACCTACATTCAGGGGACACCTCTATTAAGCAGACACTAGCGAGAGTCCTGTTGGTGTCCGCCTCATACAGGTTTCACTGTAATTCAACCTTGTCGAACCATCAAGTTGTCTTATTTATTAATTTTTATTCTCTTTAATTGCTCAAACCTATCTTACACTTGTGTGGTATATGTGACTCGGAAATAGGAAGTAATGGCAATTTGTTTAAAAAATGTCATTGAGATAAAAATAAGGAGATACAGAACAGGAACCAGAGTTATTCTGTAACTGATACAATGCAATACAATACTTCATTGACACTCCCCTGGTGGGGCTTTTCAGTGACAATATAAGATAAAAGAAATCTAATTTTAAAACAGTTAACAGTTCATTTAAAAAATTAATGTGAAAATGATGAAACCGTTAATTTACTGCAGTTTCAAGATTGGCCACCATAAAGAGATTGAAAGCTAACATTCCGAGCGTTAGCCCTTCGTCAGAGCGAATCGATTCGCTTGAACGCTTGAAATGTCAGCTTTCAATTCTGTAAGGTGACCAATCTACCTTATCAACTTCAGTTGATAAATCCAAAATTTTGTGTTTCACGTCCCCACCGACGCAGCACTACAGTTTCTTTAGAAACTAACCCCCTTGTTTGTTTGTCTTTTTAGAAAGCCTGTACCCTTGCAGCAATGTTCTGAATCAATCAATGAGGAATCTTTCTTAAGGGACAGTAACTGTTGCTTCATGATTATTAAAATCCTAAAAGTAGGTAAGTTTGCATTGATTCAATCAAAATTTCCAAAGAGTTAAATCATATCCATAAATGCCTTTTTTCTTGTTGCACTTATTCATGGACCGTTTGGTTCTACAATAATGTGGAATTTACCGAGGGGCAGAGAAACTTTTAAGATTTCAATATTTATTGTTTCGTGTGAATTATGGGGGTTTGGGGGGGGGGGGGCTTGTTAATAATTTATTCATCAAATTCTGCCTGGTATTTTCACCTGGGTTACAGTATGTTAAACTTCAGTTTCAAGAACTTTATGAGTCAGGGCAGTTGGAGAGGGAAAAATAAAAATGATGTGAAAAACCACATATGGAATGCAATGTTAGTTCATTTAGGCCATTTTATATTTCATTTTGTCTCAAGACTGGGTTTAACATGTGCTTTAAGTGACCAATTAAAGATCCATGTAAACCTACAGATGTAATTTCTTTGCTATGGCACGACACTTACACATCACCCATCACACTGAGCACTTGGGCTTCCTAAGGTATGCATTGCGTGATTGTACTTCATTACTCCTGGTTTATACAACACTTAAAGCAAAAAGACCCAAAAACCTGTGAAAACCAACATTATTCAGCCCTGCTCTGGTCAAAACCTTAATGGAACCCATGCATACTACAACTTTGCATAATAAAGACTTGGTGGTAACTGGATATCTGACTAAAATTTTGTGGTTAACATTAAGTCCTGTGGTGCGGCTGAGTCATACTGGTGTGATTGACTTACATACCAATCTGTCACAGGTTTGACTCATAAAGGTCTCATGCAGTAACTGTGCATTTTGACTGTTACATGGGTTAATGTCTGTAAAGGAATACATTGCCCAAGAACACTGCAAGAGGCAAGAGTTTATTTACTACTGTCCTTTAATTCAATTCAACAGATTATGCACATCTCTGTGTTATCTTGAGTGGAAGTACAAACAAGTTCAATCCCCATCCAAGAGAGGCTTAAAGGACATCTCATCACAGACCAGAAACTCTACAGCCATCTCGTTTTTTTTTTGCATATGAATCATATATTTCTCCCTGAAGGAAACATGAAGATGACAGTGCTGGAGCTACAGGGAGCCACTGTGACTTAAGTGACTCGTAGTAAAATTAATTTTAGTTTGATAATCATTGTATACATGCACAATTCAATTCTCTTACAATTAGTTTGTACCTTTTCAAGAATTCATACTTTAATTTTTTCTGTGTCACTGTATACAGTGTAGTGCAAAGATTGTTCTTAATGATAAAAAAATGTATACATGTTACCTGTATATGCCCTGAAAGAGCTTCACAAGTTACTGAGTAACAGGAGTAAATAAACAACCATTTGCCAAAAAAATCTGCTATTCTACGTAATATTCTGTAAGCCACCACTTTCATACAGTATTCATGTTACAATGTATACTGGTACGTAACCCAAAATTTTTATGGAAAATCCTGCCATTGATGTAAGAATCCGTATACCTGCCCTTCACACAATATCAGTACACTTCATACTTCGTGCAGTATACATAATAAATACGGACAAGTGTACTGACGAATAACGATGAATAACCATTAACGAGTGTAAGAATCCATATACCTGGCTTCCGCACCATATCCCTACACTTCATGCTTCATGCAGTACACATGAAAAATACGGACAAATATAATGACGAATAAGAAATCCCACCACAAGTGTAAGAGTCCGTATACCTACCTTCCATGCAACACCAGTATACCTCATGTTACCAGCAGTATACATGATGTATACTGACACGTGTACTGACGTATAAGGAATCCTGATACAAGTGTATAAGATCCTGCGATTTTCTGGGCATAGCCTGACGTATACTGATCCTTATATGGTACCTTATACATCATGCCACGTCCTTATATCCCCCGTATACATCTATGTATACTGACCGTATAACAGCTAAATAAGGGACCGTATTCGGATTATTTCATGCAGTGAATTTGCTTGGGGATTTTGGTTCATACCAATTTTGTGGAAACATGCTATGGCAGGTGACAGCTAGTGTGCCGAGTTCTTACCGGCTTTATGTGATCACTTATACCTCCATGATGCTGGTCTCATGTAAATAAACTAAACCACACCTGTCCAGTTATACTGGCCCCAGTTGTTCAAAAGTTGGATAGCGCTACCACCGGATAAATCTCTATCCAGTGGATAACGCAATTGGTTTCCCTAACACTTATCCACTGGATCCGGTGGATAGCGCTATCCAACTTTTGAACAACTGAGGCGTGGTCTGAGCTCCCTTTGTATACTGGTCTCATATGACAATACCTCCCCTGGGTCACTCTCAACACTGAGATGCATATGTAATTTGCTCCAGAAGTACATTTTGAAGTGCCATTTTCATTGAAACATACACCCATTCCGATGAAGTATGGCAGAAATGTCAAGTAGAAATTGCCCTCTTTGTGTGTGTAGTTTCATTTTTTTTTGTTATTTTTATTTAAGGGGGCGGGGGGAGATGGGTAGAGGATAAGGCAACTCCCTTTGATCCATAAACCCTTTAAATTACAGTACCCTCGACTCCCAGTACACTGTACACATTATGCATGTATTAGCTTTTTTTGTTGTTAAGAGATATGCTCTTCAGTAACATATGTCTAAGAGTCTGACTTTTGTGTTTGCATCAGGCTTCCGCTATGTAACCATGCATGCCACTATTAATGTTTGAAAATAGGTATTTTACTATCTTGGGCACTTATTTAGTAACAGAACCGCCCTTTGTTACCAGTGTTTTACATTGATGGGGCTATCCTGTGTATATGTCATTATTATTATTAAAGCAGTACATGACGTTTATATGCTATGTCCCTAAATAGCATGCATAACGTGGGAACATAGCCTATGTAGCTAATTTTATTTTTATTGATTATTATTATTATTATTGTTATTGTTATTATTATTATTATTGGGGCAACAAATTAAAGGTGGAGAACGAAAAGGCCCATTTTGAAACCCCATTATTGATTTTCTGTTAGCTAATTATTTGGCTTGTGTGGTAGCTTTCTTGGGTACAGGGAATGAGTAAAGAAGAGACTGAGAGAATTCAGTGTCTGAGGAATTTCCAATACAAAGCCTGCCACAAAATTAAATAATGGGAAATGAAGGTCACATGTTTTCATTGCCCTTCAGTAATAAAACTGATTAAATAACTTATGCCATAAATTCAAATTAAACCTACATCACCAAAAAGAGTCAATTAGACGGTGTTAAGTGTGGTATGTGAATTTCATATTATATGGTCCTCTTGAGATAACAGGAGGAGGGTCAACAAAAAGAGAGGCACAAATCTGCTTGAAATGTGTGGTGTTTAAAGAGGACCACATAAATCAAATGCAGTGGAAGCAGAGTGACTTGCATTAAAAATTATCAATCCTGAGCTGAACTGCTTCCTTTTATTTGACGAAACATGTTGTACACGAGGGATTTATAAATATTCCAAAGCTATCTCTGATTAACTAAAACGTCTCGTCTCGTCGTCGGTCAAGACAGTTCCGTTCATTGTTATCCCTTCAAACTCTATGGTGAACATCCAGTTTGAGAAACGTATTGTATGTGGTTTCCAAAAAACGGAAATGTAAACAAAACTTTGTAGCACAGCTACAGTTATGCGTTGTAGATCTTGGTTGCTTTTAGGTAATAGTGGACAGATGCATATAGCAATAGTTTTGTGGACCAAATATTGAAAACCTTTTTTATCTCGATCTTTAATCTTGAATTGCGATAATTGCTACTAGTAGAACTAATCCAACAGTGGCAGAAGTTACATATATTAACGCGACATTCAAATGCTGCGGCTTTTCCGAGAAGCAACTCTGTAATGCGGGTCGAATCGAATTCTTACCGAGTCGAACACGGTTCAAATGAGTCCGCTTCTCTCCTTAATTCGTTTCCTTTCGAGAAACGACACACACATGCTCTCATTGTGCGAATCCTGCCCTTGTAGCTTACAATCCTGAGCCCACGAGTCACTCCAAAGTAATTTCTCTTCTGGAAACCCTCTTGTCAGCCATAACACTCTTGCCTTCTGCGCGATTTGTGACGTCACAGCCTTGTAATGCGATCGTTTTGGCCGAGCACAAAATGGAGCCATTTTTGGGCGCCAGATTCGATCTTTGCGGCTGGAAAAATATCTCATGCAAAGGGTTCTACTCAGCAAAACTTACATATTTAGATTGAGGGAGTCATAAACTATCATATTTAGGAGAAAAAAATGTTTAGTTCATAGGTACTTTAAACGAGACAAAAGCATAGGGAACTTTTTAGTTAGAAGTGTACTTAAATCTGATAATCAACCAGGTACTTTTAAATGAGCGCGCAAGCGATGCAACACTTGTCCTTTCATTCACAATGCAGACAAAATAACAGGACCCAAGCGATCGATTAAAATCACTGATCGCTTTACCGCGTGCATCTCCGCAAACGTTATCTATTAGTGTAACATGCACTTTATGCAAAAAGATATACACTGGCGAAACAGGGAGGAGACTAGGCAACCGTTTCCGCCAACACCTACAAGATGTTGAAAGAACTGATAAGGACTCATCCAAACCATGCCATCGCCCGACATTGCAATTTCCCTTACTCTCTAATCACTCTAGCCAACACATGACGATCTGTGGCCTTTCCCTACACCAGGGTAACATGGAAAGCCGTTAAAATCTAGAACAGAAATTCATTTTTCAAATCGGCACACTTAATCCCCTCGGTATCAACGAACGCTTTTCATTCAACTAATGTATTCTTGCATGTTCCTACCAATAGCGTAGCTCCACCACTCTCCGTATAAACCAAGTGCAAGCCACAGGTCCTTGATTTGCCCTAACGAAAGGTTAACGCTCGAAAAGACAGCTTTCAATCTCTTTATAGTGGCCAATTAACCCAAAGTTTTGTGTTCTCATTGTTAGGTTTAGCTGGGGAAACCAAACGATCCTTCATTCCACCAAGGGTTTTGGTTGGAGCATTTTCTTTTGTTTCCAGTCACCTCACCATGAAAATTTATCGGGGTAAATATTCCCGAGGTAAAATCAGTTACACGGGAAAGCGCAACTTTCCCCAAGAAAACCTCATATTTACCAATGTAAAATTGCCTCGTGTAACCACGGCTCTTATCACGCGTGTAATTTACTCCGGGAATTTCCTATTTGTTTTTACATTGTAAATGGCGTATTATGATCCGTATAATGTCCACATTCCTCTTGCAAATTGTTGCGTATAACATGTACAATTGGTCGGCCTCTTTCGTCCCACCCCCATATAACATTAAGCAACTCTAAATCAATCATCCAGTGACCTTAAACAACCAGCACTACGACAAAAATTTCTTATTGCTATCAGACGGTGCCCTTATACAGGCCCGTCTTTACAAATAAGCCAAAATGTTATAATTCCTTACAATCTCCAGAGATCTACTTGATCCACAAATGCTTGGTCCTGGATTTGCTTTATGCGATTCATTGAGAGATCCCTATAAATTATTAAAGACTATTGTTGATTATTATTCACCAAATTGTCA
Organism: Siderastrea siderea; assembly: GCA_964030785.1. Taxonomy (NCBI): domain Eukaryota; kingdom Metazoa; phylum Cnidaria; class Anthozoa; order Scleractinia; family Rhizangiidae; genus Siderastrea; species Siderastrea siderea. The sequence goes on along the minus strand of OZ034968.1, from coordinate 70,199,817 downwards.
CTATGCCCATATATGGTCAGGAAGCCCTCAATATCTGGCATCCGTACATGACAGATATCCAGCGATACACGTAGATGACCATATTTGGAAGTGCACTGCAGGGCTTGTTAGGGCGGCCATTTTGAAATGCGAGAAAGTTTTAGCGGTGTTTTCCAAAAATTTAAAAACACCGTGAAAGATTGAGTGCTCAGACAAAGTCGCCACACGAGTATTTGCTTCAGCTTACGAGGATATCCAGCGGTTGATTTGGAAGTTTTAAAGTGAGAACTCAACCAAGAAAATGCATCGCTAGCGAAGCAGAATCTTCAAACTCACTTGACTATGGCAAGCCAAACATGACAAAAGTAGGTTGAGTTTAAAATCACCTATCGGGTTTCAGTGATCGATATGTGAGATTAGGAAATTACTATATGAGAATTAGAAATCGCCATATGAGAATTGAAAATCACTAGACGAGAATGAAAAACTGTCATGCGAGATTATAAATTACCCATTGAGCATTAAAAACTATTAATCGAGAAAAAGATTGATGATTGAAAACGACATCACCTGTTGAGAATGAGAAATCATTATGCGAGAAACAGAAATCACCATTCGAGATTATCGATTAGTTTTTCTGAGTCGGTGAAATCCGCAACAACTTGTCAGCGGAGTGCATTTTGGTGGGATTCTCAAAATAAAATGGCGGAGCAATTGAGTTTAGAGGACTTGAAGGATCGGCCGGAGGTTTTTGATTCTCTAGGATGTATTATCGAAAGAACTGCTTCAGTTTATCATGCATCTGATCTTGTAGGATAACATTGTAGAAATTTGTGCAAGCAGGCTTGAGGAACACACAAAAATGCTTGTCGCCATATCACTGTCACAGAACTCCTCGTTAGGAGAACTGTTTGAGGTGTTAGAAAATTCTTTAGCTGTCTTATAATGGAAGACGTCAGACATTTTGACTGCATCAAGCTTTCACCAAAAGGAAAAGACTCCATTGGCATTCTCTGCAAGTACAGGAGGAAGAATGCCAAACTGGCGAACCCGGGTGGAAGTATAGCAACATGCCTTGGAATCTCTGACGAAACACTATACAGACGAAGGATCAAGTTTGGACTGGAAAACAATTTCACAGAAATGACAGATAAAGAATTAGGCAGATACAGCAGACCCTTAACTTGACACCATGTGGTGGTGAAACCTATGTAAGAGGCAGTCTCAAAGATAGGGGTATAAATATTCAAAGGTTCAGAATCAGAGAAAGCTGGTAGAGGATAGATGGTATTGGTAGAGCTGTGAGGCGTTGGTGTGCAATATTTAAAAGAACCTACAATGTCACTGGTCCAGATCATTTGTGGCACATTGATTCAAATCATAAACTAATCTCATGGAGATTCGTCATCCACGAAAGGTATTGATGGCTACAGCAGAGCCATAGTATATCTGAAATGTTGCACAGACAACAAAGCAAGTACTGTGCTTCAATATTTTGAGGAAGGAGTACAAGAGTTATGAATCCCTTCAAGGGTTCGTGGTGACGAGGGTAAGGTAAATGTAGATGTAGCAAGATTTATGATCATTAACCGGGGATCAGACCGAGGTAGTTTTATTGCTGGTAGGAATGTTCATGATCAGCGCATCGAAAGACTGTGGGCAGAAATTAAGGGAGTCAGCTCAGCACTATACAAGGATTTGTTTGAACTTCTTGAGAGCAACGGAACTTTGGACTCACTGGATGCATTACACTTGCTGGCTCTGCAATATGTGTATATTCCTAGGATCAATGCCTCCCTACGTGAATTCACAAGCCAGTGGAATTACCATGGTATTAGAACAGTTAGGCCACCAAATACCCTTGGCAATGTGGTACACTGGTTTAATCACTATTCCTGAGGAATAAATTGTCAAATTGGCAGACATATGGAATTGATTATGATGGTCCAGTGACTGATATTCAAGCAGACAACGTTGTTGTGCCAGAATCACACATTCAGCTTACAGATCACCAACTGCAGGAATTACACAGTAGAATGGACCCTCTTTCTGATGATGGCAATAATGGAATTGGTCACTTCCTGAACACTGTGACAATCATTCAAGGTCTCAATGAGTAGTAATGAAAACGATTTATCACCCACTAAAGTATTTTGACATTTCCTGTGATGGAAATGGGAGTAGTTGATCACTGTTTAATCCCCCGCGTGCGCTGCATAAGGATAAGAAATAACTTACTGCAGAGATTGTTTTTTATTAAAAACGAGACATCAGCATGATCAGCTGTCACTGGTATGGTTGAACTCAAAACAATATAAACTGCTTTTATGACCCTTGAATTTAAATGTTTTGAATTTTGATAGAATTGTGTAATTTACACTGATTTGTCTTCAAACCATTTTCACATTTCCATTTACTTGGTGGTGGGGAGATGGGGTAGTTTGTAGTGAAATTTGGATTTCTGGCAGTGATTTCTTGGAAGACATACACCTAGTACAAGCACCATGCTACTTTTTACTGTAGGTTGTTTTTCATTCCTAAGGGCTCACAGACTGAAATCAAGTAATCTATGATAATAGTACAAATGACTACTCAAACTGCATTTTAAGTCAACTCAAGATTTATTGATGTTTAAATCCGGTCAAAAGACATTCTCACTGTTTTAAATCCGGTCAAAAGGCATTCTAACTGTTAGTGACATAGATACAGTATGTTGCCCAGTTTTCGTACGGGCCCAGTTTTCGTACAAAAAGAACTTTATTTCATTATTTTCGTCGGTCATTTAAATCTTCGTCCACCCAAGAATTCCAAAAATAAAAGCAACATTTCAGCTATAAATTGCCGGTTTTGCCGGGATTTTTGACAAAGAAGCAGGTCAGTGTGGACAATTTCTTTCGAGGTGAGTAAAAGTTTAGCGGCTAATATTTGCACTTTTCACTGCACAGTAAAGGTATTGTAGATGAACAAATAGCCCGTTTTGTAGGTAATTTTGCAAGGAACTTCATGACTTTTGGACAGATGATAGATAAAAGATGAAAGTGAATGGAAGACCTTTCAACGCCAGCTTAAGTTTAACTGCTCCTGAATTTTAGCGGTGAGAATCTTCGCATACATTTCGACCTACTGTGCCAGTTTCCGTACACTTAGCTGCGCCTTTCTCAAAACCTATTTTTAAATAAGTTAAAGAACTGAATTTTCAACTTTACTGTTCGAAACTAATAAGTCGCCAGTGCAGCAAAGATTATACAACAATCCTTGCAAAGTACGATACACTACATGTATTTGTTGTGGTGTAACAGCGACGCTTTACATCCAGGTCATGCAAAGGTCACGAATATTTAATAAACGCAATCCCACGCAAACAATCTAAATCGTCAGATAATTAACTAAGGTAGATGTCTATGCATAGAATGTTGACATACACCTTGAAATATCGTTAGTTTACCGGTTTCATCGATTTTTTCCCACTCCGTTACGATTCTAATAAACATTTACAAAAGTAGCTAAGAAAAGCAAGCGTAAGCGGAAACGGAAGTAAAGCGTTTGCTATTCTATAGGCGTTAGCGGAAACGGAAGGAAAACGTCGAATCTCATAACGCCTTTTCTTAACAGTTGTAATACGCATAATAGTAACCTGTCAATTACCTTAACCAAGGCAATAAATGACGTACGAGACAGTGGATTGAACGTAAGAAAAGCCGCCCAAAAGTGATGCAGGATCGATTAAACATCCACCCCCTGAATAACCATTTGCTTTGTACACCAAACATTGGTCGCTAAGCCGACATTTATTCTCAAATCGAAGAGAAAACACGATATGCACTCAGAAGGGTGGCTGACACATCAGTTTGCGTCGAGCGTTTCCGTGGAGAAATGTTGTTTTGTCGATGTACGAAAACTGGGCCAGGTGTACGAAGACTGGGCAACTAAGGGGTTTTGGGAAAAATGGCATAATTTTGAACATACGTCGATCAAGCGGCCAATCGTTTTATATATTGAAGGTAAGTAAATGGGCTACCTTTAGAAGAAATTTCAGAAATTTTTATCTCACAGACGAAAAGATATAGCGATTACAAACTAAAGTGTACGAGAACTGGGCAACACACTGTATAGTGAAGATATAATAGACATAATTTTGTAACTTGATCCTATATTTGTAAACATGAACTTGTTTGAACAGAACAAAAATAACCACTCCATTATTTAAACATCTTGAGCCTACAAACTTGAACCTACAACAACTGAATGCTAAATGCATACTTGTACCAGAGACAAGTATATCGTTATTCCCAGCCATAACACATATCTCTTCTTTTGATTCAACATGGTGGTACAGGGAACAGGAACTTAGACTAAAGAAATCAAACAATATTGAAAGACCAAGCTCCTTTTTCATTTATGAGGAAGGCAACTCGAGTATGGGACTACAAGTTTTGATTATTGCTCTACGTCCAGCCCCCCCCCCCCCCCCCCCCCCCTTCAAGCATAATGAATGTACATGTAACTAAGAATGATTCACATGCAATAACAGTACTCCCTGTCAAAAAATGAAAAGAACTGGGAGATAGCCTGTCGATACAGGGACCTAATATACCTCTTAAGATGTTTCAGAACCATTCTTTCTGGTTCCATCTGTGGATTTGCATCAAGAAGCTTGATAATTTTCTTGGGGCTGGCTTCTTTTCAAGATACATTTGTTGCAAGCCTTGTAAGTTTTGAAAGGCAGGGAAATGGGGGAATGCTCTCAACACTGAGAGTATTGGTGCAAAACAATCAAAAATGTACCTTGTGTGCTAGCTCATGAATAACCTGTAAAATGTTCCCTCCAGTTACTTTGGTAAAACACTTAAAATTACTCAGGAAATCCAATAGGTCCTCATCATTAGGGTCAAAGTTATCACCAAGTGAAATTATAATCCAGAGAGTAAAAATGATTCCAGTAACTGTTTGAAACGTTTTCCTCTCCAAACAGGACTGATGCTATGACAGCACATAACAAAAAAATTGAAAAATAATTGTACTTTTGACAATGTACACAATTATACATGCAGTTGCTTCCCATTGTGTTTTCTGAAGTTTATGCCATGTGCATGGCACTTTTTCCTGTGTTCTAACAGTTAGTGAATGGTACACTCGTTGCCAAAAGCTAGTTAATACTTCCCTCATGCACGACACACACTCTTGTAACCTCAACTGGATTACCATCATTCCCAATAACAGTTGCATCTAAGTTAACATTTATCATAGTAGGATCACTGAAAAGTTCTATCAGGTCATTCATTAATAGGTCTTAATAGAGCTCGATGTAGGTATACATGTTTTCAAAAAGCATCATCTAAGTCAGAGGAAAGGTCAAAAGGAACATCTGCAGCACAAGGAGAACAGGATATGTAAGAAAGGATTAGAAATGACAAGATTTATCTAAAGATTACCTATAAGTTTTTAAGTATCAGGTTTAGATACTGACATGCATTGAGCACATGGCCGTGCTCAGTGCTACTCTCGCCCCTACTCTCCTTCCCTGTCGTGGGATAACATTGACTGTTGGGCCAGCAAGTAATAACAAATCACACAAAAATGGAGCGTTTTGTATCGCCTTCGACCTTGGACCTGTTCGTCCTGTCTCTTTATGTTGGAAGTACCAATTCGTCTCATGTTTGTCAGGCGTCTGAAATGCGAGGAACTTGCTTGTTGCTTGACCTTGGATTAAATTGCCCGCGTCCAAGAATACGGGATACCTGAGCATTGAAATTCGAATGATTTGGCTGACATTTGTTCTGATAGTCGCTCGAACTTCCTGAACAAGTTGACGCAGTTGCTCCTCATGGTGCTCCGCCATTTTGAACATCCCCGTGAGGCTAGCAAACGAAAGCGAGGCTCTAAGCTGAGTCGGAGCCTGGACGCTGCTACGCTCTGAAAACTAATCGATAATCTCGAATGGTGATTTCTATTTCTCGCATAGTGATTTCTCATTCTCAAAAGGTGGTGTCGATTTCAATCATCAATCTTCTTCTCGATTAATGGTTTTTCATTCCCAATGGGTAATTTATAATCTCACATGACAGTTTTTTATTCTCGTATAGCGATTTCCAATTCTCATAGAGTAATTTCTAATTCTCATATAATGATTTCTAATTCTCATATAGTGATTTCCTAATCTCACGTATCGATCACTAAAACTCGATAGGTGATTTTAAACTCAACCTACTTTTGTCATGTTTGGCTTGCCATACACTTGCTCACGGAAAGTTGAAGTTAAAAAGATTTTAATTCACGAGGAGAGGACTTATTTCTCGGTAAGGTAGACGTGAACGGTAGTAAACTTTGATTTCTTGAAATTTTGCTTTTAATTTGCGTTCATCATTTGTTGCTGGAGTTTTTCTTGTTGAGAAAATGGTAGTCGATGAAAATTTCTTGAATAATAAAACAATTATCCTGCTCAATCTTGCCGAAAAATATCCCCTGATTTAGCCAACTTGGCCTACGGCCTCGTCGGCTATATGAAGTATCAAGTGATATTCCGTGCGATTTCGCAGGCTAATTGTTAAATATAATATAATTTTAACTTCTATTTAGTAGAACTTGTCGGTGCTGATGCCACGTGTACACAGCTCGTGTAAAATCTAGTGGTTCATTTAACCAGTAGTCATCGGGATAGCTAATTATCAGGTCGAGCTAAAGTTTAAAAGGCAGGCGAAAAGACCTGAACACATCTAGGGTCCATTTCGCTTGTTTCTAGATCATACCCTACAGCTGTGCATTGTTTATTTAACAAATTGACGACAGTTTTTATGCGTCTGTCTTCTTATTGATGATAAATTCCGTCATAACATTGTCAAAGTGTTGTAGATCGAGTGGATCTACAACAAACTTTGACAACGTTATGACGAAATTTATCATCAATAAGAAGACAGACGCATAAAAAACTGACGTCAATTTGTTTTTTACAATTTATAACAAAAAGCCAAAACTGATTTTCAAACGAAGAAAAGAAATGCAAGAGTCAATGGAAGATGTGATTGCCGCAGAATCTGAATTTCATCTATTCACTTTATTTCGGAGAATCATCATGACAAGCTCGTAAATCAAAACTGTAGTAAGCATAGAACAGAACTACAAGGAAAAAAATCGAATTGCCCAACTAACCTTTACACTCAAACGAAGAAAACCGTGAACACTGAAAATATTTCTGGAATGTTCATTGTGTTTTGACCAATTACGTACGATACCTTGTAACCGCAGAAAACGAATGGGTTGCTCAGTCACGGAAAGGATTTGGTTCTCAATTTGTTTCGAAAGACCTCAAGATTTAATGATTTCGGCCTAAATAAATCGAGTCAGCTGTGCTATGAGAAATAATAGCAGCTTTGGGCGAATTTTAAGGGAGGACATTGCAATTTTTACATCAAGGTGAAACAACTGCCGCTTGAGTTGCTTTTATTTGAAATGCCGGAACCGCTAATCGTTGGGCCGCCATGTAGAAAAATTTTATTCTCCAAAAGCGCTGACAAACATATTTTCGCTTGCGTAGTGCATGTGGCTCTCAGATAGAAAGGAATAGTAATTTAAATTCCTGTAAGATAAAGATGAAGATTTAATCTTGAGGCCTTTCAAAACAATTCGAGAACCAACTCGATTCCGTGACTGAGAAACCCGTTCGTTTTCTGCGGTTACAAGGTCTCGCGCGCGATTGGTCAAAACACACATTCCAGGAATATTTTCAGCGTTCACGGTTTTCTTCGTTTGAGTGTAATCCAGTGAAAACCGTTCACAAAATAATTCGCTAAAACGCGGTTCAGCTTAATTTCATCGACAGTACAAATTCCCCCTCACCGCCGATTTTCAGGTCTGAATCCTCCACAAACGTCATCTTTTCGCTGTAAGGTTGCAATGGTTTCTGCAGTTTTAACCCATAAATTTTAGATGATTTCTGCACCGAAGAATATTAGATTTGTGATACAATTCTCGCCTCACCGGGAATGCAGCGCTGAAATCGCGCTGAAAAGTTTGACAAAATTTTGCCGCTTGCGTCAGCTTTACGTGTTTTATTTGTCTGTACTCTTATTGACAATAAATATTAGCCAATCAGCGCGCGATTATTCTCTCAGTTATTGTAAAAAATATGTTGATTAAGAGTATCTTAGACTTACAGAGAACGAAGGAAGTAAAGTCCTCGGAATGTTCTTTTGGTGATATTTGCAATTTTGTTGTTGGCAAGATATCTTTAAAGAAAAATAGTCAAATTAATCACTTTATGGAAGTAATAATTAAAACATTGATATGAGCAATCACAATATCAAGAATTTAAGTGCACAGGAATCCGGTCCTAGCGCTGTTCAATACCGATTTGCAATGACTAGTAACATTTTTTTTTAATGTAAGAATTCATGATCGGATGACAGAGGCATGTGCGATATTGATCAGCACTTTCAATGTTATTTCCGTAAAGGGGGGCTTCTAAACTTCATTATTGGAATCACTCTGTCTATCAGCCTAGTATCCAGGCGTTCTCTTCTCGTTCACACGACTTGGTGGGAAGTTTTGTGACATCACGGTGACGTCACGACATTTCGCACCAAGTCGAGTCGAGTGAGCGGGAGAAGAAAGCCTGGGTACTAGGCTGACTGTCTATGAATTTCTTTAACCAGCAACCCGGCCCGCTGTTGCCTGCTTTACTAGTGCCGTATTCTGTTAGCTTAAAATCCTTTGAATGAATCGCGTTTAAGCAAAGCTTGTTTAAAAGGAAGAAAGCGATTTGTGTCTTAATGATCATAGTATTGAAACGAGTTTTTCAGTGAACCAAACAACCAATGCAATTTTTTTAAATCTCGCTTATCCCATTAAATTAACAAGCTATTGCCTGTTTCTTTGACGTGATTTTCCTCGTTTTTAAGACTGTTGTAAAACTGGCAATTCGGCCAGGTTAACAGCCCTTCTCAATCTGACATTAAAATATCGTGCAAAAACTTCATGATCTTATAGCGCTGGTTTGTTTTCTTAGCAAAAATGCATTACACTAAGAGACAGTTGTTGGAAGTGAGTTCACAAAAAAATTCCTTCAGCAAGAAAGAGAAGCTCGGTCTTTCTCGATATCAAAATGGTAGTTGAAGATGGGCTTCATGACAACGAGGTCTTCGTAGTTGCTCTTTCATTACATCGTGTTTTTAGCACGTTCTGTATTTTGGATTGATGAGTGTTTGAATCAAATTATGCAAGTCACACAGGGTGTACTTACATACATATGCCTACACTAGGCCTACTCAAAACAGTTGAATTAATTTTTCAATTAGTTCAACAAAATTATTACATTCATTTGATGTTTATATAGAAAATAATTGGTAAACTCACAAGTATTTGAGGTATGTAAAATTCTCAAAAGAGTTGTCTTCAATGATGTCGATCTCGTTGCTCGACAGATTTCTAGATACAGCAAAGAAATACCGGTTTTAAGATTCTATTAGATAAAATGCAACAGTCGAAATAACAACTAGCCAAAGGTAAACTTTTAATGGTAAACGTTTATTTTACACGAACCAATGGTGATATATAAATGGTTAACTTTTTATGGTAATATTCTACATACATATTACCAAATACACTGAACAGCAATTGCTACATACCAAACATCTTAAACTAAGAGAAATTAACAAAAAGTCTCAGTAAAACTGTTATAAATTATATGGTAATGATTACAATTTCATCTTACAGCTCATTTCGAAGATAATCAAGTCCTCGGAATGTTCCTTTGTCGATCTTTTTGAGTCTGTTATCGTCCAAGTATCTTTTAGAACCAAATATAAATAAGATTTGCACCGGATGTTTTGTAAAATTCAATATAACTTAGTAAAAAAGAGCTGAGACAATGAACGTAACTTATTTCTGGAAAAGAAAAGTTTGTCCCAAATTAGGACAATTTTTCGCTAAAAAGCAATGGCAAGGCTTGAGAACACTCGAGAAATGTGGAAAGCATTCGCCTCTTCTATTTCTGTGGCTAATCTGCAAGCTAACTAATTGTTCAGTACTGTACTTTATTACACGACTAAGGCAGCCAGAGGGCCAAAAATAAAATCAACCAATCAGATTGTATTGGACCGAGTAATTACCCGAATGATCCCGTGCATCAATTTATCCGGCTAATTCAAGATGCAGCTAAAAAATTGGCATCTTAATACGGCTGAAAAGCCGGAGAAAAAGTCGCAGGAACAAAGTTGTAGTCGCATTTGACTAGGCGTTTAAAAATAATGGAAATGGGCTTTTGCGCGAGAAGTAATCCTTGAGGACGAAATCATAATCTGGACCGCATTTCAGGCGTCCTTGCCAGGGAAATAGTCACTCGCTTAATCTTAAAAAGACACCTGTTGTAAAGCGAGGTTTCAGCTATGTACAGTTTCAGTGCAAGGACTGGACGAACTCTGCGTAGTAGTTTCCCTTGGGGGTAGGGAAGGTACTCTCTCATAATAGCGGAGCCCGCGGGTGAAGCCCGCCAGCGGAGCTCCATTGCTAAGCAAATTTGGTAACCTATCAATCCGAGAAGTTTGGTTGTGACGTGAGCATACGTCCGTACGGCCGTAGAGACTCTGGGGAAGGGGGAGGGGGAAGGGAGTCCCAAGACATCCCGATAAAGGGTGGAGAATGCCATCTTTTCTTGGCGGGAAATCGGGTGGTACTTTTGGGCAACCGGCGTTTTTCTCGGCGGGAAATGGCATAACCATCGTCGCTTATGAGAAAGAGGTTTCTTTAAAAAGCTTGATTTTATTTAGCAAAACGATTGTTCGACAAGTTTTAAACTTGAGAAAAAACATGTAATATCTGTAAATAGAAAGAAAAAATTCAAAAGAATACTGGTGGAAGGCGAAAAGTTCAAGTTACGAAAGTTGCCTTCAACAGCGGAGAGCTTGCCCTGTTCTGAAACACAACCGAGTAAGTGAAGTTTTTAAAGGGTTTAAGGTACACGATTTTGAGTATTACGGTCAAAGAAATTACGTTTTTAAATGGCAATTTAATTTATGTCATTGGAAACGTGTCATTTACTTTTGGCTTTTAAAAAATTATTAGAAAACGCGCTCAGATTTGTGACAGATGGAGACTTGAATATTTTGCCATCCTCAGCCGATTTCACTTGCGTGGACCGACCCACGATCCTGGAAGTGTAACGCAAATCGCATTTAAGTATTAAGGTCGGCACACACCAGGGGACTAGTCCCTGCGACTGGTCCCTGCGGCTAGTCCCGGGGACCAAGTCCATTCGTGTGCACTACCCATTTTAGTCAAAAAATGTAGTCGCAGGGACCAAATTTGAATTCGTGGGACCAGTCCCGGGGACTAGTCCCACGAACTATGCTTGGTCCCTTCGTGTGTACTGTTCGTGGGACAAGTCCCTCCGACCAAATGAAAATATTTCATCGGATCTTTTACTTTTTTTCTAGTTGACCTTGTCTGTATTGGGAGTCTTGGTCGAACAGTTGTCTCTTTACACTTCTGTACCAGCAATGTAGGACACGGGAGAAAAAACTTTATCGAAATTGCACATGACAAACACTGATAGACCGTACGAGGTATGAACCGGTTTGCAGTTGATTTATTTTAATGTTTGTGGTTAATCTAGTAAATTCAGTTTCACTGTTGAGGACTGCTTTATTTTTCGTCTCCACATTTCGGCGAATTGCAGTTAAAGCGCCCTAAATTTATTTTTTTTCAAGGGACTTGTCCACCTCAACTATTTCCTTCGTGTACACACTACAGGGGACCAGTCGCAGGGACCAGTCGCAGGGACCAGTCGCAGGGACTAGTCCCCTCGTGTGTGCCGACCTTTAACTTACGGGTTTTCGAATAAACTCTTTCAAAAATGATTTCTCTCTCCATTATTTTGTGTTTGTTTATTCATGACAGTAGGTCAAAGCACAGTCGCAAGGCAACAGCACAAGCATCACTTCAGTGAGATTACGGCGAATAATTGCTTTCAATTTTGACTGTCGGCATATCTTTTTGTGCAATTGCCGATTTTCTTATCCTAGAAGTTTTCAATAGTAAGCGAAGCAGTTGTCGGTTAACACTATTTTATCCGAAAAGCTTCCGAAAACAGTTTTGTGCGTTCCTCAAAGCGGCTAACTTCAGTATAGGCTTACTTCGCATCCGCAAAACTTATGCCATAATTTAAAGCATGTTTGGTGTTTGTTTGTTTTGAATCTGGATGGTCTCTAGCTAGAGAATGAAATATCAAAGTTATTTAAGAATCAATAAGCGAAGCAGTTGTCGGTTTAAAGCTATTTTGTCCGAAAAGCTTCTGTGCATTCCTAAAAGCGCCCGAATTTTTAACAATTTGAAGCCGCAAAACTTATGCCATATAGTTAAGCATGTTTGGTGTTTGTTTGTTTTCGATCTCGATGGTCTCAAGTTAGAGAACGAAATATTAAAGTTACTTAACTAACTACAAGCGAAGGAGTTTTGGGTTTTAAGCTATTTCATCCGGTAAGTAATATGTGTTCCGCAAAGTGCTTGAGTTTCTTCGCGGCCTCTAAAACCTAGGCGACATTTCTTCGATAATCAAAATTTACAGGTGCTTCGAAGCTCCCCAAATCCTTTCTTTCGGGTAATCCCGGTAAAATTCCGGTACGGTGAAACGCCAGTATAAATTTTTGACAAGAGTAATAGTGACAGTTCATGTTTTTTGGTTAACATCCGAACACGATGAAGATAACCCATTTAAGACTCCTTTTTGGCGCAAAGCCTATGGCACAATTCACTGATTAGAATCATGGGCAAACCAATCTACTATAAAAACTGGCATCAATCGGGCATTGACTATGTAAATCAAATCATCAAGGAGAAGCCAAACGTCTTCCTCTCCCTAAATGAATTTGAACAGATGTATCATATTAAGGTTTGCCCAATTACTTTCTGTGGAATCGTATCTGCTGTCAAAACGCTTTGGAGAAAACAAAACCAAGCTTTAACACAAAATGCCGAAAAAAAAGAATCTTTGGCAACTGTAATGTTGAAATCTAACAAACCCAACAGACTGGCATATAAAATACTTATAGAAGCGAAAACCAAATCCCCAATACCTAGTCAACTAAAATGGTACAACGCTACTCAAGATAGTTATGATTTCGACTGGCAAAAGACGTATCAAATTGCCCTCAAATGCACCAAAAGTACTAAATTAATTGAGTTTAATTTTCGTTTCTTGCACCACACCTTGGCTACAAATACAGCCTTGGTTAAAATGGGTTTTAAAAATGACGTAAAGTGCACTTTTTGTAACGAGGAACCGGAAAAAATCCTTATCTTTTCTGGTGCTGTAACAAAATACAACTCTTTTGGAAACATGTTTTCGCTTTCCCCCAACAATGTAATATTTTATCCCAAAATTGCGTTCCCAGCGAATCTGCAGTGCTGGGTCTGAGGCCGGAAACATCAAAGAACGGCAATAAAATTGACCTAATTTTCCTTGTTGCTAGATTCTACATTTGGCTTTGCAGAAGTAAGGAAAAAATCCCAGTTGTAGAAAGTTTTATATCCTACTTAAAATTCTACAAGAAAGAATTAGAACCCTTCCATATTAGCTAGATCTCATCTGATTTTCTTTTTTTTTTTTCTTTCAATATACATATATATGGTGAACATATATACTTATATATGTAGGTGGTCTCTTTTTTTTTCATTGTATCCTATTACCCTCTTCCCATCACGTACATTTCCCACTCATCCATAATTTTAAAGCAACGATTCAGCAGGAGATCTTTTATCTCTTCTTCATACTCTGTTGAGTAGATTAGGTCATATCTTATCTTTTCATAGCAATTTCCCCCCCCCCCCCTTTTCTTTTTTTTTTTTTTTTTCGCATGTAAGTTTTACGTGTCGCTCAAATATTTAACTAATTAATTGCTTTGTTCTACAAGTGTTATGCAATTTAAGGAAACAGTGTATAATAAGTGGCATATTACAAGTGTAATATGTATATAATAAGCCAAACACCACATGTAACTGAGTAGTATGTAGTAAGTGACTGTCATTAGTGTATTAGTAATGTATTATGTAAGTAGTGTACTAGCATTGTAAGTAATGTACTTGTTATTGTAAGCAGTTTGCTTTGCTTTCATTAACAAAAAAAAAAAAAAAAAAAAGAAAATATCAAAAAAATAAAAACCCATTTAAGTTTTCTTTTGTCGTTGTAAATAAGCGCCATTTCAAGTTCATTCAAGCGAACAGCCAATAATCCAAGGAGATTTGACAAGCCTTGACAGTTAAATTACAGGATATGGAAACATTGCAAAAACCAAGCAAGGCGGCTCGTGAGTAAAATATATGTTCAGTTTGAGGCCCGAAAAAAAATAATCAAGATGTGCTCAGCCTCTAGAATGACCTTTCGAGCTTGGTTTTACAGAACAGATCCCCAAAATATTGGAGGACAATTCGGAACACTTTTGGGCTTTTTGAGAGACACTTTCCGAAAGCGAACGAGCCCAGAAAACTGAAAAAAGCCCCGAAATATATTTTGGACCGAAAAGTTTCAGGACTATTTTGGAGAAACGAACTCCAGTTTATTCGAATTCCTTGGCGGCTCCGCTTTTAGGCTTGGCTACATCTCTATATTAACTATACAGGTATGTGCCACCCAACAGGGTCGTGATTTTGGGACTGTACTCCTGATCTAAAACGGGGTATCCATATTCCAGACGTTTTCTACAATAGGGTGTAATATTGCAAGCGCTTGAAAGCTTCAAGATATCAGCAACGAGTTTAATTACTTATAAGGGAATAAAAGAATGGCTAATAAACAAATAGGGAAAATAGCACAACCTGTTTTGCGTAGAAACAGATTTCGGAGGTATAAGTCGTTCTGTGAGTCGGTCATTTGTTTCATAACTATTGTTGCTCCCTCTTTTTCTTTTTTATTTAATGTCCTCGAGTATTGAAATAGAGCTTTGGCACCGAAAATGTTCCGTATTTGCTCTAATCCACGCCACATGCACAATGGCCAAATGGCTCTTACATTTGTGATCCTTAAACATTGAAACGATTAAGTCTTGACAGCGATCGATCCATATTTTCCGAAAGTTTGAAATAAAGCTTTACTTCGTCAAACTCAAGTAATTCTTTTGGGGTGAAGCTATAACCGGTTTTATCATTGTAGAAAGTCAAACAATTTTTTTTCAAACGGCAAGAGGACCTCTGTAATGATGAAGTTACTCAGTGGTATCTTCGCTGTTTTTTGTCAGCTTGCTCTTTCCTAACCGAGACTACAAGAACTATTTTTTCGCTTGAACCGAGGGCTGTCCAATGTGCTGTCACAATTTCGCGTATAACAGTGAATAGATATAAACAGCTAAAAGCTATTGACTCTTTTTTCCTGTACTAGCATGGCTTGCAAACATAACACGAAACAGTTACGTAACGTCTCCGTAATTACAAATTTCACTGCCTGCGTGTCTCAAACTCAAATGGTTTTTACCCGAGTTTTTACTGACATAAATAATTTAATAGGTTCACAACGGACCTCTGAACTGCGCGTGTTGGCGGATGACGAAGTTGTTTTGAACCCCACTACGTTTACTTTTATTGTTTTTTCTCAAATAGTCGTGTAATAAATCTCTTATTAACCAAGCTTGTGCGAGATCGTACTGGGAGAGTATCGGCCCTCGGTCGATTTTTTTGAGCGGACCTGACGCTACTGTCAAGACCTCGGGCCGATATTGTCCCAGTTCTGTGCTGTGCCGTGCCGCACCGCACCGCACCGCACTGCACCGCACAGTGCTGCAGTTCACTGTACTGTACTGTACTGTACTGTACTGTACTGTACTGTACTGTACTGTACTGTACTGTACTGTACTGTACTGTACTGTACTGTACTGTACTGTACTATATTGTACTGAATTGTAATTGTAGTGTTCTGTATATGGTATTATATTGTGTTCCCAAATGTCCGTCCTTTTTTGCTAGTAACATATGGTTTATTTGTTAAGTAAATAAATTATGAAATTGACTTATTTATTTTAATGTATTTAATGTGTATGTACGTAATTAAATAACTCTCTACCTCTATGATTTGCTTAAACCCAAATTTGTTATTTGCAAGTTTGTAATATCCGACGTTGTTGCTTAGTTTTCTTACAGTGAATGAAGATAATCCCTATATTGGAAAGTGCCATTTTCGATAACTTGCAGCCGGTTTTCTGTTAAGGAACTTGAAATGGAGTACACTTTGTGTTAATTATTTTATTAAGAACTTTGCCGCCTTTTTTTACTGCGCATACGTTCTGCGAATCTCGGGATATTCAAGTTTCTTAAGCAATTTGCCCACTAATACAACAATATTTTTTCGCGGTTTATGACTATGTGGAAAAAGCAGATCTTAGCAAGGGCTATCAGAATCCAAAAAGAATATTGGGGGTAACCACGTATTTTTTAGAGATAATTGAGCCTAAATTTGGAAAGAAATTGCCATACAGTCTTTGTATTTTTGCGCTTTTTTGGAATTGTGGATGCTTAATTATCTCTGAAAAATGCGGGGTTACCCACATTTTTCTTTTTAGATTCCAGTAACCCTTGCTAAGATCTACTTTTTCCCCATAGTCATAACCTTCGCAAAAATATATCTGTTTTGGGAGGCACCGTCCTTAACTTAGCTGCATTCACAAGGCATGTAATCAAAGTTTTATGAGTTCACTGAAACAAACTTCGTCCTTTATAAGAACAATGTAAACTGTATTACTTACATATAGCGTATATTAATCTGATCCACAAATGCGTCTCTCTCCATTATGTCTATTTCGTTATTTCCGAGATCTCTAAAAAAAAAATACACTGTGGTTAACCCAGTATTACGACCAGACATTTTGGTCTATTGTGGCTGCCGTCAACCATCTTTTAGATGTAAGATTGCCGCGATCAAAAAAAAAAAAAAAGGAATTATTACTTTAGCATAAAGTAGTTTTACAAGTGTGTTTCAAATCTTGTCATTTAATACCAACCATACAACATAACAATAACAACAATAATAATAATAATAACAATAATTATAATTATAATAATGCCCATTCACACAATCAGAGAAATTACAACCAATAAACCCGACATTGTGATTAAAGATCACAAGAATTGCTCTTGTCAAATTATTGACATGGCAGTACCATCTGACAGAAACACCTGAATAAAGACAGCTGAGAAACTCTCTAAGTATAAAGACTTGGAAATCGAAATAGCCAGAATGTGTAAGATGCAGACCGCAACGGTGTCAGTGGTCATCGGAGCATTGGGAGTCATTAAAAAAAAGGGGGAGGGGTGTATAAATACGTTGAGAGGATCCCACGCTCAGTCAACACCAGTGAGCTTGGTTTGACCCCGGCGCTTTAGAGGCAGAAAGCATAAAGGCATAAAGGACATAATAATAATACTGTAAATGGTTTGAACCCAGGAGTCATATCATAATTCGGTAAATTGTGATCGTCCGGGTGAGTGTAGTCCTGAGAAGGACTGTTTGAGGTGACGTTGACTGACGTTTCGACAACCTGAGCGGAAGTCATCATCAGAGTCAAGTGAACTGTCAATCGTCAGTAGATGTTACAAGTCTCTGGTCGTTGTCCTGATTGGTCGACGATCTCGTGATGTTATTGGTCGTCTGTCAGTTAAGCCGTGATGTTATTGGCTGTGAAGACTGTAAACGTGATTGGTGCGTTTCGATCCGTCTTTTGTTAGTCAAATGTCCGTTGGTCTATTGTTAGTCAAATAAGTCAGTTTGTCTATTGTTTGTCTGTCTTGTTGTTGTCGGCAATCAGTCGTTTGTAAGGTGCAGGTAGCTGTTGGCAACGGTTCAGTGGTGTTTGTTCTAAGTTAGTAAACCAGCTTTCCAGAGTGATTCGTTGATAGTAGTCCGTACTGTAGGTAACGCATTCAGCAGAGTCCCAGTCGATTCTGTGGTTTGTTTTTAAATGGTGCTCAGCAATGTGATTGTTGATATCACCATTTCTAGTCGCTCGTTTGTGTTCAGTCAGTCGGACGTTCAGATTTCTGCCGGTCTCACCAATATAAGTGGCCTGGCAGTCGCAGCATTTGATTTTATAAACTGCTCCCCGTCTGTCGCTCGGTTCGTCTTTGTCTTTAACGTTCGTCAGTAGCTGTCGTAAAGTAGTGATAGGTTTGTGAGCAACGCGGATGTTGTAGGGTTGTAGGATTCGTGCGATAGTTTCAGAAGTCCCTTTGATGTAAGGTATGGTTGCAGTAGTGACAGGTGTCGCGTTAGTGTTCGTAGCGTTTGGTTCGGAGTTTCTGTAAGTGTTGTGTCTAATAAAGTCCCGGTTGTAATTGTTCTTGTTGAAAACGTTGTCTAAGTACTTGTTTTCGTCCGTTAAGCTGTCAGGTGAGTCACAAACTAGTTGCGCGCGTCTTGTCAGGGTCCGTATAGTCGTAGCTTTGTGAGAAGTTGGGTTGTAAGATGATTGGTCAAGTAGTCTGTCAGTATGTGTCGGTTTCCTGTAAATTGTCGTCCGTAGTTCGTTATTGTCGCGGGTAACTAAGCAGTCTAGAAAAGGTATTTTACCATTTTCCTCAATCTCCTTAGTAAACTGTATGTCGGCGTTTTGTCCGTTGAGGTGTTCGTGAAAATCGTCGATTTCGTCTTTGTGTACGGCTGTAAAGGTATCGTCAACGTAACGTAGCCAGAGTGGTAGTGTTCGTTTGTAAGTTGCGAGGGCTCGTTCCTCGATGTTTTGCATGACGATTTCTGCAACAACAACGGAAACTGGTGAGCCCATAGCTGTTCCGTGCAACTGTTTGTAGTGCTTGCCGTTGTACTGAAAATACGTAGAAATAAGACAAAGGTTCAGTAAGTCCATTAAGTCGTCTGTAGGTAGCGGTAGTTCAATAGTAGAATTGTTGATGGCGGTCTCAGTACAGTCTAGAGCCAGTTGAAGTGGAATACTGGTGAACAGTGATTTCACATCAAAAGACACTAGTTTGTAGTCGTCAGGTACTTGTACTGTCTTGATTGCGTCAATAAAGTTCTCAGTCGACTGTAGTTTGTGACGTGATTCGTCGGTCAAAGGTTTCAGTACGGTAGTCAAGTATTTGGACAGTTGGTAAGTCGGGGACCCACAGAATGAGACTATGGGTCGCATGGGTATGTTAGGTTTGTGCAGTTTCGGTAGTCCGTAAAGTTTCGTTGGTCGGCCAAGGATAACATCAGAAGTAGAATCAGAGAATCAGCCAAGGATAACATCAGAAGTAGAATAGCTTCTACTATACAATCAGCCTCTCTACCTGACAGTAACTTGACTAAAGACGAACCACAAGCACTAAAACGACTGAAAACCGACGAAAACATTGTCATACTCCCCGCTGACAAAGGACGAGTGACTGTTGTTATGGACAAGACAGACTATTACGACAAAATGGACGCACTTGTTAACGACAAACAGACCTACCAAGTACTTAAACGAGACCCGACGCCAGCACTTCAACGCAAACTTAACAGCAAACTACTTGACCTCAAGAAAACTGACGCTATTGACGTTCAACGCTACAACAGACTGAGGTGCCGTGTACCACAACCACCGAAACTTTACGGACCAAGTACCTGACGACTACAAACTAGTGTCTTTTGATGTGAAATCACTGTTCACCAGTATTCCACTTCAACTGGCTCTAGACTGTACTGAGACCGCCATCAACAACTCTAATATTGAACTACCGCTACCTACAGACGACTTAATGGACTTACTGAACCTTTGTCTTATTTCTACGTATTTTCAGTACAACGGCAAGCACTACAAACAGTTGCACGGAACAGCTATGGGCTCACCAGTTTCCGTTGTTGTTGCAGAAATCGTCATGCAAAACATCGAGGAACGAGCCCTCGCAACTTACAAACGAACACTACCACTCTGGCTACGTTACGTTGACGCGACACCTGTCACTACTGCAACCATACCTTACATCAAAGGGACTTCTGAAACTATCGTACGAATCCTACAACCCTACAACATCCGCGTTGCTCACAAACCTATCACTACTTTACGACAGCTACTGACGAACGTTAAAGACAAAGACGAACCGAGCGACAGACGGGGAGCAGTTTATAAAATCAAATGCTGCGACTGCCAGGCCACTTATATTGGTGAGACCGGCAGAAATCTGAACGTCCGACTGACTGAACACAAACGAGCGACTAGAAATGGTGATATCAACAATCACATTGCTGAGCACCATTTAAAAACAAACCAGTACGGACTACAGTACGGACTACTATCAACGAATCACTCTGGAAAGCTGGTTTACTAACTTAGAACAAACACCACTGAACCGTTGCCAACAGCTACCTGCACCTCACAAACGACTGATTGCCGACAACAACAAGACAGACAAACAATAGACAAACTGACTTATTTGACTAACAATAGACCAACGGACATTTGACTAACAAAAGACGGATCGAAATGCACCAATCACGTTTACAGTCTTCACAGCCAATAACATCACGGCTTAACTGACAGACGACCAATAACATCACGAGATCGTCAACCAATCAGGACAACGACCAGAGACTTGTAACATCTACTGACGATTGACAGTTCACTTGACTCTGATGATGACTTCCGCTCAGGTTGTCGAAACGTCAGTCAACGTCACCTCAAACAGTCCTTCTCAGGACTACACTCACCCGGACGATCACAGTTTACCGAATTATGATAATAATAATAATAATACTAATAATAATAACAATAATAATAATAATGATGATGATGATGATGATGATGATGATGATGATGATGATGATGATGATGGTCATCATCAACATCATCATCATCATCATCATCATCATCATAATGATAAATTGCTTTCCATCAAGTAGACCTCCTTCCCCACGGCTGCTCTCAAGGTAGCTGGTAGCTTCCCAACGCTCTGTGGTTAAACACGCATAAAAAGTAAACCAATGATGATGATGATGATGATCATAATAATAATAATAATAATAACAATAATAATAATAATAATAATAATAATAATAATAATAATAATAATAATAATTAGGAGTCTCTACACGTACGTAGTAACAAGGAAGTACTCTACCGGCTTTGTACTTACAGAAACGTTAGAGAAATAAGTTTCTTAAATGCGTCGATAGTGATGTTTTTCAGTCTGTTGTACCTAAGGTACCCTAAGAAACAATGATAACAATCTTGTAATTAAACGTCCTTTAGTAAGCGGTGATGATTTTGAAGATAAATGCAAAAGTATTAACCAAAACAAAAACTTATTTGTCATTGTTACACTACCAGTTGTGCTTTTTCGGGAATGAACATATGGTTTCAACGGGGTAAATTTATTTTGCATGATAACGTTGATACTATCATACTCACAAGCTAATATTTAACAATTATTCTACGAGGGCGCGCTGGATATCGAATGATAGATAACCAACGAGGCGCTTAGCGCCGAGTTGGTTATAATCATTTGATATCCAGCAAGCCCGAGTAGAATAATTGTTTTATTAAAAACTTAACCACTATTTAAAAGAAAAATCAGAAAGAACGGGAGAAATGAGAAAAGAAATTTAAGCGGAACAAGAATCGATCACATGACTGAACGAAAAAGGTGCCAAAACCTTGCGAAGTGTTGCAGCGTTTCATTGCAAAGCTGAATGAATCAATGAAAACTGCTCGAAAGTGAACAAAGTAGCACACGTTTTGGAAAAAAAATCTTGTAATTATTGGCTCTGAAATATGGTACATGTTTGATTTTTCCTGA
Source organism: Siderastrea siderea (assembly GCA_964030785.1). Lineage (NCBI taxonomy): Eukaryota > Metazoa > Cnidaria > Anthozoa > Scleractinia > Rhizangiidae > Siderastrea > Siderastrea siderea. The sequence continues at coordinate 70,178,094 of OZ034968.1, read as the reverse complement.
ACATTGTTCTAATCATCGTTCAAAGCGGATTGAAGCTGTACAATTTCACCATATAGCTGCTGGAGTTGAAACTGAACAAGTTTGTAATCTGTTCGCACAACGCAGCCATCATGTGCGTGTTTGATCGAACTGAAGACAGAACAAATTTGAACAGTTGAACTTGAAGAGGTATTTTCTATGCAGCTCAGAAGCAAGATTACTGTAGCGAGGAACATTAGAATTCACCATCATAGTTTGTTAAACGCAAAGCGCAAAATGCAGTTGTTCTCGGTTTAGAGGTTGAGGACGGAATGGTAAAAACAACATTCAAACAACTGGAAAAGCGATTCAACTCCGTTTACATGGCATCCAATTTCTATCTGAGCATTTGGACCTGTTGGAACACAGAGCTACAACAAGTGCAGGTAAACCAGTGTCCTGATTTTGCATGTTAAAGCCGAAAAACAATCTCGCCCTTCCTTCCTTCTTGGTAGTTTGCAGCTGTATTTTTTTAGCACTTGTTTAGACTGCTTCATGATTTTCGCACCGACTCGCCATGAATGTGTGATAGTTTTTATTAATTAAATGCTCCAGCCCCATTTCATTGTGTTTTATTTTATGTCTTGTCTTGATATTTTGAAGTGGAAATCCTCTCTGATAATACCTACCGTTTACTCAATTTCAATGATCGACGTGACGATCGATGAAAGAAATTAATCGCAAACACAACGTTTAATGCTTAAATTTCTATTTCTGCACAGTTTCTTCAAACAATTTTGACTTGTGTTAGACGACGCTGTTGGTGATGCTTGTTGGTGACGTTGTTGGAATTTCTACTTAATTTAAATTTGCTGGCAAGTGATTTTTCTCGTCCATTTTTCTCGCCGGGTTGCTCGCGAGGAAAAAACTTTCAGCTCACTTTGTTGTTGAGTGTTCATTGTTTTGCAGCTGCAAATTGTTCGAAATTTGAGCGCTTTTAGAAATGCACAGAACTGTTTTTGGAAGCTTTTCGGATACAATAGGTTTAAACCGACAACTGCTTCGCTTATAGTTTTTTAAATAACTGTTATATTTCGTTCTCTAGCTAGAGACCATCCAGATTCAAAACAAACAAACACCAAACACGTTTTAAATTATGCCGGCATAAGTTTTACGGATGCGAAGTGAGCCTATATAAAGTTAGGCGCTTTGAGGAACGCACCAAAACTGTTTTCGACAGTTTTTGGGATAAAATAGCTTTAGACCGACAACTGCTTTGCTTAAAAGATTATTACTATTGAAAACTTCTAGGACAACAAAATCGGCAATTGCACAAAGAGATGTACCCGACAGTCAAAATTGAAAGCAATTATTCGCCGTAATCTCACTGAAGTGATGCTTGTGCAGCTAGTTGTCTTGCGACTGTGCTTAGACCTACTGTTATGAATAAACAAACACAAAATAATGGACAGAGAAATCATTTTTGAAAAAAGGTTATTCGAAAACCCGCTAAGTTTATACTTAAATGCAATTCGCCTTACACTTCCAAAATCGTGGGTAGGTCCACGCGAGTGAAATCGGCTGAGCATGGCAAAATATTCAAGACTACATCTGTCACAAATCTGAGCGGGGTTTTCCAATGATTTTTTAAAGTCAAAAGTAAATGACACATTTATAATGACATAAATTAAATTTCCATTTCGAAACGTAATTTCTTTGACCGTAATACTCAAAGTCATGTACCTTAGACTCTTTAAAAACTTCACTTACTCGGTTATGTTTAAGAACACACTGGAACAGGGCAAGCTCTCCGCCGTGAAGAGAACAAAGCGATGAAGTCCTTTGAAGGCAGCTTTCGTAACTTGAACTTTTCGCCTTCTACCAGTATTCTTTTGAACTTTTTCTTTCCATTTATAGATATTAGATGTTTTTTTTTGGTCAAGTATAAAACTCCAGTACTCTGGAACAATCGTTTTGCTAAAGAAGCTTAAGCCTTTGAAGAAACCTCTTTTTCAAAAGCGACGATGGTCATGCGATTTCCCGCCAAGAAAAACGCCGGTTGCTTAAAAGCACCGCGCGATTTCCCACCAAGAAAAGATGGCATTCTCTTCCCCCTCGTCGGGTTGTCTTGGGACTCCCCTCCCACTCCCGCAGAGTCTGTGGGACGGACGGACGGAAGTACGGACGATCACGTGACTGTTACGCCACAAACAAAATTTGCTTAGCAATGGAGCTCCGCTGGCGGACTTTGCCTGCAGGCTCCGCGATCAAGATGAATAAGATCTTTAAAGGCTTGACTCTGAATCCATTTAATTTTATTCCCCCAAAGTTTTCTACATTTTCTCGGAATACAAACAAATGAAGTTTAAAACAATCCCTTACAGTAAAGTGAGGCAAAGCAGAATTGAAATTAGGAAAGAAAAAATTAAATTAACAAATTAGGAGAGAAAGTAGGAGGGAAGGAAGGAAGGAAGGAAGGAAGGAAAGAAGGAAGGAGGGAAGGGAGGAAGGAGGGAAGGGAGGAACGGGGGAAGGGAGGAAGGAGGGAAGGGAGGAAGGAAGGAAGGAAGGAAGGAAGGAAGGAAGGAAGGAAGGAAGCAAGGTGGATAAACTGAATAATTGGTCGATGAGTGAGTCACTGTACTGTATGGATAAATTATAAGATGAACATGATGGATGCCTTTTTCTACTTTGTTCTTGCATTTGTTTGTTTGTTTGTTTGTTTTTCGTTTCAGATGTCGTCAATCGTCAAGAAAGGTGATAATTTAAATCTTACTAGATATCTATGTTAATACCGCGATAATATGTCTCTTTGAGGAGTTTGAGCAGCAACTTTATCACGTTTGATACGAAGCGAAACATAAGCAGGTGCTAAAAGAAATGACAAATTTTAACCTCTACTTACAGCAAGGAAAGGTTTACTAGTCCTGAAAACGTTCCTTCCATTATAGTTTCAATGTGATTATTATCAAGATACCTTAAAATAAAGGACATGTTTTGTCACCGTTTACAACTTATCATACTGATCACCTGTTATTGTGTTTGATTTTTTTGTTTGGGGGGGCTGTGGGGGGATTTTCTGGACCAATAATTATTGTCTGACAATGGAGCGCAAAGTCATCGTGTGAGCCACATTACAATTACGGATAAATTTCTCTAGTTGTTTCAAAGGTTTCCCTACCCCCTTCCCGCGACGAAAACAAAAGTGAAAACTCAAGCGAAGACGCATTGCGATGGACACTAAAGCAGTTTAGCAGTTTACAACAAGTCTGAGTTGATTACCAGTGACTTATACTTGAGCCAAGCCAATTTTGTCTATTGTATTTCGTGAAAATAGGTTAACTGAAATTTTACATTAAGAGATTTGATTGCTTTAAAGTTTATCGATCTCTTTAGTGAATCTTCTTGCCACTCAATCCTTATCAGTATATATTGACTTGTCCTTTGAACGCACTCTGCGCCAGCCTACTACCCTGGCGTTGAAGTCTTTCCGCTGACCCGGCTTGGCGCGAAATTACACATTTCGCGCCAAGTGGAGTGAGCGAAAGACTTGAACCCCTCGGTACTTAAGGCTGACTCTGCGCTTTGTAAAAGCGTAGAAGCCGTTTGTATAAGCGAAGAGATATGCCAAAGTTCTTGGTCGCCATGATATGATGATCCATGCAAGGCACCAATTTGGTCGATTAACCTATTTTAATTGTTTTTACTTTTAACACGAATAATAAGTCATTTCATTTAAGACACAAAAATTATATTGAAAGTTTTCTTACGCAAGTTACTATCTGATTTTTTTAATCAATAACGCAAGTTGACAAACTCGAAAGTGATCGTCGTATGGAAAATTTGATTTATGAGTATAAGCATTAAACCATAAGAAAAGTTATTCCTTTTTTTCTATTTTTGTGTCTGTGCTTTTAATGCTTGCTCTGTTGCGTCGGTAACCCAAGAATCGTTCATGAGCGCAAACAACTGAAGAGCGTCCTCCAAATAAGACTCTTGCCGTGCTCGGGTAATCAAAGGACTACACCATCGGAATTCTCACTTATACATTCAGCTGTGCATTCGATTCATGAAAGCGACGTGACTTCAGGTTTTTCAGTGTTAAAATTGGAATTATTTCAAACGTTTACGAGCCTAAACGATGCAAAAAATACCCCAGCAAAACGAATTGCAAGCCACTAAAACTTGTGGATGACACTTACTTCATTTTAGCGGAGCTCCTTTGCGGCCGAAGGCCTCATTGCGAAGCACTAAAAAGGAATTTTGGCAACCTATCGATCCGAGAAATTTTGGTTCTGACGTCAGTGTACGCCCGTCCATCCGTACAGATTCTGGGGGAGGGGGAAGGGAGTCCCAACGCAACCTGACAGGCTGTGCCATCTCTTCTTCGCGGGAAATCGCGCGGTGCTTTTGGGCAACCAGCGTTTTTCTCGGCGGGAAGTCGCTTGACTATCGTCGCTTGAGAAAAAGAGGTTTCTTTTAAAGCTTAAGCTTTTATTTAACAAAATTTTATTTAGCAGAATATCTAATATCCTTAAATTGAAAGAAAAGGTTCAAAAGAATACTCAGTTGTCTTTTTGGTGGAAGGCGAAAAATTCAATTTACGAAATTTTCCTTCGAGCACTTCATCATTGTGTTCTGCTATTAACTCGGTCGGCACATCCTTTGAGTTTGCAGCATTTGGCAGCGTTCCCGACGCTAAAAATGGCAGAGATACTGCTTTCTGGTTTGTTTTTCTGTCAACAACCATGGTCTTTGCAGCGGTCCAAACACATTTTCCCAGGAACAACACCCGCGTGTCTATCTCGATCTACAAACAGCCGGATATGTATTAGCCTAGTCGTCATCGCAGTTACCTGTAGAGCTTTGGTTCGGGGTTCGATTCTCAGTGAGGAAGATTTTTTTTAACGACTTCAATGAGAGTATTTTCAGAAATTCATAAGTACCAGAGGAAAAACAGTGGAACCCGGCATTTAAGCTCGGCTAAATCTATGCATTGAACACATACACGCACTCAAGGTAAAACGCTTACGTTTTCTGCAGGCGTTAATATAAGTTTTTAAAGTGAAAGTTTCCTCATTTGTCAGAATTTTCCTTTGCAAATTTATGGCAAGAACTGCCTACTTGTGGTTCGTTTGACTACAATGAACCTTGTGCATGTGACTAACACTTACGTTTATTTTTGTGCTTGCTTAATTGCACCGAAGGTGTAAACCAGGCCTAAAAATATACCAAAGGATGGTAAAGATTTAACAATTCCCTTCGTCTTGCTTTTGCTCCTCTTAGAACTGTTGTATTCCCTAGCTACTTACAAGTTGTAAAGACTACTCATATCTTTGAAGGCGTCTTCTTCTATTGTTTTTATTCCATTGTATTGCAGATACCTGAAAAGATGATCACAAGGCAAGATGAACTGAATTCAAATGGTCACACTTATTGTCTATGTCTGTACAAAGTCAGGCGATCGCGATTCTGGATTTGAGGCCTAAAACTTTACAAACTTTTAAAGTGATGTTAATGGTCAGACTTAAAAAAGTGTCACCAGTTACATTGCATGAGATCGATCAGTGCCGGGTATTTGTTAAACTACTTATATACTTGTTTGAATAACAGGCTCTTAAATTTTCAATTATGTTTTTGAACGTTAAAGTAAAAAACTCACAGAAGATTCAGCAAAATTTGTCGGGATTCATTAGAACAGTTGGCGTTATAGCTTATATTATTTGTACAAGCTAAAGTAAACATACAGATTTTGAGTGGTGTTTGGCACGAATTGCAGCGCTTTTCTTCTTAAAGCAGTTATTCCTCTGCTGCTGCAATTTATTTCCAGTCCCTCTATCAACCTGGTACAATTGCAATCGGCAAGGCAGCCTGAATTTGGGAAAATGGAAGAAAATTAAAGCTAGCAATTATTAGTGGCCATATGCGAACGTTCATAGCGTATTTTGCTTTACGTCCGAAATAAGCGTGAGGAGAGTGATGTCATACTTGATGTTCTTGTAATTTAATGGCGGTGAAAAACACATGACTCGAGCTAAGCACATTTTCTTTTCTTTGTTACAGTCTGTAAGCATGATTTCCATAAGCGAAACAAGAATTTTGACTTTTTAACAAGTTAAAAAAATGCTTGAATGTGATTGCCGCAAAATGTGAAAGATTATGTAAGTGGAATGTTAACGGACCATAAAAACTCCTATCTAGCCACTGCGCATGCCCTTTAGCCTGAATTTGCCAAGAAGTAATGAAATCAGGCCATGAGCGAGAGGATGACGTCAAGATTCCGAAAAGTCTCAAAGTTTGGTAGCATTTTCTCCAATAAAACACTACAGTGGAACCTCCATTTAGCGAAGTGCCAAGGGACTGCCGGGAAATACTTTCGCTATATCGAGGGTTCGTTATATCAATGTTCTTTTCCATAGATTAATTAGCTGAAAATTATCGTTCGTTATACCGAGGACTTCGTTGTATAGAGGATCCTTACCACCATTTTCACTAGTACGCGACTTTTATTTTCAAAACACCTTTGCGCACTTTGCAATACGCTTCCGTCAATCATACCTTATATGGGAAGTGTGTGATGTTACCGCAATTGAATTGAGCTCGGAGGAATAAGGATGGCGCCAAATTATCCCGTAAATTTGCGCTGGCGAGTCATATATTGACTAGTAAGAGGCTTTAGAGTCGTTGATGTTGCAAGAATACTTCACGTTTGGTAGATATTTGTAAAGAAATTTCGACATTTCTTCAGAATTAAATACCCGCTCGGTGGATTATCCTATGCGGCGGATGGTAAGCGTGCGTTTAAACTCGCGAATAAGCTAAACCAAAGTGTGAAGTAATAATTCTAGCTTTTCTGACCTGAAAATAGCACACGACATGTTATTCACTACGAGTATAAATCTGGCAATATCCCGAAGAGTACGAGGACGAAATTCAGGAGTGGATAGAGTATGCAACGGGAAAACGACTCATGCATGATCGGCGTGCGATCAACCGATTCGTGAAGAAAATGGGTTTTACAAGAAGAAAGGTACGTATGACTGCTGCATTTTTTTGGAAGGAACACTGCTAATTCTAATCACCTATCACCTCCAGAATGAATTGAAAAAACAAAATAAAGCATAAGCTTATAATGCGCTTGTAACGTTTGTTGTTCTACGTTTCGAGAATGTAAACATATAACGCTGTGACATGATAGGGAAATTGTTATTTCTACAAGCGGGAACGGGGAATCGAGGAAAATATTTAAGCTTACTTTCAAGTTTACTTCTTCGTTATAACTGAAGACGATTGCCAAAGAACGTGATGAGGGAAACAGGACGATGTATTGTCGTAGGATCGCTGAATTTCACGGAGAACAGTTGCTATTTGTAGATGAATCTGAGAAGTTCTGATTCATCTATAAATAGCAACTGTTCTCGGTGAAATTCAGCGATGACCCACGACGATACATCGCCCTATTTCGCTTATCACGTTCTTTGGTAATCACAGTGAGCTATAACGAAGAAGTTAGCATGAGACTGTGCTAAAATATTTTCCTTGATATTTCCCCGTTCCCGCTTTAATTTTATAAATAACGATTTGTCAGATTTTTCTTGCTAGCATGTCACAGCGTTAACATTCACGTAGAACAATAAACGTTATAAAGCGCTTATGCTTTGTTTTTCATTCCATTCCTCGGGTGATCCATTCCTTGGGTGATGGGTGACTAGAATTGGCATCGTTTCTTGCAAAAACAATCCAACAAGTCCTACGTACGTTTCTTCAGCTTTCTTCTTGTCAAACCCATTTTCTTCACGAATCGGTTTTTCCCGTTGCATACTCTATCCACTCCTGAACTTCGTCCTCGTACACTTCGGGATATTGCCAGATTTATACTCGTGGTGAATAACATGTCGTATGCTATTTTCAGGTCAGAAAAGCTAGAATTTTTACTTCACACTTCGGTTTAACTTACTCACGAGATTAAACGCAAGCTTACCGTCCACCGCATAGGATAATCCACCGAGCGGGTATTTAATTCTGAAGAAATGTCGAAATTTCTTCACAAATATCTACCAAACGTGAAGCATTCTTGCAACATCAACGACTCTAAAGCCTCTTACTAGTCAATATATGACTCGCCAGCGCAAATTTACGGGATAATTTGGCGCTATCTTTATTCCTTCGAGCTCAATTCAATTGCGGTAACATCACACACTTTCCATATAAGGTATGATTGACGGAAGCCTATTGCAAAGTGCTCAGAGATGTTTTGAAAAGAAAAGTCGCGTAGTAGTGAAAATGGTGGTAAATCGAGGTTCCACTGTATTTACAAGGCTAAAACGTTAAAAAAGGAAAAAAATTAAACGTTTTCGACTAATTAAGAGCCGGTGTCTGAAATTACAGAGAATCGGGCGTCAGTCGTGAAATTTCGAATTTCTTTATATTTTGCCCAAGTAACCTCTATAGTGAAGTATTTTCAAAAATAACATTAAAAGTTTCAACAGCTTTTTATTTTTGCCGAAATCGGGCAAAGTTTGAAAATACCGCATATCGGCCACCTTTGAATAGTGAAATTGGCGGAGAATTACACATTTTTATCTCGCTCGTACGTTAAAACACGGTGTCGTCTGCTAACGAAACACAAACACAGTATAAACACACTTAAGCCCTTTATAACACTGTAATTTTCTTTGGATAAGCTGTTGAAATGAGAACGTTTCGGCTGTTTGAAGAAAACCAGTTTCAGGTATTTAAAAAAAATAGCAAATTTCACCCAACTTCCACACTACAGAAACCCAGTTGGTACGTGGATTTTGGACATGGAATAACAAGAGGTTTGAAGAAAAACCTTTGTTAATTACTGTGTTAAAATGTTTCTGGCGGCACTGAGAAGACTGAGAAAGTACCCCGTCGAGAGACCAAAATGTGAAGAGTAGTTTGACACGAATCGCCGACTGAATTTATGACACAAACCGCCGACTGCCGACGCAAAGCAAACGGTAGCCGTTTTCATTGAGAGAAATGCCGGAAAAAACTTTCACAAAATTACTTAAGGGGTTGGAAAATAATTTTATATAGTGTCTGCTGAAGTTAAATGTGGTTTTTGAACTACGATCAACACATGCACCCCTCGTTTTAGTACACGGTTCGGTCGATCGAAACCGCAACAAATGCATGTCATTAATCTTACCGTGTTTTTAAAATTCGCCATTATCTGTCTGATTAAAATAGTCCTCTACTCCATCATTGTGATTGGTACTGTAAAAGCTGTAGCTTGCTGGACATGTGAGAACGTTGTTTCCCCGAAATTTATCATCACTTAGCCGCAAACGAACTGACAAACTAACATTCCGGAACAGAGCAAGAACAAGATTGCGTGACGCATGACATGGGCAGAGGTCAAGCGATCTAATCGCATTTTTAGGTGTTAGCTTTTTAAGGTATAAGCGTATAAGTTCTAGAAATACTAGTTTTGCAATCCATGTTTTCAAACAGCAAAGTTTTCATGCATTGATATCGTGTCGCTAGTTTTTTTTTTGACATTTCATTGCATTAAATAAAGTTGATTATTATTATTATTATTATTATTATTATTATTATTATTATTATTATTATTATTATTATTAAGTGTAAAGAAGATCCTCGCAGTTATTAACCCAACTTATGTAGTTGCGAAAAGAAAGCCTGAAAAAATCAGGCTTGCCGGGATTCGAACCCTGACCTCTGCGATACCGGTGCAGCGCTCTAACCAATTGAGTTAACAAGCCAACTGGGAGCTGGTCATTAAATTGGTTCGTAATATACCCGGGAAAGATGAAGATGAAATTATGAATATATGAAACTCATATATTTGAACTGCGGAATGAAGAAATAAGTGTAAAGAAGATCCTCGCAGTTATTAACCCAACTTATGTAGTTGCGAAAAGAAAGCCTGAAAAAAAAAAAAAAAAAAACCTACATAAGTTGGGTTAATAACTGCGAGGATCTTCTTTACACTTATTTCTTCATTCTGCAGTTCAAATATATGAGTTTCATATATTCATAAGTTCATCTTCATTTTTCCCGGGTATATTAGGAACCAATTTAATGACCAGCTCCCAGTTGGCTTGTTAGCTCAATTGGTTAGAGCGCTGCACCGGTATCGCAGAGGTCAGGGTTCGAATCCCGGCAAGCCTGATTTTTTCAGGCTTTCTTTTCGCAACTACATAAGTTGGGTTAATAACTGCGAGGATCTTCTTTACACTTATTTCTTCATTCCGCAGTTCAAATATATGAGTTTCATTTATTCATAATTTCATCTTCATCTTTCCCGGGTATATTACGAACCAATTTAATAACCAGCTCCCAGTTGGCTTGTTAGCTCAATTGGTTAGAGCGCTGCACCGGTATCGCAGAGGTCAGGGTTCGAATCCCGGCAAGCCTGATTTTTTCAGGCTTTCTTTTCGCAACTACATAAGTTGGGTTAATAACTGCGAGGATCTTCTTTACACTTATTTCTTCATTCCGCAGTTCAAATATATGAGTTTCATATATTCATAATTTCATTATTATTATTATTATTATAATTATTATTATAATTATGGCATCTTGTGGCTATACAAGCATCACGATGATAGCCCTCGTCAGAACGTCCTCGTTGGTGTACCCTGTGGCCCCAGTTCATTTAACCTGGCGAATGTTGAATGTGTGGCAATAGGCGAGTGTAGCAAAAATTTCTAAAATCACCTCGTGTATTTGAAAATCGGCAACGAGTCGACATTGCACTGGACAGTGAATCTAAGCTATTACTTACTCGAGCAGGTAGGGAGTTTCCTTTTAGACATTGCAAATCCAAGAGAGTGAATTGGACATTTAAAAAAAAACTATAATAATAAATCAACATTTTTATTTCAGGCATTTTTGAGACAGAAGGGATCTCACTTAAAAATAACAGTGTGTCCACGACATCGGTATTTGTTTGGGACTAGGTGGCGGTGCAGTAACTCGCGGTATTCGATCCCCGCAGAAGTGGCCATGGTGGCTGCCCACAAGGGAACATCCTCAGCCCCAAAGGCTCATTGTGGATTAAAAGAGGCGGATTCAACCCATGTTATGAGCGCCACAAAAATACTTGCACAAGTAGGCTCTCGTATGTATTTGGATAAATGATTTTCGTTGACAATAAATTATCCGCAGTTTGTTTACGCGGTTACTCTGGGGCTCTTTCATGTTCTAGGGGGAGAGGGTGGGGGAGGGGCTAATCAAAGGCATACTTATGTGGGCTTGTTGTATTTTCCACAAAGCTGACACAAAAAAACCACTGCTCAAACATACTTTACTAATAGAAAGCCGTTACTGCCGTGATCTAAAAGAACAGAAACAAAAACAGAAAAACTTTGTCCCACCGTTCCCAAATCTTACATGGTTTATTAGCTCGTACCCCAAAAACTCAAGCCGCATTTAATATACGTAAGTAAAACATGTTTTTTGGGGTCAGTTCACAACTGTATATTTATTTAGTGTTTTAGATACATGAGTGCACGAGCACGAGCCACAAAAAATGTTCTCATTCCCCCAGCCAACCTCTCACTCCTTGTGTGCTCTCGTGAAAATCCCGTCTTACGCGTTGAAGAAGTATTTTTGGGAAAAAAAAATGTCGATTAAAGTAGGGTGCTAGGGGTTTCGTTAAAATAGTTTTGGCCTTGTGAAATTCCACTAGCTACCCCTCCGTAGACATTGTGAATAGGGTCAGTTGTTATCTTCTTGCGATTTTTCTTATTTCCCCTGCGAAGTAAATTCTTTTTCCTTATGGAAGCAATGTTTTTTATGTCCTAAAGATCACTTAAAGAGTACAGCATAAAGAATTACCGTCCTTAAATGCCTTAAGGTTTACTTGTTTTGGTCACGTGTATGAGGACATCAAAATTAAGGCAAGAAGATGTTTTGAAATGGGCCATTAGGATGGTTAACTTTAGCTAAAAAAAAACATTCGCTGGCGTTTGTCTTACTACATGGAGGCAATCCGTGTCCTGAATGGTGAAAATGATTCTTGTATTAAGTAGATATTAAGGGGAAAACTGTGTCACGTGACCCTTTTTATAAAATACCCCTTTAACTGTACATCGTAGTCAACCATTCTGGACAGATTCAAATTAAGGAGACCCATACAAACACGTTGACATTTCAATTTGTGTCCATCATATGCCATCTCAGCGGCCCATTTTTAATTTTCTTTTCACGTAAGTAAACAAAGATAAAAGGTCACGTGACGCAAATATTTGGCACTTTATGTAAATGTTGGTTTAAGGTCATTAAGATTTATGCTGCTACCAAGTTGGGGACTGTTTTGGTAAATTTCTTGAAAGTTATGACTGTTTTTAGATTTTATGCAAGCGAGCTGACGAGCGCGAAATCGCCTCCGGCGTTCAAATGTGACTCGCATGTGGAGTGGCTATTTTTAAAAACAATAGATTTCTTCTGTTAAGGCACTACCGTGTGATTGGTTGCCCGAGGAAGTTTGATGTTCAAAACAAATATTAGCGTTGGAGGGCTTATATGAAGTTTGAACATCACATTTCCGAGGGAACTTATCACACACAGGGCCTGAAACAGAAGGACTCTATTGTTTTTTTGTACAACGCTAAATTTTGAGCGAAAGTTGCCAAAAAAGGTCACTAGGCACTGATAGACGCCCGCTGAGGAAAGACACTATCACTTCACGTGATCGATTTCGACCAATGACAACACGCTAAAATTTAGCGTCGTACTATAAATGTATGTATGCTATGCGCTAGTGTACGCTAGTGTACCAGAGCCGGCTCAATACTAGGCGGCTTGACAAGGGGCGTCACGTTTCACTGCCATGTTTGTGCAGGTGATTTTCGCCTTCGCTCTCTCCCTTGTTCGTTTCTCTCGACTATCCCTGAGCGGAAAGAGAGACTGCTCGGGTCTACTCTTTCCGCTAAGGACTAGTCCAGCCAAAACAACACGCGAGGGCACATAAAAATGGCTTGCAGCGGTCGGCGATTTTTGCACAGGCTCCACACGCGCGTCACGTCAACCTCGTTCCCAGGACTTTTTCCTTTTTTAACCAAATAGAAAATAGGGGGGAAAGCCCTGGGAACGAGTTCAACGCTAGAGGCAATTTCGCACTCACCGGCTCCCTTGTTCGTTTTCCTCGACTACCCGTGAGCGGAAAAAGAGAGTGCCTGCAGCCGAAACTGTTGAAATTTGACGGACACTGATCACGCAGATAAAAATCTTTTCCAAAAAACCATTTAAACAAATACGCGAGCATTCTTGTACAAGCATATTCCTTGCACTCATAACATGAGCTGAATACGCCCTTTTTAATCCATATTGAGCCTCTGGGGCTGAGGATTTTCCCTTGTGGGCAGCCACTACTGTGGGGATCGAACACCGCGAGTTATTCCAGCGCCACCTAGTCCCAAACAAATACCGATGTCGTAAGCACACTGTTATTTTTAATCGAGGCTCTTCTGTCTCAAAAATGCATGAAATAAATACGCCGATTTCATTAAAAAAAGGCCAAATAAAAACAAAATCACTCTAGGATTTGTAATGCCTAACACTAAACCCCCTACTTGCGCGAGGGAGTAATAGCTGGGATTCACTGTGCACTACAATGTCGTCGCTGATTGACAGATCTTACAATACACGAGGCGACTGTAGACATTTTTAGCGACGCGATATCAATGCATGAAAGCTTTTTTTCCATCAAAAGGTGATTTTAAAAAGTATTTCTGTAGAACGTTATGCTTACACCTAAAAAAAGTAATACCTACACTATGCGATTACATCTATTGACTTTGCCCATGTCATGCGTCACGCAATCTTGTTCTTGTAACATATTCTGGTACTGTTCCGGAATGTTACTTTTGTCAGTTTCTTTGCGGCTAAGTGATGACAAATTTCGGGAAAACAACGCTATCATATGTCCAGCAAGCTACAGCTATTACAGTACCAATCACAACGATGGAGTAGAGGATTATTTTAATCAGACAGAAAATGGAGAATTAGAAAACACAGTAAGAGTAAGCTTAATGTTCTGCATATGTTGCGGTTTCGATCGACCGAACCGTGTACTAAAACAAGCGGTGCGTGTGTTGGTCGTAGTTCAAAAACAACACTTAACTTACGTAGACACTATGTAAAATTATTCTGCAAGCCCCTTTAGTAATTTTGCGAATGTTTATCCGGCATTTCTGTCAGTGAAAACGGCTTTCGCTTGCTTTGCGTAGGCAGTCGGCGGTTTGTGTCATAAATTCAGTCGGCGATTCGTGTCAAACTACCCTTCACATTTTGGTCTCTCGACGGGGTAATTTTTCGGTGCCGCTAGAAATATTTTAACACAGTAATTTTCAAAGGTGTTTCTTTAAACCTGTTGTTATTCCATGTCCAAAATCCACGTACAAATTGGGTTTCTGTAGTGTGGAAGTTGGGTGAAATTTGCTATTTTTTTAAATACCTGAAACTAGTTTTCTTCTAACGGCCGAAACATTCTTACTTCAACAGCTTATCGAAAGAAGACTACTGTGTTATAAAGAGATTAAGTGTGTTTATACTGTGTTTGTGTTTTATCAATAGAGGACTTGGCATTTTAACGTACGAGCGAGATAAAAATGTGTAATTTTCCGCCAATTTCACTATTCGAAGGTGGCCGATATGCCGTATTTTCAAACTTTGCCTGATTTCGAAAAAAATAAAAAGCTGTTGAAACTTTTAATGTTATTTTTGAAAATACTTCACTATAGAGGTTTCTTGGACAAAATAAAAAGAAATTCGAAATTTCACGACTGACGCCCGATTCTCGATAATTCCAGACATCGGCTCTTAAGTCATCTTCAGGGTAAAAAGACCGTCCGCCATGTGCATATTTTTATATGTTTTAAGTGATTCCCGATGGGAACAGTTTGGCAACGTAAGAATGAACTTGTTTGCTTGTGAAAAGAATGGGCTGTACAAAGTATTCGCCAACTAAAAGAATGAGACGGATTCTCGCGTAGGTGACGGGCAGGTTTAGAGTCATTACAAGGGTTTGAGTGTTCATCAATTCGTACTTCCACATTCCTCATTCCTCATGCTCTACTCGTACAGATGGAATATTCAAAGCTTAAAATTCACCATCTTTCTTTATTTATCAATTATAAATAAGTTGTCATCTATCCTCCGTTCGCTCACTATTATAAATAAGGGAATTTTAATCCAACCATTTTGGTTTTTCAAACAACAAAGCAATCGATTATTTTTAGCAATCAAATGAGGAGTATTGTGTGATCTGCTCCGTAACTGAGATGTCCATTCACAAAGCGCGTAAGAATCTAGCCAATCAGAAACGGATACAGATATCTCTGCAAACCTGCGGGATATCACAACAAGCTTTTGGGAGCCGTTACGCAGACGGAATATACCGGCGGTGTAGACTGTCTGCGACGCAGGCTAGTAGCAGAACGATCCAACAACTTCAAATAAATACTCGCGTTGTTGAAATACACGAGAACAGACCTCTACGCGTTGAAAACGGCAAACGTGAAAAATGGCGAGAAACTCATGATCACATGGTATTTTTGCCGTTCGCGTTTGCCGTAAACATGATGCTAAATCTCTCTAATACCTGTGCATGTAACAGTCAGGCACCATTTTCCGGGTGTTCCTAAGAACATTAAATGAAAAGAAATGAAGAAAGTTGTTGAGTGAATTAATGCAAAGTCTCACTGCACTCTTTTGTTAAACAAATTAAGTGGCGGTGCTTCTTACTCAGGCTTTGACAAGGGCCTTTGGACAATATTTTGTTTAGTGGTAGAATTGAAGGAACACTGTCCCACTAAAATAGCGATGGATCGTTTACAGGCCACCAAATATACAACTAAATTGGATAAAAAATATTTAGCAGAGGATTCCTTTTTTAGCTTCACATTTAAGAAGCTCTTAGCCTATAACGCCAAAATATAACAGCAAAACTTTAGAAAGATACGTATTTGCTAATAGAGTACGTTTGAATGTACTATAACGTACCCGACGCAAGCGATGCCTCTATTCCAACAGATATCAAAGTTAGAATAACTGTGCGCGGACAAGAAGGCATTTTCATCACCGGACGTTTATAAGTCTAAAAGAAATTAACAGACAACTATTGACCAACATTGTTAAAGTTTTCTGAACATGCAATTTGTTTTCCCCAATAAAACAATCCACAACTGATTATTTTACAGCGAGAAGCACTGTTTTCAGAAATGCTTACCTGAATCCAGAATACAAGCGCTATATAAAAAGCCGGGCTGAGAGCTGACGCCTTCAATCTAATAGCATTTGTATGGCACCTTGTTTTAAATGTTTGGTGTTTTTAATAAATAGAGAAACAAAATTTCTAAGTTCCCTTTTATTTTTGCTGGCCAAGCCAATGATTTGAAGGCCCCTCGCTCATTATATGTTTTTTTTCATTTAAACATTTTAAGAAACGTTGTGAATTTATATAAAAGTAATTAGAAGAGGTCTATTTCTTGCCTTGCTGAGACTGCACTGACGAAAGAATACACCTTTAAACTTCCAAAATTAACTTTTTAATCAAGTGAGCCCTCCTATGGGGGAGTTTAGTTGATTAAAGCCAAACAGGGGCTTACTAAAGCAACATATATGGAGTGAATGAGCTGTTTTGAAAGTTGCATGACTCAGCAGGCTAAAACTCTGAAATGCTTGATAGAGTCACGGATCAGCAAAATGGAACTCTAATTGCAATGCTGTACGTCTAACAGAAACCGTTTAGCAAAAAGTTTAAATTAGCAATATGTAACGCATTTTTGGTACTTTTTTGCAGTTTGCTTGCTGTTGACATCCTGGTGTATCTACTAACAAAAAAGAAAGTCTCAGAGAGTAAAACAAACCAGGAGAATTACAACATCAAAGTGCATTTTCGACCATATGTGTCTTGTAGTATCTTTTTGACCATATGGTGTGATTTCTGTTCAAGTTAATTGCAACCGACTAGAGCAATTAACAATTGATAACTTGTATTAAATTCCCGTATGTTTCAGACCCCCTCTGACATAACATAAAAACATGTATTCCCTACGAATCCTCCATACGAAGGAAGTTTATTGGATTACCCTGCAGTGTATTTTGAGCGAGAGAGCGCTGAATAATCCATCGTATGCAAAAAGGGGCCATCTTGGATTGGGAAACGGACAGAGGATTGGGACGAGTCAAAAAGAGTTTAAGGGAGGGGGAGATAGGTTGAAAGAGGAAGGAACAGGGAAGGGGACGGGAAGTTATGAACAGGTTAATGCTAAAGGCCAGTCTATAACTTCGAGGCATCGATTGCGCGCTTAGAAAAAAAAAATGAAAAAGCTCAAGGACGGTACCTCCTTTTGTTACTGCGCATCCTTCTGCGCATCTCGGGCTATTCGGGTTTCTTGAGGAATTTACCCACCAATACACCAATATTTTTGCGCGATTTAAGACTATGCGGAAAAAGCAGATCTTAGCAAGGGCTATCAGAATCCAAAAAGAAAATTGGGGGTAACAACGCATTTTTCAGAGATAATTGAGCCTAAATTTGGAAAGAAATTGCCATACATTCTTAGTATTTTAGCGCTCTTTTAGAATTATGGATGATTAATTCTCTCTGAAAAATGCGTGGCTACCCACATTTTTCTTTTTGGATTCCAGTAACCCTTGCTATGATCTACGTTTTCTCCATAGTCCTAACCTTTGCAAAAATACATCTCTATTAGGAGGCACCGTCCTTAAGAGCGGCTATCCGTAACTTTCACCTAGGACCATGCAAGATAGAAAAATCGAAAATTGCCAAACTTTGTCACAATAAAGGTCTTCCCAAACCATTCATAAAAAGTTTCAGATTATTTCGGTAGATATTTTACCGTTACGACGACTTTATCATTCTGATGGCTCGGGAGCGAGTAAAAACGACTTGGAAGTGTCACTTAAATCGACCGCTCGTCTTGAATTGTGAAGACAGGAATATCAATATCAAAGCCATGTAGTATAAGTAGGATATTCCCTTGTCTTGTTTGCTTTGTCAAATTTGAATTCGATCGAGACCAGAATTTTTAACAGATTTTTAAAATTTAACCGTTTCGAGCGGCATAGTCGCACGCTAAAAAATGGCGAAATTCAGGACCAAAAAAAGCACTCTGGTATATGGCTTTCGCTGCTGAGACTACACTTGTTGGAATAAGCAATCTTTCCTCTACGATTTGATGGAAAAAATTTTTTGGGTAAATGAAACAGAAAATTTTAGGAGCGCTTTATCTACACCCTATTTTCCAGGCGAAGACGACCTTTTAACCTTGACAGGCAGGGAAGTAATGACCAGCGTTTTCAAATAACACGCGCTAATTCCATTTTTTAAAGAAAAGTTTCATAATGTTTGGTACTTACTAACTAATAGAACCTCAAATAAAGTCATCAGCCGAAAACAGGACAGGTTTTCGCAAGCAAATACGTTTTTGGGGGCCAAGAGAAACTTTGGTTGTTAGTGATTAACATCGGCAAATTTGCATAAATTTGTTTTTCACAAGAGACTCGTTTTACCTTCCTTGTTTCTAAAGTAAAAATACCAACGAAAACCAGTAAGGCATTACCTAACTATCTATGTAGCAAATCGTACCTTAATAACTATTTTCTGTGAAGAAATGACGAGATTTCTACTAGCCGCCCATAACAACTGATGACAACCGTCGAACATTTTTGGGTAAGTAATGGCTATACTGTCACGCAATACACAGTGGTCTTAGATTACAAAACCACATGGCCAGGCAAATGCAAACAGCTGTCAGCAGCGAATCTCCAATGCGCAGGAATGGACGAGAAACAAAAGAGATGTCTAAAACTTTGCTGCTAGTGCAATGAATTGCTTTAAAATTCAAACCAGTCTTCATAGCATTAGTACTGTAGAATGTAAAATTATCTCAAAGTTCTTAACCAAAGAAAAATAAGAGCCAAATAAAGTTACCGGTCATTATACCTGAAGTTGCGAAATACATCCACAATCCTGATGTAACAAACATGCCTCGTGTCAAAAAATCCCGACACAAATCTTGCACGTGGGTTGAACTGTTTGGAACGCCACCAGTCTGTCAAACGTCATAAACTACCATGACTTTGTGTGGGTATTCGGAAATAGTTGGAGGAAGTTGTGGGGCTAGTTCAGACAACCCAGCGAATGTCCAGTGTGTTACTTACTTCTGTTACTTCTTATTAACTGAGCGCGAGGGCCGTACTGGGAGAATATTGCCCGAGGTCGTACAAGAAAGACTGAGGGCAATATTCTCCTAGTACGGTCCCGAGCTAGCGAGAGTTAATGTAGTTGTGTAATAAGAAGCTTATTATATGGCTATGCCTAACACTTTATTACTTGAAAAGTGAGCCGTAGCGGATTGGGATGAATGAAACAGTTTACCGGAAAGCATACAAAACTCAGCAGTTTTATTCCACACAAGAAATTTATAGCGCATCCGGGGGAGGGGGGGAGGGGGGTACTCCCGTAAATAAGCTATATAGGTATGTGCGACGCCAAAGGGTATGGTTTTTGAGCCTTTTTGGTCTGAAATAGGACATAAACTTTGAACATTTTGGTCTCAAATAGGGTGAGGTTTGTGCCCCCCCGGGGGGGGGGGGTACTCCCTTATATAAGCTATATTGGTTTTTTGTGGCGCCAAAGGGTATGGTTTTTGAGCCTTTATGGTCTGAAATAGGGTATAGATTTTGACCATTTTGGTCTGAAATAGCGTGAGGTTTGTGCACTCTGATATGGGATCTGGTAAGGTTCTTACAAGAGGCTATCTTTTTATTAATTTTCTTCTCCAAAGAACTGAGGTTTGATTAACGTTGGGAACTTCAAGCCCTTCTCAACTATTTTAGCAAACGAAATAGGGTTAGAGTCTCGTCTGAAATAGGGTATCAAATATTAAGTCAGGTCTAAAATAGGGTAGGGAAAATCACTTTATTCATTTAGCTTCAAATCATCCCAACTATTTGAATCAAATGTACTTTTACATTTTCTATATTTCCACTTTACTAGGAGGGCATTAACATTGCTCATAATGCCTCTGGGCATTACGGGAAAACCTGGCCCCGAGTATTGGCCAATCACAGTGCGCGTTATATATTTACAAGCTCTAGCCATATAATAAATTTGGGGAATGCAGTAAAGACATCAAAGGACATCTGAGAAGTTACAAGGTGTCGAATGCCTCACTAGATTCAGAAGCAAAGCTTTTGCTGGCAAGAGCAGGTAACTGTACTGTTGAAAAATTTGGGTACTTATTGCTGTAGACTGCCAGTCCGGGTCATAGACAGTTTTGTCTATATGTCTATATGACTACGTCATCAAATATGGCGTCCGGGTACAATTCCCAAAACCCTATACCGGTCCCAATTTTTAGCCCTGCATTTTTGTCTCTGATTGTTTTGTCCCTTGGGTCCCAATTTACTTGAAAGAGGACCAACAGAGCTTCAAAGGCAAAGCAACATGAATGGTGTCGGTTCAAATGTAGCGAAGAAATCGGTTGTTGAAGGCGAGCGTCCATGTCTTGTTTAGGCCGTTTGAAGACGTACCTGCTACCACGAAAATAGATATTTGAGGTAAGAAATATTTTTTTCAATAAAAAATAAAAATACCACGTAAAACTTTGATAAATTTGCTTCGAAGTTATCGCAAGAGAAGTCATATGCATCGTGGTTTAGTTCATATGCACGGCCGTTGTAATTTTAACTTGAAGTGTTGTACTTCGCCGCCATGGCGTTTTGGCTTCCGCTGCTTATCGATTTTCTATTCTAAAAGGTCGGTTTTGCTTTTTGTTTCAGCTAAGGAATCGTCATATTTCTATTTTGAAGACAGTCTGTCGACCATGTGGCAAACGGCTGCCCAGGAAGTCTGGATGTTCAGGAGTATAAACGGCGTCGGTTGAAATCGTGGCAAGTTATCGTCTGTTGAAGTCGAGTGACCACGTTTAGTTTGACTCACGCGAGAAGGTACCGCTACCATGGAAATGGAAAATTGAGGTACGTCAGATTTTTTGCGTTCAAAAGGAAAATATAGTTGTAATCTTAAGTAAATTTGCTTCAGATCCATCGAAACAGAAGTCATCTGCATCGTGGTTTAGTTCATATGCACGGCCTTTATAAATCGCGATCGGGCACCATGGCCTGTTAATGAAGAGTTATGACTTCTGCTGCTCAGGCATATCGACTTTTAATTCCTAAGTTCGTTGTTTTTGCTTTTCAGCTCATGGAAATAGAGTTTTCCCAAGTTCAATCGTAACAGTTTTGTCCCTTTGATCAAGATACAAAGGACACAGCTAATTAATTTGCGACACAGCTAAATTTGGCCGGTAAATATTAATCGAGAGAGAGAGAGAGAGAGAGAGAGAGAACTCTCAAGTTGTGATACTCTTTTTTTTTTTTCGATGTTTTGACGCTCTTAGAGCCCTTTAAAATCTTTGGATGTGCTAGCTTTGGGCAATAAATTAGGTTTTTGGATTCAGCTTGATTGCAAGATTCCTAAAAGCCGCTTAAAGGCGTGATGTTTCAGTTCTCAAAGGGTACGGGAGTTTCTAATTAATAAATAGGTGATATGAATGTTTGCTTCCGGTTATCTGCAAGACATGTAACTTTATCATGGATGTCGTAAGTGTCTAAAGGATCCAAGTTATTCTGAGACTGTTGCAGTTTTCTTTCATCACACACTAGCTACGACTTCTTACGTATACATCATGTATACATGGTTGTCGTTGCAATTGAAAGTTTAATTAAAACATTGCATCTCCATTGTCTTATGGCGTTGTTATCATCCAACAGATACCTGTCCAGCAGTTAATTGCGCTTAGCAATTCTGACAGAGGTTGTTGTTTGACCTTCCTGTGAAGGGCTGTTTGTAGTTCATAAACGATTTTCTAAACCTCCATTTGTTAACATGAATCTGCAGCAGTTGAAATGCTGGTTCGTTAGAATCAAGGACGCTTCTCGTAAATGTATTGTGTTAATGAAGTTCTATAATTGTCCTCTCTTTCCTAGGATTGTATGTGGAGAACCCACCGTAACTTTTCGCAACAAACAGGAGCCAAATTTTCGAAGAAATGAACAGGCCAGCGGAGGAGCATACTTCCTGCGACTTAAATCGACGGCCCAGGAAACGGAGTTTGCAACCGAAGTGCTTCATCGAGTTCGCGTAACCCTAACGGAGTGTGAAAATGAAATGCATATGTCAGTAGATTTCGAAAATTAGATCAGTTGTCGAAAGTTATTTGTGATGTGAAAATAAATAAATGCTATGTTTCGTGTAATTTATTGCTAATTTTACACTGTTCCCCTTCGCCAAAATAATATTAGAATATGGCCGCCAGGCATGAGGCAGCAAGAAAAATAAAAACAGTCCCAGTCCCTCTCGGCCAAATAAGTTTGTTTTGGTTTTGTCTAGACCAATCACATTGCTAGAAATTATATAGACAAAACTGTCTATGGCCCGGACTGACTGCAAAACACTTTTTGCTGTTCGCTCTCTTTCTCTGCCTCAAAATAAGAAAAGGAAAGTCAAGAAAAAGAAAACTTGTGGGGGCACGAATCTTCCGAAAAAGGTTAACTCGCTTGGTGCGAAGTGACGAAAGCGTGGATTTTCGTGCGCGAGCTACACACGTCCCGCACGTTCGTATGATGCACCAAGAAATATGTAATGTTTTGCGCTCGGTCTTTAGCTTGGATACAACTGTACATGCCGCCACCAGGAGTTGTAAGATCTTGCCTAAAGGCCAAATAACACGAAAAACATTCGTGCAACTATTCGCGCAACGATGTTGCGCTTATTATCACCTCCGCGTCGCGTGTTCAGGTTGCAGAAAGTTAGTTGCTTCTACTTTTCGAAAAATAAAGATTTGTTGCGTGTATAGGTGAGAACACTCTCAACTTGTAACGCATCCTTGTTGCGCAACAAGTTGCACGAAAATCTTGCCGGTATCGCTGAAGCGAAATAATGAAATTACTCCTGGTATCCACATTTGTTATCACCTGGGGCGCAATACCCCTCTCTCCATCTTGGGGTACATACCCGCCTGTTACAATGAGACATATTTGGCAGCTAGGGTGGGTGAATACTTCCACGGGATATATTCCTTTTGACCTAAATGAAGACAGGAAAACTCAATGTACCTTGGCACAGATTCTGACGTTTGACGATACTCGGAACTGTTTTTTTTTTCTAATTTTTAAAGGAATTTTTGAATTCAATGAAGTTTATTTAGGTTTAACAATATGCCCGCGACAAAAACTTGTGACGCGTGACTCACATTCCAAAGCTATTACGTGTTAGACTTTATGACTATATTTGGATAGGGTTTTTCTAGACACGTGCTCGATCGAGAGAAAATATAACGCACTTTACTTAAAGCGCCAAAGACCAGACCAAGTCCTAGGTGCCTCATTTAAGTTCTTTAAACAGTTCTTTTTTCTTTGCTGAATTTTACGCCAGCTGCTCTACTGTTCTGTTCACAGGAATATTGGTTGGTTTAATTCATGCACAGAAAAAAAAAAGACTGGTGGATTTTAACACACACCTCGTTCTCCCCCGCAATCAATGACGCAACTTGCTCCCAATCTCCTCTCGCTTTGCCATAGGTAAAGTCCCAACATTTTCCCCGAGAGTTGTGGTATCATAAATCCCCACATTCCCCTACCACTGGAGTTCAAATTTGATACAAAGTTCCTGCAAAGCCAGCAAAGTCCTCAATTCCCCCACAGCACACTGCAAGAGCGTTGTCAACAGTAAGTGTATTGCTTGTCGCGTGACTAAGCGCATGTAAAAGATTGACGTAATATTAAGTGTCCGCAGCAACTGGAAACATTTACAGCAGAAATTGCTAATGTTGCCAATTAAATATTTCAGGCGATTTTAGACTTTCTGAACAAATAAGTTCTCCGAAACGAGCCGTTGGGTGCTCCTGGCTAGTGTTGAGTCGTAAGCAAATGCAATTGGTATCGTGTATTGTCACGCAATCCACCTGCCAAAGAACGTCCTATAGATAATTCGCCATTTTTGGGAACCAACATTAGTTCATTATTATTATTATTGCCACCAAGAAATCTCCACTGAAAGATAGTGGGAACAGGGAAATCACAGCTGGAAATACCACCTGAAATGGCAATCAGTGCATATCAATATTCGGCGGATATTGTCGAGTCCCAACTAGAGAGAGCATTTACAAATATCAATCACGGTAAATTTGACATCGTTACAACTGGTTGTTACATATTTTTATCATGTTATCCGTATACCTCCAAAGGCAGTTGCAATAAAAACAGTCATTTCTCCAGGTTTCGCAAGTTCCGCAGGTTCCGCGGTCTGCACTGAGTTCCGCAGATTAGTCTTACCCACCCGTAATAGGTTACACGAATATGCCTTTTAAAAGCTCTGAAACAATCTAAGAAAGCAGAATATGATATTTCAAGTATTTGGCTAAAATTTTCTCGTTGGGTGCCCCTGGTATGTAGTTATTTTCCAGTAATGTTTCGTTTTCTTAAAAAAAATTAAGTCCTTAAATTAAAAATTAAGTCCATTCTTCTAACTATATTTTTCCTTTATTTGGCCAAAAAAAGAGAGAAAAGGGACAATCGTACGTGCGGAGAATCACTGAAATCGACCATGTATGACGTCTGTTTTGACGTTTCTGTTAGCGGAAGAAAAATTAGTTTGTTTAAAGTGCCTGATAAGCAAATTATAGATATTAAATTGAGGAAGGACAGCCGTGACGGCGTTGTTGGAATCTTAAAAATGGAAAATATACGTGTTTGACTATACTAATTAAACTGACAAAGAGTATTCCCCGTTTGTCTCCCGATACCTGCAAAAAGTGAGAATTGAAATGAAATAACCACATCAACGTTTTGGGGCATTTAGAGTTGCTAACAATTGAGTATGAAGAGAAAGACCCAAAAAGGTCACGTTTTCTTTAGACGTTTCGTTTTTCTTGTTTGACAAAATATACGTCAGGTTGTCGAAAACAAAAACACCTCTTTTACTTGGTTGTTACCGACGTAAATTTCTCACATCTGAAACGCACTGAAACGGAAAGTGGAGATTTGAGCCTTTTCTAGTGTGCACATCTAGCAACGCATAATAGTGGAAACCGTTCCCTGTACATTTCGTTTTTTTTAGACACTTAATTTATATGCAACTAAACTTCCCGACATTTCTGTTTTTTTTAGACACTTAATTTATATGCAACTAAACTTCCCGTCACTTTCAAAATGCACAAAGACAACTAAAGCTGGATGTTAGAACAGCTGCTTCAAGTTCTCTCAGAAAAAAAGCGACGAGTGCAAATTGAACACGACATGTTAGCAACAATTAAAATTAACAAGCAAAATCAACGAAAACCCTCTAGTAGTAATAAATTGGATGAACTACAAATGATGCGCAAGAAAATGAGTTGATTTCTTGAAAGTGGACGTACTTGGGCTCTAAAAAACCGAGTCTGTAATTCGTTCAGTGTTTAACAAGGAAGTTTTATGCACTCAGTGAAATCAACGTTTGGAATTAAAGCAAATATTAGGTTTTGCTTTAACGAATGACAAAAGCACCTTTCACATTAGACAACGAAGCGTTTACGAATATTGAAATAAGTCTTACGTTGCTAAATTCAAAATAAACAAAGCATTAGTCAAGATAAAAGCGAAACACAGGCCCAAACGCACGCCATTTGCAGAGAAAGAAAGACCAACAACTAAGTTTGGCTTTTCCCTGGGACCTGTAAACAAGCGCTGAAGTTGTTCCTTCCTGTGTACGTTCGTTAGCGAACTGCTTATGTCTTAATTGGCCTCTGATGGAAAGCTTTCTGATGAACAGTGGCAGTGGAGGTTGTTTCAACTTTTGAAAGCGCCACTGGTCCAGACTGGTAAGTTAGCAGGTCAAGCGCTGTCACGAAATTGCGCTTTTATTGAATCTAACTGTTTCACAATAAATTGAAAAAGGTTATGGTAATGAATTTTATGCTTTTTCGCATGCACCATACTTGTTATGTCCCGGCTATATAACATTTTTTCTCTTTTTTTTTTCGTAAAATCAGATTAAGGAATATGCGTCTTGAGCTTGAAACGAGCTGAAGAGAATGAAGAAAAAATACTTCGCCATTACAAGAAGAATCGTCATTTCTTTGTAGACACTAATAACAATAAACAATTGAGTGAATTCACCTTCAATAAAGGTTTGCTTCTCGACAGCTGGACAGATTCGTGACAAAAATGGCAACGAGCGATGGATTTCCCACAGCAATAGTCGTTTCGTTCTGCTGCTTTTATTTCGTGGTGTTTCTGCTATCGATTGTAGGAAACTCGTTCGTTTTGTCTGTCTGTTATAAGACATTAAGACGACGACAATCCTCCCTTAAATGGTTCATTGCCAACTTGGCTACCGCCGATTTAACCTTTACGGTGCTGAGCATATTGGACCTGATCGCTTTCTTGTGGACTTGGATTGGTGGTCAAGCATCTTGTAAGCTACAAAGTTTTCTCATTGAGGCATCCTACACAACGTCAATAATGACACTTTTTCTTATAACGTTTGAAAGACGAAAAGCTGTGGTTGTACCGTTTAGCGCAAGAATGACTGCCTCTGAAGCCAACTGTAAGAAGCTTATCACTGTGTGGCTTGTTAGCCTAGTTATTGGTTCACCATTGCTTTATGCCTATCAAATTAAAACAGATATTAGTGGTATGATGACTTGCACTAACAGTGCATTCGGAGATTTAGGAAGACAAATCTATTACAGCATCCACGCTGTTTGTATTTTCATCCTTCCTCTGACATATATGATCTATGCCCAGAGTACAATTTTCCTGACTTTACGATCGGGAGTTTTCCCAAGGCAAAACGTCTTTTCAGCGGTGTGCTCCAAACGCCATCACAGAGTCGCCAAGCCTCTAGCGGCCTTAACTGTGGCGTTCGCAATTTGCTGGGCGCCATTTATTATTGTTCGAACGCTGATGTATTTTCACCTAATGGAAGGTGGGTATTACTGGAGGGCGTCTCAACTTCTAATTTTCCTTAACACGGCGTTGGATCCGATCCTTTATGGCATCTACGGGGATAATTTGAAGCCATTTCTTCAACGTTTATTTAAGTGCGGGAATTTTCCGATGCCTGTTCGAGTGGAAAGTTTGACCATAGATAGAACATTTAAACAAATTAAACAGGACAGTTCTACGCTGGCGAAATCATAGCCGAAAAAAGACACAGTTGCTGACTTAAATATCATCGAACTTTCCAATGGATTTAGTAGTAATGTTGTTTCTAGAAAGTCAACTGGATGTGTGATCGAGCCGGAGCATCGTCATTAAGGAAGAAGCCAACCACTGGCGTTATAGAAACGAAAGCATTGCTCGACAATCGTTTGCGGTGACGTCTTATCTGTAATTAATTATGCGTAACGACAACTTTAATTTTAGAAACAATGCTAGTGAAGAGTGGAAATTAAAATTGTATTTCTCACGCAGATGCCTTTTTGTTGACTCTTACGAATAGATGCGAGATTAATTTTTCAATAACAAGTGGGATACGTTACTCGATGACACTCGACTTTTTTTTACAATAGAATTGTAGAGAGGTACCTATCACAAGAGGCACAAGTAACGCAATGAGCCAATCAGAAGTCGAAGCAAATACAAGTTATTGGTGTGAAGAGCGGGAAAACGCGCGCAAACAAGCCACAGTTTGTTTGGGTTTTACTGCTGGGCCCGGTCGTTCAAAGCGGGGTTAAGCTAACCCAGAATTGACGTCAGTTTTAAATTCACTATTAATCCATATTGACGTAGTTTCCAGCAGATTATTTTCACTTAACAATGTGACTTTGGCTGCTTTCAAACTGTCACATAAAATTAGCAGCGGTGTCGCTTTTCAACAAGCCCAGGGTTAGCGCTAACCGAGTTTCGAACAACTGTGCCCTGATGGGTTGGGAAAGTGGAGCAAGCCTTTTTACCCAATCACAAAATGATGTAAAACAAAACCACAAACAATGCAAATTACTTTCGACACTCAAATGAATACCGCTTCAGTCGCAACGTTTCTTGTTATGTTCTCGTCGACTAAATTAGACAATGGATATGGAATCGGACAGGGAATGGCCAGATACCTGTCGTCCAATTTTGTACCTTGTGATATTATTTCTTCAGTGACAGGCGCTAAAATAAATCAGTGAGTTATAAGCAGGACACTCAAGGTACATATGACGCTTTACGCTTTCAGTAGTTTATTTCGAAAGTTGGTGTTTTTTAAAGAAATGGGCAAATTACATTATTCTTTTCTTGATTGGCTTTCCTTTTCTCGGGCTTGGTGGGGTCAGGTATGTTATGAAACAACTACTATATTATGAAACAACTATATTATGAAACCTAAGAAAACTAGAAACAGTGAAATGTTTCTTAAATATTTATTGTGTTCTAACCAGTCACATGCGAGATCTTAAACCGCAGAAAACGGTTTCCTGTCAGACCGAAATGATTTTTTTTCTGTAACGCTTTTTTTAGCACCCTTCCTCTTATGTTATAGAAATTTAACTTGCTATTCCTTCCTAGTTTGCAGCCACATTCACTACGTGAGCCTGAAAAATGTTGAGATATTATACATTTTGCTTGTTGCGCAGCATTCGAATTGTTCGTTGTTTTAGCTGTATGTAAATTTGGTAAGGGACACATTATTTTTTTTTTTTTTGCAGCGGGTTTCAAGATCTCTTATGTGATTGGTCAAAACAAAATGAACATTCAGAAATACTTTTCTTACCCTTCTCGGTTTTCTTCATTTAATTGTGACAGTTAGCAAATATTAGTAGTTGCATAGTCGACTCATTTCGGTTGTCAAACAGACAAGGGGGTTAGTTTCTAAAGAAGCTGTGGTGCTGCGTCGGTGGGGACGTGAAACACAAAATTTTGGATTTATCAAGTGAACTGAGTTGATAAAAAGGTAGATTGGCCACCTCAGTTTCTTAAACCTCTCACTATTAAGTTAAAGGGACACAATCACCTATTTAAAATATCACTTTGAAAAGCCAAAAAGACACATCTGCAACAATGGAAGCCCAAAAAAATTGTGAATAAAAAAAAAAATAAAAATGGCTATTTCTATTCTATTGCACAGAAATCACTTAGAAGTGTCTTTAGGTTTGCCATGGCTAGGATGGAAATAGGTTTCAACTTGAAAAAGTCGGGCCGACGGTTTCAGGCTCTTCCCTTGTACCCTCTGCCATAAAATCGGTGAACACTTGCTTTCTTTGAAAATCCGCAGCTGCCTAATATTGTTCCTTTGCAACAAGGTATCTACCGATGAATTTAGCACAGTTTTAAACGAAAAACTAATGACTCCATGATATTGCCCCTTTAAACAAGCGGGGTATAAACAGACGCTGAGCATATTGGCTGTAGTCTCAAAGCCGTCTGCGAGATCATCCGGTGTTTTCTCATCTAGCTTTTCAGTGCTGCCGCAAGCTATCTTAGAAGCACTTTTCATATCAACATAACTGCTGCGGTTTTCAACAGGACGCCAATTCTGAAGCCGAGTAATGATTGATTAACACGACCAATGTACCCAAAAAAGACATGGCAGCTTGGATCGAAATTAACTAATTATAATCGCAACCCACAGACCCTTTAAACCAATTGTTGTATACGTCTGTGTTTCTGTTGACGTAGGTAAATGACGGCAGAGGAAAGGCAGGCACCCCCATTGTTATTGAAACACGGGCAAATGTTCTTAAAATCAAACCGTGAGCGGACAAATGTTTTACCCTGGGAAAGCAATACGTCTTCAATGCCATTAGAAAAAACAAAAATTTATTAAAAAAAACAAATAAGAATTTTCATGCATTCGATCATTGCTACATTAATACAGCTTTGAAACAAAACAAACGAGGCAGCATCTGCTCATTTCCCATCCGTCAATATGATAAGATAGGATATCTATTTTACTTCAAAAACACACAATCGCAATATCTGCCAAAGGCGACAGATTAAAGAAAAGATACATTGTTGCAATTGACACTGACCTGTTTTTTGCTGATCGACGCTAAACGCACGAAATACGGGAAAATACATCACGATACACACAGCGGTCTGCACGGGATTCCAAGTAGCGGCCCAAAATATTTTAAAGCCCGGAGTTTAGTTAATAAGTGAAATGAAGGTGTTCGGATCAAAAGCACTTCACATGATATGCAATATTGGAAGCTGAATACAAATATAAGATTAGGGATTTCCTGAAAGGAGCGCGTCCCGGCCCAAAAAGATGCCTCGTTTTTTTTTGTTTTTTGTTTTGTTTTTCTTTTTGACAGAGAATATTCAGGGTTGTCTTGACCGTATCTTGACCGACTACTTAGAACTGTAACATAAACAACCTAGTGTTTATACTTGAGCGTTACTTTAAACAGACTGACTGTGTTCAGGAGGGGGAATTAATTATTCTACATGCAGGATATCACACTAACAAAAGGCATGCTTTCTTGATGAAATGTTGTCATTGTGGGATTTTAATAAGTTAAAAGGCTGAACCAAAATAAAGCAATTATCACCTTCATAAAAGAACAAGGCTAGGGGAATCGACGAATTAAAGGGGTGTTATGCAAAATAGATTTCCATTTCACATCTGTCATTTTTCACACTAGTGATTGGTATATTCTACACAAGCAAAGTCACAGTTTTCTTATTTCTACCAGCTTCACGACAAAAAAATATATAAAAGTAAGCAACCAATATTTGGATGAAAAGACGTTTCAATATGTGACACAGCTGAGGAAGCGAGGTAAGCATATCAAGATAAGCTTTCCCTAGAGCTTAACACACAAGGGATACTGACTTTGTTTAAAGAGCTCTAGCCGGCATCGATTAACACAAACTGATTCAACCAAACAAGTACGGAAGCTTTTACAAAACTTTCCATCCCAAGTGGCCAGTAATACTTAAGCAACAATGGTTAAAAATGACGGAATTTCTTTGCCGTTGGTAATCTTTGGATCTAGTTTCTACTTCGTCGTTTACATATTATCGATCGGAGGAAACTGTTTTGTGCTGTCACTCTGCTATAAGAGACAAGCTTCTTCGCTGAAATGGTTCATAGCCAATTTGGCCATAGCAGATTTGACATTTGCAGTATTGAGCATTTTGGATATAATAAGTTTTCTGTGGACCTGGGTTGGCGGGCAGGTGTCCTGTAAGCTACAATGTTTCTTGATCGAAGCATGCTACACTACTTCGATAATGACTCTCGTGGTCATAAGTTACGAACGGATAAAGGCAGTAGTCGATCCATTCAATGCCAGATTGAGTAACCCAGAACGTGCGTGTAAAAAGGCGATCGTCTTGTGGGCAGTGAGCTTAGTCGTTGTCTCGCCCTTGCTTTATGCCTATCAAATTCGACCTGATGACCCCGGTGGGAAGATTATCTGCACCAACAAGCCATTTGGAGATATGGGGAGACAAATCTATTACAGTATTCATACCGTTTGCTTTTTCGTCGTTCCTCTAATTTACATGTTCTATGCCCAGACTACTATTTTCATAAGTTTACGCTCAAACGTACGCATCTTCCCAACACAAAACTCCTTTGCAACGTCCTCCACCAACAGACATCGGAAGGTTGCCAGGACTCTAGCAGCTCTAACCCTAGCATTTGTAATATGTTGGTCCCCTTTCATGATCGTACGAACGTTGATGTATTTCCATTTATCGAATGACGGACACATCTGGAGAGTATCTCAACTTCTGATATTCTTGAACACGGCGTTAGATCCGATATTGTATGGAATTTACGGAGAGAGCTTCAACTTAAAGCAGTGGCTTCGTCGTTTGTTCAGGTGCCCCACTTTCTCAACGAGATCTTTAGGAATGAAGCTTATCACAACAGAAATGACGACTAGACAAGCTAGGAGCAACAGTACCACGCTATCCAGTATAAATAGAAGCGAATTCTCTTATTTAAACACAGAGAATTGTGACAATTGAATGGCTTAACGAAATTCTGTAATTTTTCCTCGAGTAAGCACTGAAAATCTCACTTAACGCTACTTGATGTAACGATATTATTACTCTTAAACAATAGTAAGAGTTTTAAATTGCCATTAGAGAGAAACTAGACGCGAAAAATTTAATGGTAGTGCTTTTGCTACCATCAAAACACCGAAAAAACTATATATCCAAGTGAATAGATAGATTCCATTTCTTGAATTGTTACTTTCAGAGGGCAGCACTGTTGTAGGTGTAAGGGGCTGAATCAATTGATGGAAACTATACTCGAAGTTGTTGGAGGAGGGGAGCTTTCGTCTTTGATTCGAGACTGCTTTAGTTAAGTAGTTTGATGTGTCAAAATATAGACCAAGGTCGCAACGGTCGGAACTGCAACAAGAACCTTCCCACTCATCATGCAGTAAATGGACTAGCATATCGCCGGGGTGGTAGAAATCCGGTAGCAATAACTCACCTATTGGGTTGATGAGATCGGTTAATCAGTTAAGAGCACTAGCCAGAGAGTAGTTTCACTCCACGTTTTATATCGAAAACAGGTACAAATATGGATGCGTAACAAAGTAACCACCCATTTCATGGATAAAATATCAGCAGCTACACTCCTGCTGCTATATAAAAGCAAAGTACTAACAAGTCTTTCCTGAATGCCGAAAAGTCAAATCTGGTAAATTTTCATCAAGTCCACCGAAAAGTAATTAATACCATAGATGAAAAACTTAATCAAAAAAGTTTCGTAAGTTATTTAATAGGCATTTATGATAGATTCAAACCTTACTAGTTGAAAAAGTCGAAACCTGAGTTTATATTTAACAAGCGGATAATCTCATGTACGATATATTGCAGAGAAATCCTGTGAGAATCCTGATTTTCCACAGTTTGAATGTTATACCAGCCTATATAAGTGATAGTGTTGTTCAGGACCCTTGAAGTAGCAATTTTCACGCACAAATCTAACCATCGCCTGTGACAATCTGTCGTTTTCAAATGCAATACAAATCATACAACACACAACATTTGACGTCCCTCTAAAATATCTTACTGTCTTCTGAAAGCATGAGACAGTTACAGAATTTCAAAAAGCAATTTTAGCAATTTGGAATCCTTTACACTGTTAACTGGATATAAGGAACATCAATAAAGAACAACAAACTTCTGTTAGAAGTTGTCAGTATTAACCCTTTCACTCCCAAGCTTTTACCAAAAAGTCGGCATTTTTAACCGTTAAATCAGTTTTTAGGCTGCCATGACGCAAAATGGGCCTTAGTTTTGCTGAAAAACCTATTTTTTTTTACCAAATAGGTAGATTTCCCCAAGATTAGGTACAAAAATGTAGAAGATTTTAATTTGGTGCATGCGCATAAGCCAAAATTTGGACTTCTTTTTTTTTTTGCCATTACCCTTTTTGAACCTTTTTATTGCCCTTTTCCTTTCGTTTCTCTCGGCCCTTTTACTCTCGCTACCTTTTGCCTTTCATATTCTTTCAGGCTGCCGTAAAAAGTTGGGTGTTAATTGATTTATGGGCAAAACCTGGAAATAGCCTTGATCAATTATAGGTATAATGGGCCATTTCACCACTATTTTTGCACCAAAACTGACAACGTTGTTTTTCAATTTGCTATGTCAGAATGTGGTCGATATCCACAACCGACTATTGTGCGGATAGATCTATCCTAGCTCTACCATTTGCTTATCAAGAATATCTGCTGACATTTAAGTTGATGACGTCACAAGTGGTACAATGAGCACGACCATTAAGTGGCCTTGTATGGTTACTTGGGCGTGAAGAGGTTAAAGAAACGAATAATAAGTATATATCTTTGCCCAGGCCTTGAAAAAATTACTTATGTTTATAGATTATATCATTAC
This sequence comes from Siderastrea siderea, assembly GCA_964030785.1. Taxonomy (NCBI): domain Eukaryota; kingdom Metazoa; phylum Cnidaria; class Anthozoa; order Scleractinia; family Rhizangiidae; genus Siderastrea; species Siderastrea siderea. The sequence continues at coordinate 70,144,275 of OZ034968.1, read as the reverse complement.
GTGTTGTAAACAGAACTTATGAAATATTAATAAGTGAAAATACACGTGACTGTTGTCGTTGTTGCTGTTTTCGCAAACGATTTGGAGTAAATTCAGGAGTTAAACTAACCCTCAAATGGGGATCATTTTGTATCTAAAATTTTAACTGCACATTTGGAAAAAACTACTGTCTAACTCTTCATTTGCGGGTACAACAATTCATTTCGAAAAAGAAAACAATATAGACGGGTTGCAGTTTTCCTCAGCTGCTAACATAAATGAAGGAATTAACTGAGGAATCAAGGGAAGAGTCTCCTTTAAATCCTACTGTTGCTGCATGAAAAAAAATTGACGGAAGGAATGTGGATAGAAGTCGGTTCAGGCCAGTTCCTCAAAAGCCGGCACTGTAAAAAGGTATGTCGTTCAAAGGTTAGGCATAATTAAAGATTTTCGGGGCAGCTATCGCCTCATGGGATAGCATTTTTATGGCGACGGCCAGTTTATAAATTGGGCTGTTATTTTTCGTCACTTGCCTTAGTCATCCGGGTTTGTCTCCGTAAAGTCCCGGTTTTCTTTTGATGGTTACCTTAAACTTCCGGTTCCGGTTAGTGATGCCATGCAGCCGTGGCGTCAGGATTACGTCACGCAAGGTAAACAAAACTAAAGCATGTCACACGTCCCATACTTATGTGACGCAGACAAACCACTGTTATCCTTGTGGTAGTGGTATATGTCTTACATATAACGCATGCGCAAGCAAGTTTAACTCAACGCTACCTATCATACCAGGAGCCATAATCGGGGACGGAGACCGTAAGCGCGGGGCCCACGCGGCCCCATCGAAAAAGACAAATGTGCTATTTTTAGAGAAAATTGCGACACCCTCAACGTCATAAACGCGCGTGGGTACACGCAAATTTGCGTACAACGAGGGTGCGCTGGATATGATAGTAGCGCTAAAATTGTTATAATTATTTGATATCCAGCAAGCCCGAGTAGAATATTTGTTTTTATTAGAGAGAGAAACTCCGAGATAAAAAGAACAAGAATCGATCGCGATCACATGACTGACCGAAAAAGGCGCCAAAATCTTGCAAAGTGTTGCAACATTTCTTTGCGGAGCTGAATGAATCAATGAAACTACTCCGAAGTGAACGTACAAGCACAAGGTTTGGGAAAAATTTCCAATTGTGGGCTCTGAAATGTGGTACGTGTTTGGTTTTTCCTGAAAAATTGTTGTAATCGTCGTTCAAAGCGAATTGAGCTTTACGATCTCACCGTTATAGCTACAGGAGTTCAAGCAAACGAGTTTGTAATCACTCCCTTCGCACAACGCTGACAACAGAGCCATTATATGTTTGTTTGATAGAACTGAAGACAAAATTTAATATTTTAACTTGAACGATAATTTCTATGCAGCTCACTGAAACAAGACTACGGAGGTGAGGATCATTAGAATTCACCATCTTACTTTTTTCAACGCAAACCACAAAACGCATTTGTTCTCCGGTTTAGAGCCCGCGGACGGAATGGTAAAAGCAAACTCTCAAACAACCCGGAAAGCGATTCAACGTATTTTACATGGCATCCGATTTGTATCTGAACTTTTGGAGCTGCTGGAACATAGATAGAGCTACAACGATTACAGGTAAACCAGTGTCAATTTTGCGTGGTATAGCCAAAAAATGTCGCCCTTTCTGGTACTGAATTTGTTCAATGCTTGTTGTTCAGACTGCTGCATGAGTTTTGTACTGACTCCCCATAAAAGTGTGACAATTTTTATTAAATGCTTCTCCCATTTTACTGTGCTTTACTTCGTTTTGTCTCGATGTTTCAGAGTCAAAGCCTTCCGTATAAAACCTACTGTTCGTGAAATTTTGAACAAGTGATTGACTTGACGAGGCTGAAAGAAATAAGCTTAAACACTGCGCTAAATGCCTAAATACAAATTTCTATTTCTACAGTTTCTTTTCGTCCTAAGAAATCAAGCACTCTGAAACAACTTAGATTTGTGTCTCAGTGACGTTCAGTTGTAATTTCTTCTTAATTTAACTTTGATACAAAGTGATTTTTCTCGCCGGGTTGCTGGCGGAGAAAAAACTTTAAGCTCACTCTGTCGCTGAAACCCTTGCCACGTCTGCTGCGGTATGTATCCCTTCTACATTCCTCTAGGTTCGTAATAAATTGTTCAGTCAGTAATATTCAACACTACGGCAGCATGTAGTTCAACTTCAACTTTCTCCTTCTCATCGACGGATGGATTTTTTTTCCCTTGATGTTTTTTCCCTTGCGGCTGCCCTTCAATTTCTGTACATCCTCAAAGGAAATATATTTTCGGGATGTCTTTTCTCTTTTCCTGCCTAATTCGCCTTCAAATTGTTTTGGTAGTTCGACGCTTTTTTTGCCTGCAAAACTTTTCATCCGTCTACGGGGGAAATCCTCGTCTGACGCATCTTCGCCACAGGATTTGTCTAAAATACTCTCAGTGCCATCATCGGAATTACTTGCATAATCCTCATATTCAGAGTCACTATCCAGAAAGTTCTTCTCAAGGACTTGCCTCAAATTTGGAAGTGACACTGACTACAGAAACTGAATTTCTTCTTACCCAACGAAGGTAATTTCCGACGGCATTTTGTTTGTTTTTCTTTGCGCGGAGTCCTCGCAACATGCACTCGCGTGTTTCACGCGCGATGGCGCAATTTTTTCTAAAAATAGTATATTTTTCTTTTTCGATGGGGCCAACGCAGGGGCGGGGGAGAACACTCCAATAGCGCCTGGCACTTTTTTGTATACCCATGTTCCAACGATAGATGACGTCACATCCGGTCCGAAAGCGTACAACTTTTCCCACAAGCGGGAAAATCAAACTTGACGGCTACAGTTTCGTTCACTCAGTGATTAAAATGGCCATATTTTTCAATCGGCTGCAAATTTTCCTTTTATTTTTCCCGAAATTGAAGACAAATATGTACTCTTTCCTCTCATTTGATTGGTTAAACGAATAGACTTATCAATATTTTAAAATGTGGTTTTTTTGAGCCTTGCCTTCTCAGAAAGATGTCGGTATTTCTTTTCCCCGAAGTTAAGAGGATTCTGTAAATCGCTGGAGATCATGAATTCAAGGTATGTAAAACTCCATTCAAATAGCCTATCCTGTAGAATTATAATTCGCTTATCAAAAAATTACAAAGGAAGCGTTCTACACTAGTGGGAACCCCATTAACACTCTTCGTTTTTTGAGGAAACTGCTCAAGAAAACAAGCTGTTTTAATAAGCATACCTTCTTTCACCTTTTTGACCGCACATTAAATAGTCAAAAGAATACCGAGTGTATGTTATTTCCCGTGGCTATCGAGACTTTGCTTCTCCTGTTTCTTTATTTATTTCGTTCCCTAATTAACACTGGACTACCTATCCTCTGCTGGGATGAGTAAAGAACTGAAAACCCATTGAGTCTTAAGGTTGGTTTTATTTTGGTTCTCCTCCAAATCCAACACTTACAAGTTCTTTGGGAATGGATCACTGACTACGGATAGGGATGGTGGGTCTGGAGGAGAAATTCCAAAAATTTCTAGACAAACCCTTTTAACTTAGATTAATTTTTACGGCCCCGTTGAACTTAATAAAATCTTGAGACCTCAATGCCCCCCCCCCCCCCCCCGCCATCTTAAGCAAAATCAGTCATATATTTTCAAGGACCCAAGCTTAGAATGACCTATCCTCCTGTAGTAAAGACTTCTCACTGTTAGATTTATAACCATTTTAAAACCATTGTGTAGTTCCAGAAAAATTCCATACCCCCATGGAAGGTCATCGGAAATTCCTAGGGGTTGGGAGTCTCAAAAGCCAAAATCTTAGAAACAAGGTATGAAGCTTACCTGAAATTTCTTGGGGGAAGAGGGGGGGGGGGCAAAACGAAAAACCTTTTGCAGGGGGGAGTGTGCATATTTTCTGAACTACACATTTAAGATTAGTTGGGAAATCATTGTAAGCAATCAATCAATGAGCCCATGACAGACAAATAAAAAAGAGAATGAATAGTGAGTATGACAGTGGAAGTAAATGAAGACAACTGGTTTGTTTGAAAAGAATCATTTACTCTTCAACAAGAACAACCATTGTCTTTATAACTTTAATGAAGTTGTAGTTTACAGTATTTATGATAAGTTGTAAACAACACAATGTATAGATCAGTTCACTTATCCTAGGACTGCTCTATGCAGAGCTATGCAGAGCTTTCTGTCTTAACCTTTTAACCTTAACCACACAAGTAGAAAAGGATTCTTAAGTCTTTCATTGTTTTCTCTGGTACCATAAACCTACCTTTATATTGACATTACTTTGTTTAGTTGTAATTGTTTACTATGGTCCATCAGTTTTAATACCAAATTTATTTTTGTTGTCAGTTGGTGTCATAAAATCAGAAAGGCCTTAATCCTGTGAGAGATGCCTAGTTGTGTAGCCTATTGGAATTGTCTCCACAATTTGCTATTTCCTTTTTCAGGAATCCAACTTTCTCCTCCAGCTACATGTACAAGTTCTTTGTATTTAATGACCTGTCCCTTATATAATTATCCCTAGAGGTACAGAGAACAGCCACTGCTCCCAAAGTAAAGAAGGTTCAAAGCAAGAGAAATGGCAACTAACAGATGTCCTTATCTTAGTCTGTACAATGCCTAAATTAGAGTAACATTCACCACTGATGAACAGTCTGTGAACAGTCAACACTACACTATAACTTTCATGTTGCATCAAAATGAACACTGAAGTTGCCATTCACCTACTCAGTCTCAACAACAAACTTTTGGTGGGTCACAAATAATATGAATATAAACAGTCCAACGCTGCATGTTGAAAACATACTTCATGTCTTCTTGGTTTGTTGAAACCTGTGAAATAAAAATAATGGAAAAGTACACTGTAGTCATTAGTTTTAAACCTTCATTCGGGACTGTCATTAATGGCCAGGGATTTGGGATTTGGCCTGGCTATTAGCTAGACATGTGAGTTCCGGCTACTGACTTTGGTAAAAACAAGATACATGTACATGCATGTTGACAACACAAGAAAATATCAGATCTCTGACTACTTTTCACATTTCACCCACCTATTACCCACCTTTTACACCACCATTAGTGACAGCCCTGTTCATTTCATAATTACTAGACTATCACAGTACTGTTTATTTGATAATAAACAAAATTAGCATTTGGCAAATATTTCTGAGCCAACAGTTTTAGGTTTACATTAATACTACTTGCCAATATTATTTTGGACCAAAGCAAACACTGTCAAAGTAAATTTAATATATTTTTTAGAATAAAATTTCAATATAATGCACACTCTGATTGGTTGAAACATCGTGCTTTATCAGAGTACAGATGCAAGGCGTAGCCCGTGATGCCATTCTGGGCGCACTGGCAAGCTGAAAACCTTTCTTGCGCGCGCTTGCAAGCTAGTAATAAAATTTGTTTTCTTGCAAATTAAAGCCAATTTCTTTACACATGTGAGCAAAGCTATATTATAAAACAAATGAAAAAAAGCCAAAACCGTGCTTTGTTCTGTGATGAAGCATGCAAGGAAGTGACGAGAGCACTCAAGAAGTAGGGAGAAGCACTCGCCTGCTACTTGTGTTCACCCGACACTTCTTTTGTACTTTAGTCACTTCCTTGCATCTTTATCACAGAAAAAAGCAATGGTTTTGCCTTTTTTATTTGTTAAATAATCTTAAACAACAGGGAGTAGTCTCCCAACAAATTATAGTTTACAAAATGTACTTCAAACCAGCAGAAAGTTCACAAAGTAATGTGCTCAATACACATCTGAAATTAAGCTGTATATTACCAGATTGAAGAAGGCAGAATAGCCAACAAAATTATTGTTGGCTACTCAACCTTTACTCTTTTTATCTGCTTTTTATTTAAGCAATATACCGCACATTTCTATGGTTTATTGTCTCAATAAACCATGCGGGATGTTCGAAGAACACGTGAAGAGATTGTTACAAGCCAAAGGCGAATGATTTACAAGCTTTTCGAGTGTTATTCCAGCAACCTTATTGTAAATGGTTTATTGAGCCAATAAACCATATGATTTACTGGTATAATAATCAACAGGTATTGACCAATCACAGCATGTACATTATCTTCAGTTATTGAATAATAAAATATATCTTATGGTTAAAATTTTCCTTTGATTTGAAAATTTACAAACTAAAATATTTTGTATTTTCCTTTGTCTTAGATCCATTTTCCATAATCTGAGACAAAGGAAAACAAAAACTAAACTGGTTTAAAATTTTCAAACCAAAGACAATGTTTTACCAAACATATACAGGGCATGTGTAATATGTATAGATAATACTGTATGTACCTTCAATTAATGTAAATAAAATTAATTTAAAAGCATAAACTTTGCTAAGGGTCTGTGCAGGCTTTTTTTCCTTCATGTGAAGAGACCTGACAATTACACTTACTGTACATTTATAGAGAAATCTGGTATTATGTTTAACATACAGCAAGTTGCAGGAACATCCAAAATAACTGTTCCCATGAGCAATTAAAAGTCCCCAAGTGTCTGTATAAGGAGACTTGATATATGTCAATACATGTACTATTGGCTTTTTTTGTCAGTCATCTGATTTTATATTTCCAAGACAACGACAATGTAAAGAACAAAGACAATACCCACAGAACAAATTATGCACCATGTTTAACTCAAGCCCTTTCAAATAAAGACCAAAGAATTCAAGCAGTATAAGACACGCATTACCTGTATATAAAACTTACATGTAGTAGTATTATTAATAAGAAGCACTGAAATCCCAAATCCTTGCATCTCATGGGGAGATATAAATTGGGTGTATAAATAACTGGGAGTGAAAAAAAAACAGAACTAAATTAACAAAATAAAACACAACGAATTTTACAAGGCAATTAAAACAGACATCTGAGGGCACTGTCAAGTGGAAGATATTTATAACATTGCTGAACATATGAAGTCTCCAAAAAGTCACTACACTTTATTCCCAAATATAAGCATTTATCACAGGGCAATTATTATGTCAGGGGTGTGAAAAAATCAAGTGTATATTAACTAATGCTCATGGTATAAAAATCACTGCTTCTCACTAAGTTATTTCTTACAGACCTGCCAACCTCCAAAACATGCAAATCTGGAGACTTTGAAAAAAAGCCCAGAAAAACCTGTAGATTTGGACTTCAAACCTGGAGATTTCCAAAATATGTGTTAAATGAAAATAAAAATGGTAGATTTCTTGTTTCAAGTATTCTTTACCTTATTTGAGCTACCTATTACATTCTTTCGCCGCAGTTTTTGAAGAGTCAGTTTCTGTTTCGCTGTCGACGAGAGGCGCCAGTTTGAGTTAACTGTTCACAGCTCTAGCTTTCAGAGACCCAAGCACACCTATGTTTCACGGTAATGAGGTTGGAATTGTACCCAGGTTTCCCTCAAGCGTTAGATGTGATAAAATTCCCGAAAAATTGGCCATTTTTAACACAGATTTTTCAATATTGCTTCATATTACCTAAATTGTTTGGCAATTTCAAGATTTTCTGATTCACCGTGAGATTTGGAGGCCAACTCGTGAGACTGTGAGTTGATAGCCCAAACCGTGAGCCTCACGGTGAAACCGTGAGAGTTGGCAGGTCTATTCTTAATTTTTTGTCATATTACAACTTTGCATAAATTAACAATACCCAAACAACACACCCACAACACACACATTACTGATACAAAGAAAGTTCTAATATAAACTATTCCCTGTTTAACGGTATTTATCAGCGGTTGCCAAATGTCAACAGTTTAAGTTGATCGTAGGCCACAATGAATAAATTTTGTCCACATAACCGAGGATAAGCTGAACAAAATGCCTTGCAAGGCATTTTGCCCAACCATTTCAGCCTGTAGGCAACAAAGTTTTCATCACAATTTTGCACCCCAAGGCAAATTCCTCACTGCTTTGGTAGTCATGAGAAACTTGCTGATCATGAGCCAGATTTATCAATGAGGTTGCTCACTTGGCTTCAAAGGTTGGTGTTCAAAAAAGCATCTGGTAGTCATCTCAGGGAAGTAGTCACTTTCTAATGCAGTAGAAAAACTTGTAGAATTATAACGGCCAAAGCCAATTCAAGCTGTCTTTCTCCAGATTTCAAAAACAGGGACAGAAGACATCTGGCAGTGACAGAAATCTAAAAAAAAAACAGTACTGTATTTCACGGCACTTATTAAACTGTTTGAAAGTTGTTAGTGCGTTGCTCATTTCAGGGTGGCACTTATTTAAAACTTCCTATTTGGGAACATGTGCACAGTGCTACGTTCAAAAACGACATCAATAACATAGCCCTACCAGATTCTAGTAAGTAATAATGACAGCAATAACAAGCCATATTAGCATTTCAGCATTAACAATGTCAAGAAACAAATAAAAATCAATAGTGCCGTATTGTTGCTGGGATGATGCAGCACTAATTCAAGGGCGGCACTCTTTCAGGTAACTACGGTAAGTAGTAAGTGGTGATGTCGAGAAATGCCATAATGCTTTCACCCACGGCTTTGCTAGTGTAATAATACTAGACAGGGTCCCAAAGGGGTTTAGGGCTCCAGGGCTCCGGCCTAAAACATGCAGGGCTCCAGGGCTCCAAGACGGAAAATTCGGGGCTCTAGGGCTCCATTGCTTCACTCCAAGGCTCCATTTAGCCATTCTCGTCCCCAGAGCTACGCGGCTTTTTTAAGTTACGTCTCTTGTAGCTCTGGTAACGGCCAAAAATTTATTTTTTTTTGATTGGCCCATTCAAACTGTATGCGTAATAACGTTAAAATTTTTCGGCTTCTACGCATAACGTTTTATTCCCGGTTGAATTAATCAGGGCATTAATTTTAAAATATATTGACTTGATCAATTTCCACGCAAAGAATGTGGCTTTGGGCAGTTTGAGCGACCAAATTTTGCTGCTTGGTTAAGCACGTAAGAATTCAAAGTGTTAGAGGTTGTCGCTAAATGCCAGCGATTCTCGCTACAGCATTTTCTACAAAACTACAGCTTGTCCATAAATAAACTTACATGTAACTGTCTCATCAACTTTTGTAATGACCTCTTGAAGTCGATGTTTAAAAACTTGGGCGACAAATGCTTCTGGAAATTTTCGACGGGGTGAAACGTAATACAGTGTAGCATTTAGTGGCGAAACGATAAGTGCATAAGTGCACAGTTGACATTCTCACACATCAGAAACCAGACGAAGGTGATAAAATAACTGTACAATTCAGTATAACGCAAATGCAATACCTTTATTCAGGCAAGATACGAATCCAAAACCCGTGAGCGAAATGCAGGGACAATCGCTCTTCTGAACAACTACGGCACGAAAGGCAGCTTCTTAAGTTTGTTCCTTTTAAAGCTCCAGGTTTTCCGCTAATTGCAGGAGATTTAGAGGGTCCCGAACAGCTTTCAGTCGATCTGACACCATGACTCGATCAATACGAATTCAAATTTCTCGGCTTTCAGAATTGTCATGTCCAGAGCTCCACGGACGAGAATAGAGCAGGCGCAATAGCACCTTAACGAATTAGACATGCGCTACCGGATGTCGTGAAATTCACGACATCTGGTGATGGCTGATACCAGAGCCCTACGATCCCACCGCTGACAGAACAGATCGTAGGCTCTGGGAACGAGAATGCCATTTAGCCAAACAGCATTTTTGTTCGGGCTCCAAGTTGAGAGAGGCTTTGGGCTTCGGGCTCCACGACAAATATTTCAGGGCTACAGGGCTCCATAGACCCCCCCCCCCTTTGGGACCCTGACTAGAAGTATTTTCTGTCTCATATTAAACTCCACTGAAAACACTACCAGGTACCATCTTGAACTCCAAGCTGTGAAGTCGTGAGCATGACACGCAGCCAGATTCTGTATACACAGTGACGAATTTGTCTCAAAAGACAAAGTTTATAAAAGATGGCTATTTTCTTCATGACATAATTTGAGGGGAAATTGTCATAAAAGCTGTTACACACGAGGGGTAATTGCTGAGCAAAATGCCTCAGTGTGAGGCAGTTAGTCCTCTTTTTCCTTATGTGTGTAATTGTGTGTGTGTAATTGACAAACTAGATTTCGGTTATTAAAACGCCAAACATTTACCAAACGATAACATTAATAAAGATTTAAGGTGACTCAATCGAAATAAATGACGCGCTCTATGCCTTTCTAAAAACTCTAATAACATCGTCATTTCTTACTCGATTGCCTTGAAACTTTCGCATTTTATACACAATTTATCGAGGAATAATAAGTATGTCAGCACGTGGATGTACTGTTCGATAATTTTGCGTGATTTTGCTTTTACTGAACACTAATTTTTGGATAAAATTGCTATTCTAACAAAACTGAGCGCTACGATTTGGTTTAAACTTCTAGAATCAGCTTATAATAACATCTTACCTTGACTCTTCAAGTTTCCGTAAAATCGTAGGAAAAGAAATCCCGGCACACTTTGAACGTCAAAATAACAACCCCAGACGGACTTCAAAGTTTGGACCGCTTCAGCGCTTTCCAGATTTGACTGAAAAGCGTAATAACTCCAGATAAAGTAAGTTCAATGTATGGTTGTAGTTAGTTCCAAACCGCATTTGGCTATCCGCAATGATGAAAAAGTTTGGGCGGCTATTATAAACTCACTTTCTGCACCAAAATATAACGAAGTCGCCAAATTCACGTTTTTCTGAATTATAGCGGAGCTCGCGGAGCACCATGGGTAAGGAAATTTGGTAACCCGTTGATCCGAAAAATTTTGGTTCTGACGTCAGCGTACGTCCGTCCATCCGTCCGTCCGTCCGTCCGTACAGACTCTGGGGGAGGGTGAGGGGAGTCCCAAGACAACCCGACCGGGGGAGGCGGAATGCAATCTTTTCTTGTAGCTGATATAAACAATATGGCGGCTGGTTCCTCGTACGCCCGATTATCAATACGATAATTGTAATACATTCTTGGAATGAAGACTTGTAACAGTTCATCATGAAAAGGAAAAGGATTGCTTCAATCTCGATGGCGCATATAGAAGACATTGGAGAGCTTGAAGGCAGGAAATCCTTGTTCGAGCACATACTTGCTTTTTTCAAAGCTAAGAAGATCTGGAAAGAACCCGGCGACTTTCGTTTAGATTTTCAAGTCCTTCTTTCAGTTCAGTGGTAAAGTAAATTATAGATTTGATTGTGGATTTACATTATAAAAATTGTTTAATTGAGCGACTTTACATGTTTAGTAAATTACGGTAATTTTCTTGAAATGTTTTAAGAACTTGTTTAAAATAGCTGTGAAATTACTTTGTAGTTCCCGTTTGCCGGCTTGCGAGTAACTTCAGTCGAGGGGAAATTTAAATGCAGTTTGCTTTCCTAGGCAAACAAGTGCTTCGTATGTGAATGACATTTCAAGTTTTTGGAGGTTTCTTGTCCCTTTTCCTGAATTTATTCATTAAAGGAATTTTCATTAGTGAGCAATCTGATATTAGGCTTAACTTAAGCTTAATTACGCTCAATTTCCTTTTGAACTTTTATTGTGCGTAATGTTCAATATTTTTCTTAGAGCAATTTTAGTGTATTTTATTCGAAAAGTGGAAATCGTGACTATTCAAGACCGGGTCTGTGTTGTTTTTTTCAATGTAGGTTGTTTTTCTTCGGCAACGCATATTGGGTTGTTTTGACTAATTCGTAATTTAGTATTCAATACCTGAAGAGTCGCTCTGTCGTCATTTTTAAGTTTATAGTCAGTCTTAGTGTAAAGCTCCTTATGTTTTTTGTTCAGTTGTGGAATGTTTTATCTTCCATATATTGTTATATTGTCATACATTAGTTTCTTCATTTGAAGTGAATGACATTTCTGTCCCAATTTAGCGACTAAACATAGAATCGCCGTTTCAGTGAGTGAGTTCAGTGTGGCATGTTTTTGTGTTTTGCTTTTCAGTGCTAAGCCATTTCAGTGCGTCTTTGGTTACAGATCGAAATGAAATCTTTATTTAAGTAACTATAAGCAAAGCATTTCTCGGTTTAAGTCTATTTTGTCTAAAATGAGACTCTAAAAGTTTCCTAAAATTACTTCAGGGTGTGTTCTTGAAAGCGCCCGACTAATACTTCGCGGTTGAAAAACTTGTGCCATTTTGTCTTGATAATTATACGTGTGCTTGAAAGCTTCCGAAAACAGTTTTTGGGTAATTTTTGTCAGTAAATGGTTTGATGCCCGGAAAATATTATTTATTTTAGCAAGATAGATTTCGAGAAATGTTTCATGGTTAACAGAACTAAACAGCCAGAGGGATGCAATGGAATCAGTGAGAAATGTGTATTTGTATGGAAAAGTCTGTCGAGTCGCTACCGGGAGCAACTTAAGTGGGTTTTTTTTTAGGAATTGTAGTTTTACAAGTACTCTTCTTGAACTTAATAAGCTAGCTTTCGAAAGAATGCTACAAGAAGAGCTGTCGGTGAAAGTCGTGCTGAAGACTTCTCTTTGAAGAAAATAAGCCAACTCACAGTTTCGTCAGCGGTCCGCACATTTCCCCTTGCTGTTTTTCACGTCTTGGGGAATATTAATCTGCACAACTAAAATTTACTGTATTTTACGGGCCAATAAGCATGAAAGAGAGATGTGGAGCTCCGCTTTTAGGCTTGGCTAAATCTATATATTATGAAAAGTAACCGGACGAATTGAATAAAACTATCGGAACCTGAAACTGAATCTTTTACACATACTTTGCGCTATTTTACTTTGCTGGGGCGGTCTTAGTTTAGCTTAGTTTATCTGTTATTTTGTAATGTTTAATGTTTATTCTTTTTGTTCGAATGAATTCTGCTTTTTTCTTGTCTGTTTGAATTTATTTTTTGAGGGCCATATGTTAGAAAACTGTAAAAGGTTAATATGTTCACCCTCGTTAAATAAAGTGTATTGTATTGTATTGTATTGTATTGTATTGGATAATATATTTTTTGAAAGTGATGCACTATCAAAACTCTGTTCTGTATACGGCTTTGTTGTTATCTGAATTCCACAGTAGCGCTATGCAAATTTCCTTGCATTTGATGAGAATTTGAGGAATTTACACATTGGCTAGGGGGGTGTTTGGTCGCTACACGCTTTGGTGGTTTTACGTGTCTGTTCTGTAATTTCATGACCATGCTAATTGAAAATAAAGGAACAATTATTATCCTATGAAATCCTATGTTGATATCAGGCGTCACACTTTTTTGTATATCTCGAAAGGACGATTTTAACCTTCATCTGGCATGACATTACAGACACGTAAAACCACCAAAGCATGTAGCAACCAAATACCCCCCTAGCCAATGTGTAAATTCCTCAAATTCTCATCAAACGAAAGGAAATTTGCATAGCGCTACTGTGGAATTCAGATAACAACAAAGCCGTATATAGAACAGAGTTTCGATAGTGCATCACTTTCAAAAAATATATTGTCCAAACCAAGACCGCCCCAGCAAAGTAAAATAGCGCAAAGTATGTGTAAAAGATTCAGTTTCAGGTTCCGATAGTTTTATTCAATTCGTCCGGTTAGTTTTCATATAATTCAGAAAAACATGAATTTGGCGACTTCGTTATATTTTGGTGCAGAAAGTGAGTTTATAATAGCCGCCCAAACTTTTTCATCGTTGCGGATAGCCAAATGCGGTTTGAAACTAGCTACAACCATACATTGAACTTACTTTATCTGGAGTTATTACGCTTTTCAGTCAAATCTGGAAAGCGCTGGAGTGGTCCAAACTTTGAAGTCCGTCTGGGGTTGTTTTTGACGTTCAAAGTGTGCCGGGATTTCTCTTCCTACGATTTTGCGGAAACTTGAAGAGTCAAGGTAAGATGTTATTATAAGCTGATTCTAGAAGTTTAAACCAAATCGTAGCGCTCAGTTTTGTTAGAATAGCAATTTTATCCAAAAATTAGTGTTCAATAAAAGCAAAATCACGCAAAATTATCGAACAGTACATCTGCGTGTTGACATACCTATTATTCTTCGATAAATTGTGTATAAAATGCGAAAGTTTCAAGGCAATCGAGTAAGAAATGACGACGTTATTAGAGTTTTTAGAAAGGCATAGAGCGTGTCATTTATTTCGATCGAGTCACCTTTAGATTACTCCAGCACAATTGCAAAGTTGCCTAATTTCCCCGGGGAAACCGCAAATATGCAATTGATCCATTTTTCTTTATGGTATACAGTGTGTTGCCCAGATTTCGTACACTTTAGTTTGTAATCGCTATATCTTTTCGTCTGTGAGACGAAAATATCTGAAATTTCTATTAAAGATAGCCCATTTACTTACCTTCAATATATAAAACGATTGGCCTCTTGATCGACGTACGTTCAAAATTATGCCATTTTTCCCAAAACTCCTAAGTTGCCCAGTCTTCGTACACCTGGCCCAGTTTTCGTACATCGACAAAACAACATTTCTCCACGAAAACACTCGACGCAAACTGATGTGTCAGTCACCCTGCTGAGTGCTTACCGTGTTTTCTCTTCGGTTTGTGAATAAATATCGGCTTAGCGACCAATGTTTGGTGTACAAAGCAAATGGTTATTCCGGGGGGGGGATGTTTAATCGATCCTGCAGAGTTGATTTTTTGGTCCCTCACTTTTGGGCGGCTTACGCTCAATCCACTGTGTCGTACGTCATTTACTGCCTTGGTAAAGGTAGTTGACAGGTTACTATTCTGCCTATTACAACTCTTAAGAAAAGGCCTGTATAAGATTCGACGTTTTCCTTCCGTTTCCGCCTACGCCTTTAGAATAGCAAACTCTTTCCTTCCGTTTCCGCTTACGCTTGCTTTTCTTACCTACTTTTGTAAATGTTTATTAGAATCGCAACGGAGTGAAAAAATCAGTAAAACCGGAAAGCTAACGATATTTCACGGTGTATGTCAACATTCTACGCATAGACATCTACCTTAGTTAATTATTTGACGACTTAGATTGTTCGCGTGGGATTACGTTTATTAAATATTCGTGACCTTTGCGTGACCTGGATGTAAAGCCTCGCTGTTATACCACAACAAATACATGTAGAGTATCGTACTTTGCAAGGATTGTTGTGTAATCTTTGCTACACTTGCGACCTATTAGTTTTCGAACAGTAAAGCTTAAAATTCAGTTCTTTAACTTATTTAAAAATAGGTTTTGAGAAAGGCGCAGCTAAGTGTACGAAAACTGGCACAGTAGGTCAAAATGTATGCGAAGATTCTCACCGCTAAAATTCAGGAGCAGTTAAATTTAAGCTGGCGTTGAAAGTTTTTCCATTCACTTTCATCTTTTGTCTATCATCTGTCCAAAAATCATGAAGTTCCTTGCAAAATTACCAGCAAAACGGGCTATTTGTTCATCTACAATACCTTTACTGTGCAGTGAAAAGTGCAAATATTAGCCGCTAAACTTTTACTCACCTCGAAAGAAATTGTCCGCACTGACCTGCTTCTTCGTCAAAAAGCCCGGCAAAACCGGCAATTTATAGCTGAGATGTTCCTTTTACTTTTGGAATTCTTCGGTTGACGAAGATTTAAATGACCGACGAAAATAATCAAATAAAGTTCTTTTTGTACGAAAACTGGGCCCGTACGAAAACTGGGCAACATACTGTAAAGGCTTTTTTGAATATAGCGACATAAATCTTTAAAGGAAGATAAAGAAATCGAATACCAACCTTGTAGCAGGACGCCACGGAGGTGTAATTATGTAGCGCTCCCAGCACTTTACGTCGACTGTTAATAACCTTCCCGATGTTAACACTTCAAACTGTGACTTCCAGCGTTTTCTCCATTATATTCCATTCAGGATAGGCTATTTTAATTAATGCCTTCAGTGAATCAGACACCGCAAGAGCCAAAATCTTAAACGCCACTCGTTTTGAAAGTGCGAAAAAATCGCCATGACATTCCCCGGAGTTGTGTGTCATTTATCGTCAAAATGATACTCAGCATATTTGTTTTGCCAAAAAATTGCTAAAATAGCTGGAAAAATACCTCTGCAACATCGATAATACACAACATACAAAATCATGGTTCACTGTTGGTGAAAATAACGAAGAAACTAAGTGGCACCAAGCATCCATCTTGAACCTTCGCTGATCAACCAGGTCAGCGCTTTTTGCAACCGGATGTGACGTCATATATCGTTGGAACATGGGTATACAAAAATTTGAGAAGTGTTCTGCCCCGCCCCTGGGCCAACGCCACTACTGAAAGTGGTATTTAGTTACGGTCTCCGTCCCTGATTATGGCTCCTGATCATACATTTAACTTTGCCTAAAGCAAAATCTGAATACCGTAAAGGATCTAATAAACGGCCGGGGCGTCTATTAAATTTTAGGGGTCCTGGGGGGGGGGGGCTTTAAATAGATATGAGGCGCTTATTAGAGAGATGCGTTTAATTCACTTTAACTGTAACAACGTCAACAAAACAAATAAGACGCGTAGTTTGACATCACGTCTACAAGGTGAAGTGGACCCCAATTCTAGATGAAGTTTAAATATGCAAGAAAGACGACCGCGAGGAGGCGAAAGAATATGATCTGAATGCTGTTGGCGTGTACAAAGAATCACCCGAGGAGGGGAATTTGGATTTAGTAGGGCATGTCCCTATTGAAGCTTATTGAGCTGTCAAGAGTGCTTGCTGTTTTTCTAGCCGCTTCAGAACCGAATTTCCTCACTGTCAAAGTTTGTGGAAAAGGAAAACGTGAAGTGGGTCTCGTCGTTCCTGGATGTTACCTAGCTACGACAAACAGAAAGAAAGTTGCTGACATATTGAGTACAGAAATTAAGAAGATAAAAGAGCGCTATCCGTCCTTCGAACTTGAGATTGAACAAGATGCAATTCGCAAGCCATTGCTAACCAAGCAAGCAAGAAACTAAAGAATTGCGTAATTTTACTCTATGGAGCGTTTCCTTGGTTTTTGAGGCGATTCTTGTAAGGGGGGCGTCTAATACAAACTTTACACCTCAGGGGGAGGCGTTTATTAGATACGAGGCGATTATTTGAGAGTGGGCGTTTATTAGATCATTTACGGTAAATATTTCACCGCGTGATAAAGACGGATTTGTCACATTGTTACCCGAAGAGAAACGAGTTTTTTACTTATTTCATCCTCACACGTATATCATTTGTTTCAATGAATATTTCACCGCTTTAAAAAGGCGGAATTGTCATATCCCAAAGAAGAGAAACGAGCTCCACTATTTCGTCAATTCTCGCAACATGTTTAGTTTGTTTCGTATTACCTTTTGCATTTCCAAACCTAATTGTTCGTTTTTAGAAAAGATCGTTTCGATTTTCAGTTTGACTAAATCGTCACCAAACCCGAGTCAACTTGTTTACTTTTGCAAGGGGATTCCCGGGTGAGCAACCGGATTTAAACGTTATGTCATGAGACATGCTTTAACGGTGTATGAGCTTGAAGGGGTGATTTCGCTTTCACCAGACTCTGACGCACTGCTCGTTTTTATCAAGCATGATATTTTGTTTTTATTCAGTGCTATATGCTTACTATTTGTATTCACGGACTAGGCGTAAAAGTAAATATTTCGTCGTCTCTGCGTAGACATTCTCAGTTCTGGGCGAATTTATACCGACGTTCAACGTTTGAGTTGAATGTACTCATCCAGTGGAGGGTCGTTGGAAATTCTCAGTGTCCACTTTTAACGTCTTACAAGCGCGAATGAAACATTTGGTAATAATAATTACAAAGAACAGAAACAGAAAACAAGTGTTTGACTATTGGATCAATTGGTGATCCCCTTTGAAATAATAAAACATTTTGTTAATATTTATAATGAACAGGAACAAAAACAAAAGTGTTTAGAAATCTAATCAATTGGTGATGCTCTTGGAATTAATAAAAAATTTTGAATGAACATTAATTTCTGAAATTCATATATTTGAACTGCGGATAAAGATAGAATTATATGTAGATCATCGCAGTGGAGGTGTTTCAACCTAAGCGGTTGAAAAGAAGAAACCAGAAAAATCCAGGCTTGAACGGGAATGGAACCCATGGCCTCTGCGATACCGCAGTTGAAATATCTGAATTTCACATATTAATGTTCATTTATTCTCCATCTACGGGATAAATACGAACTCTCAATTGACCAGCTCCCAGTTGGCTTGATTAATAGCTCAGTTGGTTAGAGCGTTGCACCGGTATCGCAGAGGTCATGGGTTCGATTCCCGTTCAAGCCTGGATTTTTTCAGGTTTCTTCTTTTCAACCGCTTAGGTTGTTAGAATTTGCCACTATGAAAAGCCATTTTCTTTTTGATGGCCAATACTACGACCAAATCGATGGCGTAGCTATGGGTTCGCCATTAGGCCTAGTGTTGGCTAACATCTTCATGTTTCTCTTTGAAGAAAAATGGGTCATGAGCGGTCAAGTTTGTCCTTCATTTTGGTACAGCTACAGGTACGTTGATGACACTTTCTCCATGTTTGAAAACAAAGACACTGCTAACGGGTTCTTGCAGTATTTAAACAGTCGTCACAACAGTATCAAATTTACCATTGAATTTGAACAGGACAATGAGGGATTCCATTTTTAGACATCCTTGTGAAACGCTGCCCGAACAACACTTTCGTGACATCCATCTACCGGAAGAAGACATTCACTGGCCTTTACACCAAATGGGGTTCGTTTACTCCGCGCAAGTACAAAATAAATCTCATACGCACTCTCACTTATCGTTGCTACCGAATTTGCTCCTCTGCTTCCTTGCTGCAATCTGCTCTTGGCGATCTTCGAAAGCTTCTGCTTCAAAATGGTTACCCCCAAGGGATAATCACCTACAACGTTAACGATGTTCTAAACAAGAAAAGAAACAAGCCAAGGCCAGCCCTGTCTCCACGGTTCCTAACAAAGATATCATTATTCTTTTACCTTACTTAGGTCTGCAGAGCAACCAAATCTCTCAACGCCTGAAATCATGTGTATACAATTTCTACTCTTTAGTCAACCTCAAGATAATTTTTCAAAATAATTGCCGCATCAAATCTTTCTTTCCATACAAGGACCGCTTGAATCGTTCTCAAAAATCTAAAGTAATTTACAAAGCCAGTTGCTGGGATTGCAACGATTTCTACATCGGTAAAACAAAACGACGACTTCATGATAGAAAAACTGAACACTTCAAGGCCCTCGTTAAAAATGACCACACGTCTGCCATTGCAGACCATGTCAAAACCACCGGACACAACATCAAGTGGGATCATTTTGACATTTTATTGTCGGGCAAAACTGATTACCACTGCAAAATCAAAGAAACATTGTTAATCCAAGAACTGAAGCCAGCTTTTAATGTCAACGTCAGCAGTGAGAAACTGATGCTTTATTAATTAGCTGTAGCTTTTTATAGATTCACTGTTAAGATTGTTTTCTTAATCTTGTTTCCAGACCCCTTATCACCATTGTATAAAAGGTTTGTCAAAATTGTAACGGTCACTTTCAGAGCCAGAAACTGGTCATGTTGTTGTAAGTCACTGATGACGATGATATGAAGACTAATTACTACTTTAAAAGCGGATGAAAGTGGACACTTCTATTAGGACATTTGTTTTGAGACTTGCAACAGCCTAGCCTCTGTTATTTTTGACACGAGAAATTTTAAGTGAGTGAATTTGTAAGCAGAGACAAGCATCTAAATACTCCTTGATACTAACGAATGTTATGTAGTACTTGTAGTGCTCCGTCGTTTTAGAGCAACACATTACGGTAAACACTCACTGCGTTTTTTTTTTTTTTTTGGGGGGGGGGGGGGGAAGTTAAGCCTTGCCGACCGTGAGAGATCGAGTCTGAATAGTTTCAAACAAAGTATCAACAAGAAAGACTTACACTTCTTATAGACGAGTTCCCTTTTGTCTTATTTTATAGTACTTTATTAGTGTCCCCAATTAGTTTGTTAAAAGCTGAACACCTTGACACTTAAATAAAGTCCACTAACACCACTACTACTACTACTTCTACTACTACTACTACTATTTGATACGCGGCTATTTGATACGTAATTAGAGGGTGATCACGTGGGTGTCCAATTACAGCTGTCCAAAGCTGTAATCGGACAACTACGCTGCGCGCGCGTCAATCAGGTGCACTGAAATGGGTTCTTTTTATAGCTGTTTCTCTACTGCTTGCAGAACTGATAATAAACAATTATTCACCGAAGTGGCGGTGAATTGTGGTGGATATCACAGCTCGGCGAGGTGAATATCTACCACTCTTCACCGATACTGAGGTGAATAATTGTTTTAGTATATACCAAACCAGTGGATAGCCAGCATGAAATAGTTCCTTTTTTCTCAGAAATGAGGCAAAACTCTCGCGCGAAATCTAGAAGAATGCCGGGAGGTGAATAGCAAATGCTATCTCGAGTTTGAGTAGCCAATCAGAGCGTACGAAAAACACTATCCAGTGGTTTGGTAATCTTCTTACCTTGATGGCCATTTTTAAAACATCACACTAGCAAATTCGGTGATGTAAAGTCGTGCACAAACCACCAAAGGCTTTATAGTTGAATTGATTCCAGTTATTTTGTATATTGAGATGCCTGCCTGGGACGTTGCAGAGCCCAAAGCCCCATGCACACCAGCAAATTGTCTGTGGCAAGCCTTATTTGCTCGTGTAGATGAGAAAATTTTGTCAATTTTTTTTTTGTTACAGATGTCCTTGCTAATTAAACTGGCATGCCATTTTAATTTGCTCTTGTAAATAGGTCATCAAAGATTTCTGTAAATTTAGTTTCAGGCCCTTTGTTAGTACATGTTTTGGAGTTTTTCTGCTGGCTACAAAGTGATTATAACTGGGTTGGGCACTCGCTGTTCCACTGACTGAAACACATTGTCAGCACATATTCAAGGACATTTGTCTTCAGCAGAAAATTCGTTCACCATGGTCAAATCATTTCACAGCAATTCTCAGTCAAAACAAAATGTAAATCTCAGCTCGTTTTCCAAAGAACTCCTGCCACAGATCCATGCTTTCATTTAGGGGAAGGCAAAGGCCTCAACGGCTTTCATCTCCTTCGTGACAACTTGGGAACGGAAGTGTTGGCTGTCTGATAGAATGCAACCAGTCGAACGCACTCTCTTAATCTTTGATTACTACTAGTAATATAATCAACAGGAACAAAAAGTGTTTGGAAATGGAATCAACTGCGAGGATCTTCTTTACATTTATTTCTTCATTCCGCAGTTCAAATATATGATTTTCATATATTCATAACTTCATCTTCATCTTTCCCGGGTATATTACGAACCAATTTAATGACCAGCTCCCAGTTGGCTTGTTAGCTCAATTGGTTAGAGCGCTGCACCGGTATCGCAGAGGTCAGGGTTCGAATCCCGGCAAGCCTGATTTTTTTCAGGCTTTCTTTTCGCAACTGCATTAGTTGCGTTAATAACTGCGAGGATCTTCTTTACATTTATTTCTTCATTCCGCAGTTCAAATATATGATTTTCATATATTCATAACTTCATCTTCATCTTTCCCGGGTATATTACGAACCAATTTAATGACCAGCTCCCAGTTGGCTTGTTAGCTCAATTGGTTAGAGCGCTGCACCGGTATCGCAGAGGTCAGGGTTCGAATCCCGGCAAGCCTGATTTTTTTTTCAGGTTTTTTCAGGCTTTCTTTTCGCAACTGCATAAGTTGCGTTAATAACTGCGAGGATCTTCTTTACATTTATTTAAAACATTTTCAATTGGTAATAATTATAATGAACAGGAACAACAACAAAAGTGTGTGAAAATCGGATCAGTTGGTGATCCTCTTGGAAGCACGTTCTTTGGTGATCCTCTTGGGAGTAAGTTCTTGTTTGTTTTCATTGTGTTGAACGTAAAGGATCTGGACTGTTTAAGAATGGTCGTTCAATCCTTGAAATAACACAGAATGGAACAAAACTCAGTTTTTCAGATAAATAATGGATCTGGGTTTATTTAATAGTGAACAATGAAGTTTATTGAAAAGATGCTTATCCTTTTGACTGGTTATTTTTATGTTTTTGACTTGACTTCTGATCTGTTACAGACTTTTGGATCGAGCCTGTCGACCCCGTTTCTAAATTGTGTCTGACAAATCAAGTTCTGTACAGGACAATTTTATCCGGTACTATTGAATGACCTTTGTATTCAAAAAATCAATGTAATGAAGATGCGAAGATAATACAAACGAAAGAAAAAAGAGCTAAGCGAAGAGAAACCTCGTTGTTGCTAAGTTACCCATAAAACCTTGCGGCCCTGATGAAAAATTACCCGATACGACTAAAGGCGCCTAGTCTGTCGAAATCGAGATGATTTCGCCTGCTGTACCAACATATTTATTTTTCTTTATATTTTCTTCAATTCCATAGTTATATACACGCGTGGACTACTAGGATGCCTCCTCGGGTTTCTGGGGTGAGATTCACGAAACCCACCTAAGTTAAGATGCATCCTAAGTTTTGTTTTTTGACAATCGCCTGTTGCTATTCCAGCAATAGACTATTGTGTTGGGAACAATACTTAGGATGCATCTTAACTTAGGAGGGCTTCGTGAATCCAGCCGCTGGCCTCTGGGCCAGAATCCCTGCGGGGGAAATAATTTATGCACTTTTTCGTTCGTTCGTTCGTTCGTTTGTTCGAACGTTCAATTTCTAAATGTAACTCTAAAATGGGGCAGAGTAAAATTAAAACAAAAACTGATATACCTCTATAATTTTGTTCATTTGAAAACAGGTGTTTTCACTTTTACATTTTCAGAGTCAAACCTTGCATCAAGCGCTGCTCAGGCCAGTAAAGAGCCTAATTAGAGGCTAATTTGCATAAACTCTACTCAACTGATCATAACTTTGGGGACATTTGCTGAAAAGCCATCAAACTTGGCACCCCTTTAAAACTTGATGGCCTTAACTCAATGTTTAGACTTAAGTGCCCAACGCTTATGTCACGTGACCAGTGAAGGATGATTAACGGTCGAAATCTTTAGAGTAAAATGGGGAATATAAAATGAAGCAGAATTAAATCTTTTTGGGTGTCATTCTTTTACATCCAAAGAGCTTATAATGAATTCGTCTTGTGAAGTTGTCTCTTTTATTTATATTAGAAATTATTAAAGCATTAATGAAGTCGCGTGACCTATTTTTGTCATTTGTAGGATTTCGTGTTTGGTCTACGGATAACGTGCTGGAGTGTAACCGCTCCAATGAGAACTCTCCAATAGCACTCTCCAATAGCAGTTACGTTTTGCATTGTTTCTTAATGTCCTGGAACGAAAAAATTAATGCACTTTTAGTACGGTGCGTGTAAAATTATGACTGAAAATAATGTCGCTATATGTGGAACTCGGCGTAAATTACGCGTTGCAAGCGTTTATCACATGTTTGCAAAATAAAGAGAATTAAAAAAAGATATGTTAGAACAGCTGTTACAAGAAATGATCACAATCACACTACTCTTAAGATTAGTTCAACTTTAGAATATTCTTTGAATTAATAGTATCAGTAGCGATGTTAAAATATAACTACAAAATGCTCCAATACAGTGGTAAGGATACTTTTGTGTTCTTTTAATCTCTTTTCACAATCCACCTCCTTTTTGTTGCAAAAAAATTATGTCGAAATATAACTTCGACAAATTTACAAAAGAATGGTCAAATAACACTATTTTTCGTTATTGTATTTCCACAGTTAATGTATATATCATTGGAATAAAAAAGCGAATTGTGAAAGGTTATGCAACGGATGAAGTGTCAGTTAAGAGTTCTAGCCGAATGAAATATAGTTTCACGACTTGTTACAATTCAAACACCTTTCCCCGTAACTTATATAAAAGCCAAACACATTATTTTAACAAACAATGCTGATCCCCTAAGAGTAAACACAAATTAAATTTCAAAATGTATTTTCATGAAAAGCTCACTCGGTGGTATTTATTTTTTTAGCTTTTATTCCTTTTCTCTATTTCGTAAATAGAATCTAGTTTTACAATAGAATATGATTTTTTTGAATATAGAGTTTAGCTTAGGAGAAATGTAAACTTCTTTGTAATTCGAATTGTTTCTTTTTTTGTATTTGCTAAGCTGGCTTTATGCAGATACCCTATAGAATGATTTAGCAACCGATGGTATAAATTGAGTGCTCTTGTAATTGTAAGTTGATTCACCTCTAGAACGCATGTGATTCGCATGATTCAGAAGTCTCGACGAGTAAAGAGTGTTTGAAGTCAATCTCCGTATGTTTCCGTGGTTCAGTTGTTGTAGATCCAGTGCGTACCAGGAATTCGTGGCGAGATTTATTCCGTTCCCGCTAGCTAAGCCAGTTGCAGAGCTAAATTCTCCGAGTCAAGTGTTCATTTCCCGCCAATTGTCGCCCAGAAGATAACGTTTTCCCCTGCGTAGCTTTGGAGTGAAAAAATCTATCGTTACACACCTGCCGATCGTTCTTGGAGCGATGAAGTTTACCAACGTGGAATTTGGCGCTATATTGATGCCAGGCAAATTGTACCACTTGGACCAATGTTTAGAGTTTTGTGTATACGGGAGAGTTTGAAAGGGTTTCAGTGAGATGATTTTTCGGAAGTGCAAAAGGTTGGCGTACACGGACGGTGAAGTGACACGTATATTTGATATTTAAAGTGACGGGAAGGTGTGAAGGAATTCTTTTTAAGCGGTTTGATACTCCCGTTGGTAGTGCGATTCTCAGTTACGTATTTAGAATTAAATTTAAAGATTAGCACCATTTGCAATTTTCTGTTTCTCCACTGGACGTTGGAGTCAATTAATGCATTCCCCAATCTTGAGCAATCTTCATTCAATGAATCCAAATCAATGAACTTAGTTGAAAAACTAAACTCGATGCATAGAAGAAAAAGACCGTTTTTTTTCACCTTGAGGCAGAACATTTCTAAATTAAAATAGGTCTATTCCTTGACTCAAATTCGGGAGTGCCTGAGGGAAAACAGAGGCGGCTTAATCTGTGAAATTTATTAGAATGAGAAATTGAAGAAAAAATTCGACTTTAAAGTTAATAATTAAAAGGGTGACACTAACACAGGCCCCTAACAACCCAAAGTTATTACCGTTATGTTTTATTTCAGTTGATTGCTTGATCTCCGAACCATATATAAATAATAACGCCTTTCATTTTGAGATATAACTTGTTAAAAATTAATCGTGGCGTGGCAGATAGAGCTGATAATTGAACAAAGTGATAAAATACGGCCATTAAAATGCGCGAAGCCGAAGCTGCCTTTTGCGCAATGCCTTTCTTCTCTGTTCAAAACTTCCCTGTTAGAAGTCCACTTCGTCTGCGCTCATAACATTGTTTATAGTGATTAGGGAGAATCCCCATAGATTTTCTATTACACAAAAAGGAGACCTTTAAGATTGAGCCCACTTGAACTTTTTTTAATGAGTTTCGCTAACCAATTAAAAGGAAATATAATAACAACACTAATATTCAAGAAGCTAGAAATAGGGCATCATTGAGTGCATGATTTTTTCAAATGACCTAAGACTTAAGTATATATTTATTTAAACAACGGTCGACGCTTACGTGATCTCATCATTCACAGCTCGATATTGGCAATTAAACGCTTCCTTTCCATGCACCTGCTTTACAAGTAGTCCGCCTTTACATTTTCGATCTTGGTTGAAAAACATGCATTTCTTTGTGCTATTTCTTGTCAGTACTGCTGCTTACGTCACAAGTCGTATTTCAGAACCTGATTTGGAAGCTGTGAACTTTGCTCAGGCTATAGAAGGACGAAGGCTGAATGGGAGCGTTATAAAGGAAGTGAAAGTAGATTCTGAGTTTGTTTGCCAAACTGAGTGTGTCAAAGAAGAGCTATGTCAGTCTTACAACTATGGAACCACCAAGAATCACGGCGGCATGTTCGTGTGTCAGCTGAGCAAATCCGATCGATTTTCTGGTGTTGCTAATTTTACAAAGGATGAAAAGTTCAAATACAGAGGAATAAGGGTAAATGGTACCTATACCTGCCTTTTTCAATAGCTTACACGTTTCGCGACTAAGCTTGAAAATATTCCATTCCGTTTGTTTATCTTATCCTAAAGGTTCCTCTGACCCAACTAGTGAACGAATGGAAAGGTGTTGATGAATGTTATTTTTTTAATAATAAGCAGCAAAAAGTTCCCTGAACTGTGTTTGTGGTAATACGAATGGTAAATGGTTTGTATAAAAAAAATTGGCCAGACAGGCATTCTTATCACAAGTGTAGTCTCTATTTGGAAGCCTACTTCTCGCCCTCAGCTGGAAAAATTCAAGATGATTTTGTTGAAACATTTTAAAAGCAAATTTCAAAAAGCTTAACTAGGGGGCAGAACTGGGCGAGCTTCAGTTTTAAAATAACATATTCATCCAAAGAAAAAAATATGTAGCCTGTGTAAAATAACTTTCAACATAAGCTGAAAGATTGTAGTAGATCTGAAACTTGTACTCAGCCGATGAACTGCACGTTGGAAGGGCAAAGACTTTAAAGCAACGGTAAGTACCAGACTACTGACGAACCTTTGAAAAAGCGAAATTTTGACAAAAAATTCGCCTTAGTAAATCGGCGACATTATTTAAGCCTTAAAAGTACATGTCCACGGGACATATTTATTTTAACATATTGAACGTATTCGTTGCTATTTCGAGTTACTATTTCAAATATAATATGAGTATGAGTTTTTTGAATAGCGACAAAACATAACCTGTTCTTATATATTTCTAAACAGAGTGTTTGTGAAACGGATACTTCACCTTGTGGGGACAAGGGAGTCTGCATCCCAAGTTACCAAAATGACAGTTTGCAGTGTAAATGTAGCGAAGGCTACACGGGAATTCCTTGCAGTAAGTGAGAAACTGAAATTGGAAATTACCTTCAAACAAGTTCGTAATTGGCTTATTTATTTTTCAACTAACAGGACCTAAAAGCTGCACACAACTCCTCCAAGATGGTGTCACTTCCAGTGGAGTGTACACCATCAATCCAGATGAAGGAAAACCAATGTCCGTGTTATGTGATATGACCACGGACGGTGGAGGCTGGACCATTTTTCAGAGACGTTTGGACGGTTCTATTGATTTTTTTCTTGACTGGGCGTCCTACAAGAACGGCTTTGGAAATTTGAACGGTGAGTTCTGGCTTGGAAACGATAAAATTCACCGTTTGACTGCCTCTGATGAAGTCATGATGAGAGTTGACTTGGAAGACTTTGATGGCGACACCAGATACGCTGTGTACTCAACCTTTAAAATGGCAGACGAAGAAGATAAATATCGGCTTTTGATTGGAGGATACAGTGGCACGGCTGGAGACTCCATGACTAGCGTGCAAACAACAAAGTAAGAACGTCTATGAATCAATAATAACAACTCAATAACAACTCTCGCATGCACGCAAATTTGGTGGAAAAATTAACCAAAAAAAGTAGGATTAGAAACCGATGAAAAAGTCACTGCTTGGATCTATAGATCGTACCAATCGTTGTCTGAGTTTGTACGTACACGGAGCACATAGAGAAATAGCTTACTCGTCAGGTCGATTTCGATTAGGATTGAAATTAACCCTATTCTGCCTGGTCTTTTTTTAGGAAACTAGGCACGTTTGTAGCACGTCATTAGCTTAACAGGTTGGGCTTATGACGTGTCAATTATGACGTGTCGTGACGTCACAAACCCGCCATTTTGAATTTGAGGCCGCCATCTTGAATCCCAAACCCACAGTCATACAGCTGACAATGACTTCATCAAAAATATATGATTTTGTTCCAAGAAACATACTTAGTCAAAACAAGCACACAAAAGTAAAACATTATCTTCTTCTTACAAACGAAGGGAGAAAACCTGAAAAAAGACTGAAAAAAGACAGAAAATTGTCAAAATACACTTCTGAGTAGACGGTTGCTATGGAAACGTCAATTATCCTAGACACGTCATCGACACAGGAAAACTTCCTCTGATACATTTTAGCAAAAGTCACGAGATTTGGTGATTATTCGTCTAGCCGTTTAAAAGTTATAATTCGTTAAAGTCAGCGTAGGCGCAATGTGCCCTCCCCCCCCCCCCCCCCCAGGTAGAATAGGGTTAAGATCAGAGCAAAACAAAAATTGAAGTCGTCATTCTGATCTCGGACACAGATTCAAGCGCTTTATGGCCTCATCTGGCAAGCTTCGAGGTGATAAATCCAGCAGAACCTTGATGGCTTTGTTTTGTAGAGTCTAAATACAGGAAAGTTTGATTCCGCAAGTTTCGTTGTCTTAACCCTACTTATCAAGCCTGGCTCTGATTTATCTTAGCGCTAATAAATGGCGCGTCATCAATGCAGTCTACTCAAAGCATCGATTGGATAAAAGGTTTAGTTTCTAAAGAAACTGTAGTGCGGCGTCGATGGGGACGGGAAGCACAAAAATTTGGATTTATCAACTAAGTTGACTAGGTAAATTGGTCATTATAAAAAAATATTCAAAAGCTGACGATTCGAGCCGGTTAGCAAGCCCCCATTTGACGAAGGACTAACGCTGGAAACGTCAGGTTATGAATATCTTTACGGTGGCTTAAGTTTACCTTATAAAGCCAGATTTGTATGTTTCACAACATCGATTGGTTTCAGGTTATGTGACAGGGTGACAATACTGAGGGATTGTTATCTCGCTAAGGGACTGATATGTTAACTGATTTTCCATTTTCCTTGTTCATTGTTCCTTTGATATTTTGCCTTCTAGTGGGATACAGTTTAGCACAAAAGACAACGACAACGACCTGGGTGGTGGAAATTGTGCAGAAATTTTTAAAGGTGGATGGTGGTACAATTCTTGTCATTCCTCAAATCTCAATGGTTTATACCTGAGGGGACAACATGAATCTTATGCCGATGGCGTTAACTGGGGAGATCAGTTTAGAGGTCTTCATTATTCACTGAAACGCACTGAGATGAAAATAAAAACTAAAACCTGAATTGTACGTTTATGACCAGCCTCTCTGACGGAGTTTTAGCTGTTTAGCATTGCACATTTTGGAAGTTAATTAGTTTTTACTGGTTAGCGTTCAAGTGCGAGTGGAATAAAGGATTTATGCGCTTCAAGCTGTTAAGTATTTGAAAATTCTATAAAAACTGCACTTGACTTAAAGAATTCAATATAACAGGAAAAAATCTAGACTGCATTACAGTGGTTTTTTTCTCTTAAGACTCTCAAGAGGCTAGACGTGCGAGTCAGAGAAGAAAAGCTCTAACACGTGAGGTGCGGAGGGCATACAAGCCTCACCACGCCCGTATGAGGCAAGACGTCTCTCCACAGTCTCACTCGTCTATTTTACGCCCGCTCCAGACCTTTAGCTCGAAGACTGCGCTTTCCACAGACCAACGCAAAAAATACGACTGTTTTGCAGTCTAGAAAAAAATCACGGTCGGTCACTAATAGACCTTTTTACCGATACAGCAGCCATATTAACTTTGCCCCCTGGCCATCCCATAGTACTTACGGAAATTTATTTATTCTTTTGTAGTGATAATGCAGCATTATCACAATAATAGAATTAACACAATATTATGGGATGCCCAGGGGGCAAAATCACTATGGCTGCTGTATCGGTAAAAAAGATCTATCGCATTTGCACGAGCACTCATAGGATTGCAGGTTTGCCGTAAAAAGAAAAAAAAAACGGAAAGCGTGGCCTAAAAATCTTTGATTATCCATTATCATGGCGTTTTGAGTTTATCACATCATATAATTCATTGCTGGAAGACGTCCATTGCTACTTTTGTGGATTAAACGAGGCCCCATGTGGTACAAAATAAATCATGTCAATGCGTTTTACTTAATTGCACGTGACCACGTCACTGTCAAATATTTGACTTGCCATTCATTCCGTCATTCTTATCATCATTGTGATGTATAAGCTATTCAGTAACTTTATTTAACCACTATGACCCATTGTGTTCTGTTACAAGACTACTGGAATTTAAGGGGGACTTGAAACTAAAGGTAAATGACACAGCGAACCTAGTAAATATGACTTCGCTCGCCACGAGTTCCCAGTAGCTCAGCGCCCGACTGATATAAAGGAGGTCATGGGTTCAATTCCCTTCTGGAACTCAGATTTTTTCTTTATCCCACGCTCATAACAAACTGAATATTCGATCTTTCTTATTTATAAATAACATTATTTGTAAGAATCACCATGTATGTATGTAACACATAGATTTGTGCACAATAGTGAAAAAACGTATCTCTTTTTTCACTAAATGTCTATTCGTAAAGCTGAGTTTGGTTGCAACAGTATTGAAGTTAGTGGCAGATGACTTGTTGCGCGCTCCGGGTTATGGGCTCGTGCCAGTTGTTTATGAATAACTTGGATGGCTTGTCTTAGGAGGGTTAGTAAGAAAAGCTAACAAAATATTGTTTAAGTGTTGGTGTATTCGACAGTGTTAGAAAAGCAATGCCAAGGTTTAATTTGCATTAAGTTGTTTATAATATTCTGATTTGTCAAGTATTTCGTACAGCAATAAAATCAAATGATAAACGAGCTTTTCACTCTGACCTTATCGTATTTCAAGCGTCTACTAATCGGTGGAAACAACGGTACTGTAATGTAACAAAACAACAGGGAAATGAAACGGAGAAGATCAAGGTACCACACACAACGAACAGCATTTGAAGTAGTTTGGTAAACTTCTGCTAGCAAAGGAAAAATGATCGATTATTCTCTCTCAAAAAATACTGTTTTTTTTATTTTTATTTTTCCGCCAGCTTTCATTACTAGTTGATTTCAAAATACTCGGAAAAGCCTGCATTACCAAACTTGTGGCTACAGCTGGAGAGATATCCGTCGAGTAGAATTCCCAGTCCAGTGCGGCCAACAAAAAAAAC